>OY982924.1:6265000-7515000 GCA_963891755.1 Pyrrhia umbra
CAACGGCTTAACCTGCTTTCCCAAACAGGGACATACACTTACAATGAAAAACTTATATAAGTAGGTACAAGAGCACGCCTGTCGCCATGGAGCGTAAGTGATATCTAAGTTATTAACTTGAAAGTTTCAGACGACAATAATGTCTAAGCACTACTGTACTAATCGGTAGTGCAACATCTGGATATTAAACGGAAATTCTTGGTAATTGTAACATGGGCGTCGGTAGTGCTTCTCCAGATGCGCCTGTTAATTGTTTTAGGTGAGTAGGTAAGGCTCACATCACACAAGCGCGACCAACGCGCGCCAACGATCTAATGCTAATTATTTTTAGTGTAAATGTATTGGCGGTTGTAATGATAATTATATTATTTAGTCAATAAAGTACACCCGGTTTATATGGATGCCTGTCTTACCAAGCACGAGTAGGTTCTCAAGACAATTTAAAACAATTCTTTTCTTGGATCCTAAGGGTCATGGCATGATGTGTATCAGGTTTTGTCGAGTGTAATTCAGATTGTTCATCATCAACTCCAACAAAACATACGCGCAAAAGTCGACGAATCGCGACGGTCTGAGTGGCATCTAGTAAGCGCTCGTTACGCCATGCGCCACAGGTGTGCACACTGCTCATAATCACTGCTAGCGATAATATTGTATGCACAGCCTTAGTTCTCAGAAGATGGAAATTAACTTTAGACTCAAAGTTAGTGCACTTTGTAACGTACATCAACCAGTTTTTAGGAAACGATTTTCCTGCGCTGGTAGCAGAGGAAAAGGTGCCTTCTGGTGTAATACCATCGCAAAAGTAACTGTATCGGTCTGTTTGTTACGTCGGTGAATGTGACGAAATCTTGTGTTCTTCTTTATCTTGGTCAGCTTCGTCTTATATCCTTACTGATCCTTACCTATAATAGGTATTATACATGTGATCCCCAATCTATCTGTTTCGCTTCCACGGTAAAACGGCTTAATAGATTGAGATGAAACTTGATTGGTATGAAGATAGCTTTTGATTGGTATGGAGATACCCTTGGGAACATGAGTTTTATCCGGGTGCATGAAATAGTTTCCTCAAGATACGAGTGAACCCACGGGTAACAGCTGGTAATAGATCCGTGAGTGTGATATAACAACTTCTTCCTTCTGTCACAATTTTAATTAATATTCGATTTGAAGGCTGGGTCTCCTGGCCAGCTAACAATTTCCCTCGATCACAGTTGCTGTACATTAGCTGTCTCCAAGTAACAATTAGTAATAACACAGAAGAATAATCAGCGCACAGAGCTGGTGTCAATTTAGTGCACTTATAAAGGAGCCCATTTACCTTTATAGCAGTGTAAAATACTCACAAAAATTCACGTATTTTTACGTACGTAAAAAGGTAAGGTCTAAAATCAAACTATTTTGTGTTGGGTTTGTCGTCGTGTGAAGTAGTTTCCAGGTATTTTTCTAGCCGGTCGAGTGTCTATCACGCAATACCTTTTTTCTTATTTAGGCGTTCTTCCCATGTCTAGTGAAATGGTGAATATTCTATGAACCTTCCTAGGTAAGTGACAGGCGAAAGAGTTGCGTAATACTGTCAGAAAGTAGCAAGGTTTTGTATACAAAGCTTTTATAAAGCCAATATAATTTAAAAAAGTACTTGTAATAATTGTCCCACGGCAATCTAAAGCTGTTATTCGCCATATTTGGTTAGCTATGTTACTGGCCTCACTCGAGATCGCAGATAGCGCTCGCGTTCCGTCCTGCCATCATCGTGGCTTCACGCGATTCTTGGCACCATGACCTCTGTTTTGTTATTGACTTTCCTCTAATACTAAGTCACAAAGTGGGTCAGGATGTATGAAGAAGGCTGATGAATTCTGTTTGATTACTCAACGACATCCAGCGTAGTTTAGCTGCAAGTTTGTTCAAGGCAATTGCTGGCGAGTATGAAGTCTTTACTTAGTAATTAGGCCAGTCGCTCATATCAGTTGAAAGGAGCAGCTAGTGCAAGTGGTGAGGAGTGAGAAAAGATTTACGAGTAGTGGATCGTGGGGCGACGGGACGGGCGACAGTCGGCGCGCGGCAGTGCGCATGCCCGCCACTGCGCCACTGAGCGCGCGCTCCCCCTGGCGGCGCGGCGCCGCAGTGAGTTGCGTAACAAAAGCACACTCGGCTCCCAACGCTACGCTGAAAACTTTCGGCCGCTCGGCCCGCGCCTACGGGATGGAGAAACGTAAAATCATATAAAACTTTTCCGCGGTGCGCGCCGTTTGACTCGCTAAAATTCTTCCTATCTAATTGGATAGTCCTGGACGCGGTCGGATTGTCGCTTCTGCTTATTTTTAAGTTGTTAAAGTTTTTCTCGTCAAGTTGACTGTGGCGAAAAGTGAACTGTTGCGGTTTTCGCCGGCCGCTTTTATAATAGTGTGGACGTTCTAAGTGTTGTGTTCACTTGCTTTGTTTTTCTTTGCTCGACTGCGAGTGGTGGCGCCCTGGCGGTGGTCTGCGCTGCTGGTGGGAATCGATACTGCGGTGGGAGCGGCGAAGGTATTTCATTTTTTATTACCTTTTGTATTAAATTACAGCAAAGTAGCTTTAAATTTAATGTAGCCGTATCTTTACATACTTACTTTTTATATCTACTTATTACGAGCGACGACGGTCCTACGAATGTGCGGGTAGTTCTAAAAATTTTCGATAACTTTAACTTTCAATAATCCAAAAAAAAGCATTTTAATTCAGTTTTGTCTGATATTAATTAACATGAAGTAGAGAGACCTCAATTAATAAATGTATTTTTGAAATAACTTGTACCTATACCTTAATGTCGTTATGGATAATAAAGTTAAGTGATCATACATTTATTTACATTAATTTATCCTAATGCTCAATTAACTATATCAGTTTTATTATACCAGAGGCCAAGCACATAACAAATTGAAAAACTTTTCTTAGTTTACAAAGATATACCTATATATAAACTCTTCTGTCTGTCTTGTGAAATGTACCATAGCTAGTACGAATAGCTCCGAAGCCGTCCCGACAGCTTGGCTGCCGGCGACGTCCACCAATCGCTTACACTTTCTACGTCGAATTTTTATTCCCAAATTTGGGATACAGCCAAACCAATGACGTAGATATCTTCAACAAACTAGGTCAAATATATATGCCTGGAATTGGAATACTTTTATGATATGTGTAAATTTTACCAAGTATCTCTTATGGAGCTACCTACTATTATATTAATTAGATGTATTTAGGTATTGTCTATTTATAATGAGGATTCCGAATAGTTGGCGCGCATGACTTCCTTTGTCATCTATTCATTGCACCTCTGAGATTAGATTACTCACTCTTGAATTGTAGGTAGGTACTAAATACATACTACAACGTACTATACCTACTTATTACAGACAAAGTAACTTGTAAGTACGAATTTCTTTCTTCACAGCAACTCTGACGTAATAAGCCGAATAGAAAAATAGCTTTCCTTTGTTTAAGCTTACATTTCTTTAGTATTTGAATCATGCACGAGACTTATTAAAATGTTCATAGCTGACCCTCAGGTACTACAGTAAAATATTGAATTAATCAAAGTACAATCACCGGTTACCGACGTGTTTTATGTGCACACAATACCTTTTCAAACGTAATAGGGGCGGGAACGAATTCGTGTTAATTTATTTGTTTAATTTCTATTAAAGGGTTGGGCAGAAATTAATTTATACGCGGGTAAGGGTGTGATTGCAAACAGGAAACTGATAAAAACACCTAATTTTATAGACTTGTATTTTTGTAGTATTAGACTACGTTCATTAAAGACAAAAAAATACAAGTCTAAATACCTTGGTCTAGTCTAGGAGTTACGTATGATTAGTTTTCTGAAGCACACCCAAAACTATTCCGTGATTTTCTCATTAAGGGTTCCTAGTTTTAGGAGTACCTAATAGTGACGTCATGCCATGCTGTCAGGGCTTTCGCAAAGACATCAGAATGAATAAGCTCTCACTATGGTAAAAATATTTTCTTTTTTTTTTTTTTTTTTTTTTTTTTTTCTCTTTATTTTTTTTAAAGGGGTTTTGTCACTTAGTGATAATGTCACCCCCATAAGAATAACAATCTATAACTTAAATCAAATACTATTAAAAAAACTCAGTAACTTTAGTAGTAATTATAAGTAACAAACTGTGCCTTATTAACTATGTTTGACTTAATAACTTAAATCAAATGCAATCAACAAAGCACAGCAACTAAACTAAATAGAATAATAAGGTCTATTCATTTGGATAGGTGACATATAATAGGCTACACAACATCCTAGCTTCCTCCGATCTCGGGGACGCTAAGATGCTGTTACATGCCCCCACTTCAGATCCTACAACAAATAGACACTGTCTTTCTTGTATGTTCCGATCACACTCCATCAAAACATGATAAATATCTTCAACTACACCACAAACTGTACAGTTTGGTGACGTACATATACCCATTAAATAATTAAACTGATTCGATGGGATGTGGCCAGAACGCATCCTCAGCAGAGACACTACATGTTTCCTATCTATCTCCACACCTTCGAACCATGGGTAACGAAGCGGATGAGGCTGAATGGTTCTATACCAGATTCCTTTTTCCTTTGAGCGCTCATCAAAGTATTCGTGCCATCTTTGTCTGCATACATCCTTGACATGACCAAGCCAATCAGAGTATAATGGTACACAAGCATAGTCAATGCCTTCGCTAGATGCTTGTCGAGCTGCTAAATCTGCCTCCTCGTTACCCATGATTCCAATGTGTGAAGGTATCCATTGTATGGTGACGGTTTTATTTAGGGCTTGAATCTTGCAGATTAAATCTAAAATAATTATGGCTATCGGAAATCCTCGAAGACTCGAGGGTACCCGAGCCAAATGTTGGAGGCTGCTTTTTGAGTCAGAAAATATAACGAATTTATCTTGTTCTATGCTCAATATATATAACAGTGCTTCAGTAATAGCTATGAGTTCACAATACATTATGGAGATATTAGAATTAATTTTGAATTTTCCCATTATATAAAGTTGAGGGTCAAAGAAAGCAGCCCCCAAAGATGACCCATCCTTGGACCCGTCCGTATATATTTTATAGTGTCGACTAAACTCATCATCTATCATTTTCACACATGTCATATTAAGATCAGTTACATTAACAAATCTTTTTGCTGATCTTACACCTTCAATTTTATCCCTAATAACACTAGATAAATCTATATTGGTAACCCAAGTATCTAAGGAATACATATCCAACATGGGGCTCGAGTACACTGGGAATTCTGAGTATGTTCTGTGGGCCTCTACTAACAGTGAGATCTTCTTGTTTCTCCAATAGAGTCCTTGGCATTGGTTGGACAGCTCCTCCAGGATACCAATAAGGATATTACTTTTAACTGATTTGGTTTTTAAATAAAATTTACACGATAGGAAGAGTCTTCGAATAAATAATGGGTGGAGACATAGTTCACTTTCCATTGCGTGGATAGGCGTGGTCCTAATAAATCCTCCTATAATCCTCATAGCCTGATTCTGTACTCTGTCAAGTTTCTGAAGATGGCTGTTTGCACAGTTTCCATACAGAAAGCAACCATAGTCTATTCTACTGCGTATTATTGATATGTATAGCCTTCTTAGATGTATGGGATGTACTCCCCACTTAGCACCAGCTAATACTTTAAAAATATTCAAAAATCGGCAAACTTTTTCCCGGATCTCATTTATATGTTTACCCCACTTTAAGGAACTGTCCAACCACATCCCAAGATACTTGACACAATCTACTTGCTCAATAAGACTGTTATTGACATATAAATGGATTCTATTTCTTCTTCTTCCCCTACTGAAAAGACAGACTTTAGTTTTTCTATGAGAGATGTTGAGTCCTAATTCTGTCATCAAGCTCTGAAACACAAGCAACGCGTTTTGCACCTGAGATACAGAATCGGATAGCTTCTTTTGTATGTCATATATAACAAAATCATCAGCATATTGTGAAATGTAAACATTACCAATTTTCCTACAGACATCAACTGTCGCTGCATTAAATAATAGTGGGGATAAAGGGTCACCTTGAGCTATGCCTATACCCGTGACTCGACATATTAGGCTATTGTCCAGTAGTTCGATCAATAGATGTCTCTGATGGAGATACTGCCAAAGATAATTACATAAAACAGAGCCCACTCCTAAATTGTCCATAATACTTAAAAGCGATGTCAGGTTTATATTATTGTAGGCACTTTCAATGTCCATGAAACAACCGACAGTTGAACAATTTTTAGAAAAACCCGTTTCAACCCGTGCCACTAACCTAGAGAGACCATCATAGGATGACCTAGATCTTCGGAAGCCAGTCGTGTCATTGGATAGTATATTATTTTTCTCAAGAAACCATTCGAGCCTGCGTGTTATGATGGTATGAAGTATCTTACACAAACAAGATATTAATGCAATTGGTCTGACACCCACACATGAGCCTGGATCCCCTCCCGGCTTCGGTATAGGAATAATTTTAACTTTTCTCCATTGGTCAGGTACGAATCCAGATAACATAAAATTATTGTACATGGAAGTCAACATGATTTTAGCTATGTAGGGTAAATTCTTAATCATAGAATATGATATATTATCGTGACCTGGAGCAGAGTCTTTATTTTTAATTGAGTTAATTACTTCCTGTACCGAAACCGGGCTGGATAGTTGCGAGTTGCAAGAAGTAAATAAAGGCAGTGGTGGCGTTACGTAATCTGGGGCCAGACTTCGTAATAGTGCTTCGGCTTTATCTTGGTCCACTGCTGATGCCGGTGATCTGTAACCTTTGACCCATCTCATCCGCCTCCACATTTCCACAGAAGAAGTCACATTATCTATGCCATTACAAAATTCCTGAAAAGATTTACATCTGGCTTGTCGTATAAGTTTCTGCGCTTCAGCTACTTTTCTTTGTAGCACTTCAAGATTTTGTGGGTTAGGGTTACCTCTAAAATTGGCCAGTGCAAGACGTCTTTGTGCAACAATCTCTGATAACGTTGGACTCCAATATGGTTTCGGTATGAATTTGTTTGACTGAAGAGGATTCTCGCTCACTTTAGTCGTAGGTATGTATTGATCAGCTGCTGAGTTAATAATTTCTAGAAATGTATTATATGCGCATTGATAATCTACAGGTAATTCCAAGTTAGTTAATTCCGATTCTATGTACTCAGTGTATGCCTGCCAATCAGCTTTTTTATAGTTCCTTCGTTTTTTTACATTACGTGAATTATTAATTTCTAAGCAAATTTTAATCATCATATGGTCACTTCCTAGGTTTTCATTCATGACCAGCCATTTTAATTTTAAAGCCAAATCTGTTGTAGCAATAGTCACATCTGGGGAAGATTTTTGTATAGTTCCATTGACCAACTTCAAGCGTGTATGTGAGTTATCGTTCAGTGTAAACAAGCTGTTGTCCATAACAGAATCGAAAATTTGATTACCTCTCGCATCAGTTCTGGAAGACCAGTTTGAATGGTGGCCGTTCAAATCACCAGCAATTAAGGTTTTGAGTCGTGTAATGGAGAAGATCTCATCCCAGTCACTTCTACATGTGTGAACTGACGAAGGGCAATAGATGGAAATTATATTTTCTAATTGGTTGCAGTTGAGCAATTTTATGTGCACCAGCTGTATTTGTGAATTAGAAATATTTACCTTATTTTGTATGGCCTTGATTGAGTGGTGAACAAAAATTGCTGTGCCTCCATAACCATCGTCGCGATCCGTCCTGAAGATGTTGTATCCGCTGAGTCTAAATGTGCTGTGTGGATCGAACCATGTTTCACTGATAATAGCTAGGTGAATTTTCTCCTGCTTAAGTAAGGCCTCAAATTCTGTTATCTTCGGTCGTAAACTCTGCGCATTCCATTGTAAAATGTTGATTTTTAAATATCTATGTCTGTCGTTAGCCATCTTATAATGTCAGATAAGAAAGGTAATTTTGTTATGTAATGCACTAGAAACGTTGTAAACCACTCAGTAATAACTTTTACGCAATTTAAAATTTTATTTTCCAGGCTAATCCCTCTATCCCAAATTTTTTCTTTTAATTTATTCCATAACAAACTTAAAGTCTTTTTCTTCTCTTTATTTATATCCTCAGATTTCCCTGTTTCTATTTGTTGAGTTTCAGGTTCACTGTCTGATAATACTTCCCAGTCGATATATGGTTCCGATCTTTGTTTATTTTTTTTATTAACCCTACCGTTTTTACTGACTTTTTGAGCAATTGTAGTCTTTTCCTTTGCATTTGGTATTGAACTGGCTGCCTTTATTAATGTGTCTTCTCTAATGTGTGTACTTGGAAATTCTGTTATGAGTACATTTTCCATATTAGACTCCTGACTTAAGCCTTGGCTCTGAACATTTTCCGTCTTCTGTTCAATTTCTACGGAAACCTCCTCATAATTTACTTCAGGCGGCACATACATTGTTAAGGCTCGCTTGTAAGTGCAGTTAAACTCTGCCATCAGTTCTCTGAGTCGCTTTTCTTTTAAATATATTGGGCATGTACGAGATAACGCCATATGTTTTCCGGAACAGTTATTACATTTATACTCCATGGCGTCACAATTAGGATGAAGTTTACCACATTTTGGGCATATCTCTTTGATTGATGAACATACTTTTACTGTATGGCCAAATCTCCAGCAACGTGAACATTGCGTGACGGGGTATTGGTATGGATTCACTTTCACCCTGGTCTCATATATGTATACGTAGGTAGGTAGGGAAGATCCTTTGAAGGTTACTCTGACTGATTCCCCAGGTTCCCACTGTCCATTTTTTGTGTTGCGACGTTTAAGTCGTTTAATGCCAATTATCTCTGTCTCACAGCTCAAACCCTCCAGTATTTCCTCATCAGAAGATTCTAAGTCTATATCTTTAATGACTCCGTAGGTTTCTCTTACCTCCAGTGTTTTTTGACATCTAAGCCCTTTGTCTTTTAAATATTTTGACTCGATTAATTTCTCTGCACTCTCTTCATTACTAAACTGGACTAAGACTTTAAACGCATTTATATATTTAACATTTGTTATGTTTGTTATATTTTCCGATTTTAGTAATTTTGCTAATCCAAACTGTTTTGGCAACTTTTCTACGACAGACGTTATGCTAATTTCAATTTTGTCTTCCGGAATTCTTATCACGTCAACCACCTGACTAGCTCGGGCAAATCGTTTACCCCGTCTCACAATGTTTGTCCACACTTCATCTTGATCTAGCTGCCTATATCGTTTACTAGATCTTGTTGTCTCGTCGTTTGCTGTACTATTTTCTGAACATTCTACTGTCAACTCCATATTCTCACTGTTACCGTTACTAATCATCTCACTACAATATTCTATATCATTATGCACATCGACTATCTCAATTGTTTGGCCGTGTTCGAGCTCGCTGCTATCCATTAGTGATAAACATTTTAACACAATGAATCATACGCACGTCGAACGATACTAGTCAAAACCGGTTAAGAATCGCTCAGTATGCGCGTCTAACGAAGACAAGCGCCCGCGCGCAACTGTGAAATATTTTCTGTTACCAACTTTAACACCGAAGGCTACGTACGATGTATTAAACTTTTTTATCCGTAGAACCGCTTTTATTCACCCCAAAGACTTATAAACTCAATGGTCTATGATAAAAATGTCAGTCCATGGTCATTCTTGTTCCGTTTTACCGAAATAACACCTCAGTTGGCGCCGTTTCACCCTGAATCAGTTTGATGAACGACCTCGTAAAATAGTTAATGGACAGTTTGAACCACGTGTGACACTCGTATGGATTACAACTAGCCACTATATCCAACTTTATGTTGATTAAATCATCTAACTAATCACATATCGACAAGTATCAATTTAAGTACTAATTCAATGCCTTTATTTATAAAGGGAAGACTAAAGTCAGGGAGACGATTTTCAAAATAAAAACAAAAGACGAATTATAAAATAAAATAACAAGTGAACATTCAAATCAATATCCTATATAAGATTTTTTTAAGACAAATGACGTCACAAAATCGTATATATGCATGTAGGTTCCTAGATTCAAACTTGAAACTGTTCTGCAATTCAATGTTCTTAAACAATGAACATTTTTTATTGTCCACGGCCCACATTTCATCAAAAATACAAACTGTAAATAACAAACTGACAGATTTGATGCCGATCTCGACTGGCATTGTAGAGTTTAATCGAAATTAATGACCATAAAATACGCACCCAAATATAATCGATAAACCTACGTATATAGTAGGTACTGATATTTTATTCAAATGCGTGCCGGTATCCTTATCTGACTTTAAAAACCTACAGCTACATAATATATCGTCTAAAACCGTCCTACCAATTTGTCTTCAAAGAGGATCAGGCCGGCGTCACGTTTTAAAATCGTCGGAACTCCGGCACGTAGCCAGACATTTATTGGATAAGGACCCGAGGGAAACCCTCTCGAGGGAAGAGGGAAATTATCTTACAAACACCCAATTTGTTCCGTACATTATTACACTTTCCATCGGAACTTACGTTCCTGTTTGTTTCACGAAGATCAGGGGTAACTGTAATTCCTATTTACTGAAAACCAGATAGATTTGGCAGTACATAACTAAGTAGGTAACGATTTCTTAGTAAAAATATTCATTGGAAATTGGTATTTTGTGCACAAATTTCCTACATATTTTTATCACTTCACTTAAAAGTTTTTGAAATAAATAGACAAACTTAATTGACAGCGTTTAATAGGGTCATTGATCTCTAGGAAAATAAGTTTTCCAAAGATTTTTCATATGACCTTTTTGTATTTGACTTTAGGTACTTAAGTTTATGCTAACATATACATATAAATAACAAAATACATATAAAAAAATCTTTAGTTCAGGCTAAAGACAAAAGAAAGCTTGTAGAAAATAAATCCCAATGTAGGTCTTGCGTATGGAATAGCATTATGAAGATAGTTGGGCCTCAGCCAATATATGAAGCGAAAACTTGATGACCCCTATTGAGAACATAAATGAAATCGAGACTTCTATAACAAAGTAGGTTCTTTGTCTAGGCTGGAATTGGCTTGGCGTTAATAAACGACTAATTGAAATTACTTGGAAAGTGGTACATCATTTACATTCACAATAGAGGAACGTTCGGAATTGCAACATCAGTACTAGGGGTAGTAATTCCGGAATTCCAGTTATTTTTGGTCATGTTGTAACTTTAAAACGTATTGTATTCTAAACATGAACTAGGTTTTTGAATATTTTATTCAAAAACATGTACACAGCTATTAGGTATAATTATCAGTCGTTCAATTTGCAGAGCTCTTTTTCATTCGGTTTCTTTGTATACTTTTTAATATTTTCTAATATTATATTGTTCATTTTTGTTTAATTACGAAGCATCGTCATCACCTGCCTAGCCTTTGCTATCGTCATCATCTGCCTTTACTACATTGGCAGATGACAATCTTCCAGTATCTATAACCAGATGCAGCTGAGCCCAATGTTTAATTACGAGATAACTACATAATATATTTCTTCCAAGGATTTAGCTAAGCCCTATTCAATATTAAATATTATTGCCATCATTGCTGTCATTAAAAAGGAATATTTGTCCTATATAGCTAAATTTCTTTCTCATTACAGTCCTAGGTGTAAATACAAGTTGCCAGAATAGTTTCAACTTACACTGTCCACGCGGTGCTGTCTGTCATAATCGTGACAAAATTAGATTCTAATGCGTGACACTGCCACCTTGTTCTTGACAAAAATACATCTTTTTCTTGTGTGTAAATCATTAGCTTTGTGTACTGGCAATAATAAAAAGACTAGATACAATAATTAAATCGTGTCGTCGCCCGAGCGACGGTAATTGGCCAGATCATGACTTTTCTCGGCATATTATAAAACGTCGCTACTTCATGATTTGACCAGACCTATCATGATATGCCTTATAAAAATAAGGCAAATCAACGAGAGCAGCCCATTCGTTGATATTCCGAGTAGCGGAATGGTGAAACCCTATATTCTATTAGGCATAAGCGTGATAGAACTAGACAAATCAAGACTGGCGGCGTTTCATAATTACATATATTAAAAGGAAAATTATAGTAAAAACTTCCGGGTTAAATATAAAGTTTCTCCAAGGTAATTATTCGATAAGTCAGACTATTTTTATTTTTTTTTTACGTTAAATATATTTAAATAATTTTCATTTCAATGTTTAAATGTAGGAAACGGTTACAGAGGCAAATCGTCAAACGATGAATGCCGAACAATACGCCGGCTGTAACTTCACCAAATCATGAAATAGCGGCTTTTCATGACATGCCGAGGAATTTCATGACCTTGCCAATTATACAATCGAATGATGACATACACACGTAATATGGAGCTCACTAAAATATGCAAAAGTAAAAACATAAATCTGGATTAAATATTCTGACATTTGACGTGTTATCGTTAATCTCGGAGACTTACACAATATTGGTTCGGACAAAACTATTACAGATACTATTTTATAAGAGCTTAGGTATATAAAAAATATATGCCTGAAATGTATTACCCCCTAAATGTGTGGTAGTTTTCTTATACTTGAGCCAATTTAGAGTAAAGCGCACAGCGCAGGCGATTTTTACCGCTAAACACTGTTACCTAACGATGTTTTTCTTCAACAAAAAGCATCATTATTATTTTACTCCTATCAACAAAGACACAAACAGTAAGTGCTATAATAAAATAAACGCACCATTTCCGCACAAGTCCTTAAGAGTGATAACAGCGAAGGATCGTAAACACAGCCGCCTAAATCTATACGACTTGTAACAATTGTTCGCCGATTTTGAGATTTTGCTTACAAGCTAACCGCTACTTTCACACACAATTTTCCACAGACGACACAAGGGATAGGCTGGTTACTTTTTATTTCAAATATTCTCTATTAATATTCTGTAAAAGAAACGAGGACAAATTGAGCGTACATGTTTATTATTCGAATAACATTAGGCATACATTAAAATGCCTTGTCTACTAATTACCTAGTTTAGTCGGAACTGGAAAGTCGGTACCTTCTAAGAAAGGAAAGAAGTCAATACGGGTAATTTCTGTCAGTTTCAACGAATTGATCACAGACTAGAAATAAGTCTGGACTATAATTTGTTCTATCAATCAATGTGTGATTGAGTAATCACTACATTATTAAGCAGTCGCTAAGTTCGTCGATTGTTTATAAATTCATGAGGTACCTACGCTACTCACGATAGTCCAGGGTGAGTTTACTCACCCTGGTAGTATTCTTTTTATGAATAAGGTAGCAATTATATTTTTTTATCTATATTTAATAATTAATGTAAAAATAAAAAGGTTTTTTTCAGGAGTAACCTAAACAAATTATCGTAAAAGAAAATAATTTCACGAACAATTAGTAAACTGTTCATTAAAAGTCAAAGTAGTAGTGACCTAGTGGTTAAGGGATCTGCATCTCGTGCGGGTTTGAAACCTGGCAGCGCCAATGTAAATTTTTAAAGTCATATCATGTAGGTACTTCCTAACTGTATCTTAGACGCTACTGACTAACAGTGCAGGAAAACATTGTGAGAAAAAATCTGAAATCGCCAGTCCACTTTAAACAAACATGGTAATTAATGCTTATGCCTTTAATGTGCAGACGTTTTTACCCATTAGATAGTAAATTAGGGGAAACCAGGCGTTGTATTATCGTTTTGGATTACTTATAATATTGCTTTAGATATCCAATTAGTGTTTAATTTAAAACTATGGCTTAGAAAAGAAAATCTATAACCAGTTAAGCTCATTAGTGGCATCACGTCACTGAACTGCCTCATGTACGACCTTGCGTGTGTCACTATTCCCTATAGTACGCGGCGTATTATATGATATTTATCTACCTATGTTTAAAAATACATTGCTGAACATCTATAGCGCGGGAGGACGGGCAATACTAGCTCCAACTAGATTACTCATTAACGTTTGTGATGTACGCATTATAAATAAATAGGCAGATACATATGTACGACTAGAAAATGTAGTCCACGTGTATATTATGATTGATATAAATTTAACATTTCTGCCAAACGCCAAATTAACACTGATAGAAAAAATCTTGCTATTTTTCTGCACATAGAAATTTTAACTATGCAAAATCTAACACTTACCTATCTCTGCGCGCAAAATGGTAAGAAAGAGGTACAAATATTTTACACCTGTATTTTCCCATTATACAATAAATAATAGCGGTATTCATGTTTTTTATTATTATTAAATTACCAGCAGGGCCCCGCGTTTTCAGCTGCGTCACATCGCCCGCCAGTACTTTTCGAGTCATAATGTGATGATAACCTTAAAATCCGACCGATAATTCCAATGTCTTGCTCTCTAAACAATAGTTTATTGGTATGGATATATAGATGTACAGCTTGGCAAAAAAGTCTAGAAACGGAACTAATTTTTTTTATTGCTGGCAGCCTGTGGCAATTAATGTCGTTCTGTGACGTTCGATGTAAACAAAGTTCGCGAGTTACTTATTTTTTTATTTCGACCATCAAAACGTTAATAAAACCACATTATAATAAATAAAACCATTGGGAGCACTAGCAAGGAAACAATTTATAATGTTTATAGGCGATATCTGGTCGAACATGAGGCTTAAACTCTTCTTTCCGATCTCGACGATATTTACCAAAGTACCGCCATTATGACAGGTATGTAAGAGTTTGTTTTGTTGTATTTAGTTGTATCAAGTGTTAATTTATGATCTCTATTTGGTTTTGAATTGCTTGAATACGAAATAAGTGAAATTTTGAACAATAAACATCGAGCATATAGGTTATGTTTACGTTTTGTCTTTGACACTTTGGTATAGCGCGCCTAGATTAATTGATACTTGTTTGGCTTGAGCCTTGATACTCTGCAATATGTAAATTCGATTTCTAAATAACTTTATCTATGAGCGTGATCACAAGATAATATAATACTTTTCGTAGCTAGCATTAGAATATTACAAAAAAATAGATATCGTAGACTTTTTACATTTAATATTGATAGAGGTTTAATCAAATGTTTAATCTTTATAGGAAGCACCAAACGTGCATTTCAATCTATATCCGACTAGGATCAGAAGAATTCATGCCAGCACGTTATCAAAATAGAAAAAGTATTATGAATTTATGAGAGGGCTAGTACGTGGACATGAAATGTTGAGGAATCAATCTCCAACATGATAGCGCAGTGCCTTTGAATCTGAGCGTGACTCAGATGAGTTTATGGCTAGCTCTAGCCAAGACATGGATTTGGAGGGCGTGGAATATTTAGAGTAAGATTTATTGGAATCAATTATAATAATGCTATACTCATAAGTCTTTTTATTATACCCAATTTTTTTTTTATTAAAACACAGGAGTGCTTACATTATTAGTCCTTATAAGTAATTTGTATTCAGTTACATGATGTGAATACATTGTTATTACATTTTATAATAGTTACTGATTTTAATAAATTAAAAATAAATCAAAGTAGAAAAAAATACAGCTTAGTATCAAGACGATAGGCTGGTACGCTATACGGTCGCAGCGGGTTGCCACACGAACGGTAAAGTGGCGCCCCTATTAATTTCTACTCTTTTTTGCCAAGCTGTAAGCGAAATTGTATGATATTTCTGACATAGGTATGTGTCACTTTCAAATATAAAGAAAAATCCAAAGATAAACCGCTACATTATGATATTGTATGCATATCTATGCAGTATGCACTGTAACGCATTTTAACATGGCTGTTCTAAAATTTCGAACCCATACAATGTCAAAGCTAATTGAAAAACATTGCGGTATAAATGACAGCCGCGCGCGCCTGCATATATCATTGCGACGTAAAATGACGCCTGTTTTCCCACAAGGTTTAGGCAGAGGTGTGCCTATGCCGGGGCTGCGGGACTTTCGAAAGAGATACCGCACCCCCGGAATACAAAGGGCTGAAGAAGGAACATGGATGGGTTTTAGTCAGTAAGAGTCTGACACTCCCATCCGCCCCACCCACGCGGAAGTGGTCATATAATGATTTCCCATCGGAAACAAAAAAAGAAGAGGTGTGCCTATAGCTCATCCACATTTAGCCATGTGACGGGGAGCGAGACTTTTACCATCAACCGTGCCCATCGAGACTGGGCTGCTAGAGATGGGAACTAAGGTTTTATTCCATGAAAAAGCCCTTTAACCCTTTACTGCAGAATTAAACCCTGGCTTGTTGCGCTTGCGACCGTTAAGACGAAGAAGAAGTTTTATATCATTGTCTTATTGTTATACCTCCAACAGAGGAGTTCCTGAACTCAGACTGCTAGTATGAATTTATGACTATTCAATTAATTAATTTTAGAGACCATCGTCTCTTCATACTAAAATAAACATAAAATAATAGATAACTTAAATAGAGGACTGTGGACCCGTCAGTATCCGAACTCGGGTCTTGTTCCCGAAGGCAGATGATTTTTGAAGATAGACTTTGGCATCATACATTACATACATACATACATTGGTTTCGTTTTTAGTGTCAACAATGATTATGTATTTATTTACTGTGTTTATGTATTTAACTCCTGTGTAGGTACTGTGTACAATAAGTAAGTTGGCATCTACCGTCCGCATCTTGTACAAAACTCTATGAAAGGCATACATTGCTGATTGAAAGGTAAACAACCTAGTTAAGTGGACAACAAAGGCTATACAGATGACAATGAAGCTCTTGTTTGTTATAACAGAGTTCTGCAGTTCTATACTAATGAATATTTTTTTTTCATGCATAACAACGGATGTTTTTGTTTAAAAATAGAATAGATGTTTCCCGCACTTTTACTCGGACCCCGAAGCAAAAACTGTCCTATGTCGTTTCCCAGGTTTCAATATGCCTTCATACCATATTTCCTCCAAAACCAATTTATAGCTAACCTAATCGATGCGTTTGCCAAGTCTTTAAACCACCTTTCTTATGTGCTCAATGCATTATAATATACATATGTGTATTAATAACAATATATAATACCCAGTTGCACCAAAAAAATATCAGGTTACTGTGCGAAACGGAAGAACTGACAAGATCTGTCAAAATTGAGTATAAAATTAAATAGTTAAGCTATTATTTTACGTGTTTCGTCTTAATATTTACTAGCTTCTGCCAGCGACTTCGTCCGCGTGGAATAGTGGTGCTCCGCTCCTATTGGTCTTAGCGTAATGATATATAGCCTATAGCCTTCCTCGATAAATGGACTATCTAACACTGAAAGAATTATTTAAATCGGAGCAGCGGTTCCTGAGATTAGCGCGTTTAAACAAAATGACAACATTTCCCTTCACTGCTCTGCTCCTATTGATTGTAGCGTGATGAAAAGTATACTATAACCATCTCAGGAGTATGACAAATAATTGTACCAAGTTTCGTTAAAATCCGTCGAGTAGTTTTTGTTTCTATAGAGTTTATACAGACAGACAGACAGACAGACAGACAGACAGACGGACAGACAAAAATTTTACTGATTGCATTTTTGGCATCAGTATCGATCCCTAATCGACCCCTGATAGTTATTTTGGAAATATATTTCATGTACAGAATTGACCTCTCTACAGATTTATTATAAGTATAGATAGATAATATATGTAAACTTTATTATTATATATATCTATTGATAACATAAAAAATATAATATGTATTCGTAAAAGTATAAAGTATATAAATGATAAAAAGTTTAGTGCAACCAGCCAGTGTTATAAGATATACTTACAAGTGTTTATTCGTTTCAAGTAAAATAGGAACTTTTAAACGGCATATTACAGTTTACGCGGCTATTGATCAACTTGCACCTATTAATAGGCTGGTCTGAGGTGCCTCACACTTGTATATAGCAGAATGGGTGAGCTAGGCTAGGTTTTAATAAAACATGCAACGAAAACAGCATCGATTACATTTGAATACGGGTGATTTGTACGAATGAGTTGGGTCTGGGTATTTCTTGTATCTTTTGAGTATATCTACGGATCTGCATCCAAAGGTTAGGTATGATCGTTTTTAAGGTCCCTAGCTATTAAATTATGAGAGTTGTTGGGTTGACAGACGTATAGAAACAGTAGCTATGTACCTATGCAAAGTAACCATGTACTTGAGTAGATTTGTATTGCGCGATAAAACTGTCTTAAATATATACTATGAAATACATATCTTTTTACCGAAAGCATTATAATAACATACCTTATAAAGGCATAGCCATTTTTTTTATTTCATCTCAACCCTTAAGTAATAATGATAGAGAATTACGTATTTTTTTATTAGGCATTATAAATACATAAGTAACTGATTTGAAAAAAGGGAGGAGGTTCTAATTTCAACTGTATGGGGTTTCGCACATTAAGAATTGATTTGAAAATTCATTTTTGATATAAAAAATCTATAGAACTTCTTGCATTTTATAAATAAATATTTTTTTTTATTCAGCATATTCATAACCTAACATCACCACCATGCAAAAACTAGAACATAATTTGCTCACCTACATACATGCTCATACCAAGGACGTGAATGCGGCATTTCGCCCAGGCCTCAATTATTCATTTGTACCTATTAGTCACTGTACCCGACTTAAGAACTTAACTAGCGTATATTACTGACCTGACCGATCGATACAAATGGTATAACCGCGTTTGTTTAACGAGATTTGAAAGCTCACGCAACTGGCAACTTTGCACAATTTTATTTATGGTGGATCAGATTTCAACCGGGTGCATGTAATACCAATATTTTATTTTTTAAAGTCTTCGACTCGAGAGAGGTACTTTCACTCTCTTGTCTCGTGTTTGTACTTACTTAATTTATATTTCTTTATAAACCATAATTCAATCCTCTGATTGGCCATAACATATAACTGAAATGTGACATAAAAATTAACTTGATGTTTAAACAGCGGTTTTAAGTAAATACTGTAAGTAACTAACATACGATAGTCGGTGACTAATCACCGATTCGAACGGATAATTTGCTTTGCCCGGATAATCCGGATTAAATGGTTTGAGCTCACCATCGAACATTAACTGCTTCCGGAGAGCCTGTTCTGGGGTGAATGCCACCGGTTACGTAAAAGCTTGGTTAAATTCCTGAAATGTCATTCAAATATATACTAAATATGCTATAGCGTAAGATTAGGTACTTATACTCACATATTAAGGTGTAATTTAATTTATTCAGCCATATTTTCTCTCTCTCTCTCTCTCTCGATTCCTTTTTTGGATTTGACATGAGAAATTTTCTTGAGAGCAGCTTGTGGTATCGATGTGTGTGTTGTTGCTGGCTGGCCTTATGTTATATACGACAAAATGTAGGTGTACTAATGGTACGTAGGTATTTAGGGATAACAACCGGGTTTTTTTTTTTCTAATTAAAAAAAAAACAGAAAAATTGTTTACCTTTCTTATTGCGTTATCAATTTATAAATGATATCATGTCTGAAAGTCAGCACGAAAAAAAAACAATCTTTCATCTTACAGATTATGACATCGCTAATATTTTTAGATTCAAACATTACTAGGAATTATTCGCAGACTAGCTCAGTAATTCCGAAGATTAACGCCTGTACACACAATGACGTAATCTATCGTTAAGTCTAATTGATTGAGTTGTGACTATACCTTGTTAAACATACATTGTAATTATTTATAATTTTTTTATATTGGATCTGTCTTTATGATTTTTATTGGGTAAAAAAACCGGCCAAGTGCGAGTCGGACTCGCGCACCGAGGGTTCCGTACAAACCTGCAACGTCGGTCCGGTCACGTCATAGAAGTTTGATTTTGTTACAGCTTAAAGGTATTATAGACCTGAGTATTTGGTATGAATTTCAATTTAATACCTCTACGCGTTTATGAGGAAATGGGTAGTAAGGTTAAAATTATTTAAAAAATATATATTATGTGATGTAACTAAAAATTTATGGTTTTCGTAATTTTTCCTTTATCTATGCTATAAGACGTTGCTTCGTACCAAATTTCAAGATTCTGAGTTCACGGGAAGCACCCTGTAGGTTTTGATTCCCTTGCAAGTGTCGAAAATTTGCGGCATAAACGGCTGTATCTTTTGATTGCGTTGGCTTAGAAGTTTGATTTTTTCACAGCTTCAAGGGACAGTAGACCTGAGTAATTGATATAAATTTCAGCTTCATACCTCCACGCGTTCCTGAGAAAAAGGGTCTTGACAGACGGACGGACGGACAACAAA
Organism: Pyrrhia umbra; assembly: GCA_963891755.1. Lineage (NCBI taxonomy): Eukaryota > Metazoa > Arthropoda > Insecta > Lepidoptera > Noctuidae > Pyrrhia > Pyrrhia umbra. The sequence continues at coordinate 6,285,309 of OY982924.1, forward strand.
GTGATCCTATAAGGGTTCCGTTTTTTCCTTTTGAGGTACGGAACCCTAAAAATGAGGGTTGTTCTTCATATAGGTACATTAGTCAAATTAAACAGAGTTCAAAATTTAGCAAAATGTATGGAACGTTATGTTTTGATTTGACTTATCATATGCCTTTAAATACTTTGTGTGTAGAAATAGAGCTGACAATTTGAATATCTAGATATTTCTCAAAACAGACATTACAGAACAGGTGGCTCCTTCTCAAATAGAGATTGTGATTGTTGTTCATTTCATTTATGACAGAACATGGTACCTTGATTTCTCTAAATCAAAGGGAATTATAATACCGAATAAATTAAAATCACTGTTATCAACTAATTTAGCCCGTAGCCTTGGATAAATAATTAATTAATTAATTAATTAATTAATTAATTATTATTAATTATTATTAATTATTATTAATTATTATTAATTATTATTAATTATTATTAATTATTAATTATTATTAATAATTAATAATAATTAATTAATTAATTAATTATTTATCCAAGGCTACGGGCTAAATTAGTTGATAACAGTAATAATTATTATTAATTATTAATTAATTAATTAATATTATAATAAATCCGTAGAGAGGTCAATTCTGTACATGAAATATATTTCCAAAATAACTATCAGGGGGTAATTAGGGATCGATACTGATGCCAAAAATGCAATCAATAAAATTTTTGTCTGTCTGTCTGTCTGTCTGTCTGTCTGTCTGTATAAACTCTATAGAAACAAAAACTACTTGACGGATTTTAACGAAACTTGGTACAATTATTTGTCATACTCCTGAGCTGGTTATAGTATACTTTTCATCACGCTACAATCAATAGGAGCAGAGCAGTGAAGGGAAATGTTGTCATTTTGTTTAAACGCGCTAATCTCAGGAACCGCTGGTCCGATTTGAAAAATTATTTCAGTGTTAGATAGTCCATCTATCGAGGAAGGCTATAGGCTAATATATCATCACGCTAAGACCAATTGGAGCGGAGTACCACTATTCCACGCGGACAAAGTCGCTGGCAGAAGCTAGTAATTAATATGTGCTATCAAAGCCCTTTCAGTTCTCTTCACATAAATAAACCTTCGAAATTTCAACGCATTTCTTAACTTACATAATTCATAATACGTACTAAGTAGGTACAAACAAATTGTTGGCAAGGTCTCAGGAATTCTGTGCACACTGTGTGATGAATGAAACACTTTGTAAAGGTCTTGGGAAACGCTAAACAGTACTAATTTAATAACAAAATGTCCGCAGGGCGACTCCCTTTGTGTTACCCTAATGTCATTGTCGTGAACAAATAAATACAATTAGGTTTCTTTCATAGCACGAGTTTGCGTCCTCACCGCGTCACTGTTGAGCCAAATATTGTTATATATTAGGTAAATATATACATGGACATATAATCATGATTGTAACGTCCCGAGCGAAGGTGTGAAATATATAAGTAGTCTTTCTTTTCACAAGTGTAGTAAGTAATGTTTTTAGGGTTCGTCTACATATATATAGATACATAAGTGTGCGTGTGTGTGTGTGTGTGTGTGTGCGTGTGTTTATTTTATTATATAAGGGTTTTGATAGTGTTCTTTTTGTTTTCAGTTCGTATGCTCTAGGTACTTGTTAGGCTACTACGAATAGTGACTTTTTAAACTGAAATATGGAATGGACCGATGGAAAACCCTCGATGGATAGATAAGATAGGATTCTATTCATTGACGGTTTTCCATCGGGAATTTCTCAGATTCTATTCTATATTGTTTATTCTATTAAATTGTTCAGGGCTCTCAAGGCCCTATGGATTCAGCCTCGGTTGATTCTAACTTCCTCGCACGGTAACAGATAGTATAACTGGCGAAATGCGGGTATTGGCTTCTAAATTATTATCTGCCTAAGTCTTTGCGGAAAAAAACACAATTTTATATTTATTATTACTTAATCAAGGACACACGTATAACACACAATAAGACACGTGTAATTATTGATACCCAGATTAAGCAGAACGAAAATCAAAAAAATAATGTATGAAACAATAATGAAATCTATTTGAACGAATCTATTAAAAAAAATCAGCAATAATAGATGACAAGTCTTCATAATTATACAGCATATTCTATAAAGCAACAGCCACATAAACAATGCACAAAGGAATACCTACTAACTGCCGTTACCGCGACGTACCATACCAGTAAGTTCTACTCGCTTTGATCACAAACAGTACAGTCGAGCACAGTTGTTGTACTTATTATAAAAAGGAAGGAATTATTAAGTGAATAATGTTCATTTCATTAACTATGCTTGAGTTATCCAATATTAATTATCCACTATAAACTGAATTTCGCGAACAAAAATTCACGCAGGATTTTGGGATGAATTATCCACATATGCAAGAAATTCACAATTCACATTCTACAAAAATACGACCAACTTAAAAAAAAACTTTTGCACATTTAGTCCTTGTCTTTAATTCATAGTAAGTATCAAACATATATTTAAAAATAAAATTCAACTCAAATTACCTACAGCAGAAGATTTCCAAAATTATTAGACAAGTCGAACAACTTTTCAAAGAAATAATTATGTAACAACTCCAGAGACACGACCGGGTGTCGCAAAAACTTTGACGATTCAGATTTCCGGTAAGACTCAAAGTGATCCTGTCACAATTTATTTGAGTAAAACTATATTTAAACGGGCGGCGGTTGAAATTCTAATCGTTCGCAAATTACGGAAGAATATGCATATTAAATGTTTTATGCTTTTAAGGGATAAATGACAAAATAGTTCCTGCATTATATTTTTATTATTTTTGAGGCTCATCAATCTTACTTCATGAATAGATATGAATAATATAACTCTACGCTATTACCCACAAAAAAACTTTAATATAGTATCAGTCTGCTATTAATACTGCTTTATCTGCTTTATTCATTAAATAATACATATCTTAAAATTTAATATACGTTGCTAGACGTTAAAAATCCTAGGCGCCCTTTCAATATAAAAAAATACATACTCTCCAAAAAGAACAAAGAAGAAATGCAAACCGAAAGATAACACAAACGGACCTATCATAATACAAGTACATAAACGTTTGTACGTACCGGAGTGAGCCCACTCATCCTCATAACGAATTCACAAGTAAGGACGCCCCAACACGTTACGGTAATCAAGTCTCACCAAATCCGACTTAATAATATTATCATTGCACGGATTATCTTAGGAATGCGTGGAGTGCCGACACTGTTCCCATCCTTAGCTCATAGTAAATATTTGGCGTAGATGGCCGGTCCCTAATTTATTTTATTGCGTTACCCTTGAGGACGGGTGTGACGTGTTATGACTTATAAATTCATTTCAATTACCTACTAGTACAGAACTGTGCCGTTGAGATAACGTGCTATAAGGTTAATTGAGTCCTAAATGTTCACGAAATACAATTGGTTGATTTTTAAAGGAATTAACTCTGATCCGATCAGCGTTAATCCGTTGCGAGAAATAAGTGTCACAAATAAGTGACACCTGAATGAGGTTCGAATTAAGTTCGCCTCATCATCTATACATATTAAATGCTTTGTCCTGAATGACTGACGGACCGCACAGCTCAAACCGCTGATTGTAGAAACCTTGGAGGTTGTGTTCTTTGGATGACGGGGGATTCGATATCAAAAGATTTTCTAAAATTCTGGCCCTAAGTGACTGAAAAAGGGGCGAAAGTTTGTATGACGCCCACGCGGGCGAAGCCGAAAGCTAGTCTACCAGTATAAAATACAATCAATATTGTAGAACATAGTTATTTAAAAGTTATGAAACTTGAACAGGTTGAACAAGTTTGCAATCGTTTCATCCGATAGGCTAGGCTTACCTTCCAACTTGTATCCGCCCATAAATCCTCATATTTCCGATTGCAGCGCTATTTTCAGACAGAAGTTATGCGTAACAATATTGTTCTCGACTCCGTTCCGTAAAGAGCTTAAGGTTGGATTTTACAATTGAATTAACATGAATATTGACTTATGAGTAAAAATGTGTGCCGTACAAAGTGTCAAGGTATGACATTTTCAAGACTTTGTCAAGGGATATTTGTGTAAGTAAAAACTAACCCCTATGATTACTAACCCGTTCTGCCAACGAGGTGAAATACGGCCAGTCCGCTAGAATATGATGAATCCTTACAGTGCTAATTTTATATATACATATGTATTATGCACTTATAATGAAATGCATGTCCATTTTAAGAGAAGGGTTGAATGTATCATAAAACAAAAACAAAAAGTCTGTTTATTCAAACAGACTTTATTTTACATTCATTATGTTCGTCATGATGACGCACAAATTGCACCGAATATTTCTTCTGAAAACATAAGATTTTGAATATCGTGCTTATTTATTTTACCCTAGAACTTTCCCAGCCCGAACCGGTCTTTTATTAAAATATACACAAGGAGAGGCTTGAATAAGACATAACGAGTTGACTCGTGTCTGTAATGAAAGGACGCTCCGGCAACGACCTAATGAATAATAATTGTTGGGAGAAAGCAATGTCACCCGAGACAATCTGTGAAGCAGAAAAAATGATACGCTGCGTAGATATTTAAACCTTACCCGACATTCACAAATTGTGTTAATGTGGCTGACTGAACTGTGTGAACAATTTAAATTCCTGTGAATATTCCCGTGTTTTAGTCGCTATTTGCATTTTGGCGACCGTCGTGTCACGTCGAATATGGATGAAATAGAAATTGAGGAAATCCTAAGAATAAATATATTGTTGACTGGCGAAACAAAGTATGGAAGTAAAAACCAATTGTGATAAATGTAAAAAAACCGGCCAAGTGCGTGTCGGGCCACGCGCAGTAGGGTTCCGTAGTAGGTCTCAGTTAGTCGACTATAACTCTGTAACCGGTTAAGCCTACTAAGTCGTGATAGTTTTCCTTGTAAGTTCATTACATGTACTACGTCTGTGATTTTTTTCACATTTCTAGGTACAGCCATTCAAAAGTTAGAGGGGGGGTAACTCGTATCGAACAAAAAATTTCACTTAAAATCTAGATATTTCGCAAATGGCTCGCTTAACCGAAAAATGATCTTCACACACCCATAATATTTTTGAAAGACCTATCTAACGATACCCCACACGAAGGGGTACGCGAGAAAAAAAATATTCATCCCTACTTTACATGTTTGGGAGCTACCCTAAAAAAAAATATTTTTTAAAATTTTATTTTACCACTTTCTCGGCGTAATCAATATACATATTCATACCAAATTTCAGCTTTCTAATAACAAAAACCACGGAGCTATGCCGCGGACAGACAGACAGACAGACAGACGGACAGAGCGAAACTATAAGGGTTCCTTGTCGGACTACGGAACCCTAAAAAGATGATGATGACGTATCTAGGCAGCTAGTAGCAGTAAGAGACAGAAAATATACTTTGAAACGCGAGACAAAGCGCTTACTGATGTAAATTGTAGTCTAGACAAAATCGATGGCCAACACTATTATTAAAGCTACTAAAAATGTATTCTGTGCACAATTCCACCTCCGAATATAGACTAGCACTACTTTGTATTCTGGGAGATCGCAGACGCAAACATCAAAATTTCAGATGCCATTCGCCACATGCACTGTACGTAGTAGGTACACATGAAAGTGATGTTATAAACAGTCTAGTAATAAAAAGCAGGTTAATTGTTTATAATGATGAGATTCACTGTTATTTTATTACGTTTCAAACATCTCTCTTTAACGTATTTCGGTTCAAGACAGATACGGATTATTTTTGACTGAAAAAAAGTTTAATGATCTGTTTCAATGTTTTGTTTTAATAAAAATGGTTATCAACAGACACCAAACTTCACAGCAAAAAAATTACAACTTTTATCCCGGCGGATGTTTCGTATCGATCTAACTCAAAACTCTTGTTTCGGTGAAAAAACCTTTCAGTTTTCCAACCACTCAGAGCATTTTCAGAACACGTACTAGAACTTACAAGATAGTTTAGAGTTTACAACGTCTTTATTAGTTAGTATTACTGGATATAACCAACTCTGAGAGAGAACGCAGTATATATTCATGTCTAACTATTGTGTCCCCGCCCCAGGGGTGTTTTGTAAAATGATCGTCACATTGAATATTCATTCGGAGACTGCAGTGAAACCCCTAGCGGTATGCAGTCGCGGGAGATACAGGTGATGATGAAACGAGTTTCTGCAGAACTCTGGAATAAAATGAAAATGTTACTGAGAATGTAAAATTCAATTTTAGAGTCGATTTGTGGATACGAGGCGCTATAATAGTGTTTGTAAATGATAGATGAGTTAGTGTCGAGTGGGTGTTTGCACGATTTCAATCAATTAATCATGGCCTATCACAATCAGTTGCTGCACATACCTATGCATACCAGAGTGGCGGTGCTAGTGGAAAATTATTTGCAAACACTGTCGTTTGCGTGCGATTTTCTATTACCTACATTATTTCTAATACAGCATGGTCTTTATTTCATATTTATTTTTACAAAGTCGTTATTTAATGTAGTAATATTCTCATAACATTGGATGTAAAACTTATACAAAATGGACACATCTCTTTTGCCGTTTCATAATAAACACAAGGGAAAGTCTACAGCGTTGTACAATGTACCTTACACAGGTCTACTAAAGGAGGTATTCCTTTTTGGGATAAAGGAAGCAAGTACCTACGTAGAAGTAGGCATTTCTGTAAATAAAACTCGTTTCTGAATCAACAAATAGAATACTTTTTACTGTTAGGGTTCCGTACCAAAAATGGTAAAAAGGGAACCAGGTTTTTATATCTGAACCCAATTCTGAAGTCAACGCAGTCGCGGTCACATTTATTTGAACCTTTCTTCGAATTTATCCTTTCGTATAGAGTACTACTATATGCACGATCATTAAGCACACAAGATTTAAGCAACCGCAGATTACAAAAGATTTACATAGAGGACCTTCTCACAATGAATCCTACCAAAGAATACGAACGCTTAACGAGACAGGCCGACGGAATCCTCTTGATAGAAGATTTTTGCCATTACCCAGCCATCAACGCACCTATCAGGGAAATCATTTCTGTGTAAATTGCTACTGATCACAGGTACTGATATTATCTCTCAGCTACGAGATTCTTGATAGTTTGAGGTCAATAAAGATCGTCGGTCGAATTATATAACGTTGTTATATTAGGTGTACCTAATTTTATCAGGTATTGTACCTACTTATGATATGATAGGTTCAAGGTTTGTATGTTTAATAAATAAATCCTTTTAAAATGTACTTTTATGGTCATTAGTAGACATCAATGACAACGACGACAATGATTCCTAATTTAAAAATCTTTTTAAAGTCAGCTCAACTCTTGATACTTAACACCAGTATAATTTCCAAATAAGTCCGTTAAAACGATGTGAAATAAAATATCCTTTACAGTGATTTAATTAAAAAAGGTCCACAAGGGTGCAGGATACGTCTGCTTTTAATTATGTAAAGGCGTTTTATTCGAAAAGCGACGAAGAGTGACGTAATTAATTTATCACTTTGTAACAAAGGGACGTTGATTTCATTCAAATATTTGTACTGCGAGCCCAGAATTGACAATACCTATTGTTATGAGTACTTATAATTTACATTCATTCAAGTGCACCGTATTCATGAAATTAATATTCACATAGGCTTTCAAAATATGACAATTATATTCAAAACCTTGCCTTTTTTAAAGTCGAGTAAAATATGGTTCGTACGTAAAAATTAATCAACTAAATGGTTGCATGACTTCAAGTTTCACTTGAATCCTAGAAAAACTATTTCTTTCTTTTCCGCCGTACGTTTAACTTTCCATAGGATGCTGCAGTAATTGTTCACTCATCCTTTAGCTCATTTTGCTGTAAGTACTTCTATTCTAGTCTTCACATTAACCCGCAGCTAGTGAGGTCAGGGAGAATGTATAGTGGATAACATGAACGAGTAGGTTAGTATATTCAACCCTGAAGCCATTCAGTTGCGGCCAGATTGCCCCGCCTCAGTCTTCGTTGTTTCATACATACTAAAACACTCAACTAATAAAATATTAAAATTTTAACCAATGCAGGTACTATTTTATGACTTCTGAAATGTCTTGATTTTCTCTCTTGCAAACGAGACGGTGTAAACCTTACATTGTGTTGAAAGGTAAAAAGATACTTGAAATAGCAAATCTACTTACTCGTATATCATTTTTAGAAGTTTTCGGTTTTTTAAATATTTTTTTTTATATTTTTATATTTTTTTGCGTATCATTTATTGTGTAACTTACTTGTAACTGTGTTATGTAAAATAATACTCAGTTTGAAAAAAAAATGAATGACATTTTTTGGTCAAAAATAGGCTTCTAATAATAGTAGGTAAGCTACCGTACACACCATTAAAACGGTATAAAATGACATGGCTTATTAATAAAACTAGGTCAATGCCCTTCTCTAATAGAAAAACCACTCCAAACTTAGGTTGGCACAGAAATGTCCGTCCGTAAAAGTTATTCCCAAAAATATTCTCGCAAAAGTATTCGCTATTTATAAATAGAGCAAATAAATATTAAAAATCATCGAAGCGAAAGTTGATGACTAACGAATATGCTAGTCAACACCAATCAATCGGTTTCATCGATCGTTTTATTTAAAAATAGCTCTAATTAAAGCCGATTCGAGCAAAAAACCTTGTTCGTAATGCGGTGACCCAATTCGTGTGGTCACTCTTTTGTACTGGCTTGGGAAGTACATGGCGTACATGCCTACTCGACTTCGTTTATTGAAGTCTTCCGCTAGACTTCGGCCTCATCTTAAAGTCCTGTTCAAACCGTATTGACAACCATAGACATGTACGGGCACTGGAATCTGAAGTATGTATGCTTCTTAAACGTATGGTGTAAACGTTTCCTAAAGGAGTTTAATACACATTGCTATGTAGGTACTATTTTTTTTTTGTTTTGATAATTTCAACGAAGCAATGTAGGCATATCATTGAACTGTCAAAATGAAGGTTATTGCAACTGAAATTGAAAGATATTGACATAGTAATTAGAGGGCTTTCTCGGCAATAACCTACACTGACATCGATAGATATCGTCATTTTTCCATCGTTTGAAACGCTCTAAAATAATAATCTAAACGTAAAAAAGACTACTTTACCTACCCTTAGGTACAATATAACACTTATTCAATTATTTACTTACTGTCACTCTCAAAAACAATAAAAATCTATTGTTGGCCAAAAAACAAGTTATTTTTAAGAAAAAAAAAATGAATTAGATGCGTAACAGAATAGAAAATAAAGTTGTGTAACAAAAACTGTTAGGAACCCATGTATTTTCGGGAAACTTTTCACTTTTATGGTCTTGTTTACTTCTATAATACTTTCTTCTATATTTTGAGACGTTACGTAAGTAGACAAACAAATTAAATCTTGTCGTATAAGCTTGGTTTTTCCGATGGCCGCCAGACAAAATGGCTGTCGTCTGGTATCATAACCCATGTCACTCAGACAGATTTATGAGCTATCTTTTTTATCGCCTTACGATTTATTGTGTATGAATTAGGGAACAGGTCATTGACCAAAAAAGGTGACATAGATACGCAGTTCCCTTTTTTAATCAATCTTGGGTTTTCTTACCTAATATTAGCTATATTATCTACATTATATTGTTGTGTTATCTTTTTTATTTTGCCTTTTTTATCTCATGATTTTGTTCAAATATTAATTGAAGCGGTCTCATTTATTTTACTGTGGCCGATTTAAATAACCTATTCAAACATAAAGCCACGTACAACCCTAGGCCCTAGGAGGTATTGTGAGATTAAACCAAAGGAGAAAGTATTATACCTAATACCCTTTATGACCTAAAAACATTAAGCTTCGTCTTGCTACGTGTTTTCCATCCCCAATTAGCCAGGCGGGCCTAAATGTCAGTAGTCAGGAAGCATCGTGTAGGCCAAGGGATCGTAACAAGGCTATTGGGTACTGATCGATATAATTAAACAGTCACTGGTTGCCAAGTTGGCCAGACTGCCCGTGGCCGACTTGCCTTGCTAGATACACAATTTTCTTTTTGCTTTCCATGTGATATCAATTTTATTACGTCATGTCACATATAAGACCTCTATAGTAATTTCGAAGATTTTACATTACAAGTCTAGAGTTCTAAATTAAAATATCGTAGGTACTCTGTATTTTATATGATTTTACAAAATTATTATGGTAGAGGAATGTGTAAAGGCTGCTAAAATGGCTACTAAAGCGACTCGTTCGCCAAGATTTATCAATAAAAGTTAGTGCCTATTAATCGAGATATCCAGAATAAATTCTATCGTCTTATTCAGCTTGTCACGTCTTAGCGCCGACCACCAAACATCTGATCGCGAACTGACCAATCCGCATTCTTTTACGCAGTGCGTCTAGCGTTAGTCATTTGTTTAATTATGTAGGCAGGTTTTGTTAAGAAATATGTGATTTAAATTTTCACTATTTTTAAAGCTTATATTAATATAATGTATTCAACCATATACACTTCTCATCAAAAAAATCGAAACACCTCGCAGTTTATGATTTGATAAGGATTATCAGAAAAATGTGTATATTTAGGAATAAATGTAAAATGTCATTTAATAGTGAGTAGTATGAGGTTTTTAAATCCTAATGTTATTGTTCTAAATTCAAATTAAGTCTTCATAGATTTCGTATTTTGTATAATGAGTAATTTTTACCCTGTATGGAATATGAAGGAAATGGGTAAAACAACACGCGTAAATGAAAAAAAAAATTAAGAAACGTTTATTTAATAACTTGTATTCCCTCCGCGAGCTCTTATTACTGCTTCCATACGGTTCTTCATCGATCGGATGAGAGTCACGATCACATGTTGTGGTATATTATCCCATTCCTCTTGGATTGCATTTTGCAGCTGGCTAAGTGTTTCTGGGGCTGGATCTCTTGCTCGAATTCGTCTCTTTAATTCATCCCATAGATGTTCAATGGGATTCATGTCCGGGCTTCTTGCTGGCCATACCATAATGGAGATACCGACTTCGGTAAGATAATCTCGTACGACGCCCGCGGTGTGAGCTCTAGCATTGTCGTGCATGAATATGAAGTCGTTGCCAATAAAATGTGCATAGGGCATCACATGAGGTTCAAGACACTGTTCGATGTACCGATGAGAGTTTAGTGCAGGCAGCCGTGGCCCAGACACAAAGGCAAGTTCTGTCTTACCGTCGGCGCTGATTCCTCCCCAAACCGTCCACGAACCGCCACCATAGCTGACCTTTTCTTCAATGCAGCATTGTGCAAAGCGTTCTCCATCTCTTCTGTAGACCTTGTTCCTTCCGTCGTTACCATACAGCATAATTTTACACTCATCAGAAAACAGTACTTTGCTCCACTGAAGGTATGACCAAGTTAGGTGCTCGCGTGCAAAGTTAAGGCGCGCTCTTCGATGGTCTGCAGTTAATTTCGGCCCATTCGCTGGCTTATGCGGTGCCAATCCGCGTTCCTTCAACCTTCTTCTTATTGTAGAGTCACTTACAGCTACTCTTCGTACAACGCGAAGCTGCTGCTGCAGTTGAAAAGCGTTAAGGCGTCGATTTCGTAAAGAAGTTGTTACAATAAATCGATCATCTCGCTCAGAAGTGACCCGATTCCTGCCAGATCCTGAACGGCGCGTGAACGAACCAGTCTCCCGATAGCGTTTGTAGACTCTATGAACAGATGATAAGCTTAGATGCAATCTTGCAGCCACAACACGCTGACTAAGTCCAGAATCCAGCAATGCCACCACTTGGGCGGCTTCTGCGGGCGAAGTATCCATATGTTTTAGAAAAAAAAGTTTTTTCAGACGTCCCAAAGTCACAGTAAATGAAATAAGAAAGAAAAAGTTTAAAGACAAGCGCTAATTTTTAGTTTTTAAACGAGAAACGTACTCCAACCCTAAATACACATTTGTCTCAAAACAGTGATTAATTTCATTTTAGGATAAACAAATGAAATTCTAATTTCGAATTTTGATTTTTTTCTTCTTACTGTAATGACCAAACTGCCAGCTACACAATAATGTTTTTTTTTTCATGGAATTAATTCTCTTTTGTAAAAAATTAGGACAAAAACAATAAAAACGAAAGTGTTTCGATTTTTTTGATGAGAAGTGTAGTTACATTCGACCATAAGCCATTAATTACTGACAAGATTTAGAAATAAGTACCATTTGTTCTAAGAAACCAAAACGTGACATGGTAGCCAGGCCACTGCAAAGTGTAACCTAGTAAGTACTCTTAAAACTCCGATATTTTTTTTAGGGTAACCACAAAATTTCGTACCTATATGATTGTGAACTCGAGAAGAATGACAATAATATTTTTTCAATATCATAGACGTGTCTAATGAATCAAAGTGAATCTGACTATTATATATAATCTTAAATATAAAATTCTCGTGTCACAATGTTAGTTACCTTACTCCTCCGAAACGGCTCTACTGATTTTTACCAAATTTTATATGCATATTCAGTAGGTCTGAGAATCGGCTACTATTTATTTTTCATACCCCTAAGTGATAAGGGTGGTCCACCCCAAAAAAACCGGCCAAGTGCGTGTCGGGCCACGCGCAGTAGGGTTCCGTAGTAGGTCTCAGTTAGTCGACTATAACTCTGTAAACGGTTAAGCCTACTTAGCCGTGATAGTTTTCCTTGTAAGTTCATTACATGTGCTACGTCTGTAATATTTTTCACATTTCTAGGTACAGCCATTCAAAAGTTAGAGGGGGGGTAACTCGTATCGAACAAAAAGTTTCACTTAAAATCTAGATATTTCGCAAATGGCTCGCTTAACCGAAAAATGATCTTCACACACCCATAATATTTTTGAAAGACCTGTCTAACAATACCCCACACGAAGGGGTACGCGAGAAAAAAAATATTCATCCCTACTTCACATGTTTGGGAGCTACCCTAAAAAAAAATATTTTTCAAAATTTTATTTTACCACTTTCTCGGCGTGATCAATATACATATTCATACCAAATTTCAGCTTTCTAATAACAAAAACCACGGAGCTATGCCGCGGACAGACAGACAGACAGACAGACAGACAGACAGACAGACGGACAGAGCGAAACTATAAGGGTTCCTTGTCGGACTACGGAACCCTAAAAAAGTGGCATTGCAACGCATGCCGGGCGCAGCTAGTATGTTATAAAATATTACGTTTATCTCAAAAAGGGATAAACGTCTTTACTTACCACCTAAGCGTCTACTAGAAGCACAAATCTTATTGGACGGTAACAATACGGTTCGGGTCGCACCTATATCAAACGTGATAGATGACCATCTCTTGCTCTCGAAGTCCCAGGCCACACATATCTTGAGGTGTGCCATGCATACTAACTCCGACGGACAGACTTAGGTACTAGAAGAATTCATAATTTCGGACGAAATTCATGGTATATAGGTACCTACGCAATGAAAGATTGAACTTTGTAATCCTTTTTCTCGTAACGTCATGAAATATAATATGATATTGTATAACAGTATATTCATTAGTTACAGTATTATTTAATCTGTGGTCCCACACAATACGCGCTTTGTCTTGGGGTTGGGGAAACTAGCCTACCTAAATCTATTATAGTTCTTTCCTTTAGATATCGCAACTCCTTGATTATATTTTTCTGTTCCCGATGCTAGGATTGTGACTCTCTTTCTAGAAAATAGTGTGTACAATACATTTAATCGATACTTAGTATAGTGATGTTTAATTTAATACCATGAAAGTGTAGCCAATTTTTTGGAACAAAAAAGTACTGTTTAACTGTTAGAAACTCCAATTATAGGAGTGCCTACTTATGTAGTAAAATACTTGCAGCGCGATTTTGTTCTGCGTAACAACAACAATTGGGTACGGTGCCTCGAACTCCCTTACACATGACACTACTTAAATATAGCCTCTTAAACAACCGTCCACATACGATGAGATGACTAATTTAAATTAGTCTTAATGTAGCTGAAATCATATCAATTAAACTTATCTACTTAGGTAATATAGGTAGTCCGAAACCGCAAGACTAACCAAGCAACCATTGGAATAAATATTTCTCCTCTTAATTACAGTCAATTTCCTTTACGATGTCGCAAAGGAACAAAGAAACTTAGAATCTAAGATAAGAATAAATTAATCTATTCAGATCACGGGTCAACACTAGAAAAGGGAAATAGTAGAAGTCAAACGCGTTTCTATTCCAGAAAGGACAATTCTAATTAAAGAAGACATAGTTTTAAGATTGAACATTTAATAAAGTAAAATTGGGTATCAGGACAAGTTTCTTATAGGTATCTATTGAGGAAATGTAAATTTTGTGTGATATTGTTTTGTACCTTTGATCCCAGAAGAAGTGTATATAGTACACTGTATGTACATATAGATACGGCCTGAGTCGGGTTATAATTTGCTAACAAGTTCGCTCAACTAGACTGGTTTATTTAGGAACTATTTTCTGTCTGCGTGGTCTTATCTACCGGTCTAAAGTTTGGCTACTGTTGCTCTAATAAAGATCCCCCTTTATTAGTTTTTCCTCAATATTTTTAATGTGCAGACATTGACTTATTATAATTTTATTGTATGTTGAGGTATGGTACCATACCAAAGTTTCCTACGCTACATTCCGATTACCACAAAACACGGCTTCGCCCGCTCCATGACACAACTCATTACTACCATCATTAATATCCCATAGACATCTTCGCGTCATTCGGTCCCGGTCCCAAGCTCCCTTCTCACACAAATATTTGAGTCATATTTGCCCCTACCACTGTTATTTCCGGAACATCAAGCTTAATGTAAGGCTCGTAAATATGGGAGAAAGCTGAACCCTTTACCACTTAGTTATTGAGAGCATTTGGGAAATTCTTGCCTGTTTGATAAGTGTGTAAATGTTGGATAAGTATGTGGAGATGTGTATCGGCATTGTACCATGCATTTTCTTCAAAGATTGAGAAGTGATGTGATAGAATAAAGTTAAGGCAACATTTAATCAGTACCCAGTTCATAAAATGATTAAAAACCATAATCGAATTGTTATCTAACGATGTTCCAAATAATAAAAATACCAGCCCTAAAATAACAGTACTTAAATAATTAAGTAAGTACTTACCTATCCTTCCCAAATCTATGTTAAAATCGAATTGTCAGCTAACGACGACAATAGTTAGTAATGGCTTTCTGAAAGACGTCAATTGACACTAATGGAATCAGGTTAAGAGCTAGTGCCTATAGTTTTTTGATGGTAATATTCCTTTTTTCTAACGGTGAGGGGAAACAGGCCTTAAAAAGTCTGAAACCGCCTTTCTGTCTCGAGCAAGCATGATCAACGCTGTTTAAGAAGAGGCCTGTGCCCATCTGTGGGACAATAGATAGGCCGATGATGATGAATATGCGTTTTTGGTACTGAAAAAGGCACTTTGATATAAATAGTTAACATTACATTACGGTAACATTTTTTCTTTGCCTGACTATCTTATGTAGGAACTCGACTGTAGCGAAGCACAAACGGAGGTCCCTTTTTCCGATTATGAAAATAGGATAGCGATTTACAGGTTAAGATATAATTTAGATTTACAATATTTAATCAGAAAATTTAAATTAAACATTACCTCAAATAGGCTTACAATCAACACTTTTCAAAACGTCGACATTACAAAAAGACAGTCTTTAAAACGGTCACCTTATGTTGTCTATTTACTTCTGGAAGGAAAAAGTAGCGCAACAATTTTCCCCGCAACACTACAATATACTTACTTACTATTATTGAAAGCGATGCTGTGTTTTATGTTTAATTAAGTAAACGACTTAAATATGTGTAGGTAAGTAACCTTATATCAAAGCTCGGTAAGAAAGTAAAATTTTCAGAACAACCTCGAATCTTTCGTTACACCTTTATAGTTATTTGTCTACTTTACCTACTGCAGGAAAATATAGAATTTCGACGCCCATGAGTTTCTCAGGGAATGAGGGAATACTTACTATACATACGAGTATAACTACATGTAGGTACTGCAGCACATATTTACGTACGTATCACGTATGAACTAACAAGGTAAGTGCCAGTTGTCTCGGTTAATTTACCCCAACGGAACGAGTGCGGGTCGACGATTTATATTTATTTTATCGCTAGCCGGCCACTGTGGCGGAGCTTTTAAAAAAGTTATACATACATACAGCAAACATGTGTTTGTAAATTAATTTCAGGATTACCCTAAAAAGGACTCTTTACAGACAAACATACTAATTAGGTGCCGCATAAATTGTAATATAAATAAGTTTTTTTTAAACTTCTACAGATGTCTTAAAAACGTCTTTAAGTAATAATAATGATATCTTTATTTAACAAGTAATATGGCTCAATTTTGTTAGTAACAATATTCCTTACCCCTATGTTAGTATTCCTATGGTAAAATTTGTCTTTAAAAGCACCCAGAAATATAATTATAATACTATGTACGGGATGCTAATTAGAAAACGTACAGTTCTGTCTTTAATTAACTAATAGAATAAAAGTTCTTCCCACAATGGAAGAAATCAGCGCAACCACAACTACGTGACCGGTATTTCAATAGGGAAGAACTTTTCCCAGCATTGGACCGCAGATAATCAGGCACATACAACACTAGCGAACCAAAAGGAAAAGATACGAGCTTATTTATTAGTGTGGACGATTCTTATATATTCGATAATATAGTACTTTTGTACTAGGTAGGTGTTGGGACAAATAAATAATGAGGTATCTAATAAGGTTAGGAAATCAAAGACTGTTTTTGGATCGAAGGTCCTTCACACGGGCTTTTTCCTACCGCATGAAGGAAAATACTCATGTGACTCTTTCCCTCTCCAACTCTCTCTATTATAAAAGATGGTGTGTGTCCACGTAAAAATCGAGATTCTAGGCGCTATTATATACATTTATGTAACAGAAAATTAATATTAATGTCCCTAAAAGAAACATTAACGTTAGCTTTTTCTTATTTTTATTGCATATTTTGTGTCATTTCCCTATGCATCTACTGCTTTAAAGTAATTTTGACTATTTTAGCATTAACTTATCCATTATTTCTTGTATGCTATATGGAATTTCCCTACTCATAAAACCAATAAATTGTTGTAAAGTCTATTGTAAAACCGCTTGACAAATGAGATTTTCCTCGATTCATCTCAGTCGAGAGAAAA
Source organism: Pyrrhia umbra (assembly GCA_963891755.1). Taxonomy (NCBI): domain Eukaryota; kingdom Metazoa; phylum Arthropoda; class Insecta; order Lepidoptera; family Noctuidae; genus Pyrrhia; species Pyrrhia umbra. The sequence goes on from OY982924.1 coordinate 6,302,589, forward strand.
TAGATTATTACGAGGAAACAATCGTTCATTTATCTTACGCGGATACCGATTTCAATTTTCTCGCGGTAGACAATAATTAAACAATATCTTGTTTAACATAGATGACGAGGGAAAGAGGGGTATGACAACAATCAAATAGGTAGGTATCGAAAGACCTATCGAAAGAAAAATCTATTTTATTATCCTAAGCAACAAAAGTACAGGCACCGTATACGGCACCTTATAGTTAAGTTACTATTAAGAAACTGAAGGCCCAAATTCCCTCATTCTGTTTCCTTCGTAATGGCTGCTATGTATAACAATATAAGGCAAGCTCACATTTAACACGCCTTGGTAGAGGAAATTACCCGAGGTCTGGGTTAAAATCGTTTCACCTTCTAACTACTCACGCACAAATACAAGGAGTGTTTAGTCAAGCCTTAGAATGAATTTTATTATGTTACAGTATTGTGTGTAATTACAATGATAGCAGTGTGACGTAGTTCCAAAGTTTGCCACTTTAGTTGCCGACAAAAGAAATTAAAACATAAATGTTCTTTATTTAAACACATAATTGATCAATGGGCTCATCCGTCGCAGCCCACGGCTGGAGATCCTTTAAGGTTCCTCTGTATCTATATATAAGTAACTAGTTTCCCGCCAGCTCGCCCGCGTGGTCTTTACGAATTCATATTAAAAATGTCAGTTTCATACAAACTTTGCCCCCCTTTATCACCCCCTTAGGGGTAGAATTTCAGAAAATCCTTTCTTATCGGATGCCTACGTGATACAAAGAACACAACTACCAAGTTTCAGGTCTCTACGATCAGCGTTTTAGGCTGTGCGTTGATCCGTCAGTCATTCAGGACAAAGCATCCATATACTAACTACTAAAACTACTGGACCGATATAAATGAAATTTGGTACAGAGATAGAATAGACCCTGAGGAACAACATAGGCTACTTTTTACCCGGGTGCTCTAAGTAGTTCCCTCGGGATGCGGGTGAAACCGCGGGAAACAGCTAGTTTTATATATATTATATAGTAGTTTTGGCGTGAAAGCGTAACAGACAGACAGACAGAAAGACAGAGTTACTTTCGCATTTATAATATTAGTAAGTAAGGATTATTGTCTCGTCGCGTCACGTTACACGTGTATCTCACCTCACCTAATTAACGAGAAACACTAATAAAGAGAGTATACGTACACGTAACTCATACTATACATTCTAAGAGATTGCATGCCTAGGTCGGTTCACACAACTCTTTCTCACTCTCTCTTACTAGAACAGAATAATCTGTCCTCTTGCTCTAGAATGTGTGAAGAATTCCTATTGCGGACAGCGGATCACTGCTCGTGCTGCACTGTAGTTACCGGTGCATACCAGAACAATTAAAGTCACTAACTATGCAGTTATATGCGGCTGGGAATCATAGGGTATGTTGGTATCGACACGATCGGAAAACTATGTTAATAAGTGCTATATTGATATTTTTATTTGCGGTTGTATATTTGTTTCCATGTTGGTATTTGTCATCAAAAAAAAGTAAGTACCTACCTATTTCAATTTACTCCCATGTTTCGTCACCCTGCTGTAGGTATATTTAAGTGTAAATTATCCCGTTGTTAATTATTATTATTTTTGGTCACAAAAACCAGTCGACATGCTCAAAAAAGGAAAAATAAACATAATAGGTACAATAAATACAAAACTTACAACTACTACACTACTTATTAAGTACATAAGGTCAAACTCACGTGATCACAAGTACACTGAACCACAAAAACGTAATTACGAAATTCCTGCTGCACTGATTGCTTATTTTTAATTGAACAGTATTGTATTGCAGCGACCACGTGAGTTTAAAGGACACTTTCAAAGCACGTGAGTGGATGACTGTACCTCTACCTACGTGGTTTAGCGATACTCATTTTAAATTGTTGCGACAACGCCTATATAAATAATTATGTATATTATTTATAGGCTATTGTTAGTATCTCATATATGAGTGAGGTGTTTTTTTCTCTATGGAAATTCCTAATAGCTTCAAAGGTAAGTGTCACTATTAACATATCTACTGATATATATTTTATCATGTGGCCATGGCCATGACTTAATCGTTTGGTCTTTGGAGTCGAAGTTCGGCATTTCAATTATGTTTGTATGTAATTGTGTTTCTGAATGTTTTTGTTATAAATAACTAGTACCTATAATTACGCAACCACCAACTCCTACGCTTATGAGTTATGACTATGTCTTTACTACTTACACACATTTTTTCATAACAACTTTGTCGCATTAGAATAATCTCCTGTAACGTGTAGGTGCATTTACATATATATATTACACATGTGTAAACACAAATCTATCAGTCCCGTGGGAATCAAACCATGTCAATCATTCCGTTAAAGTAAGCATTGAAGCTTGATATTATCAAATTCTTCAATGAATGTCACTATATGTATACTTCCATATGGAAACTGGGAAGTAAAAAACCTCGATGAAACCAATATTTAAGAGCTGGTTTTTATCTTACAATAACTAAGATATAACGAAGATATTGTAAGACAAAAACCAGCATAGCATCTGCATAATATTTTATTACAAAGAAAAATTGTATCGATTTATTCAATGAATGCTCTCGTGGTCTGTGAAATGAACTGGCTAATGCAGTGGCCCGTAAAACGGAATAGAGGTGGCCCATTGTTAACCACTGATCGACCGACGGAAAGGTGATATAAAACTTTTAGGGTTAAAGCAATTAATTTTGAATACTCGTATCATTCAAATACTACAACACTGTCATCGAGAACTGTGTGGATTTACTTGCCTTGCCATGATGAGAATGTTATTATGCATTTTTATAATACTAGCTATTTCCCGCAGTTTTGCTTGCGGTCTGAGGGAACTACTTCACGCATCTGAATTAAAACTATGTCCTTCCTCAGGGTTCAGGCTATCTCCATACCAAATTTCATCTAAATTGGTTGAGCCGTTTTCCGTAAAAGCGTAACAGATAGACTAACTCACATTCGCATTTATAATACTAGATACAAAATAATCCACATCGATAGCTTACCTGCGATACTTCACGATCTTTAAACTTTTTTAATTAACTCTCATTTTATGAATATGCACAATTACTTCGTGTTGTCAATGCCTCGTTGCCACAGCAGCTAAAAAATAACATTAATTTTATTTTTTGCATCACTCAATGATTCTATTCACAGCGGTAGCTGACACTTGAATTTCTGCTCCAGTTTTTAATTAAACGTAAAAATAATTATTTATAACATATAAATTACACACATAATAAAATTGAAATTGGATGTTTATCATGTTGAGCTTCACATAAAAACTACGGCACAGACATACATGAATTGTACCGAAAATTACTATAATAAACTGGATAGACTTAATGCTATAAATTATCACGCTATATGTTAACGCCCTTTACAACCTTGCAACCCCCTTGAACAGTAAGTCATTATATGAGACAATCGACAAACACCCAGACGAAACCGCTGCAAAGCCTTACCTATTAATTTAGGTTAAGATAACCTCTTAGTCAACAAATTATATTTTCATAGCAGAAACAAAAATATCTTCTTACATCGTCACATGCTATAAAAGATATAAAATTCGTAAATAAACGAGTTACCCGCGAATTTGGTATAAACGTGTATTTATATAGCGACCTGGCGTGTTGCGCAAATTGAAGCATCTGTATTGAGACAATGTTACATGTATCTCTTGATTAGTTTTGATATGGCATTGAGCGCTAGGCGACAAAATTACCTCATTGTATTATCTTGCCCTAATTAGATTATTTAAGCACCAAACTCATCACAGTCTGAACAAGATATAATTGAGTTAATTGTTACTGTTTTGATCATTGTAGCTACTTCAGGTTAGTTATTTTGGACATAGCCAAAATCCCTATAACCACAATAATCAGTATGTAATCTTCAAGCAAATTAGAACGACTGTTAATCCGTTTATAACATCGTAATTCTAGAACCATCCCAATTATACAAGCTTTGTTGTGTAAATGACTTATTTACATAGGTACTCACACTTAAATATTATAATTGAATCTTCACCGCAATGCGCTACCCGCTTGAAGGTTCAAATACGTAGTGACGTAGTGAAAAATCAAAAGATTAAAAACGAATACAATCATTCCGAATTCAAACATTTTATGGCATCTGTTTTGTCAGCCTGAATGGATGGATGCGTTCTTTATTTAAATAAGCGCTGCGGAAAACATGTAGTCCGCAACCGTATTTCTTGTAGTCATTCTAAGATAAATATATTTTAATGGAAAATATTTTTAAGTTGAATTATTTTATTAATTAGGATAATTGAATAAATAAATCATGTGTGTTGTTAACCGAGGTAGAAATATGAAATATCACTAGAAAAAGCTCAAAAATAAATAATAATAGCATGTCCACGCGACAATTTATATGACAACGTTGCGTAGTAAATCGTTCTGTCTAATTGAGTCGCTTGAAAAATGTACACACATTCCCCGGAGGTTGTACGTTGTAGGTATAATAGGCAAATGGGTGAGGTTGCTCATCAAGCCTGAACCGCGCTCAAAGTGTTACTAGCTAAATTATTCAGCACATCTGTTCACACACATTCTCTAGAGAGTATCTACCTTTGCTTCTTGGAATCCTTTTTGGCATGGAGATTTTGTAGGCCATGTGAATTTTGAAGGTGTTAGAGTTTGTACTTTATAGCTTTTTAGTGCATACTATATTTAATAATAATCTATATAATATATAGATTATATAAAACACAGTCGGGTTTGTTCGAACACTTATAATTCGAGAACGGCTGGACCGATTTTCATGGTTTTTTTGTTGTAAGTAGATATTTATCTCCGTCCCTTATAGCAGAATAACTATAAAACATCGGGAAAATAACGAAAAAAATAATAATGGGGCGGTACGAAGTTCGCCGGGCCGGCTTGTATAATATAATTAAGTTGCCATTAAACACATAAAGTTTATCTGATTTAAAATGTTTGCTATCCTAATCGGGTTCTCTGGCTTATATAGGTTATTCGGACACAAAAAATTACCTTTTTACTGATATTAATACACAATTAACTTGTTAGTAATTTATTTTGGGGTTAACATATAAAGAGACGTTTTTGTATAAAATATATAGGCTTTTAATCACCCCTGAAGTCGAGTGGCAAGGCATGACCTTATCGAGTTGAATGCTACTAAATGACTAATCGATGCCTGCTAGCACGAAACGTTTAAGGGTAGTCCAACACCAATCGACGGGACAAGGTGTGATGGCCAAAATGCCTCTATCCTAGAAAGAAAGAAGAAAGAAAAAACATTTATTTCAGGACACGCACTACACACAGTTATTAAACTACTAATATTATAAATGAGAAAGTTTCTGAGGATATATGTATTTTTACCACCTATGTTACTACTATTATACTATTTACTACTGTTGTTTGTTACTCTTCTGCTCAAAATCTACCAAATGGACTGCGGTGAAATTTGGTACACACAGATTTTGTAACTTGGATTAACACACAGTTTTTATCCGAGTGCGAAGTAGTTGAAAAACCGTGGGAAACAGCTAGTTCCTCAATGGAAGCTCCACCACATTAGGACGAGAAGTAGAAGTAACGCAAAAGTGACAGCTATTCTTGTTTTTATTGATGCTGAGTTCATTCAGTAATATTAGAGAACATTATTTTAAACCGCACCTAAATGCTGTGTACGATTTCACTAACACGTCAGTTTTTCGTGATGTCTAACAGCCTATTTTTTTCGGATAGGAAATCACCAAATGACCCCTCCCGCCATAGGTGGGGGGCAAAAGGGAGGGTCAGACTCTGACTGACTAATTAAAAACACCATCCTTGTTCCTTCCTCAGCCCTTTGTATTCCGGGGCCGCGGTAACTCTTTCAAACATCCCGCAGATGTCTAACAGCCTACATTGGACTGCCAGGTCGGTTTTACGCAATATCTAATATAATATAGTGCGATCAGTTGAGGTCGATTCCGCAGCAGTATGTGTGGGAACACCTTTACTGATCGACCGTGTCTAAATTTTAATAACGTTATAACCTACCTTCAGCGTATAAAAAATACCGCTCAAATGTTTCGTACCATACATCATACAGCTGCAAAATTGATAAGGAAAAAAATGATGAAAAGACCTTAGAGGCAGTATTATCATTTATTATTAAGTCACTTAAAAACCAACTGCAATAAATAGCCAACTTTGTTAATGAAAGTTCAGTAAATATCGGTTTAACTCTGCACAAAAGCTTTTCATATCTACTCTCTATGCAAACTGCGGTAAACTAATACAAGTCGACATTAACTGTGGAAGCCTCGCCGAAATACAACCGAAAGCTCTCTAATTAACGCATCACATTTAACGACAAATCCCCATTCAAACTGCTAACTATAATAATTATAACTCTAGAAAATCGTCTATAAATTGTGCGGAACTTTGCCGCCTTAATACATAAAACTGTTTTATCCTGATGAATACAAATGAGGGGTTGGGGTTTAAGTTGCGACTCGCGACCGCTTCCTACCCACGCTACGCCTTGCTTCAGCCACTAATGCGTGTTATAACCGACCTTGACATATATTTACTAGTCATACCTTTCTCGGATTTACGTTTTGTTACTCGTCAATGACAAGGATCTAGTTTAATATAAACCTTCAGCAAGTTTTTGCGCTGTGGAAAGTTTTATCTCATCAAAATATAATAACTTATATTTTGAAAAGTAGTAAGTAGTAACCTACTGAATGGATTTGGATGAAATTTGGAACACACATAGTTTATAAACCTGGATTAACACATGTTATTTTTTACCCGGGTGCAAGTAGTTCCGGGTGGAAGTAGTTCTCTCAGGACGCGGGGGAAAATGGTCTATATACAGACTGAAATTATCATTAATCTTTCGGCCACTAAGCTTTAACTAAACAGTAAACTACCCATTACGTGTTTTCAGCAGCCAGTGAGCAGCTAAATATCTTGTGAACGACCATGATGTGGATGTTGGTCACTATTTGCCACCACACGCGTTGTAGCGTGAACATAACCAATGAACACGAGTTACTCGCTAACAGTGAGCTGTTAACTGGGAACTGTGTCAGCCTAATGTTTGTGTGAACGGAACCCAAATGACATTTCTCGATCATTTTACGAATGAATATCGAATACCTAGTATGGTACATATACATACCCTTTTGATCTTTTAAATTCATCAAATTAATAAACAAACACAGTTTCCCACAAGTTCTAATCACACGATGATATCTAGTTACTACTAACATGATTGATAGCTAGAGTGGACAGTTTGTAAATAACAAATGCATTTCCCACGGTGACCTTGCAGCTTAACCACAAAGTAAATATCTTCAAAAAGGTCAAGGTACTTCATGACACGCAATAACAATTTCACGCACACATGAGCGCTTATTGAAACAAAAAAGAAAGACCCAATATGAAGCCAACTTGAAATTTTAAAATTAGGGAATGTTGGTATACTTCGTTTTAAGTATTTAAAAACTTTTATTGATTTAAATCTTAATAGCACACAAAAACACCAAAACTAACTGAAGATTTTTCAAAATAGGTATAATAGGTGCAAATAACACGCTGGTAGATAAAAACAAATATCCAGCATTTTTTTTTCTATTATTTCATCTCATAACACAAACTACTGAGAAGAATAAGGTTCGTCAGATGAACGTGTAAGCATCGCCACTAAAGAGAATATTTTAACATACTGTATAAAAGAAAACCGCTAAAGAAATCTTACACAGAATGCATGTGAATGAACATATAATCCGGCATTATTAATGTTCTCTAGAAAGACCTTTTGTCTCAAACATTTTGAGGTGGTACCAGCAACAAATGTTTTCTATTATTCTATTTTTAATTCATAAAACAACACGCTAGAGAGAGTTCCATCTGTCCGTGCACTTTTAGCTCGCCTCGGGGAACTTTATACCGGAATGAGATAAAAAATGGACTAGCTAGATAAATGGCTTCTGACGTTAGCAAATAAAGTAGCTAAGGATTTATACAATTCTACACAGAGTACTTAAGAGCAACATTTGTAGAAAATGTTAGAAGTGTAATGGACTTTCTCATTACGTTTACAGTGGATAGAATGAGGATAAAAACTTCAACCATTGCCTAAAATTTTACTTTTCTATAGGTACCTACGCAATCAACCACTTTGAACGGGTCCCAAACTATAAGATTTATTATTTACTAGCTTCTGCCAGCGACTTCGTCCGCGTGGAATAGTGGTACTCCGCTACTATTGGTCTTAATATCCTCGATAAATGGACTATCTAACACTGAAAGAATTATTTAAATCGGACCAGCGGTTCCTGAGATTAGCGCGTTTAAACAAAATGACAACATTTCCCTTCACTGCTCTGCTCCTATTGATTGTAGCGTGATGAAAGGTATACTATAACCATCTCAGGAGTATGACAAATAATTGTACCAAGTTTCGTTAAAATCCGTCGAGTAGTTTTTGTTTCTATAGAGTTTATACAGACAGACAGACAGACAGACAAAAATGTTACTGATTGCATTTTTGGCATCAGTATCGATCCCTAATCACCCCCTGATAGTTATTTTGGAAATATATCTCATGTACAGAATTGACCTCTCTACAGATTTATTATAAGTATAGATTAGGCCAGTGCTTTTAGCCTCTAAAAACGGTAAAAAGTGAATTAAATAATAGTAGGATGAAACCCATTGGAAAAGGAGGAGAATACAATAAAAATGATAGGAAAAATAAATTACGGGCGATCTGAGGTCGGGAAGTGGGGGGGAGGGGGGGTTAAAGTTAAAAAAACGGTTTATCTCAATTTCCGGCAAAACTACAAGTCCTATGAAAAAAAGTTAAATGGCAAAGTTGTAGGTAATAAAAAGATCTACAACTTTTGTATTAACACTTTTTCACATAACCTCAAAATTTATGTGAAAAATTCAAAAAAACAAGTTTTTGGTTTTTTATTTTTATCTTTTACAATAATTAATTTTTTTTCACGAAATTTAGTGAAAACTTACCTTTTTAAGTCCCAAACACACTGTAATTTATTTGATTTAAAATAATTATTTTTTCACCCTTATTTTGACTTAATATCGAAAAAACACCCTAATTTTCAATCGAAAATTCTCGTGTCAAAATATCACTTTTTTTTTAAAAGTCGATGGTCTTTTTGCTCGTTGAAATCTCTACTTTCAGATGGTATAAAAAAATATTTACATTGCTATCGAAAATGTTCTCAGAAAATATAAAGAAACGCTACGAAATAACAGGTAGTAAGGCCTAGACCGGCTTAATTTTTTTGCGTAGATGCCTATTTATTGCTATTTTAAGATAACTTATGTATCTGAGTGACCTACGGAACCTCGGACCTCTCTATGAAATACCTTTTAGCTCATCAAAAGGTATTTCATAGAGAAGTGGGGAGTTGCTAGAAGGATCTAGGCCTTGCTAACTGTTATTTCGTAGCGTTTCTTTATATTTTCTGAGAACATTTACCATAGCAATGTAAATATTTTTTATACCATCTGAAAGTAGAGATTTTAAAGAACAAAAAGACTACCGACTTTTTACAAAAAAGTGATATTTTGACGCGAGAATTTTCGATTGAAAATTAGGGTGTTTTTTCGATATTAAGTCAAAATAAGGGTGAAAAAATAATTATTTTAAATCAAATAAATTACAGTGTGTTTGGGACTTAAAAAGGTAAGTTTTCACTAAATTTCGTGAAAAAAAATTAATTATTGTAAAAGATAAAAATAAAAAACCAAAAACTTGTTTTTTTGAATTTTTCACATAAATTTTGAGGTTATGTGAAAAAGTGTTAATACAAAAGTTGTAGATCTTTTTATTACCTACAACTTTGCCATTCAATTTTTTTCCATAGGACTTGTAGTTTTGTCGGAAATTGAGATAAACCGTTTTTTTAACTTTAACCCCCCCTCCCCCCCACTTCCCGATCTCAGATCGCCCGTAATTTATTTTTCCTATCATTTTTATTGTATTCTCCTCCTTTTCCAATGGGTTTCATCCTACTATTATTTTTTTTGTTTTCAAAAGTTATTGGCACTGGTCTATATAGATAGATAGAAGATTTAATTTATAACCATATATAATTTTTAAAAGAAATAGAATTTGCACTATATCTAAAAAAGAATAAAAAGGTTACGGTTTCCAGCAATACTTTTAACGTTACCGTTTTAACCAACCCACTGTAAAATATTGGCTAAAACCTTTATTGTAGTTTTCAATGCAAACAGGTCAATGTTTATATTTCAACGTGTGCGGTCTGAGTGAATCGCAGGCGATCCAAACCCATTTTAGCTAAAAGGCTTTCCGTATGCTCGCATTTTTTTGAATATCGAATCAATACGGGAATAAAATAGAAAGATCAGAAGCTATAGTATATAGTGTTAGGTTCTCGCATTGGTATACCACTAAGGACTGAGGTAACTGAAATAATTATGGTTGACCTCAATATTAGAGGAAAAATAATTAGAAGAAAGGTTTTGAAGTAATCGTTAATTTTCTTTTACAAACTAATGTATGCGGTCGGAAAAAAATATTGTGACTTTATTGCATAATTATATATTTTTCGTTCAAAATTACACTCGGAGAAGGAACACTCGATGCGCGAACCCGATTTGCTCGTATCTGATTTTTATTTCAATATAAAACCGCTAGTATATAAATGTTAACTTTTATGGAACTTCTGCTTCTATTTTATATCAGTAGATCCCATTCAATTCGCATTCCATACCAACATTTAACTGCAAATAACACCAGTATTTGAAGAAATTTCAAACATTAGGTACATCGTACACATTACCTCTGTAAGTATGTACAAACCTAATTATACGAAGAAGGCTTGTATTTATTTTAAGGTTTTTACTGGGTGCTAACATGTTAACCAAGGGAAACGTTTATTTCGTTAATAAAACATCATTCTTTATTAATTACTTTTGTAGTAAAAATTCTCAAATTATTATTTTGTATCAGGAAATACTGTATTTTTTGTATTTATTTAATGACTATCTATTTCCTGCGGTTTTACCCTCGTCCTGAGGGAGCTATTTTTGACTCTTGATTGTCTTCCTGGCTCTAAATTAAATTTCTATTCATTATTTAGAACATAAAATGTTATTTCAATATTTATTAAAAAGGGCAATATAATGAGTGTCACTTCGAGTTACAATGTCGTAATTAGATTGAATACATAAATAAAAATAAATAAAAGAACATATTTTCTTTATGTAATAATATCCTCCTCACATATAGAAGTTCGTTACTTGAGTTTACTTCTTCAGCGTTCAGTTTGCTACGGGCTACGGCGTAGCCCGTAATGGCTTAAAATCCACATTATAGGTAATTTTCCTAATTTATTTTTGTTTATTTTTTGAGGTGTAGGATACATCTATGACATTATAAATAATATCGCCTGTTTTACCTGGAAGAGTAATTTTAAATATAACAAGCACATTTCCAGTTCTAAATAGGGGCGAGCCTATTGCCATTAATGCCAACGACCGGACACAAACCAAGACTTCGGACTGTCGGATTCCATAGCACATATCCAGAAAAAAACATTTACTTAAAGCTTTATTTTTTGTGTCAATCAATTATGGCAGTATACTTGACTACGATAAAAAATAACACTTCAATGCTTTAAATATCAAACTTTTTACTCTTATATACAAATCGATTTCTGAATTGAAAAATGGTCTGCACAGACCCGTATTATTTTTGATCAATTTATCCAGCGTCACCTCACATCCTACACGTAAACGGTATGAAATAATATTCATCCCATTTACGTGTAGGAGAAATCCTACTTTTTTTTACAAATTTGTGAGCGTGGTTAATACAGGCCCATGAAAATTACACACAATTTTCTATTACTAAGAGTCTCTATCTCTAAGCTAAGCCGGACAGACGGGCATGTCGAAACTTTCTGGTTAACTACGGAATGCTAAAAAAAACATATAAAATGTTACCCTATATGATGTAGGAGCCTCGGGGCTTTATTCTCAGTAATTGCGTTGACGGTCCGTATACTAATTAAGCTTTCACTAAAAATATACATAAGACTATTATCACACAAGGTGGACGTGCGAGAGAATTGAAAACAGCGCACCGCGACGGCTTGATTTCCCAAAGGGAAGCCCACATGGACAGTAGTGGGTAAAACAGCTATAAATAAAACTTTCCATGCCCGTGAATAAACTGACCAGGAAATAAAATGGAGGGAAGGTCCATATATTAACACCTTCTTTCTCTCGGTGTGTATTAGTATATTAAAAAAAGCTACACAGGAACCGTGTAGTGTTATTAAATACTAGCGGGAAAAACCCGCGGTCTCCGTCCTCAGCTAACCTCTTCACGCACCCGGACAATAAATAGCCTATAGCCGTCTCTAGGATCCCATCTATTTCCATACCAAAATTCAACTAACTATTATGAATTCCAGGGATTATCTCCAAAAAACATACAAACTATTTTACTTCGATTAAATGTATATAAACAACAGGGTTTTATTTAATTCATGTACATCATATTTTTTTTAAATTATTACATCACTAGTATCACTTATTATATACCTGAGGTGAAGTCTGCCCGCGACTTCGTCCGCGTGGAATAGTGGTGCTCCGCTCCTATTGGTTTTAGCGTGATGATATATAGCCTATAGCCTTCCTCAATAAATGGGCTATCTACCACTGACATATTTTTTCAAATCGTACCAGTAGCTCCTGAGATTAGCGCGTTCAAACAAACAAACAAACTCTTCAGCTTTATTATATTAGTATAGATAAAGCTTAAAACGTATACTTATAACATTAAACTATGGAAACAAGTCAGTACACACAAGTAGAGTGAGAGTACATCGATCGTCACGGGGAGCGCTAAGCAATCTGCCTGATGTATCCGACTTCCTGGCTGAGTGCCGATACAATGGATATTCAATAGTGGGCCGGAACAGAATGTCTGTATCACCAGACACATCGAGAGATCAGTTCCGATGAAATGAAGACTGCTGAATAAGAAGCATTGTACTGAAATGTATCAAGTTTAATGTTAATGTTTAGGAATAGTGGAAATTTACTAAGTTGTCAAATCCTTACCTACTAGTAATGAAAATAAGAGAGTAGGTATTTTATATGTTTGTATGTCACGTTTTCGTGGTTCAAACGCTAATAAATTTTGATGAAAAGACGCAGAGCTTCAGCACAACCCAAAGTTGATAAAAATTGGTTTATTCGTGGTTGAACTAGTTTCATTGTGTTTATGGGCAAAATTCTACCTTGGTTTAATTTAAATAAATATTTATAATTTAACTGTGTAACTATCGGCAACCGCTTATTGTTTATTCCTTACCCAAAAATATTTCTTCGTAACGTTAAATCGTTCATAGATTTGATGAAAAACCAAAATCAGTAATTGAATCCATTAATTGGAAAAATATAATAACGGTATGCCACTATGCTAACAAAGACTTTTCAGATTAATATTTACTGACAAAAAATTTGATTTTAAGTAGGTAGGTAGGTATAACACGTTTATTTATACCATACTTAATGACTAGCGAAGCAGGCCGTTTGTGATCGATGGGCCTTTTTACAAGGCACTGCGGATGTAGTTTAGGCGGATAGCGGAAAGATCGCAACCTTTCATGATTAATGTACTGCGGCGCCAAAATGAAGACATGCACACTATTACTTGGAAAGGAAACGGTCTGATTTAATTTTATATGATGAAGGGTTTCATACGAGGATTTATAGTTATTTTTATGACAGCCGAGTATATAAAAGTTTCTGGGCAGTTCGAACGATACATTTATGTGTACGTAAGACATGTAGGTAGGTACGTTTGTAATGAAAGGTTTTGTACTTATAAAACAGTTTTGTTATGAAAACTAGAACGTAAGGAAGATAATTAGCGGGTAATTTTCTTGGAACGTTTATTTTCGTGAAGAATCAAAATAAAACTATGAGTCAGCGACATCGTCATTACAAAAATGTTGTTAAACAATCTACATAGGTAAATAGTTACTGTTTGTCTGTAGCAGTCTACAGTCTGATGAACGCAAGATGGCGATAAGGTGACGAAATATAAAACCGGTCTATACTTTAAACTTTTCACCGAATACTTACTTCGCGGAAGTACAAACTTGATTGTACGTAATCATACAAATTCATTGTTGGTTTCATTGACTACATTTTCATTCAACCTCGTTAAACATAGCGAACAACAAAACATTTCAGTTATTCCTCTCACATCGAATACCTACGCAAACGAACTCACCAAAGTTTTGTTTAATTTCATTACGGCAGGCAAGCCCTCATCCCCAGGGCGTCGTAAGATTCTAAAGGATTACGTCAAGTGGAAAACAGCCACCATCCACGTGTATACCGAGAAAATAATGCTGCGGGAATCCGTATTCCCACAGGAACGAAGGGATTCAGACCAGAAACGTGCCCATAGAGATCGGTCTCAAAATAATGAGGAATTACAGTCTGTTTCATTTAGTGACATGTTGAACTATATCGTTGAAATATATTGGTATATAAGATCATGGTACAGTCACCTAAATATCTAAGAAATGTGACTTACAACACACAATTGAACCAGATTCTCATGCGGATTGATGTATTATTAACTGAACAACCGTGCTTGACTGGGTACTAACCTACTGCTCCCAGCGTGTATCACATTCCATATTTTATATCCATCCATTCCATTCAATAGTCGTGATAAAATGCGGTTCCCACTGAATCGCGTATGGACTATATAATTATATTAATTATAAAAATAACTTTCCAGCCAGTCTATAAATATCCCTTATTCTATAATTTCCACATCCTTTATTTAATAATAAGGAGCGGCAACGTTTGTAGCTTAAAAAAAATCTATAAAAGAGTCCCCATTAAGAACTTGTTAGTTTGAACGTTAGACAGGTACAAGGAGAGCTCTCATTAGCGAGTTCTAGTAGATAACTCGCAAAGAGAACACGATCACTAAGTACCTACCTGAAGCACACAGGGTATGAACACACAAAGCGAAAAGAGGAATAAATAGAACTTTGTGTAAACAAGACAAAGATAATTTACAGCAGTAAAAGTTTAAAAGTACTTTTCCTTAATAACATGGCTTTGAAGATTTTTTGCTGCGAATCCGGACACATTAAGCGTCTCACGGAAACATTATCCGTGGTCTCTCCCTCCCTTTTTGTATTCCAAGGGTGGGCCGACATCAGCTTTTTGCAGACATCTTTCACTTTATTTTTTTGTAAATACGTCACGAACGATAGTTAGACGCTAAGTAGAAGATATGGTTGCTTGGCTTTTATCGTTCTATTTCCACGTGTTTTACGTGGTATGTATTCTAGATCTTATGGTTTAGGGAAAAAACATGTATGATAATATTACGTAGGTATGTATTCGTTTAGTATGCAATAGTACCTAGAATATTTTTATAGATTTACGCCATGTTGGCATAACACCTTTTAAAGAACCTTATTTTTTTAACTGTTAATTGTTTTAAAACGTATTTAACAAGTACTTTATTGATGTTTACAAACCGTTTGAAGTTTCTATAATAAAGTACTTGTAAATGATTAAACTCGTAATAAACATCACAACTCAAAACACCACTAATAAAAAAATACCACATAATACTAATGTTTAATTAATGTTACGCAACTAACATGCCACCGTAAATAGCTACTTACTTACATAGCAATATTTTTAGCATATAACAAAACAACCATAATTGAAAATACGCTCGTTACATGTTATTAAGGTCAGGTGGCCATGAATTTTATTCATCAACAATGGTAACTCACACCCGCTTATTATTTTCTTACAATTGATTACTTAAATAGGACCAACCGTATACAGCCGGATTTAACTGAATTATTAACAGCTATTCAGTGTCCTTCATTATACATAATCTATTTTAAGTGAAAGAAGCTATAAAGAGTAATATGACAAATATACTGTCTAACAGACAACGCGCAGCTGAAGATTCTAGCGATTTATTTGGATGAGATATTCTTCGGGTAACCAAGTTGAGAGGAAAGATTTCTCTAATTTTCACCCTAGAGAGGTTGATTTAAATGTTACCCCACGATGTCGCGTGTGATTGCATTGACAAACAAACCAAAATAATGGAATGGAATCCACGAAACGCAGCTTCACAACCGCTCCAAAAGTCACTCAACCGATCGTGCCCTAAAACTTACTTCAGGCTATTCTCTATAGAACCTCTTAGTACAGTGCCACTGATTTGACCTCTTGTCAGACATTAAAAATATTCTCTATAAGTACATATAAAATGCTTTGTCCTGAATTACTGACGAATCAACGACGCACAACCTAAACCGCTGGTCGTAGAGACCTGAAACTTGGCGGGTGTGTTCTTTGTATGACATAGGCGTCCGATAAGATTTTCCGAAATTCTATTCCTAAGGGGGTGATAGGTGGGGGAAAGTTTGTATGAAACTCTGATATTTTAAATTTGAATTCGTATAGACCACGCGGGCGAAAGAAGAAGAAGGGAAAGCTAGTAAATTATAAAAATCCAGTTTCGGTTTAAACATCATAATATAGAACTAAATAAAGTACGGCTGTATTATGAGCTACCGTTCTATGAACACTTGCATGATACACGGAGCCGTCATATTTGATCCCGTAAAGCCGCTGAAGCGTGCAAAATATATTGCCATCCGCTTTTGTTCACCGAGACGCTGAAATTCATATGTAGCGAGTACGTGCTGGATGTAGAGATACAGCGGTGCATGAGTAAAGTTACATAAAATAATCATAATATAATATTACTTAACTTTAAAATGTATAGCGGTGCACTAGCAAAATTAGACTTTGTTGTAGTTAAATAAATTAAACGACGATCTTACTGGTCCTTGTTCCAAGCGCAGTTTGGTAGCAAAGGGTTCGAACCTCAAGTATTTTTTTTTTGTTTTTCATGAGTACCTACCTAATATGTATGTAGCAGCCTGAAGTGTGGATTTATGTTCTGGGTAGGAAATTGGATGGACGCTTTACATGTAATATAAAAATACGACGGACGACCGCCTACGTAATGACAATTTGGTCAGTTCAATCTTCAGCTTATTGGATGAGCATTAAGCTGCACGACCGTGAAATCGCATGGTAACAACAAGTCAATAGATTAAAAAATAATTTAAACTGTATCTGAAATGTGACCACTTATTTAAATGATATGCGATACGATTGCTAAACTCTTTTATTCGTAATAATCCCTAAGTACCTTGACATAAATGGCATTTTCCCTAGTAAATACATCAGTAGTTAACAAGTTCTGTTCGTACTATAACATCATGACTTTGAAATATATATTCAGTGTTATTATTGTCTTGCATGTCCAATTGTCCAATCAACAGTGATTTGCCTGAAGTACAAAATGATTTACCAAGGAATTGAATTCTGCCCTAATCCGGATCCTCCATACGAAGAACATAGAAAAGTTGACGTCAATATAAAAGCAGTTAACAAAAGTGAGAACTTTTATTACAATGCCAATTTCAGTGTGATGGAAAACCTATCCGGATACTCATGGAGATTTAAAAATAGATACGAGAAATCAGGAAAAATAATCTACGAAAATGATTTTATGTGGCTGTCCTGTAACAGTTTTCTCCCTAAACTGATATATGCAATGGCGGCAATCAAGTTTGATCCTAAAACATGTGAAATATTTAAAGGAAACTATTCGTTACACAAGTCGGAATTGACAAAATTGGATCGTACAGCAAAAGTTTTACCAACGCGGCACCTCGGAATGAACGTGTATTTTTTAAGTTACTATAAACCTAACGCTA
The DNA here is from genome assembly GCA_963891755.1 of Pyrrhia umbra. Lineage (NCBI taxonomy): Eukaryota > Metazoa > Arthropoda > Insecta > Lepidoptera > Noctuidae > Pyrrhia > Pyrrhia umbra. The sequence continues at coordinate 6,320,502 of OY982924.1, forward strand.
CCTGCTTTTGTCTGGAGTCACGTGTTTTGTTCGTAAGAGTATAAAATAGAGTTTCATGACTTTCGTGAAATATTTTAATGAGATATTTTCTCTTTCATCAGTTCCGATAATGTGACAAGTGTTTTATAACGGTAGGGTAAAAGAAGAAAAGGTTTAAAAAAGTAGTTCCTTTCATTTTATGTAGTTATCGAACAGTGTCCTTGAAAATACCAGATATATCTTTTTGATGACATGAATAATAAGTGAACGACTATACATAACCACGAATAAATATAGTAGATGCGTTTATCAAAGTTTGCCGAACACTATCCACAAAATCTTCTTCCCGCGAAAATGTTTCAAGAATGAGTTCTTGTCTTATGTTGTTGCACTTGCACGGTACGCACTCGCGAAGTAGTCCACCCGTGTATACTTTGTCCGTACGGCTTTAAAAAGATAAACACGATTCCCTCTCAAGGTCATGAAAACTAAAAATAATTTTGCAGCTATTTTCTAAGCACCAATTATACAGTAGGTGTCGCATTCAGCCAGGAGGGGCTGCTGGTACTAACACCTCATTATGCGAGGCGAGGTCATCACGAAAACATTAAAGAGCGGCTTGACTACGTGGAACGACTGGGACTTCACGTGCACTGTCCCTGACATGAGCTAAATGCGGACGCTGATTGTCTATGTATTTTATTTTGAAATAATTATTAAATTTCGTACTGTATAATCAATAAAAAAATCGGCAATGTGAACTCTGAAAATCATTTTTGTGAAATCAAAAGAGTGATTTTTGAGCATTATAATATTTTAAAATTACGGTTCATTTAACAGTTTTTTTATCGACCAGTCTGTTAGTCTAATAGTATCAAGCGCAACTGCTTAACATGAGGTCTGGATTTGACCCCCGAGTCGTGCAATATATTTCCATGTGGAATCCTAAGTCGCAGCCCGAGATTTGGACGTTTGCCCTGATGACATGGGACTTATAACCTTTATAAGGTGTAGGCCCCAACCCTTCTGGAAATAAGGTGTGATGTTATTTTATCTGCAAATACGTTTTGGCTTATTCTTAACAAGGAAAAGATAAACTTTTGTTTACACTTAAATATATAGCAACGGAAGCCAACCATGTCGTATCATATCCTTTTACCAGTCCGGGTTTATCGCGGTCTGAACGAAGCCATCAAGGTATCAACGGATTTAAACTTGGGACATAAAAAGGAACGTTTATACACGTAGGTAGTGTATGAGAAACAAACCGCAAATATCAACGTCACAAAAACCTATTCTTATTTATAACACAAACAAGAAAAAATAAAAATGTCGTATTTTTATATATCCCTTTGAAATATTTATTTAAATTCATCTACACAGCGCCCACGCAATTTTCTTCGTCCTACATTCCGTAATACATAATTTACGTAAACAAACAAGGAAATAGTACATTCTGCTTTTATTTACTTGGTTTTTAGTACTAACAATAGAAATAGTCACGCATGTTATGTCAACATGCTGTGAAACTATGTAGGTATATTTGTATTTAGGTACACACACACATTGAAGCTTTGAACTATCTATTTTGAGCTAAGTACTAACAAAAGTTTCGAGACAAGGGCTCTCTGCTCTAAGATAAAACGTCTGTTAAGTGGCCTCTCGGCTAAAAGGGCTTGAGAGGCCCGATGTGAAACTAGTGGTGACAAGACTCTAACTGGTCTTTGTCTAACCAAGAATAAGAGACCACCATCTGCGCTGAGCACCCTCGAGATCTAATCAAATAAGTGGAGATACTCGGATAGGCTTAATTTGTAGATATATTTCCTTGCATACTAAGCAACTTAATATTATTTACATATTAGTAGGTAAGTATGTATTTAGGTAACTCAGTGAATAAAGAAGATTAGGGCTGTATTGTAAAAATAAAACTACAGTTGAAGGTTATAGAACCGAGCCTGTATCTCATAATAACGGAAAAAGATCTTTATATTTCTTAAGCTATCGGATATAAATATTAACAACACATCAAAGTTAGGTCGATTTTCCTTTGAAAAAACATAGGTTGATGGGAAAAATGGTTCCAGAAACTTATTTCGTTAGACTGAGCACAGCCTTTGTTTTACGCACAGGAAAAGGTTACAGCCGAGCCACGTTGCCAGTTACAATTTTATTTCATTGTTGGTTGTTTTTTTTGTTGATGAAAAGAAAGTACCACACATCATGGTTACCCGAAAGATAGAATCCTTCGGTTCGGTTGGAATAATATTACATTTTGTTTTCATTTATCGATGTATATTTTTTCAAGGAATAGGATATCATGCAGCATTTGATATCACTCGTAAACTAAATCATTTTTTACAGCAGCTGAACACGACCAACTACCACCCTATCTACCCACAAGGCGACATCGACCTAACCCGGGAATCAACTCCGAGACCCATACGCAGCAGTCGCGGTTACGACCACTAGACCAAAGAAACAACCATCTGTTAAATATCAACTAATTTCCACAAATACATACAACTATAAGTTTAACTACAAAAGCGCTCGAAGTACAAAATTTAATTGGACTGGCGTAAGGCCTCAGGCAAACAATAAGAGCAATCCAGTTGGAAGCCAATCTCGCCGACAATGACGTAGACGTGTACGAAAATTGTAATTAGTTTCGCCCGAAGAACCACTGTATACGAAATTCCCAACACAAGCGAAAAAACTAACCTACATTGATTAATCGGACGAAAAACCATTTCGCCAAATACTATCCTAGTAAAAAGTGTTCCCTTGTTAAGCTTTCAGGTTTTGTATTGATACAAATGAATCCGCTTACCACCCATTTACGTTTGATAATGTGGAGTGTCGTCTCTACGCCTCCTTTTAAGTAGATACGGTTCACGTATAATGGTGGGATGCTTCTCTGTCCCAAAGAAAAGTCCTACTATATACAATGTTGACGTAATTTTTTTCTGTTATTTTTTATATATCACCATGTTAATAATTAAGTCCTTTAGTGCCAACATGACACATAACATCATCATTATGTCGGAAAATGCAATTATTTATTGATAGTTTAGACCGATTTGGCTTAGCAAACAATTAATAATAGGTTGAAACAGGCCTTACTATACCAATCAAACAAAACTGATACATAATTAAGATTATTTGATAAAGGCATTTAATTCATGGATAACATTTAGTTTTTATTTGTGGTAATATACTGTATTTACGTGTTCAAATAGGAGTTTTAATCTTTTAAATTACATTCTCATTTTAAAATCGCCATTTTTCCCATAAAGTATTTTTTTTGTGTATGGCATCTCGCAAGTCAACCTAGAAGGTTATCGACTGCTTAACCGGGCTTGAAATAAAGTAAAGCTCTCACTCAAAAAACTTCCAGTCTTCGTTTTTCTAGGGGCATTAAGTCAGCACGTATCTTTGTTGCGTCACATTCAAAGTTTGAAACGTTTGGGAACGTATGTAGAACGCAATAACCTGACGTCAAAGGACTCGTTTAGTTGAAGTCTGCAGGAGTTCCACTTTACGCCTGGCCGTAGTCAGTCGGATCGATAGCGAGCAGGTAGCAGTGACGTAGCCAACTCAAGTTCTAGATAACATGAGTTCAATGAACTTAGGACGGTATTCGGATCTGACCTCTACGATGCCGCATTTTTCCTCTTTTCTCTTCATTGTTGTACGACATAATAGCAGTTAGCTATCTATCTTTATGAGAACGTTGAGTTAGCTAGCTGCTTAATAGTGCGTGTATAATAGAAAGATGGAAGACCTAAATGGAACATTTCTATAGGCCTCACATAGGCCACAAATACAAATACTTATACTTTGCTAACATTATTATTTGGTCTTACTAATTAATCTATGGCTATAAGACTCTTTGATTTGGGTATTTTCCACATAAAAAAGTTTGAATTAATCTTTTCAAATGAACTGTGTTTTACAAATTAACACTGCCCTAAGACATTGACATTTTAATAGAGACAGACGACGAAGTAACGTTAAGAGAAACCGTTAATGACTACTATTACGAGACTGATCAATTGGTGATGTCACACGCGTTATTAAAAGCATCCTGATTGAAAATTACGATCTGCAATAATATATCTTGAACACCAGTAAGCAAGGTTCAATTTACCATGGACTAATTGGAACCTTACGGGATTATTTTTATTGTTCTGCATGAGCCTTGATTAAATGTTCTATATTTAGAACGAACGTGAGTATTTCTGTAAGAGGTTCCTACTTAAAAGAAAAACAGAAATCTATAGAAGCCTAAATCTTGCTAAGAAGAGCTAAGCTCGCAAATATTGAGATAATTATGTCCCAGATGTGTACTTGCCTAATTATTTGGAAACTTTTGTACCAAAATATAACACTCGTTTTTCACAATGGGCCCCGCGAGGGTTACTTGAGCTTCAGAGAAGTTCGTGATTAGATTTCTTCGTACACCTACCTACTTACAGAGTAGCTCTTAAAATGTTTACGCTTTTTTATCGTTGTTTTTTTTGTGTATGGCATCTCGCAGGTCAACCTAGAAGGTTGTCGACTGCTTAACCGGGCTTGTTTGACGTTGTTAAGAGTAGAATTTGACTTACAAGCTAAACAAGACTAGCAAGTGAGTCTTACATAAAAACTTGCACAATATTATTACCAAAATACCTATGGTATGTACGCAATTTCTGAGAACTTTAACCCAACAAACATTATTAATTTCTTGCCAAACCTCATATAGGTACAACAGTATATAGAACAAATGTTCATACGAATATATAATAATATTTACAAAAAAGTAATTTATTTTCTAATTTAAATATTCGTTTTGATTGAATAATCCGCTATTCAGTGCGCACATAAATACACCAGTGCGTGCGTATAAATTAATTAACATAATGAATATGTATTTACTAAGAAGTTAACAAAACGCTCGGTGGTCTTCCAATGCATAACATCATGCCGAAAATATCCTAGGACGGCAAACACAGCCGACAAATGGATAGAGTCACGCAAACAATCGCAGGCCTTGCTTGACGCCATTTAAATAAGTAGTTGTTTTCACTATTATTTGACATTGACCTATAAAAGCAAAATACATAAAAAAACTTGACCCTCTTTCGATGGCAGTAGGGTAGAATAAAACAAAATACTCAAAAGTGAAATAAATATTTGTTGATTTGAAATTAGGGTCATAAAAATCATCATTGCCGCTTTTGGAACGTTAAAGATCTTAATTATGCGAAGACGTGTCACGTGGATCAATACCTGCTGGGTCAACTTAGTGAAATATTGCACTTATTCTCAAAAGAGGAGGATATAGGTAATTTTTTGTATTTTTGGTTCAACCGTACTTGTGCTTTTTATGAAGATTTAAACTTTTCTTAGTGAGATTTTAGGAAAGAATCAACATTAATTCTAATAACAACATATTATGCGAAAAGTTTTTACGTAAATCTCTTAAAATGCCGGAAACAAGACTTGTTTGTTCACTTACTGAGTAAAATGAAATTCACAGTTTATACAACAAAAATTTTACTTTTACACATTAACCATACCACATACTATTCACAACAACGGTATACTTATAGCTGTATACTAACTTAGCTAATATAATTATTAATTAATTTCTAATTTAAGTTAAAATGAAGTTACTTTGTTAAACAAACATACCTCCTAGATAGTAAAAGTTAAATAGAAATCCGCTGCCGCTTTCGTTAATTAAATGAATTTTTAAAATTACCTTAATTTGATAGGTACAAAGTTACGCTGTGGGAAGTTCGATTTTTCGCTTTATTTATGGGAAAGTTACCAATAATTATTATCAACACAATTACGCATGTTCAAAACTTTTTTACTCAATTATATAACCTAGGAAAGGCTAGGTGAAAGTAATTAATAATTTGTATTTATTTTATTTAATTTAATAACAAGCTTTCCGCCAGCGGCTTCGCCCGCGTGGACATTTTTTTTACACCTTGGGTTTCATTATTCAAGTTTTAGTAGGGATCCCTAATTATTTCTGGAAATAAATATAGCCTATGATACTTCGTAAAGATGTAGCTTTCTAAAGGTGAAAGAATGTTTAAAATCGGCCTAGTAGTTTTTGAATTAAAACCCTACAAACAAACAAACAAATCATTCCTCTTTATAATATTAGTATAGATGTATGTATATACACTCAGAAAATCTTATTTTACACTCCATATTTTAAATCCTTCAAATCGAAGATTTACCCAGATTCTCAGAAGAAACTTATCAATAGTTTGTAATCCTAATTTTATTATGCTCTAACAAAATAATTAATACGATGTCCATAATAGAAAACTTCTTAACAGCCATCAACATCAGTTAATTTTAAATCAAATAAGGACCTAGTTCTTAATTTTTGTTCAAAATAAAACGCTCATTGATTCATGCTTCTGTGAACTTTGATTAATATATTTAGAATACTTTTATTTTTTAACAGGTTAGTTACTACAATATATAGTAGATAGTTACTTGATAAACCGACCGGTAAGCTGACATACACAGTAGAACCGTGAGTGACAGTTAGTTTATCAAATATTAACGAGCACTTTCGATTTACCATTGCTACGAAAATATTTGACTCGCTCTAAATTATTAATCATTTCGACTAGAACTTCTAATTACTTTATATAGAAAATTGGATCAATTTACTAGGAAACCTTTAAATATTAGATAAATATCTGTTTTTAAAAAACAATCTAAAAAATTAAGTAGAAATATTAATCAAATTATTTGTAAGATAAGAACAAATACAACACACCTTTTTTATTCATACTTTTCATTCTTATCATCTGACTAGCTTTCCGCCAGCGCTTCGCTCGCGTGGGCTATACGAATTCGAATTAAAAATGACAGAGCTTCATACAAAGAACACACCCACAAAGTTTCAGGTCTCTACGATCAGCGGTTTAGGCTGTGCGTTGATCTGTCAGTCATTCAGGATAAAGCATTTTATATGTATAAATAGATTATATCGTTACGGGGAATATCCGAAAACACCTTGTAGTATTTTTTTTGTAAATTGTGTTTACATTTCATTCACATTGAGTACTCCCCTCCATTTTATATGCCTTCAATATTGAGTATGTAAGTACTTTCCCTGAACGTACCTATTCTAAATATCAGTTTCTCTTTATACTGAAATGGCGGTACACTGAAGGAGTACGCGTACTAAATAGGTTTGAGCACGCTATAGTCAAGTCAATGCTCGCCAGGTTATCGTCGTTTATGAAAACGTTTAGAATACCCAGTGCTTTTAATTAAGCAGAAACTGTACCAACATTATTTTTTATTTTATTTTCCGCTGACAATTTCAATGTATGAGTCATGTTGTAAAGTTCATTTTGAAGTTAGCTTGGGCAATGGGGATATTGTGGAGTTTTTGTATTTATGTTCATAAATAAAAACATTAATAATATTTACGCGGACAAGAAATGCAAGGTACCTAATCTAAATACAAACACTTTATACTTGGCAGGGTAGAAAGTAAGTTAAAAGATGTTTCTTACCATTTTTGGTTAACTTGCAAATAGCTTTCGTTTTTTCTGATACGGTGGTTGTCATTTCTTGTTATTTTTCGATCCGAGTTTGAAAAAGGAACACGCTTCGAATTTTCTCCGGTGTCAGTTTCGTTTAGATAACCGTTGTCAATTCCTCGTAACGATGAAAATATTGTGAATGAAAAACTTGTTTTCGTTGTTTCAACTTGTTATTTCAAAAACAGCTCCACATATCGAAATTCTGGCGCTGTTTGTAGTTCATTTAACACCCTCCAAGCGTCGAAGAAATCAATGAAAAATAGAATCGAATATTTAGCTCTTAGTTTTCTATATAAATATCGATAATAGAAGCACTTTAGAAAAGTTATTATATTATGTATTACGGATAGTTATGTTGGGAAGTTTACAGAATTCATGTAAAATATTGAGTTCTCTCTTAACCGCATGGTTGTCTGGTTTATTTCTGCTTATTCTGTATTCTTCAAACATGTTCTATATTTGAATAAAAGAGTTCTACTTATCGTTTCTAAGATGTTAAACCACAAAGTCTTCATCGAAATAATACTTACTTTCTTTTACTTTTTGCGGCTTGCTCGACTAATAACTTCGATGAATTCTGGCGCCAGCTGTAGACGGATGAGAGTACGAAAACAAATGAAGCAATCTCATTCCGCAACCCAAACTAACGACATTGCCGAAATCAGCACAACATGTCAAATAGAAAGCTGTTCGATTGACGTTATCCCGTCGGTTTAATTACTAGTACAGTGTGAACAAGATTTGGGCCAATATTTACATTTTACTGCAGCGGTACGTCGCGTCGTGGCTATCCAACCGAATGTAATTAGTGTGGCGAGGCGAGACAAAATGATAATAGTAGCTATTATGTTACTAGTTATACCACGGAGCAAAGAGCGAATGGAGTGATTTGACAAATAATTGTGTAAAACGAAGTATACGATGAGGATTAGTCTAGGAGGTAACTCTCTACGAGGTAACGCTTTTCGCTGTTTTTAGGAGGTAATGAGAGTCTGCATAATAAACTGATAAACTGTAAATTCAAACACAGGTACGTAATTTAAAACTATTCAATATTACTTCCAAAAGTGCAACAAAAAATCATAATGTCGTCAACACTACAAACTCACGTATCACGTACCTACTTACCTTCCTATCTTATATGGTCATGTTATTTGGAAAAGATCACTCCATTTACTGTATACTCAACATAAACGCAGGTAGATTGTCTACGCTCGACAAAATTATTTAACGTCGGAAAACAGCGTGTGTTGAAAACATTTTTCAATAACGTAATGGTTTTGCCGGGGCACGAACATAACTTCATTTGTTCTTATTAAATTGGATGGCGAGCCGCGCTATTGTGAACTTTCAGCAAATATTTATTTAATCTATTTTTATCAATAAACTTTGTATGGTTGCATAATTATTTTATTTGGCTCCCGAATAGAATATAAGCTTAAAATAAACAAAAATAGTGATCGTATTTTTGCTAACCAAAAAAAATATCGGTTTTAATGCCCATGTCGGAAGATTCCTTTGAATCTATAGTACGAAAATAGACCCACAACCCAGTTTCATATTAACATGTTACTTGCATACACATGATATATTCTCAGTCATTTATTATCCATTCACCGCGACATTAGTCCCACATTCGTAATAGGTAAATAATTAATGACAATTTGGCGAGTATCACGGCGAGCGATATTGATTCCATGAATTAGTTTGCCGGTCGCGTTCGAGCTTTGCGGTGTCTGCCCTAAGCCCCGAGTCCCCGGCTCCCTGCACACCGACATGCCTCCACTCAGCCGCAGGCGGTGGAAATATATTTATACTATATGACCTAGTGTTCGTGATATATCGGAGAATAGACAACTTGATCTTTTAATTTGGGCCCGAAATCTATGTGTTTAATAGGTGTATTTATTTAAATGTAAAAAAATATATTTTTGTATATTCTTCATCAATTATATTTATGATACCTACCTACTGAAAAAGCTGTGAGTGATAGGTGTATCTACCTATATAGGTTAAATCAGTAAATTTTCAGTGACCTACTTATCTTTAAGCTAAATATGAGTAATGAAATTGCAACACTTGCAATTCACCGTCTGCGATATATCACGTAAAATAGAATATTTTGTATTATTAGCAAAGGTCTAAAATATAAAAGTGTTTAGGCTTGTTATACTAATGTCGAGGTGGCTATAAATATAAGACTTTTGTTCTAAATCAAATAAATAATAGCCGGCAATTCCACTATTTTCATTTTCAGAAAGTAAAATAGCACCCGAAGTCACGAATCAAAGTAATTTCGTCCGCGGCGCGATCGAGTTATTTATTGAATTTTGTAACAGCCGTGTTCAACAAACTTGTTACATAACAGCGCTTATTATATACTTACTGGATTTTGCTTGAGACTTTGTTCATATATACTTATTTCTTAGTTTGACCGAATTGCGAAAGGATTAAGTTGCGAAAAATCTTTCTCGAATTTAGATCTTCTATCTTTCCAAAATATATACTCGACTTATCAAACATAAATTTGAAATAGGCAACACTGTCGACACTATGTCATTCAGAAACTTACCTAGATTTTTAAAGATAGGTTTTAGAGATACGAAATAAAATCAAACTACCTCAAGAAACATACAGGTTTTCACAAAAAATACCGTCCCTATTAAATTCCGAAAGGTAGTTTCGAAACCACTTTAATGTAGGCACGATTTTTATCTCGCAAATCCGACAGCCCTGTATTAGAAAAACCTGGTAAGTTCAAGCACCTAACGCTATAAGTTAGATTGAATTGGATGCGGAGTACCTGAGTACCTGACTGCATTTTATTACTATGACCGATGTTTATTGCAAGCCGTATTGTTTGAGAAGACGGCGATTGTCTTTTGTCGATATACGTACGTTAAATAGAAATGTCTGTACCTAATTCTGGTATTGTGAACGGTCTCCATAAAATAATATAGTGCTGTTGTTTCATAAAAAATGGGAACGTTAGACCATAATTTTTAGGTAGAATACCCATGCTAGGATTTCTAAGATTGCTTCATTTGCAATGAATAGATATAGGTACACTTTGTTAATGTAGTTCTTAAGTCTACAAACTTTTCAGAAAATAAAAGTTAAATTTTATTGATTTTAGCGTGAATTTAATTGGTTGTACATTGTACGTCCTCTGTGACAAATATTATCTGGAATGATTTAAATATTTACCGTAAATTTAACTGTAAAACAGTAACAACATCGAAACTTACCTCTTCATTAAGTAACCACTCCTCGTCGGAGACAATATTACTTTTTGTTCTTCACTCTCAAAGACAATTACACCGCAAAAAACTAGCATCTAGCTAGCTTTGACGTATACAGTCGCGAACAAAACACTCGCGGTAAGAGTTGCACTCGGCCGCGTTTTATTACTGCTCTTTTTACGTAATCCCAGGATTATCTCGGAAACAACTGTGAAATTCCGGGATTACATAAGAGGATTGAGTTTTGTATTCTGACGATATTTGGTCTAAATTTAAACAGCGATCGGTTTTTCTGTTGTTTTGTTTTAACGTTTTATTATTGTTTTGTAGCTTTATGTGATAATCGAAGCTTGGTTTTGAATTACAGATATGATTATGGTTTGATCGAAAATGTATATTTATTTATTGGATGAGTGTCCTATTGAGATCACCGTTGTACTTCAGAAGGTACCAGAAAAGTTGAGTCGTTATAAATGGTCCGATGCCCAAAAAGCTGACTGACTGATTAAATCGAAATTTATACAATAACTAGCTGTTTCTCGCGGTTTCACCCGCATCCCGAGGGAACTCCTTCGCGCACCCGGGTAAAAAGTAGCCTATGTTGTTCCTCAGGGTCTATTCTATCTCTGTACCTATATCGGTCCAGTAGTTTTGGCGTGAAAGCGTAACAGACAGACAGACAGAGTTACTTTCGCATTTATAATATTAGTAAGGATGTCCCAACTACCTAACGATAAACGCTGCATTCACGTAGCTATTCTATGTATAAACGCAATCACTTATACTTATAGGTACTACCTAAGAGGAGAAATAGAGATACCTAAAACACTAAGATCTTTCCGGACAATTCTAAATGTAAAAGTTAAAAAGTAAAAGAGTTTAAAAAGATGTTAATCAACACATTTCCAGGAAAAAATACGCGTGTAATAGACGCGTGTTAACGCACATAGGTATGTACCTATGTGCGTTACACGTACGTACGTATGTACGTATCGTATTCGTTGAATAAGGATCCAATAAGTCCAATTATAAATGTGTAGGCGGTTGCCTTTGCCCATTCACCTGGTATAATTGGTTAATCGCGTTTTTACGCATAGGAAGGCACGGTAAACCGGAATCACACGAATGACATCTCCCGCCTACATCGGGATTTAACCTTCTAAACTTGAAGCTATACATATTGTTTTATATTCGTACATCACAAAGGAGAATATAGGCTCGTCTCCGTAGGTACCAGGGTTGCGGGAATGTTTGAGAAAATCATCGTGGTCTTGGAACTAGGAATACGAAGTCTTATGATGATTTCCCACCCTTAAAAAAAGCTTGGCTCTGCCTCTCCTCCATAAAAATAATATCGTACCCTCGTAAGTAGTTAATTACGTATTTTATGAAACAGCTTTTTGTTTTCCATTTTGGAGGATTCCGGTGTAAAGTATAAGCATGTGAGACTTTATAGATTTGTGACTGGGATTAGTACGCACCTAATATCATTTCTGATATCATTAGCATATCAGATGTTACCTTATCACTATTTTAAAATGCTTAGATTAGTAAAAGATGATGAAGCCATGTTTTTGTGATGTGTAATCCGACGTTATAAATAATTTACAAAATTAAAAAAAAATCTACTTACACATAAAATATTTCTTGCACCCCATTTAATTAGCTACACCCTTTCCAATGTTGAATTCAAAAGAATATCAAAAACACAGCTCAAAGAAAGAACATTCTGAGGATAAACTTTAACAATTAACCAAAACATTGAAGTTATTCATTCTGCCGGGAATTAAACTGAACTCGTTTAGTTGTTATTCTTGATTTATTTCCTTTCAATTAGTTATTTTCAGGCAATTCCGAACTGAAACAACGTTGTCCATAAAAAAATGATTTCTGAGGTTTTTACTTGCATTTAGAGGGGTCAGAGGGTGCTTCTGTGGTGTGCAATAAAGATAATTTATCTTGTATGTCTCTACCATGCACGGGACTACACAGTCTCGGACCTTTGGGAGGTGCACGTGTGAACGTGGTGCCGAAGCCAACACGCAGAAGCCTTTTGAGATAACTTTAATGAAATGTAATGGTGACACTTAACCGGCGACTCATATTAAAAACCGCCCAATCAATACAGAGACATTGTTTATTATTAATGTTTTTACCCGAATACTTGTTTTGATAGTCATTTTGAGAAAATCGCGGACATACATATATAGGGTAGGGTCGAATACAGAACCTCCTTTTTTTAAAGTCGGTTGAAAAGGTACTTAAATCATTTCATGCACATATGTATATTGTGAATAAAATCTTAAACGTCGGTTAAAAAGGTACTAATAATCATTCTATGCACATAAATCGTGAATAAAATCTTAAATCACTAGTTTTGTTCAGCGAGTGAACGATAAACCTCGTTATCTCCGGGAGGTCCACTTTACTCACTTAGCTCGTATTACAATGGATAACGTAACTCAGTGGACGCTATTTATTACTCTCATACTTAAGCTGTCTACATCGAGTCACAAAGTATCTAACATGGGTTTTTTAAGCACATTTAAATATCTTATTTTTTAAATATAATGGGCTTGTTGAAAGTTGTTTATATTAGTTAAACATTATTTACTTGTAACTTATTAGCAGTAAATTGACGTTTCAGAGAAGACCAACATCAAAATTCTGATTGAAATAAAGGCTACTTCAGCTTAATTTTTGCTATGCAAATATCTGTCAAGTCACAAATGATCTATCTTCAAGTGAAATAAAAATCTAAAGTCATTTTATGTTAAAATTACTTATATGCAGTAACCCCTAGTACCCTCTAATTATATACTAACGTAAACTTTTTTTCAAACAAGGGCTTACATATTCAACAATATATCACAAAATACTATTAAAGTACCTAGCATAGAATTTACAGTACCCAAAACTATCACCAAAAACCGTCGTGCTCCCTTTCCGAATTGAAATTCCATAAAATTTCAGCCCTTGATAAGAAAGGGCTTTAATAACGGCCGCGGTACTTTGAAATTGGAATGAAAGGGGCCCAGAGTTCCAAACTTTCGGTAGCTGCGAGCTACGAGTCGATTGTATGTATTTAGTTACTGCCTGACTTCTGACCTAGTCACAGGCAGTTTAATTACAACTATTACAGTTGCTAAACTATCAACACAGTTTAATAAGACAGATATAGCGAAACAATGGTAAGATACGAGGCAAGAACGACATCCCCTGCTCAACATTGCCCTTATTTATTACTATATTCAATTTACATAAGTAAGTATATTAATTTAAATTAAATCTAAAGATTTAAAAAGAGGAACTTAAAATATATAGTACAAATAAATCATTAAAACAAAACTTTTGCCAGATAAGTGTGTCAATGAGATTAAGCGTCAAAGTAAATATCCTCATCGCTGTCATCCGGAAATGTACCGAGAAGACTGGTAGCATTTCAATGTTGAATGGCAATGCTAATTCGTTGCCCAAAAAATAAGCCAGTATGTTTATATCTTGCTCAGGTATTTATATCTTAAACGATCTTATCAGTATTTTTTGCAAAAAACATTCAAACGTGACAAATTACTGCCTGTTCCTAAATCAAACTTTTCAAATAGAATCCAAACTTTTCACAACATACCAAAATGTTGTTAAATTTCACATTTTAACACAAACAGGGTGAGTACCCACCTCGCCTCGTTCCACGAATCCGGCCGAGAGCTAGCGTTCACGTCAAACCCAGGAAGCAGCCATAATTGCGTGCTGCCAACGCTAATAACAAAGTTTATACGCAGCACGAATTCCTGATGCGAACATTAAGAGCACTCAGGCCATCAGACATCTTTACCGCACGCCACAATAAACAGAAATACTTACTTATGTACCTTTTAGTTGTGCACTTTAATACTTTATGTTACCTTGTAAAGAAATTCTTTCTACGAATATAGACTTCTTCTTCATCTTAGAAGTTTTCAAATACGAGTATTAGCATGAAATTGTTATTAATTCCTTTCTTCCATCTGAAACAATTTGTAGAATAGTTCATTGACTCCTTTTAAAGTCTAGTATGAAAACAGGCCATACTTTCGGCATACTTTCATTCGTTCTTTCAGTCCGTATACCTAATCTTTTTTCGTAGGTAAACTCTTTATTACAAAACTCATCAAATTTACAAAATCTGTCCTCTCATAATTATAAGTTAATATCTGAAGAGAGCAAGCACACATTTTAATGTGTTCTCGTTGGAAAAAACTGACACAACAACTAAATTAATGTTTCACATACAACAAGAAGATTTTCAAAAAATGTGGAAACAAAATTAATAGCTTCACATTTTACAATTTTTCACCTGAAAAGAGTATTATTTATCATGCATTCTTGAAAAAGCGAATTTTCACATATTATTCATGAAAACTTTTACAGTATGAAAATATGGGTCACGTGAGATTAATTTAAAAATAAGAAAAGTGTTTAAATACTATTTACCCTTTCCCAGTGCTATGCACTACGTATTTTGATGGTACATGGAGAGTGTTTAATGTTCTGTCTGCTACGAGCAGTAAATGGATTACGTATATAAAGAAATCTCTCTTGTAAATCAACTTTTTCCACATGTCCGAATTTTTAAAAATATTTTATAGATTTTCTGATAACGAGAGTGCCGAATACAGACTCCTATTTCTAGCAGACGTACTCAAACTAAACTGAGTTTGATGAACTATTAGAAGTTCTGATATCATCATCACTAGACACAAGAAAGTTTTTATTAAAAGTGTAGCTACGTTTTTTTTCAAGCAAATTTATGGCAACAGTTATTCACTGAGAATCTTTTACAATTTCACTTTCTTTTAATTTCAAACTGACGGTCAGCTTTGCTTAAATTAACTACATGTAATTAGGGACTGTACATTTAAAGAGTAGTTCAGACTATAATGGTTGTAAGATCACGTAAAACAACCTGCCAATATTCCTTTTACTACAAAATATTCCGCTATGGGTTCTATTTTTGGCTTCTAACAAAGAATAAGAAGAAATACTAAGAAAATAACGAAGGCGATCATATTTTTATGTCTTATATCAAAATCTCAGATTTTTAATAACGTTACTCGACGCCACCGCGCTTCCAATAAAATATAGAGCAATAAAAATACAGTCATGACATAGAGAAATAACGGATGATATTTATTTGTTCGGGCGCGAGCGGTCGGGGTGGGAACGGAGATCCGCTGACCACACGCCTTCTTTATATACATCGTCGCTTTCTCCATATAAAGAAAGCACATACATATTAAAGTTATTATTAGATGGGAAAGTATTTTAGAATTGATGGAAGCAAAATCTTTTCTAAGGAACGTGTGTTGTATTGTTTTTGATCATCGTTTTGTTCAGGAAATTAAAATCCTGCTTTCTACATTCTTGTTACTAACCAACCTGGTTTTAAAAACTACTGCTTATCATGATACTCTGTGACTGATTCTAAAGTAGAGGTCGTCAAAAATTCCACTCATTAGTACTTAGTAGACCGAATTCTGATGGCAATAAGCGCGCTCCTGTTACATGAAACTTAAACATAACCATCAAAATATTCGATTTTAATATCTATTTACTATATGTATAGCCTCTTTAAGTTTCTTCCTATATTCATATAAAACAACAGGTGTGGAAGAATTTCATAAACTCATGTAATAATCCGACCTTTTTTAGGGTTATGTCGGCATCTTATTGATTTCGAATATAAACGGGCTATATTGAGTTTTAATAAAATCACGCTCAATTTTATTTGGAGCGATGCAACGACTTACGAGCTTAATTGAGGTCGTAAATAGTTGAACTTATTTTATTTTGTAATACCTACTTTATTTGTATTGTGTGCTTTTATTTTATTCATACATTTATAGTATCATGTGGAGGAGCTCGTGGCTAAGTAACAGCCGCACGGTTCGACCGATCATAGGTTAAGCTGCGCTTGGCGCGGTCGGTCCGTGGATGGGTGACCATCTTTGTCATAGCGAGACTCCTCCGTGCCTCGGAAAGCACGTTAAGATTTTGGTCCCGGTTGTCATTTGTACATCTTTGACAGTCGTTACGGGTAGTCAGAAGCCAGGAAGTCTGACAACCAGTCTTACCAAGGGGTACCGTGTTACCTGGTAACTGGGTTGTGGAGGTCAGATAGGCAGTCGCTCCATGTAAAACACTAGTACTCAGCTGCATCCGGTTAAGACTGGAAGCCGACCCCAACATAGTTGGGAAAAGGCTAGGCAGATGATGATTATAGTATCATGTATAATATCGTCTTTGTCACTTTTGACCTAAACTAGAGAGTCAAAAGAAATCCGATAATAAATAACAAAATAGTGACGTTTCTTGACTTGTAAGTTATACGTGATGTACTTTTACAAGGTTTTTTTTTTTACATCAGTGACTTATATATTTATTGCTATTCCCAGCCTGTACGAAACTAATATGATTTAGATTGCCTATAAATAATTTGGATTTACATATGTGTGATATATTGTATTAAATACCTACAATGAGGAACACAAAGTGAATGGGAAAATGAGTTTTTGGTTTTTTAAGCTCAAAAATGATAATCGTTTGAAAAACTGTTATCTTGTATCAATATTTATATAATAAGTATAAGTACAGTACACTACCATTATAAAATGCCCATACTACAATTAACATATCTTCGCACTGACATACATTATCGTAAAAAAATACCAGTCGAATTGAGAACCTCCTCCTTTTTGAAGTCGGTTAAAAATAATAACTGCCTGGACATAAATATTCACACAAATTACACTGAAAGCTTGACAAGTAAATAATACGGGATCTAACTGCCCATGCCCGGAAACAGTCATAAGCTATGCGGGCCCCGGATTACGGGATGATGCGGCCGGGACGGGCCGGGGGTAAACCGGAGGCATGTGAGATGCTTCCGGTTTACGTACGTAAGCTTCTGACCCGAGCCGAGTCGAGACAATACGGAAGGCAACGGAAGTGTAAAACTATAACTTTTTCATTTACTTTTCTTCTTTACTAATAGATAGCAAAAATATTTGTTAGTGTTTTTTTTAATAATCATTTTTATTTTTAATATTGTTTTTTTTTAATTAGTGAAAATTACGCAAACCTTTAAATTTTACACAAAAGCAAAGAATTAACGCTAGCAATCTGTGACAGACCCTCAGTGATTTATTGTCCTTAACATTTTGACTAATTACACTGAAAAAGCCTCGAGGCTTAAGCGGTATTAATATAGCACCTCATTTTTAACGAGTTTGAAACACCATAACGATTAACATCATTATTTTAATCTATATTACGACATAACAATTTAACAACGTATTGTAGAAATACGTTGTTAATAAACAATTCTCTAGTTTCTTTTCATTATGTTGTAAATGCACACTATAAGTAAAAGTAAAAATAATATCAAAATATCCTTTTTATATTATACATATTCAAGTACGTTACGAACAAAATATCTAATCGGTTACGAGCGGAGCGTCGTAGCAGCGTAGCCGCTACACCTGCTACGAGTCCTCGCCCGCTCTCCTCATAATTACATTAAACGGCCAGCACCGCTGATAAGCCGCGAAACAATATCCTTAATTTGTACCAACGACAGACGCAATGGCTGATTAATTTTATTAGAAGTTAAAATAAAATTTGAATAAGTGAAAACAAGTGGAAATCAGTTTTTAGGGATTTCTTACTTAGTTTTTTATTTAATAATTCACTGGATGCGGACATGTTTGTTTAAGTAACTTAAGCATACCTCTGCTGTACAAACTTTAATGCAAAAGTTCAACCGATCCGGATTTGGCTATGTACTTTCGTGTGTACGTACGCAAACCCAGTGAATCGAGTAATCTCGCTAATTAATTCAAAACTTGGAAACATGGAGCAACTCTGTTTTACGTTACTCACACGTGTTAACTACGTGGAATAGGGTCATACGTAATACTCTGGCTAATTAACATGCATGCATGCCGTGTATGCTATGACATACATTACATGTGCAGTATTAGAGGTAACCGATGTTTTATTGAACAGCAGAGTCAAATAAACGCAATTAAAAAGAG
This sequence comes from Pyrrhia umbra, assembly GCA_963891755.1. Taxonomy (NCBI): domain Eukaryota; kingdom Metazoa; phylum Arthropoda; class Insecta; order Lepidoptera; family Noctuidae; genus Pyrrhia; species Pyrrhia umbra. The sequence continues at coordinate 6,339,372 of OY982924.1, forward strand.
TTGTTGATTTTGTCATGACCTCGATTTCACAGAGATTCGGTGTAGTTGTCCCGTATAAAAACGACGATTGAATGTTTTATTTAGTGACAATATGTACGAGGAATTGTTTAATACAAGGTAAATGTGAACGGTGACATCTGAGGTAACATGAATTGGTCTATTTATTCCTACCCCAATATGTTTTGTCCCTTGACTTATCTTGAGCTGAGACTTGTCACTTGGCTTATCTATTTCTCGTACTAATAGCAGCTTTTAGCCAAGGCCTTAAATAGAAACAAAGATTGTTAAAACAAAAAAAACAGTTAAAAAGAAAAAGAAAAAACCGCTTTACAATTTATATAATAATAAAACAAATCAGAAAAAAAACATCCAATTCTGAACAAAGCCTTTTACATAATTATCTGCATAAAATAAAAAGATGATTCTAGTAAAAGAGCGATTTAGTCTCTTCCTCGAGATTTACGAACGAGACTGGCATTAGCATAATGTCGCAGCAAGACACTACTTTGGGAATGAATGACAGCATTTTATATACGTAATTCCCCAAATTCCGACCTCTTTCAGAGCCTAAGTTTTAACAAAAACATCCTGACCGTATTCATGGCCATCAACTCAAGTTATCGCCGTATTATCTTAATCTAACCAAGCTAGCATTAAAATAAAAATTAAATTACCTTTTCATTGAAAAATGAAACTACCACTACTACTACTACTAACGAACCTACGTTTAATGAATCTGTAACATAACATTTTTTCATGCAGCCGGCTCTTTGGTAACTCCTGCTAGTATCGTTATCTTAATATCTGTATGTTATTAATGAATAAAAAAAACAATTTGCAAAAACTCACATGCAAAGGTGGCAAATGAATTAGACTGAATTTCAATATCCCTTTTATGCTTCCAAAAACAAAATTGACTGGCCAGTCAATGAACTGGTAATGGCGACAAAAAATGTTTTTTGTTGTACCAGTTATTTTACCCAATAGGACGAGTATTTTATTTTTATTTCGAGGTTGTTTTTATGAAAAATAACATAGCGAGGATGTACTTATATTAAAATGGGTGGCAGTTGTTTTAATTAAACTGGGAGAGAGCGCCGATGAAAAAGGGTTTTATTTTGTTGTCAAATAGAAGAATGGCAACACTCAACATTCTGTGGGTTCACATAATATAAATCTTAATTAAAAATCGTTAAACAGTCCTACTTATTTCAGCTAGGGATGTAGTCCGAAGCTCCAACATTTTGCAATAGGTCGTTAGAAATGAGAATATACTTTTATGTCAGCTATTATTCCCGCTACAATGTGAACCGTCCTCAAGAACCTTGTAAGTTTCACAAATAAAAAGACGGGGGCCCTCGGACATAATTCGCATTCAAATTAGCTCATAAATAGAAGTGAAATATAAATAACTGATAATGACTCGTTTTAATTTTCATAATGTAAGTTAGTTTTTCGTGGTGGCAGGACCGCAAGGTCGCATGTGGAGCCATCTCGCGGTGGTACCAGGTCGCATTAAATGTTACGAGCAGAAACATGTTGTAACAGGATTTATTGGAAATAATGTATATTATTTCTCCTTAATTTGAAGTATCAAATTGAAGATTCGTAATCAATAGGTGATAGGTTACATAACTTGATAGGATAAGAAAAACCTTTTGGTTGCAATGCCAACATTTCGCCCCAATTTATTGTTTCGACGTAATAAGTGGGATCCCTACCGCAATTTTTCGAGTACGATTTATCCGTATATAAATCGAAAGGAGTATATTAACTCAGCTTTCTCGGGTAAACGTACAAATTTTCTCACGAATTTCGTATTTTCTGCACCTTTGGAAAGAAAAATAGTTTTGCCATGGGAGATGTGTAATTGTATTGGAAATAAATTACACGGTAGTCATCAATAAGACCGTAGAATATTCTTTAGATCAAAGTTACGATTTTCTTTCTTGAATATTGTATAAAAAGTTAGTTTTTAAAGACCTATGAACAACTTTACAGAGTATGGGTCAAATTGTCTTATTAATCTACAATGTTTCTAGCTTCATGAATGTGTTTGGTTGTTGCAGATAGTTGTCGCGACATGTTGTGGCGGACAGAGAAGAGACGGGCGGGTTGATCCATCTCTCCACATGCCGACAAAGCTCTGCAGTCAGCAGAAAGGTATACATTGATATGTCCTTTACATTTTCCGGAACTTATTACAGGAAAATATTAAACCTGTAATATCATCTATCATAAATATCTACGTTATGAATATTGAACAGTATCCAATTCCGATAAATATATTCAGCACATCTATTTATACAAATAGCATTTCATCGGCAGACTGTACATACCAAAAGCTTCGATTCAACGTTATCTACGGGCAAGGAGTAGATAGAGAAAAGTCAAGTCAAATGAAATACCTATTAAATATTTCTTAGAACCTTACCGATGAAAATAACTTTGACCATTGGGCAGCACGAACACTATCACAAAGGAAATATTGTCGGCAGCAGGCCAAGTTTGAAAAAAGACAGCAACGAGTATAAAATAATCATAAATTTAGATATTTCTCCAGAGACCGCCTTTCTAACTTCATACGTCACAAGTATCTAGAGCAATAAACCTTTTGTAACAGTTTTTGTGTCAATATGTTCGCATGGTTCAATTTACTTGAGTAGGACTACATTTGTTTCGTAAATAAGTTATGAAACGGCACTTTTCTTCAATATTTGATTACCTACTAGCGTATTACATAAATAATTGACTTCCCTTGTAATGAATTATTAATTTTTAAGTACCTATGCGTAAAAAAACAACACGAAACCGTACAAGTAAAGAATTAAAAATGTAAAATCCAATTACCAAAAGGCATGAAAATGTACGACATTATATATAAAAGGGTTGTAATAAAACTGCATACAATTAAAACAATATAGGCGGTGTCGCGCTCGCGCCAATGATTCGCGTGTCGACTCTTATTGACGTCATAACCATATTACAACTTTTGAAAGTAGGTCATGTGTTTTCTGCGCTTACATACAGCAAAAAATAATATCACGTGGAGCCTTCCAGCACGCTAGCACCAACAGTACGACACTGCGTTCGCATGACCCTACTCGTGACTGTATTTTGATACATTTTATTTGCAAATTACGTATGTAAATTAAATAGGGTTGATACCATGACGACATTTGCTTACGTCCGCGAACTTGCCAACTATTCTAGAGATACTTTAATGTTGCTGTTGTTTATTCCTCAAAAATTTATGAGAGTTACACGCTAACTTCTTTTAACATCCAATGGGCGGCTTCCTAATAGTTTTCAGCGATTTTGTCGATACATGTAATTTTCAATAGAGGTCCATCCCATCAAATTCCAATGGCATAACAATACCTAATTAAAAATGAACCTTGTTTATTTTTCAATAAAGTTGATCCCGGAAAGTACCTGAATGTCAATACATACTATACATAGTATATAGGAAAACTCCACGAAACTATTTCCCTTACTCGGATATTTCAACTTACATTTTATTTACCTCTAGTAATCCGCTTTACTCCTCCGAGGGTTTTGTTTGTCCTTCTAAACAACTGTCTTTGTTTTGAATACACCCACTTACGGGGGTGGGTACACAAACATACATTTTATTCAAGTTATTTTAGATATTCTATGTCAAATAAAGTACCTACTAATTTTGAAATAGTGTAGCTACAAAACTCTTGATCGAAATTGCAAAACATCATATAGCGTAAAACAATTGTGTTTTAGCTATATAACCTGGATTAACATATAGGATTCTTTTTATCTCGGTATTTGGATCCAATTTAAAATCCACGCAGACAAAGTTGCTGGCAGAAGCTAGTAGGTACTCAACATTTTTACTAGTACTTAAGTAATATAAGAGAGCAAAAAACTTGCTACGAATAATGTTGACAAAACATATCATACACCTCACGTTGTCATTTTGACCCCTCGCCCGCTGCGGCCAATCATTTTTGCCCCAGACGCCAAGCCCTATTTTACCTACACTATACAAACGATTTGTTAGTGATTTGAGTGATATTCAAAGAGGTTACATACTGGGAAATTGTAAGAGACACCAGGGTTTTTAATGAACATATGTCTTAGTTCAACTAACGACTGCAAATTGTCATCATCAATATCAGGTCAGGTCGTTCTTGGACTGTTGTCCAGTGGTAATAAATTGATACTTGATCTATGCTTGTCAACTGTACAATATGAAATAACAGTCGCCGCGATACGAGTTCAGAAACCTAAAAAGCTGACAACGGGTCCGTCATTAAAATAACCAGTAGTTTCTACTTAGACTGGAAGTGAACCCCACCAAAGCTGGAAAGAGATTTTAGAATAGAATATGCTTTATTGTACACCTGAAATCTGTTTTCCCAAATGCGCGATCTACGTCACCAACGAATGGCACAATTTGTTTGCGGACGTTGCGACCGGCGTTGTCGCTCTCGTATAGGCCTTATTAGCCATCAGTGCAAGAATCAAAACCAAATTACCTGACACGGCTGCCGTTTGAATCATCTTTCGTATATGTTAAAGGCCACTGATGACACCAAAAAGAAATTAAGATAGATACAATTAAATTATATTATGGATACAACGGCGGTCTTATCGCTAAAAGCGATATCTTCCAGACAACCTTTGGATGGACGGGAAAGCCAAAAAAATAACTGAGATTTAATTGAGGCAACTAAATATAAATGTTTTAAAATTTTCAGATGTCCTAATATGGGTTGGTCATGCGTCGTGGCACGCGCTGTGGCCATCTTCCTCATGCTCAGCCGAGCATCAGCCCTCACATCAGACATGTAAGTTACTTCATTTTACTTCTTGCAATATGTCGTGTTATGTCTTGTGATATTGACCAAAATATAATTTTATTCACGATAGTGTTAAGTAAGTACCTACTACTTAAATAAACTATAAATAATTTTGTACACATACGAACTTTTTAAATACCTACTTATATTCTCTAACGAATAAATTATTCGATTTGAGATTACATTTAAAGAACTTGTACAGAGTTTTCTTTTAATTTAATATTAATATACTGTCAACCCCTTGAGAAATTAAGAAATGCTTTACTAATGATAAATTAGTCAGACGTGATTTAAAAAAATGAGTTTAAATTTTCAAAGCATCGCTATATGAATTTATACTGACGATAGATTTAGATGGTAATGAGTAGAGCGTGGAAGGACACACGGCGAGCGGCAAGCGGCGAAGCGTATTTAACACGCCAGCCGTCCCACGCCCGCCCAAGCGTGAAGTTCCTCGCTCCATTAATACACCCTGCGGCACTATGCAAAACAAATTGTCTGTGGCGAGGGTTTTACCCCCAGTATGTTTATTATCACGTCTTCATCATCACTTTCCCTTGATTTGTGTAAACATAACTTACTTTAGCTGTGTAGTGTCTCCGTTGTGCTGTTGATTAATTGCACACAGTCCTTAATCCGTCTTGTTTAACTTTTGATTATCTTTCAAATCTGTTTAGCACGAGTGAACGAACCGCTCCATGTATCACACAAAGCTTTTGTTTCCGCACACAGCTGAAGTTAGCTTTTGACGTGTTTCGATATGATTAAATTATTGTTCAATGTTACCGAACTTCTCGTAGTTGTTAGACAGTTAACAATGTTGTTCGGTGTTTATTTGTTTCGAAGTACCTAAGTAAATTGCTGTATTTTTTTAAAATAATAACTCAATATATGTAGTAGTTACCAACAACTATTAAACAACTCACTATATAAACTACGATATTTATTATTAGACCGTGTCATTGCTCTGTTTATTAGCTTATTGAACGGCTTTTGTAGCAGCAAGGTAATAAGTGTTAATCTAAAATCAATACTAAGCGTACCTACTGCTGTGCGTTTCCACACGCTTAATTTGCAATGATATATGTTAAGGCATAAATCTTTCTTAGTATTCGCTTGCAGGCTATTATTTCGATGATTTAAAAGGCTCTTTAGAAACGCAAAATTGCTTCACAGTTATTTTATAAAAGTTTATTCACTATTCTACAGATTTGCAGCGGGAAAGTCGGACAAAGAGATACTGGACAACCTTCTGAAAAACTCCCGCTATGACAAAAGACTGCTGCCGCCAGTAGATGGTAAATGTCATCATTTTCAACTTTACATAAAATATGTATAATAAATCTACAACAAAGTTTTCAAATTATATGAACCGTTTCATTTTAGTACAACTAGCTGTTCTCCTCGGTTTCACTCGCGTCCTGAGCTACTTCTCAACGCAAATAAAAACTATTCTATAACCTTCGCCAGAGGTCAAGCTATGTCCATACCCGATTTCATTTAAATCGGTTGAGCTGTTTTCTGTAAAAGCGTACCAAAAAAAGCTCACATTCGCATTTATAATATTAGTTAGGATTTCACTTGATATAATTTGAAAATTTGCTGTTGTTGCGTATAATAGAAGGGTCAAGTACGTGATACGAGATTGGTGTAAATTGCAGATCCAGAATTTTGTTGTGGTCTAACTTCGCCCAACGACTCTCTGGCACAAAATAATGTGGGGCTCCCGTCTCTGCGGCCTCGCTCGCACAATCGTGGTGCGTTGTGTTCCATGTTTATGAAAAGAGAAAACCTCCCACATGTATCTGGATCGTAGCAACTTTATGTCCTTGTAATTAATTCCTTGCACGCAACTTCAACTTTTCTATAACCTCACGCAACTGTAGTTACCTGATCCTATGCTTTAGAATTTAATACGTATGTATATGAGTCACATATTTCTTCCTACCAGTATGAATGCACTTGACTACATCGATGTATTAGATTAGAACACACCCACTTTTATTAGTGAATTTATTTCAACTGATTATTTAATACTTGTCAGTAAGCTACATTGTATTCTTCTTTCTTAATCTCATAAATATTAAAACACAATGTTTAACAATTCAGCCATTGAATATTTTACGAGTTTTCTTTTTACGCCATGCTTTTTGCCTCAAATGATTTTCTCTTTTCACAAACATCAAACACAAAATTATGAATTATTCTTGTCTCTCGTAAATTCATACTTCTTTTCCAATAGAAATCGGATCTGCCAACTTCTTATTTAGAATTTTAGTTATTATTGCAACATGTGTAGCATACCGTTGATTTTCGCAATTTAATTTCATTATACCTACCTTCCAATCATTACTTTTACTACATTCTAAATTATTTTGTTTAAAAAGTGATTGAAGAACTTAATAAACACACATAATAGTAATTAAAAGCTAATTTGGTTGAGACAAAAGAAAAAAAATGTTAGATAGTTCAGGATAGAGTCCTACAGAACTCCAGCACAATTGTTAGCAAGCATGTACTTTAAGTGTATATCGTTGTTGTGTTTTGTATTATTAGCGATACTACTTACTTATGAATATTATCGAATGTATTGTTTTCAGGTGTCCTCACCGTAAATGTAAGCGTACTACTTCTTAGCTTAGCCTCTCCGGACGAATCTAGTCTTGTAAGTATTTAACAACCGAGGTACTCTCTTCCACTCTGTCCTTCCTGTATAGTTTCAATTTTCTGTCTTGATTGATTGCTTCCAGAAATACGAAGTGGAGTTCTTACTTCAGCAGCAGTGGTACGATCCTCGACTGCGCTATTCGAACCAGTCCCATTACGACTTCCTAAACGCCATTCATCATCACGAAGACATCTGGTTGCCGGATACTTATTTCATCATGCACGGTGACTTTAAGGTCCGTATCTAACTTAACTTAGATAAGTTATATGTCTGATTATCTGAAGATACAGATTACAAAATTATATTTTCATCTAATTTTATACATAATTATTTCCACCATGCTTTCTTCTGAAGGAGTTTTCCCAGCACTCATGGGTATTTATAACTACATACAATGCTTCATGATCTAAAAGGACCATTATTTGTACATACAAATATTTTTATAGCTGACACTTCATGCTCGCCTCGATTTCTTTCTGGTTTTAAACATGCAATCTAGAGTTTTGTCCTTTTGGAGTTGATTTTGTAGATTTCATCGTAACATTTGGTCCGGTGGTTTTGGTGATAAGTAATATTTGTGAACACCATGTAGGAGTATTTAGGATAGGAGCGTAATTTAATAGTGCAAATGCTTTATTTTGATTACTTCTTAAATCAGATGATATTCTTAACTGTGATTATTTTTCAGGACCCGATAATACCAATGCATTTCGCTTTGCGAATATATCGCAATGGTACTATAAACTATTTGATGCGGCGGCATCTCATCCTGTCATGTCAGGGACGGCTCAACATCTTTCCTTTTGATGACCCATTGTGTTCATTTGCCTTAGAAAGTAGTAAGTCAATTGGTCCTATTATGAATCTCTCCCTAACAAGCACAGTCCGCACTGTTATTTGTGTGATTCCTTGACTATTGAAGTAGTAGAACTTTTCTTAACAGCACTACAGAAAGACGTACAGAACAACTTGTTGTGGTTGTATAACATGAATTATACTTTCCAGTATCGTACGAGCAGTCAGCCATCACCTACGTGTGGAAGAACGACGAGGACACTCTACGAAAGTCGCCATCACTGACGACCCTGAATGCCTACCTCATCCAGAACCAAACCATTCCCTGCCCTATCAAAGCCAGTTGGAGAGGTAAACTACATAATTGATCATACATATTACATACATACAACATACCAACATCGCTTCTAAAACGTTATATAATGAAAATATCCTCCAAATCATAATATATTTTTTTCGCCCTATACGGTAGCTTAGTAACCAAAATTAGATATTTTGTTGAAGCACATCTTATATTTTGCACAAGAGATGGTCAACGGTTGCCTAATTATATTGAAATTCTGATTAACTCTTTTCAGCTTGGTCTTGATTTATGTAAAAGGTTATTTTTGTAAATTTATTTTGTGTGTTATTAAAATATATATAGTAGTCGCTTGATAGTGTACGTTATGCGATCACACGTTGTCGAAAACATATTAGGTATAACCCTAGCTAATCAGCATGTTCATCTAGGTTGTACGTCCGATCATATTGTGTGATCACTAGTGTTTTCTATTACAGTATGACTATGTAGTGTACAGTCTTTGATACAACTCTAGCTATTCCTAACATCTAAATGTATTCATTAGTTTGTTGAGAATGTAGAGTGTAAGAATTTGTTAACGTCTTTGCAAGCAGCTGAGGGTAATTCACTTTACGAGGAAGACGAAGAGATGACATGTAATCTTTGCCAGAGACGCTTTGAGGAGCAAGGTACTTAAGTTGCACCGGACGAGGCACCGTTCTGTCCGGTGTCGTCGTATTTCAAATATTTTTTGCTTATGTGTGAGTAAATGCGTAATTGTGTTATAATAATAAAGTGTTGTACAATGTGTTGTAAAATCGGCCGTGATGATGGAAAGTCGAAGGTTTGCTCCTTACGATATCTCTCTTATATCTCACCCAAGCATCCATGTTGTTTTAGTTATTTGCTCATCAGTTTTTTCATTGTTTTCATGCATGCACATACTCGTAAATTCCATACATTACTGGGAGAGCATGCGTTTAAAATAGTATGCTATATCGTTTTTGATGAACGTCATAATGCTACGATGTATGTTCATAAACATAATAAGACACGACAACACAACACGCATTACTCATACATACAGAACAGTAGTTAGTATAATTAGATGATGTTTTGGCTGTTCATTTGTTCTTTAATTTAAACAAGGCCTCTGAATTGAGTTACTTGGAATTTTGTATCATGGATCCTTATTTTTATTTTTAAATTAAACGACTAACACTGCGCGTGCTACGATACTCCAATTGTACCTAATAATATTCACTCCACAGGTAACTACAGCTGTCTAAAGGTCGACTTAATATTTACTAGAGACCGAGCGTTCTACTTTACAACAGTATTTATCCCTGGAATAATTCTGGTGACCTCTTCCTTCATCACGTTCTGGCTGGAATGGAATGCAGTACCAGCCCGTTCTATGATAGGTAAAAATGTGGCTGGTAACCGGAATGCTCTCGGTCTTGCGTACTGCATCCATTTTACTCTTCGTAGATGTGGCTGCGGCTGTTGATATAACACGCTATTTGTTGCAGGTTTCGCTTATTATATGTAAATAATACTCATACTCAACGTTTCTAGCCAACGAACCATTCTCACCTGCCAATTTTTTATTTTTATTTATTTTTAGATTATGCTTGACATTTTTAGGTAATTACAGCTGCCTCAAAGTGGATCTTATCTTCACGCGGGATAGATCATTTTACTTCACCACAGTTTTTATTCCGGGGATCATTTTGGTGACATCATCGTTTATTACTTTTTGGCTGGAATGGAATGCAGTGCCTGCTAGAGTAATGATAGGTTGGTTTCACTATTTTATTTGCTCAATTCTGAATATAATTAAAATGTAACTATGTATATTTTCAATGTCTGTCCAATAAGCCTTTAACGGCTGCAAAATTGACAGAATATTATTGTAAGTACCGGGGTTCTCAAAATTCTACGCAATACAAATCTTGCTTACAATTATTGGCTATTTGCAAGTACCTAGATTAATGTGTTTGAGTAAATTGGGTTATTGCATGCATTTTCTATATTTATATGTAGAGCTTTACATTCTCAATGTTCTAGTAACTGTATCATGAACACGCTTACTTTTTTCAACTAACCTTGTTAACTGTAGGTACGTTTATATCCGTTAAATATGAATATGACCGTGATTCGATTTTTACGATGCTTTGCTTTCTATGCAGGTGTAACAACGATGTTGAATTTTTTCACTACATCGAATGGATTCAGATCGACATTACCGGTCGTGTCGAACCTGACTGCGATGAACGTGTGGGACGGCGTGTGCATGTGTTTTATCTATGCGTCGTTATTAGAGTTCGTATGTGTGAACTATGTGGGGAGGAAACGACCCCTACACAACGTCGTGTACCGACCCGGAGAAAATCCGGTCACACAGGTGAATATTCTTCTTTATCTCTCTCGATTTCACTGTCTAGAGCGTCATTAGTGCTACTGCGTGTGTTTTTCTTTACATCAACCGCTACATTAATGACGATCTATTTAGAAAATTGAGATTTACATGTATTTTTTTCTGCAACGTTTGTTACGTATGTGTTTCGAAGTAAATCTCGCAAAACGTGTTTTCGATGTGGTTTTTCTTGATTTCATGTCTATTAACTTGTACAAAATTCCAAATTATTTTTAAGTGTCTATTGAAAATCTTCGTGGGTATAGTGAAAAACATTAATTACACTAAAACATTTGTCCAAAGTTTCAGTATACCTACTTACATGTCTAGTACCCTGTATATACACTCACTACATATATATGCTACTAAACGTTACCTCTCCTAACTGTGGTCCTTGTAGCCAGCAATTGGTATTAGATTCTTTAAAAAAGCACTTTGATATTTTATGGTGGTATTAGGGGTGGTATTTGTTAAAACCCACAATCAATTCACGAAGGAATTTAAAACTTCCACAACTGTGAAATAACTATTAAACAACATTTTGTATTGATCCGTGCCATAAATTATCTTTGAGAATAACAAATAACTTCCCTCGTGAATATTTTTCATTTTTTCTATCTTTACTCTTTGCAATGTTTTCTTTCAATCTTACAACAACAAGACATGGCATGATAAATGAGTACATACTTTATTTCATACGTGATACGGCAATGTCATGTTGTTTGTTTTCTTTCTATAGCATGCTTCACCTCTTTAACGTCTTTGCATGTATTTGGCTCATATGTGTACTAAATTTAATGGGTAAGAAAGAATTCATCACAGTATCATTTGCAATCGTCACTTCACCAAAATAAGACTATATTGTGTGGCCATACATCATTACTTACCGTTCGTGTTTCTTAGTCATCATTACTTGCTTTTCATGATAAAAATCCATATCTCTGTATAAAAATTGTGTGTATTACGTCTATTAGAAAACATTGCAAAGATGCATATATTGATTTCGTAATTGATCTTACGTTTGTACTATATCAAAGTGGGTACCGTACCTATTTCAAAGTGCAACTATCCATTATAAATGTGGCCACTACAACCTAGTCTACGTTCACGATTGCACATCGTTAGACCATCTGTCACGAGTGAACAAACTGTGTGTGTGATGTGTTCGCAGCGACTGCCTGCAGTCCTGAGCAGAATTGGCATTATACTGGCCAGCCCCTTGGTAAGAACATTCGCCGCATTCATTGGCACTATCCAGACATTGTTCGTATATTTCCCTCTTATACCTGTTCAGAAAGGCTGATTGTGTAGAATAGGTATACTTATAGCTTTATGAAAATTGCTTTTTAAAACTATGATGTAACGGTAAGTTTAGTTTAAATTTAGAATTGCAATAAATCAGTCTTTCTTAAACATGTACCAAAATGCTTACTTAAATATGAATTTTGAAATATTTTACAAAATATATCCAAAAGGAAATATACGTGGCTCTTGTCATCATCTTCAAACACTACGGTTATCGAAAACGCATGCTGTTATCCTAAGTATTAATAAGCTTTTGTAGAATTGACCTCTAACTTTTTTAAAATTATTTTTTATTCCTTTTCCAATTAAATATTATTAGGTAATTATTACGATATCTTTTATTTTACTTTTAAATTCCAAGATCTTAAATGCATGCACACCTACCTATTTTACAGTCCTATTTACCAAGTTACCTACCCCATACAAATACTTTTACAATGTTGATACTTCAACTTATTTAAACTAAAATAGCAATTCACTTAACCCTACTACATCAGGGAGTATTCTAACTTTATTGACACTGATTGAATAATATATTATTCAATGAAAATTTAATTTTTGATAATCAATAGAACGCTTATAGTTACTTCTTGTACATTGAACACTATGCTTGTATTACCTTACAACTAGGTTGATTCTCAGCAGCTTCAGCGGTACGTTTGTACGTATTTACAATGTCATGCTTCGGCTAAACACTGGTATACATTTACGTAGGAGGCGATGGCTTTCCTTCAATGGGCTAAGCAAGAGCCTCAAGCGGACAGTAGCGGCGCTGTAAGTGACGTCATTGAGAATGACAATAGTTAGCCCCACATCACCAGCATCATCACTTTAAGACTGTTATCATGAAAACTAACGCATTATTTTCTTTAACGCTGCTTCGGAACGCTACAGCCTGTGAGTATATAATCATATCAGCTATATATCCTAAGCTATATTTTAATACATTTCCATGTGGTTGAATACTCAAACGCAGGTAAAATTTAGTGACGTTTGAAGCTGAGCTTGAGCTGTATTCAGTTTTGAGATGTCTCACATATTAACCAAATAGTGTGATTTTCTATGAAACCTAAAATGATTAGACTAACCACAATAAAATATTTGGACCTATGAAATTAAACCTACTGCAACAAAATAAACATTGTAGAGTGAATGTGAATGTTCATGTCTTGCTATCAACTTCATACCGTTGTGTAAGCAGTACCTATTGAAAGATCGTACATTATGCCTGCCTAAATGCCCTTATGATCAAGTAAAATAAAAGAAATATATCAACTGGTGTTGCAGGGTGATAAAAAGCGTGAGTCGACAGGAGGAGCTGACCTAGTGTCTTGCACAGCGTGTACGGGCCCCGGCGCCTGTACACACACCGCCAACAATGGCGGGGTCTCGGAGGTAACTGTCCCTCCTCTCAAATGCTAACATAACCTTACAGATATTTTGCCTCACGTGTATTTACATCACCATTACACGAACTACATTATATAGGTATTGCACTTCACTTGCGTGTATTCAAAGATTAGCAGCTTCAACACCATGAGCAGGGTTGAATAGGCATATTTTATTTTCACGCTATTGCGTAGATACCTGTAGCAAGTTCTAGATAGCAAATTCAGGTAACTTCAGTACGGAAATTCTCCATCTGCCGTAGGGTTGGTACGTAAAAAAAGTGACACAGTTTCACGATTCCATAAGCCTGTTATACACTGTAGCGGCTTTCAGTATCATCATTCATTTGCATAATAATTTCTTTCAGCCATGTTTCGTCCAGGTTCGCAAAAAAGAACCACCGCACCCGATCCGCGTGGCGAAGACCATCGACGTGATCGCGCGGATCACGTTCCCCACTGCCTACGCCGTCTTTCTCATCTTCTTCTTCATTCACTATAAGGCGTTCTCTTAATGCTGCCTTCACTTACCGCTGTCGCTGGCCGCTTCGTGTGAACGGACATTTACTGTGTTTTTCTACTATTCTTTTACTGCGTCACAAATATGTATGAGATTAAGCTACTCACTCTATTATAATACATATTTGATGATTGTCAACGGTCGATATGAATTGTGATTATACCCGTTTATAGTGATTGTACTGTTAAGATAATTATAGTTTTAAGAGACTTGAAGCAGGAAGCTAACGTCGCAGCTTTCCGTAATGTAACGTCAATAAAATGAAAGATGTGAGCGATTTTTCTACAGGTTTTGAAATAGTTTTCTACAAGTTCATAGACGGACGTTTATAATGTATATCTACGCGTAAGAATTACTTTCTTGTGAATACACGAAACTTATGATAGGATAAAGAGGGATCAACTTATGTAATTGTATGAAAATTCTTGTATCAACGTGATTACGTCGGATTTTGTATGAATTTAGAGAGATCGTCTAGAATGTCGAACGGCGGAGTTTATTATACCAAGAGCTGCCTTCGATGTGGAGAAGAAAAGAAATCTATTTCAAACCTAAAGACAGACCTAGCGTATTTTATTGCTTTTAAGTTATTATTACTAGTAAGATAGCAAAAGACATGATTACTTTTTATATTTATTATTAGATGATAATCACCATAGATTAGTTTGTCCAAACCAACACTTACATATGTTGTGATAATTATAATGATATTTACTTATTGCTTTGTAAAGATGAGACGTAGGCTATCGCCGGATCATTTCAAATAAAGTGATTAAGTTTCGAAATAATATTATAATTCGAAGTAATGTAAAAAATAGCTGTAGATGCATAGATGAAGCTCAAGTCATTATTATCTTTAAATTCTAATACATATAAATATATTATACCAAATGAGTTTATGCTATTCCAGAGACGTATGATGGAGTATACCGATTGTGTTGATATTATACCATGAACATGCCTTCTACATGTCAAAGAGTTATTTTTGCCTGATATAAAATTAGTGGTTAATACAGAAATTGATGAATATAATGCTGGCTGTAAATAATAATGAAAATAAATTACACCTATCAATACGTAAGGTATACTAACCTAATGAATATTGTAACCGATACTCTTGTATAAGTATCGTGAATATTGTGCTGTGAGACCATACCGTCACCCTATTTGTTGCGTAAGTAGGTAACTTCACCACGTTAAGATATTTGTAATATTATTATAATATTTTCCTCTATCATCACACCCTAGATATACGTAGTGTCCACAAATGCTAGATGCCGTTTATATATAAATAGGTAAATTATATTAACGTTAACAAATCTTTGTCCAAAACCGCGACGCGCTTTAGTTCCCGTATGTCTGTAGAATGTCGATTAATTCGAATAACAATTGTCGACAGACAGGAACAACAATTTATATTTTTCATTCAATTCTTATTCATTGATTTATTTTGAATATATTTGAAAAAAAAAACACTCAATTTTATGTAATAGACTCGCCTGTTAATATAGGGGATTTTAAAATAACTGAAGAATAGGCACCCCCTGCCTATCAGAGCATTAAACGCAGCGGTATGTTGTGTTTGAAAAAAAAGTTAGAACACCATTCATATTATGCCTTTTGCTTGTTAAGAAGTGGACCAACGAGTCAACTGTTTTGAAACATAGATTTTATATCTAAATTATTATAAAACAATAAATGATAAGAAAAAGCGTTTTGGCTGTGCTTTGAAATCAAAATTAAATAATTGAAGAATGTAGGGACGCCTGATTGAATTAGTTAATTATAACGTTACAATTTTATTTTATTTAAATTCATTGTAACGGGTGGTCAAATGCTGAGTACCTGCAATTTAATAAGAAAAACAACGCTTTTGGCTGTGCGTAATATTGCATCGATCATTGTCTATTTGAAAACGTGAGGTGTCCATAATTGTATATTAAAAATAAAAGCTTGGATGCCTTATGTATCTATAAGTACCTAAGTGTAAAGTTAAACACTTATATACTAATTTAACTACTTATTAGGTAAGACAGCCAAATTCTTACAAACACAGTAACCTGCGAACCTATTCTACAAATCTCAACCACAGAGTCATTAATTTCACTGCTAAAACCTTTTGTTAATGATCTCTTTTAAGCTGATATCAATTATATTACTGTTTTCTTGCGCTAAATACCATTCCCTTAATATTTGGATAGATACAAAGTGATACTATTTTAAATTCGCGACGTTTTTATAGGTACTATTTAAAATGTAAGATAAAAGTTACATATCATTCGCTTTATAAGATTCAACCTTGTACCTATAATATTGTGCTATCCTGTTAATAAAATATAATTATATATGCAGCCTTTACGTATATATAGGTACATGTATAAGTTACCTATACATTTTACGTGGATAGGTTTTGTTTATTGATATTGAGAAGCACTGTTCAGTTTTTGAAAATGTTGCTATGCCAAACTTTATAAATTGCTGATATATATTTATGATATTTTGTAAATTATTAATGAATCTTTTACTGCATACGAGTTTTTGGAACTGAACCACTTTTATATTCATGGTGCACTTCTCGCTTCCCTCCATTAAACTATGCTTACGGTCACAACCTTCGTATTTTCTACTTTGGTGCTCATTTATAAAATAAATCTTGTTAATTTATCACTTATTATTTGGGCCGAGTCCAAAATATGAACTGTTAATTTTATTGATTGAGTCTAAATTACTCCTAATTGTTCTAAAATGTAAGCTGTTGTCTTTAAAAATATATAGGTATGTTTTCCGAGAAAGATTATATTTGACTGTAACACTTGTTCTAATTAGTTGTTATTGTTATCGATGAATAATCGTAAAATGTTTATAAATTATTTCGATTTTTTTAGAGAATATTTAAATACAAATCGAGAGACATCTGGTATTGTTAAGTACTTTACAAAATAAGTTTCTACTCCTCCTATTTAAATTAATAAAATATGGTAATAAGAATTTATTAACGTTTATTTTTCTATATCTTGTTCACATTTTCTAGTCATTTTTGTCAGTGAATGTAACTGAACCTCACAATTAGGACAATTATTACTTACAATGCTTCGCTGGAAATGAGAGATTAGGCTTAAATATAAGCCGCTTAATTATAGGTATAAAATAAGCAACATTAATTAATATATAGGGAAGTTGTATGTATCTACCCTAATTATAATAAGCTGTACCATAAAAACAATAAAATGAGTAGAATCTACAGTGAAACTATGTTTGTTGCCCATTTAATATTTAGTCTCATACAGCTCTATGCTAACTGAGGTAAATTTTGTACACCAGTACAAGTTGCGTTAAAACAACCCAAATTAAAACGTAGCGTAATTTCAAGATAATTATGAAAATAGTGCCAATAGTGGTATTATTTTATAACTTCACGTTAAATTCAGGCTAATTATTACATATCGTTATAACAACTAAAACAATTAGGTTACCTACCTACGACTACCTGTCTGTGTATATTTCGTACTATCCTGTAATTATTATTACACAAGTACCTCAATAGGTACATTTCATAATTTATGAGCGAAAAAAACAATTGTCTGGTACAAGATTTACCTCAGTGTGAGAACTAAAAGTAGACGTGAAAATTAAACCAATAATAAATTAGGCCATTAATTGATATGACCTACCCTGATTTCCTTAATAAAATAGATTTCCGGGATTGCTACAGTAGTCTTTTATTTTAACGTAGCTGACCCGGCGAACTTCTTACCGCTCCAGGATCAATTTTGTAATAAAATGTGTAATATTTATTCTAGTAGTAATATTCAGGATGAAAACAAATCAAAGAACACAAAAATCGGTCCACCCGTTCTTGGGTTATAAATGGTGTAGCTAACACGACTTTCTTTATATTATTTAGATGAAGTAAGTAGGTAGATACTTATGTATTTTTCTTTATTTGTAGATAACGGAAATATGAATTGAACATTACATTTAAATAATACAATTAATATAATTAGGTAATAACCTCCATATTCAAAACGTACAAATGTTTAAAAATTAAAGTGGAAGAAAATAATTTTGCATCAGAAATTGAAAACAATTTATCGCAACTAATGACTTAGAAAGTGATCGAAATAATAGAATTACTTTCCGTGGGAAAAGCCAGACACAAAACATATTTATTAGCTGGTTTTTGCGTCTAAAACATATACATGTAGTCCAGTCCTGGATTTGTCAATAGGCCGTATAGGCCGGGGCCTAGGGGCGGCAGCGTCCTAGGGGCGGCAGATTTCAGAAGACGCTAACTTGATTATTGGGCCTAGGGCGGCGGAAATAAAGTGGCCTATACTCATAAAAAATACAAATCCGGCACTGATGTAGTCCATGTAGATACATTGTATAGCTTAATTTTAATTCGTAGATATAGTGATTAAGAATTTATTGTCAACATTTTGATGCATGAAAAGACATTAGTGAGATATCTAACAAATAACAATGAAATTCTTTTGTAATTAAAAATGAATTTTATTCATTGTTTATAAATAACCTTCCCTAAATCATAGAGACTCATATTTGAGTCTGTATTTGTTTTCATGACGTTTTCATTTATTGTTTTGAACATGTTTGTACCTACTAGTCTATGACTAATTAATAATATGGGTACCTAATATTATAAAATATCGCTAAGTAATTTACCCAAGATCACGCAAACAAGTTGGCACGTCCCTACACATTGTGAGTGTTAGATAACAAGCTAATTATGGAGAATGCAAAATGTACGACTAACTTTTTAGATACCACCCTCTATATTTAAGATGGCAAAATCAATCTAACTAATGAGATACCTACCAAACTAAAGTAAATAATGTACGAGAAAACTGTCGTAACAGTGGCGTCACAAAGAAACTGTTAAATGTGAACAGCATACACATTTCTGCCCTTTGTGTCGCAATTTCTGAAGTAGTCTAAAATTAGCTTTAAAGAAATCGCCAACACCAGACCATTAGCCACTGAAGGTGCGAATTCTCTGCAAAATTTTTGCCTATAAACTATAAAGATAATAGCTTCATGAAATAAAAGAAGTTTCCTGCTGCTACCCTCTTATATAACACTTGAATTACTATTTAAAATGACTGAAAGTGAACCGTATAGAAGGTGAGCCCAATTTCTAAGTTAAAGTTGGCACCAATTTTCACATCAAATTTGTGAAAAGTTGAAAGTGTTTATATATTGTTCCAACTCTCAAATTCACAGCAGCTCCTAAACAAAAGGTAAATTTATTAAGAGCAAGCAGGTAGATAGGTACCACAAAACTCAAATAGATTTTCCTGAAAATCTACAACTAGGTAGGAGCTAGGTACTTATATTTATAGTTTCCTTGGAATAGCTGGTATTTGGTTTTAAGCAATTAATTCGTTTATAAAATATGGCAAGTATTCAGCAATTAATATTTTCTTATTAAAATCAGTCACAATGCTTACTTAGGTACCTACGCAATTATTTTTATTTAAAACTCTGTCGAGAGAGTGTACCTACCTGCTAATAGGTAGGTACTTACCTAATTATGTAATTTTTATTATTAATTTAAATTAATAATATTGTAAAAAAAAACTAAACCAAATCTTTATTGCAATAGACATTGTGTTTGCTCGCAATTAGAGTGTTAATAAGGGAAGGAGCTAAATAATATTTTTAGGTACTTGTAGTTACGCATAGAATAGATTTGTACACATTGCTACCTATAGGTAGGTTACCTATAGGCTC
This sequence comes from Pyrrhia umbra, assembly GCA_963891755.1. Taxonomy (NCBI): domain Eukaryota; kingdom Metazoa; phylum Arthropoda; class Insecta; order Lepidoptera; family Noctuidae; genus Pyrrhia; species Pyrrhia umbra. Next base: position 6,359,339 of record OY982924.1, read on the forward strand.
ACAATTATTTGTACTCTTAACAGGTAGCAGCTGACCTACTGCTGTTTGGGTTATCTTTGTTCTTTGTCTATGTCCTCAATTACAACATTACAACTGTCTGTAAGTGTTACACATTGCTACCTATAGGTAGGTTACCTATAGGCTCACAATTATTTGTACTCTTAACAGGTAGCAGCTGACCTACTGCTGTTTGGGTTATCTTTGTTCTTTGTCTATGTCCTCAATTACAACATTACAACTGTCACATTTTTGTTACTACTAGTTAGACCTAATTGCTGAGTCAACATAAACACCGTTTGCTTTTGTAAATATAAAGATGTCAGCCCGCTGACCGCCCGTTCGTGTTGTATTATGGCATTGTAAATAATTTTAATGTAAAATTTATGAATTAAAATTTTCATCAAATAAAAACACAAATTCGACTCAACTTTTATTTATTTGCAAATTTATTTAATCCCCATCCATCATAATTATTACTCAGGCAAGTATTTAAAAAAAAGGCCTACCTATGTATTATACCTACTTTTAAAGTATGAATAATTTAATAAAAAAATGCAACGTGTTAAAAACCGGCGGCAAGTGGACAGCAGTGGGTTGCATATGGACAAGTGCGTGTCGGACCACGCGCAGTAAGGTTCCGTAGTAGGTCTTAGTAAGTTGACCATTAGTTGACTATAACTCTGTTAGCCGAGATAGTTTTCCTTGTTCCTAGGTATGTTCATTACATTTGCTACGTCTGTGTTTTACATTTTTAGAGACAGCTATTCAAAGTTAGAGGAGGGGGGACGCTCGTATCGAACAAAAATTTGCACTTAAAAGCTAGATATATCGCAAATGACTGGTCTTCCCACACCCATCATATTTAAAGACCTCCCACACGAAGGGATCCGCCAGTAAAAAAATATTCATTATCAAAATCTTATTTTATCACTTTGTCATCGTGATCAATATACATATCTATACAAAATTTCAGCTTTCTAGTACCTACCAAAACCACCTTTAGTAGTACCACCTCTGAGTTATGCCGCGGACAGACAGACAGAGAGGCGACATGGCGAAACTATAAGGGTTTCTTGTCGACTACGGAGTTTACTGTAATTAAGTACCTATTTGATAATAACTTGTTATACATTGATTTAAAAAATACATATACTTACCTATATATAAATCAATATTGATACAGCTACTCAGAAGAAGCCAAAGGAAAATCAGCTAAAATAATTAAAGTCACCCACCTGAAAAATGCTTGTCTTGCTGACCCTTTTTTTTTTTTTTTTTTTTTTCGGATGGGAAATCATCAAATGACCCCTCCCGCCGTGGGTGGGGCGGGTGGGAGTGTCAGACTCTTACTGACTAAAACCCATCCATGTTCCTTCCTCAGCCTTTTGTATTCCGGGGGCGCGGTATCTCTTTCGAACGTCCCGCAGCCCCGGCAGGCTATGGCCCTGGGGGAGGGCCCCGTCAATGATGCTGACATCTCTTTGAGGCGCGCGTGGAACACGAACGCGCCGTCGTCTTGCTGACCCTCATGCATGCCTACCTATACGGTATATACGGCAAAATACGGCAACCGCCAAATTTATTTTTGATTCCTTTTTGTCCTTTACCTATAACTTTGAATAATGCAATTTTATGGAATGTGGTGAAGGTCAAATCTGATAAGTAGAAATAGGTAGTTGGGGCTATACAAGATTACAGCACTTATAGCCTACAGTACAGCCTTTTTTCGGATGGGAAATCATCAAATGACCCCTTCCGCCGTGGGTGGGGCGGAAGAGAGTGTCACTCTTACTGACTCAAACCCATCCATGTTCCTTCCTCAGCCTTTTATGTTCCGGGAGCGCGGTAAGTCTTTCGAACATCCTGCAGCAAAAATGTGGAACGCTTCACGATTTTGCGTGTCATCCTTGCGCATGTTAAGATAGTAATGTTGGGATGCTAACTGGAACGCACTCAAATATTATACTCTGTGGACAGGACGGAAGGAACTTCATTCATATACTTCTTCTGTGCTTGCTACCGAAATGTAAAGTGTGTGTCAATGTGTCTCTCAGTAATAAATAATAAGAAAATATGCTGCATTTCATTAATAAAACTTATTAGGTTATGGGCCCAGAGCTCTATAGGATCAGCATTTAGCCAGATGGCAAAGTTATAAGCAGAGTAGGAAAGTTTTTAGGAAAAAGTTATTAAAGAAGAAGAAATGGCGTCTTATACAATGAAAGAATACGGTCTCCCTGTATTCAATGGAGAAAACTTTACAAACTGGGAATATCGCGTAAAAAGTTACATGGAGCACAAGGAATGCTTAAAGGTAATATCGGATGAAGATATAACTGATGAAAAAGAATTTAAGAAAATGGACGCCAAAGCTCGAAATATTATAATCCAATGTTTAACTGACGATCAGTTAGAATATGTCAGAGATCAAAACACGGCAAAGAAAATGATGGAAAACCTAAAAAGAATATATGAAAGGAAGAGTACACTAAGCAACATATATCTAAGGAAGAAATTAATGAATATGAAATGTAGCGATGATGAGAAGTTAAAGGAATATTTTTATAAATTCGACAAAATTACTAGAGAAATAGAAAACACCTGCAAAATGGAAGAAACAGATAAAGTAACGTATCTACTCATGTCATTACCTCAAAAGTACCAGCACATCATTACAGCAATGGAAACTTCTACTGAAATAATCACAATGGAATATGTGAAAAATAAACTACTTGATGCAGAACTAAAACTGAACACTAAGACAGATCAACACAAGGTATCTAATACACATAGCTATGCAGCGCTGACTGACAAACAATGCTATAATTGTGGTAAAGTAGGCCACATTGCACGGGAATGCTACAGTATACAAAGAGGTAGATGGCGAAATCAAGGAAGAGGACAATTTCAAAGGAATATGCAAGGACACACTAAGGAACAACAAGGTCATGGACGAGGACAAATACAAATGAGAGGTCAAGGACAATTTCAGGGACAGAGAATACTACAAGGATGTGGATGGCATCAAAGTCGAAGAGGAGGACAGGTACATAATCAAGGTAGAGGAAATTGGAACAGAGGAAGCAATCAAGCCGTCAATGTGAATCGACAAGGATATGGGTATGATGGACAACAAGCAGCTACAGCAATGGAACAAGAAGATGGACAAAATAAGTATATGTTCTGTACAGGTATGAAAGAAAATTCTAATCTTGTAAACAATAATTTAATTGAGTGGGTTATAGATTCAGGTTGTACTGAAAATTTAATACAGCAACACTTTCAATCTAATATGACTAACATTTGTAACATGGATAAAGAAATGAAAATATATTTAGCGAACGGGGAATATATAACAGCATTTAAGAAGGGTACTATTCATTTAAAATATAATAATGTTGATGAAATTGTAATAGAAGCGGTAATTGTTGAGAACTTGCAATTTAACTTACTATCTGTCAAAAAGGTAATTGAAAAAGGTTACACTGTAAAATTTGATAAAAATTATGTAGAAATTTCATGTAACAACTCTATGAATAAGTTATGTGGGAAAAGTTCAGGCAAATTGTTTACATTAACAATGCAGATATGCTCTTATAATAATAGTAATTCTTGTAACAGTGCATATAACAATACAGATATTTGGCACAGACGTTTAGGTCACTTAAATTCAAACAGCTTAAAATTGATGAATCTACCAGCTAGTGAAGTAAAATGCAAACCCTGTATGTTAGGAAAGTCTACACGTCAACCATTTAATTCAGTCACAAAACCAAGGTCATATCATATTGGAGAACTACTGCACACCGATGTAGCAGGACCAATGTCAACACCTGCAATGAATGGTGAGTTATATTACCAGGTTATTATTGATGATTATACACATTTTTGTGAGGTATATTTACTGAAAAGGAAAAGTGAAGCAACTGATAACCTTATTGAATATGTTAACAGAATGGAAAGACAAACTGGAAATAAAGTCAAGAAAATCAGAAGCGATAATGGAGGTGAATTCAAAAATGAAAGGTTCTATAAATTTTGCAGTGACAAAGGAATAATACAGCAGTTTACTACACCATACAGTTCACAATCTAATGGAGTTGCAGAACGCATGAATAGAAACATCAACAACAGAGTGAGAACATTAATGATTGAAACAAGATTACCAAAAATGCTATGGGGTGAAGCGGTAAGATGTACTGCCTATCAAATAAATAGATGTCCGTCGTCTGCTATCAATTTTCTAACACCGGCTCAAAAGATGTTTGGAAACAAAGACTTAACAAAATTAAGGGTATTTGGATCAAAAGTATGGGTATATATATTACCAAAACAGGACAAACTACTGGAAAGAGCAAAAGAGATGAGATTTGTAGGATATCGCCAAAATGGATATTGTCTATGGGATCCAGTAACTAATGAAATAACAGTGTCAAGAGATGTAAGATTTGATGAAAATGACTACATATATGAAGAAAATAAAAATGAAAGAATGAAAAGCTATCAGTACTATGAGGAAGAAGAGGAAGATATTGAAGAAAACAATAGAAATACAGAAGAAGAAAAAGGAAAACATAAGAATCAAAGTAATAAGGAAGAAAAAGAAGAACAAGAAAAAATACATCAAAGAAAAGGAAATATTAATAAGGAAGAATCTAAAATGATAAGTGAAAATACTACAGATAATGAATCTACCGAGGAGGAAAATAGTAGACATCAAACTACAACAAGAACTGGAAGGTCAGTAAATGCACCAAAAAGGCTAAATGATTATGAAGTTTATACAGCATACTGTTTATACACAGGAGATCCTCAAGATTATAATGATGCAATGAATAGGAAAGAAGAATGGGAAGAACCTATAAAATTAGAAATAGAATCACATGAAAAATTAGGAACATGGGAAATAGCAGATCTACCTATAAATAAAAAGGCTATAGATACAAAATGGATATTTAAGACAAAACAAAATAATATTAAAAAAGCCAGATTAGTGGCAAAAGGATTTCAAGAAGAAAATACCTATAATTGTTATTCACCAGTAGCTAGAATGTCAACAGTGAGGCTATTATTAAGCCATGCAGTACAAAATTATTTATATGTTAACCAATTAGATGTACCAACAGCATTTCTGAACGGAAACTTGGATACAGAAGTATACATAAAATGCCCACAAGGAGTGAACATACCAAAAGGAAAAGTATTAAAACTAAGAAAAGCTCTTTATGGACTACGTGAGGCACCTAAATGTTGGAATCAACGTTTTCATAACTTTATTACAAAGCAAGGATTCACACAATCAAAGTATGATTGTTGTTTATACACAAGAAATCAAACATGGTTAATTCTATTTGTAGATGTTATTTTAATTACAGGACAAGATCAAGGATGTATTAAATTATTGAAGAAGGAATTTAATACAAGACATCTGGGAGAAGTGAAAGAATATCTTGGAATGTCTATTAACAGGAAAAAGAATTCAATTATAATAAAACAGAAGGAATTGATAAGTAAAATTTTAAACAGATTTAATATGGATAACTGCAGGCCAATTGATACACCAATGGAAGTAAACTTTAGTTCAAGTTTTATAGAACAAGAAATAATTAATGTACCTTACAGAGAACTAATAGGATCACTGCTATATATATCAATAACAAGTAGACCGGATATAACATTTGCAGTCACATTTTTAAGTAGATTTCTAGATAAACCGACAACAGAGTTATGGAAAGCAGCTAAAAGAGTTCTGAGATACCTTAAAAGCACTATAGATAAAGGGTTAGTATACACAAAATCAGAAACAAAAAACATAACAGCATATTCAGATGCAGACTGGGCAGGCGATTCAATTGATAGAAAAAGCACTAGTGGATGTGCAATATTTTATTGTAATAACTCAGTTTCATGGTTTACTAAAAAACAATCTACTGTAGCACTTTCAACTGCAGAGGCAGAATATGTGGCAGGAGCACAAGCTGTAACAGAATTGATTTATATTAAGGGCATATCAAGTGAATTTAACAATATTAATTTAGAGTCATACTTACTAATAGATAACCAAAGTGCGATAAATATGATACAAAATAATGAAAATAGCAAGCGAACAAAGCATATAGATATAAAATACCATTATATTAAAGATACTATAAATAACAAACAGATAAACTTGTCATATGTACCAACTAATAATAATATTGCTGATATTTTAACAAAGTCTTTATGTAAAAATAAACATTCATATTTTTGCAACAAACTCAATATAGTCTAAACTGAATAACTGAATTGAATATTATGTAAACTAATAACTGAATTGAATATTATGTAAACCAAGTTGAGTATACTTACAAAAATTAAAGAGAGTTAAATAGAATTATGATGTAAACACAGTGTTCACAAAAAGGAGGTTTATGTGATCTAAAATTATAATAATATAGTCTTTATATAAGTGATTAATTAGGATATAATATGTTAATTAGCAACAGTGAATTTAAATTTCTTGAGAAATTGTGAAAATTCATGTTGAGGGGGAGATGGAAAATGTTAAAATTAAAAATTTATGAAAATTTGTTCAAAGATTATTACTTATTTTAATTATTTACCAAGGATTGAATTTTATGTAAAACTAAGAATGTTATCTTGTAATACTAGCATATTGATCTAATTTAGATTTTAAAGATATGTGTTTGTGATTGTAAGAAAGTGAAAGAGAGAAAGTTAAAGAGATTAAAGTTAAATAAAGCTTAAAGAATAAACATAATTTTAAATGAAAATACTTTACTGATATTTCAAGCTATATTGTAATATGCCAATTGTAAGATAATGTTTAATAGATAATATTTGAAGGTTTAACTTTTAATTATTCAGAATTTTAAAGATATTAATATAATATAAGAAAACATGATCTTACAATTGAGGGGGAGTGTTAAGATAGTAATGTTGGGATGCTAACTGGAACGCACTCAAATATTATACTCTGTGGACAGGACGGAAGGAACTTCATTCATATACTTCTTCTGTGCTTGCTACCGAAATGTAAAGTGTGTGTCAATGTGTCTCTCAGTAATAAATAATAAGAAAATATGCTGCATTTCATTAATAAAACTTATTAGCGCAGGTGCCATGCTAAGCTTCTCTGTATGTATCGTTCCAATTTTAGTATATGTACTGCCAAAGCAAGTGCGCCTACAATATAGCCTATTATAGGCTATACCTTGCATATTGTTGGTAGGTATGTGTGTAATATAGTAGGCCCTACACCACAGATCAAGTCCTGCCCTACACTATACCAACTATCAGCGTTGTCGGTTCTACCGGCAATTTTAACCCCCGACGAAAAAAGAGAGGTTATAAGTTTGACGTCGATGTTTGTCTGTCTGTGTGTGTATCTGTCTGTGGCCCTCAAACGAATGGACCGATTTCGATTCAGTTTTTTTCATTTGAAAGCCAGTTTCCTTGCGGTGGTTCTTAGCTATGTTTGGTTAATATCGGTCCAGCAGTGTAAAAGTAACAGCTCTTTTCCAAAATGATTGAAGGCATTTTTTCGCATGGGTTACAGTTACAACACTTTAGTAGCGTTACAGTAACAAGCGGTACCTATCAATATTATTTATTATCTTTAGGTAAGTATATCAATAGTAACAATAGGTATCTAACAATGTTGCAGTAGCCACATAACGAATTATTAAAATAATTTAATTGCAAGAAAAATACTAGAAGTGACAAGTGACGTCATCACATTAAATTATTTTTCGATCACAAACCTCTTAGCATTTGTCTTCAGATTTATTATACCTGTATTTAAGCTTTATTGTGTATAATTTTGTGGTATGCACTGTTTACGTACTGCACAGGTGGTAATGTTTTGTTTTTCTTCTTTTTCTTTAGGTATGGCAAGTGAAAAAATTAGGTTAGGTTAGATTTAAATTATGTAATTTTAATTTCGAAGCAAATAATCCATTTGAATGTTAAGAGTGTTTTATAAAATAGGAATTATTTGCTTTAAATTCGGAACGAAGATTAAAACTCAATTTTTGACATTTGATAGCTATTGGCTATTCGATTCGAAAGGCGCATCACTAAGACGGAGATTACACGCTCATTCTGGCGTCAGTAAAGTCCATGATTGATGTCAGAATGACGGGAAACTGACTGTATACGCGCAGACTGATGGATTGATGGTCCAGAATGATGGTTATTTAAATATTTTAATAATTTTTGTCAGTCTGGTGAGACTGACGCTTGACAAGCTTTTTTAGGGTTCCGTAATCCGACAAGGAACCCTTATAGATTCGCCATGTCCTTCTGTCTGTCTGTCTGTCCGCGGCATAGCTCCGAGGTTCTTGTTACTAGAAAGCTGAAATTTGGTACCTGTGGATATGTATATTGATCACGCCGAGAAAGTGGTTAAATGACTTTTTTTAGGATAGCTCCCAAACACGTAAAGTGGGGATGCATATTTTTTTATCGCGTACACCTTCGTGTGGCGTAGGTATAGGGTGTTAAGACCATTTTTCGCTTAAGTGAGCCATTGGCGAAATATTTAGCTATAAGTGCAAATTTTTGTTCGATACGAGCATCCTCCCTCTAACTTTTGAATGGCTGTCTCTAGAAATGTAAAAAATCACAGACTTAGTACATGTAATGAATTTACAATGAAAACTATCACGGTTAAGTAGGCTCCACCGGTTACAGAGTTATAGTCGACTAACTAAGACCTACTACGGAACCCTACTGCGTGTGGCCCGACACGCACTTGGCCGGTTTTTTCTGATTAAAATCCATACCTAACGCAAATTATGCGTGCTAACGCGTAGAAGTTTTGGGTTGGACTGATCGTCAGTCTGACTTACCGTCTAATACCACCTGTCAATCCATCATTCAGCCATCAGTATATACGTGATCAAGATCACAGACTTTACTGACGCCAGAATGAGCGTGTAATCTCCGTCTTACGCACTCAACGCACTGTAACGCACATAAAAAAAGTGTGGTCATGACAACCGAATCGACTCTTAGATATAAATTATTTATTTTATTTTAATAAAACAGATGAAGCGATACCGCGTAGATATTTTGAAGAAATGATTATGTTTAACTTATGGTCAGTGCTACAGTGGTATTTGCGACCTTTCATCAAATGGTTTCTGAGAAAAACAACGAAGCTGTGTGAGCTGCAGAGAATCTGTTATGGTGACAAACCTGGGGCAGAAAGAACACGAAACGTGGAGAAATCATTACTGCTGTCTCGTACCCGAGATGTGCAAGAGGTCGTATCTTATTTGGACACCGTTGTGTATGAAAGGAGATTCGTACCTCGTAATTTTCGTGAAATTTTAGACCCGTCGATTGGTATCATTTTAAGAGTGAAGAAAATAAATCCAAAACTGCATGTATCTTTTGTAGTATCTTTTCGACGATGTTTAGAACAAATCTGGAGCTATAAATGTTTGTTAGACGAAGTGGAACAGCTGCGACAGATACACTTTGATAGCAACAATGATGACCACGAGAATAAATTGCTAAAATTGTGGTCCCTTTTAGTGCCCAATGTTACTCTAGACGCACGTGTAACTAAGCAATGGCAATATATAGGATTCCAGGCAAGTTTTCAATAATTATCATACTAAAAAACCCTCTAAACCATGGTTGTTCTAGAGTGTAAGAAAATTAGAAGACAATTTTCTGAATTAACCATAACAATAAGATTAGCAATTTTGATGATTAATAGAATAATAATATTGTGCTAGTACTTCTATTCTGAAATATTCTATGCTAACTAAAATTTGGTATGCAAATATTTAAGGGATGGTTATATGTTGTTTTTATCCTGATGTGTGTAGTAGTCCCCCTCAAGATGGGTTTGAACCTTCAGGAAACCGCTGATATTTACATAATTTATATATTTTATTTGCAGGGTGATGATCCAAAAACTGATTTTCGTGGAATGGGCCTCCTTGGACTAGAAAATCTTTTATATTTTGCTATGGAGTACCCACAAGTATCAAGCCATGTGCTAAGTCATTCACTGCATCCTAAGTATGGCTACACCTATGCTATAGTAGGTATCAATATCACATCAATGGCTTATTATTTACTAAAAGATGGTTCTGCTAAAACTTTCATGTTTAATGCAAAACAACATTTACCTAGTGTAAACTTATTCCATAAATTTTATTGCTACTTATTTTATGAGTTTGATAAAATGTGGATAGAATCAAAACCAGCAAACATCATGGAGTTTTCTGAAATATTCAAGAAATTTGAAAATGTGGTGCGAATGGAACTGGCTGACCCTGCTTCAGTATTTAGAATAAATGTTGAAGTTGACAATGTGTAACCCACCAAGTAATAAAAAAATGCTAGTAAAATTCACAGCACTTAATTAGTTAAAAATATTACACAAAAATATTCTATATAGCTCAGCACATAAGACTGAGTGACAATAATTAAATGTGTAATCCCTACTTAATTGCCTTAAATGATTTGCTAAGATTTTTTTTAAACGAAAGCTTGCATAATATTTAAATAAAATGTGTGTTTTTACATTGTAGCATCAAGTGACTTATTTTATAATAAGAATGATAGTTTTTTGTTGAAGCATATGTCACAGTGTAACAAAGGAGTTCAAAGGAGCAAACTTCTGCTTTATATATTACTTTAGACTATAGATATTGTTTATCCAAATGACAAACATTAATCATTATTTATTTCTCAATGTTAACAGAAGCATTGGGTACATAAAGATAGTAGGTATTTTAATGTGGACCATTATTTAAGATTAACATTATTCTACTTTCTGATCTCTTTGTCGGCTAATTAACATTGATGGTAAGCTCTAGAAAAATAGTGCAATACTTGACTAAGTTAGTTTAGTTTTTTAGTATTTTGCAATGTGTTAAATTATGATTAGTCACAGAATAAGTGATATTTTGGTATATAGAGTTAATTATAGCAATTGCTGTTTTATTTACATTTATTTGATACTCATTTTAAAATGCTTGGAATTGATATTATGTAATCGTTTAGGTAGTGATTTTATTTATTACAAGGAAATGGTAAGTTATAATAATTATTTAAATAAACCAGAACTTTTTAGGATTTATACTTTATAGGTTTCTCCACTAATCATAAATTGTTCAAGATTTCAATTTCTAAACTTGAACTTGTTTGTATGAACCTTTATGCATTGCATGTTTCTTTTAAAGTTATTGTGGAATGACATGATCATTTTTGCATTGCTGAAATGTAGTGGTATGACTATACTGATTTTACTAGATGTAGTCATTGTTGTATTGAAAATTATATGTTTTTTGTTATTCACCTATAAACTTGCTTAGGTAAATATCCCACAGGTGTGCTATTGCACAAGAAAAAAATAATCACTATTAGGAAATGCTTATTTATTTTAGTTAAATAAAATGTGATAAGAAAAATTAATCCAGTATGTTTATAATGTTCAATTTTGCTATAGATCAAAATGTTGCAACATTTTAGCTTTTCGGGTGTTTGTTAGATAATAATACAATAAATTAATTTATGATGTAAAATGAGTGTTGTATGTGGCTTTTGCTATATATTTATTAAGGAAAACGCACAGAAATAAAGAAGCGTTGGACTAAACATGTTCTTTTTCTCCCTATTGAATGATTGTGATATTCAATGATTAGGTTTACCTAAAGTCACAGTAGGTATGATAAAAAATAAAAGACAATAAAAACTCATTTCAAGGCACACACTTTTTTCACATGATTTATATTTCCTTTACTCCAATATACATAGTAAATAAAATTCTGCAAAAGTACTGAATTAGAAATCCATAGAGCAACAAAAGTTACATTTTTTTTGGATTCAAACCCTATATCACCAAGTTACTTATTTACAACAAAAATTAAGTAAATGCAAATTCTATAAAAAATAAACAATATAAAATACAAATGCATAAAAATAGTTTTCTTATAATAGAAATTTAATAAGATTATTTACTTTTCTTGTCTTTTTTCGGATCCTTGGTAGGTCTCGATTTTCCTGCTTTAAGAAGAGCTATTACTGCAGTTATGGCTACTAAGCCAAATCCTGCAACACCTATTTGCCATATCCAAGGATGTTGTGCCAGTATTTCTAAACCAAAAGCTATGCTGACTTTGATCATTTGAACGCACCAGTCCACTAATTCATCACTGTAAAGAAAGAAATTCTTAGTCATGGAAACTCAAATTGTTCATTATGATCAATTTATTTATGAGTTATAGACTACTTACAATGGTGATGCTAGCAATGGTACAGGTTCTCCTTTAGAGTTCTTGTACCAGTCTTGAGCGAATGTCACTAATGATTTCACATCTTTCTTGGGCAAATCAAATCTGTAGACCTTTCCAAGACGGAAGCTAAAAGATAAAATGATTCATTACTATTTCAATTCAGAAACACAATGATTTAATTTAAATAATGAACAAAATTCACTAGAATAGATACAATTCTTCAAAAACAAAAGTGTGCACCATGCACACATGTGCAGAAGTAAATGTTAATTTTTATTATCCACTAGTTGTTTGCCCCAGTTTCACCCACATCCTGGGAATTTCAATAAATTTCATTGGAATCCATTCAGTAGAAGTAAAATAACTTACAAGAGAAAAGTGGGCAATTTGTTAACATTGAATCTCTTAGCTGTGTTCAGACCAGCTAAATTCGCGTCCATTCGCGCGACGTTGATGCGACCCTTCAATGTGGCACCCACACTCTCCCATACTGCATGTAACCTCTGGCACTCCACACAAGATGCTCCATAACTGGAAATGTTGATAAAAGCATGAGCATTTCTACAAAAATGTATACATTTGATATTAACTTTTATATTTTCTATGAAGGTACAAAGACAGTGTTTGCTTGTTGCCTACCTAGAAGTTCTCTACTATTTTACTAAAGAACTATTGTGGATTAAGGCACGAAATTGTATTCTATTGTTAACCCAATTTTGAAAAACGTTACTTGTGATTTAGGGCTTGTTTGAGTGTGTGTCAAGCCGGAACAGGGTAATGGACCCTGGCAGTTGAGAGTCGGACATTGACAATATCAAGTACTGTACAGAAAAAATTACTATAGATATATCAGCAAGAAAGTGCCCTGGAGTCAGGTGACGGTAATCATCACAGCTTGACAATAAAAACAAAAAAGTTCTAGAATGTAAAATTGCTTGTATTTGTGCTTGAACAGTAAACATCTCAAAGGAATAAAGTTATTCCCAAAGCTTGTTTTCAAGTATAACTTTTACTGCAACTATGCAGCTTCCCAACACGAGCCCACCGAAACCAGGCATTACTAATAATATTCTGTAACTGTTAACTGTAAAGTATAATTTTGACAATTTTAAGACAAGTAGTACAATAAAATCCAAACTTACAACATGACAAACCAATCACCAGTTGTTGCCCCCGTAGCTGCCTGAGTCATATGCTCAAATATTTTATCAGTAAGCTCTTTGACTGCCGGAGATTGGTTCTTCTCAAAGAATCCATATATTTCATTTTCATCAGGTTCCCCTAAAACATTAAAATGTGAAGTAACATGTCATTCTAATCTCAAGCAAATAAGGCTCTTAGGGCAATATTAAAATAGGATATAAATCAGTTTGAAGCCTTAATTTATCTAACTAATCAAATAATAATATAAGAAGGAACATAAGGCATAATTATAAGGCTTGGTAAAGTTTATATTCCGAAATAACATCTAGCCAAAGTATGAAAAATACAAAGATATCTTACCACTAAACAGTAAAGGCACTCCATGCCTAAAGAACACAAGAGCAGGGTCCTTAGCTGGGTTGTACAGCCTGCTCAAGTGGCTGGTTATTGCTTTCACACTAACTGCATTCATATGCTTTTTAAAATCATCCTGTAAACTTTCTATGTGAGTTTCAAACTCCACACATTTATCACAGTTTGGTTTGCCTAAAAAAACATAAATATTGTTAGCTTGTTGTTGTTTGGGCATTATCATTAATTATTAACAGGGAATAAAAACTTATGTTATTGCTAAAAACATTGTCAATTGCGGTCATTACGCTAAGTTTAAACTTTGATGTCTACTTACGAGAGACTACAATGTGTCATAAAATACCGGCTATGACCACAATATGTTTCGACGAATATTCTAAATTTACATAGGCAAATAAAAAGCAGAAATAACTTATTGTACGTAAAAGGTACTTACTAAATAAGACAATAAGCTTTTCTTTGTTTCTGATTAATTCAAGGAGATCATCATCGCTAACACTTTGTAAAGTTTCACTGCTTGATTTTATGAATGAAAAGAGGAAAACTATAAAACATACTTTGAACTGCATTTTAGTTACAACTTAATTATTTTCTGTTATTGTTAGCACCTAGAGGTAATTACCCTTCCAACAAATCGTAATAAAATCAGTGAATTCAATAAAAATAATCAATCAGTCCTTCACTGTCTGCATTATATTTACGTCCTTCACCAAACGTAGTGTTTATATGCTCTGTGCCTTCACCTTTCACCTGACATATCAAACCAAAGAGAATACATTACAGTACAGCAATACAGCTTGGCAAAAAAGTCTAGAAACGAAACTATTTTTTTTTATTTCTGGCAACAGCTCATAATAATGACGTTGGATGTAAACAAAGTTCGCGAGTTACTTAGTTTTTTATTTTGACCATCAATACGGCAATAAAACTACGTTATTATAAATAAAATCATTTGGAGCAAGGAAACAATTTATAAGGTTTATAGGCGATATCTGGTCGAACATGAGGCTAAAACTCTTCTTTTCGATCTCGACGATATTTACCAAAGTACCGCCATTATGACAAGTATGTAAGAATTGGTTTTGTTGTATTTAGTTGTATCAAGTGTTAATTTATGAACTCTATTTTGTTTTGAATTGCTTGAATACGAAATAAGTGAATTTTGATCAATAAACATCGAGCTTAAAGGTTATGTTTACGTTTTATCTTTGACACTTTGGTATAGCGCGCCTAGATTAATTGATACTTGAGTGGCTTGAGCCTTGATACTTTGCAATAAGTAAATTCGATTTCTAAATAACTTTATCTATGAGTGTGTAGCTAGATTAGAATATTACAAAAAAATTGATATCGTAGACTTTTTACGTTTAATATTGACAGAGGTTTAATCAAATTTTTAATCTTTATAGGAAGCACCGAACGTGCATTTCAATCTATAACCGAGTAGGATCAGAAGAATTCATGCCAGCACGTTATCAAAATAGAAAAGAATTATGAATTTATGAGAGGGCTCGTACGTGGACATAAAACGTTTAGGAATCAATCTCCAACATGATAGCGCTGTCTAACCTTTGAATCTGAGTGTGACTCAGATGAGTTTATGGCTAGCTCTAGCCAAGACATGGATGTGGAGGGCGTGGAATATTTAGAGGAAGATTTATTGGAATCAATTATAATAATGCTATTTCATGGCTTTTTCTTATCCCCAAAAAAAATTGTAAACACAGGAGTGCTTACATTATTAGTGCTTATAAGTAATTTGTATTCAGTTACATGACGTGAATACATTGTTATTACATTTTATAATACTTACTGATTTTAAATAATTATAAAGCTTAGTATCAAGACGATAGGCTGGTACGCTATACGTTCGCAGCGGGTTGCCACACGAACGGTAAAGTGGTGCCCCTGTTAATTTCCACTCTTTTTTGCCAAGCTGTACTAGAAGCTTTAACTAATGTGCCCTAGCGCCTAAAACGTTTATTTGAATCATAGATATTATACAGTACTGCACTACACTATTATTGTCAATGGTGTCTTTAAGTCCATTGTGTCAATTTAATAATAGTCAAATTCGAAAGTTTTTGTTATTATCTGTGGTGGAGGTATATTTTTCTGAGTTTTCTGTGGACGGTGATGTGATTGAACAGGATTTAAACAAAAACATTATTATTGTAAAATTAATTGAGCTTGTTTACAACCTACATTACTTTGTTAAGATATTTTTCAGTACACATTAGAAAAATTGTTATTTATCGGGTTATTTTAAGTAAGAAAATAAAAGAAAACCATCAACAGGTGAACGCATACTATAATTTCAATGTCACAGCCTTTTCTGACCCACCTCTTCCCTTGTTACCAATCTAAACATGATTACCTTGATAGAGTTCGATCAAACAAACTATAACATACGTAACGTATTAGAAATATTAAGCTTCTCGATTAAACCAACCATAGTATCAATAGTTCAAATAGGTACCATTAAATTAAGAGAACTCGTAAGAAGGGAGGATAGAATGAGTCATTTCGTAATTTGGTAGTGCTGACCTAATCTCAGTGTTATATGGTTTGAATATTCATTAAAAGTTTTCTTTATAGTTCTTAAAAAATGGCAGAAGTGGAAGAAAAAGTGGTGATGACACCAAAATGCAAGACTTCTAATTCCACAACCCTAGTGATCGAGAGGAAAGCAGTGGAACCAGAAGCTAGTGATAAAATCCATGTAGCAGGCGGAGACCACACAGGAATTATTATCAATAAAGAAAAAAATTATGGTATGCCAATCTTTTAAATAATTCTTAATTTTTAATACTTTGGCTAATGTTTCATTTCTGGAAAAGAGGGGTTGGTGGGTCATCTTAGAGGGTTTTCTGCCGACTTACTTTTGGTCCAGTATGTATGTATGTATTTATTCAAACAATAAAACATTGTGTAGAACATAGGTAGGTACATAGAAATAGTATTAAATAACAATTATATCTATTCAATTTCAACAAAGAAAGAAAGAAAGCTTATACAATAAATTATATTTTCACATTGGACATAAAATCTGACACCGAGTAATAACATTTTTCCAACAAGAAGGCTTTTAACTCATTTTTAAATAAATGAGTCGTATATGTATAATATAAATATATAGAAGATTTAAGATTTATTGTAATTTATAAGTGGACTAGGATGAACTTAAAAAAACTATAACATTATATATACAAATATCTCAATCTGTATGTAAAATGCACACTATAAATAAAATTTTATCTCGGCTGCCATGCAAAAGGTTATCAATATTTTATCCTTGTTGTTTCCTGTACACTAGACTTAAAATACCATGCAAGCATATTTTTAAATCCTTTTTATATATATTTACCACATTATTTGAATTATGCTGTTTCCTGTTCTGTTTAAAAAAAAATGGTCTATTATGTTTTTAATGATTCATTAAGCTTCATTTGACTCAAGATTTTAAATATGATTTTATTTTATAAAAGTAACTTAGATATTGTACTTAATTAATGATTTTAGTGACTGATTCTATTTAATATAAACAATTCAAAGAAGGTTCTAAGTAAACTCAAACATCAAAATCATCATTTAATATAATTCAGTTTGAAATTGTTAGCAATATAAATTGACTTAAAGACTATATATGAGTCACTAATTGTTTACAGCAGTTTCACTTGCATCCTGAGGAAACTACGTCCTACTCCAGGGTTCAATCTATCTCCATACTAAATTTAGGTTAAATTGATTCAGACATTTTCCTTTGCATTTATAAGAATCATAATATGTAACCATTTCTTAACTGCAACTAAAGATTATACTGTGTGACACAATTTCGGTACCCCTTAGCTGATGAGTAAAATAAATAGCCAAAGTCTTAATAAAATAATGTAAATATATTTTGATGTTTTTTAATGAAAATCAAATAAATTAATAAAAATATTACTTATTTTATCAAATTGTATTTAGTTCCAATTCTTTATTAATTTTTATCATTATTAATTTGGTACATTCTCAGGGGAGAAAATGAGACCTGTTGAAGAGAAAATAAATACATTATATTTGTATAAGATAGGAATGAATAATAAAGAAAGAAAAATACATTTAAAGGGGATACTAAAATTAAAATTTTATTCGTCACACAGTGTAATCATTCATTAAATTTATCAACTCATTAAGCAAGACAATGAGTATTGTTCTCTATTGGTACAATGTGCGCGCAGCTTGATAGATAAGAAAATGAATTATACTCCATGAGTAAAATTTTATGTTGGAAAAAATACATTGCGATTAGCTCATAAGTTTTTTCTAGAAAGCTAAAATTTGGTATGATTATGTATATTGATCACGCTGACAAAGTGGTAAAATTAAATAGTGAGCGATTTGCCAAATGTCAACCTATAAAGTGCAAATTTTTGTTGATATAAGCTCCTAGCAAATGGATAGGTTCTTATTAGATTAACTGTCGCTTACCTCTGTTTCATAAGTCTTTTTGTTTCTTTTTAATGTAATATTAACTGTTCTTGGGTAGTTATATATTATGAACCAATTATCACTAATATATACCAGCTTTGCTCTCATGAGGCTCAAAACAAACAAACATTTAGGATTTTATACATCTTTCTCAAGCTTAATGAATCAAAACTAATATATTTACAGCAATCAGTTTCCTTAATATAAGATAGAATTACCTCTTAGGTAGGTTCTTATGGTGTATATTTACGCATTAATTATTATTTACTTATTCATGTTTCAGAGAATGGAGTGTCGGAACCATGTCATGCCCAGTTAGAATTCTATGTATATTTGGTGTCTGGCGCGACAGGCACACACACTAGAGAGGCACGCGCCTTGCGGTTCTGGTTTAAACCGAACATGACTCCAAACGAAAGGCCATATGAAGCACAGGCTTTCTTCCGAGAACTTGTCAGCCCACAAGATTTTCCTAAAGGTGACAATTTTATTTTATAAATCGAATTATTTTATAAATTTTGAACTTCTCTTTAAGTCTCATTCTTAAATAAAGACTGATCAAAGATTAGGGAGAAGCAAGTCATGATTTTTGTTGTTTTAACCAGTTGTTTAATATCTCACCATGAAAAATTAGAATAATTCATGTTGTAAAAATATTAGCAAGTCAGAAGCAGGAATGACTAGGAACCTACTTATGGTATCCTGGAAGAACATTGAAATGACCTGACTTGAAATGACCCTGGCGTTAAAAAAAATGTAATTTAAAATACTCAATTTCAGATTATGTGGGTTACATTAAAAAAATAATGAAATTAATGCAGCATAAATACAGTCAACTGAAACTATTAGAAGTAGAATTAAGACAAGAAGCAGCTGGGCCTCCATTACCTGGTAAGTACTTCCAAGGTTTTCTCAAAATATATGTATTAGTCATTGCACAAATAATGGGATAAATAACAGCAATAGAAATAAAAAATAATTTGTATTCTCTAATATGGGGTTGCTTATGGAGAGGGTGCACTTAGTACAGCAGATATTATAAATTATTCAGTGGTCTATCTATTATAAAGTTGGGTTCAGATCTGATTAACAAACATCAATAAAAAATAATTTGCTATGCTGAAACAGAATTTGAAAGTAGATATTGATAGAAACTGTTATACTAATGTTAGTTTCTTATACATACATACTAAAACATTTCTGTTTTAACATGGAACATGTTATAATAAAATATTATTATGTCTTAGTAATAAGTGTTCCTATTACTTCTCTATAGTTTCTCGAAGGCTTTCAAGAAATAGAAAACAAGCTAGAATAGAATTATGTTACTGCAGTCTGTACCCAGCCCAAAAATTTAGCATTCTTCATTATCCTTACAGCTTAATAAAATAATAATAAGTACTCACATTTGTTTTTAATTTTATGGTACAGAAGCAAAAGGCGTTATTACGAGTAAGAGCGTTATATACAACTTTTCTAATGGCTGTATGTATATTATTTTAGTATGTATTACTTTTATGCATGTATGTACTGTATTCTGTATCTGTTTGAATTGTGTATCTGTTCATTTAATAATATCTTGTGTAGTTGTTACAGTTGATCAAATCACCCTTTTTTTCTGATTAGAAAAAAAATGTTTTAGGCTTGATTCTCAAATACTCTTCTTCAAATAAAATTAATTATATAAATTTGTGAGTAGTATATTCTCTAAAAACATTCCATTCACATTGTAGAGCACATTTTAATTACCAGGGAAATGAACAACTTTCTATGTCGCCCAATAATAGTTTGAAACCATGAATTATGACATTAATATGGCAAATAACATTTATTTTTCTTCTATATCTATATGGAGATCTATACTGAACAAAAAATCTAATCAAAATAATACCGAGATTAGTTATCATTAGGCAATATGCAAAATGATAAATCACTATTTTATTCATTTGTCAAAAGTAGCGTATTCTGTAACTTGATATTAATAACTAAAAATCTTTTTATATATAATTTAATCATATTTATCCTGCTTAAATTATGTATTATACTAGTAATTATGTTTTTATTTACGAATTTTAGAATTAGTAGATCACAGAGAACCTACGTAATGATATTAAAATATGTATATTTTATTCGGTAATAATATAGCTGCATTTATCACCACCTTTGCTCTGTTGAAGTGACATAGAAATAGTAACCAAGTTTGTAGGTCAATTAACTTTAGAATACACGTTTTTCCTTTCGAAGCAATCCACTAACGTACTGATTGCATGTATGAGTTTTGTATTGTTTGAATTTAAATTTAGTTAAGACTAATAAATAAATACTTATATTAGATTAATTAGTAGCAGCCCGGAGTCGGAATTTGTGATCGGTTGATGGCAATTGTTCATTCCCCATAATTAGATATTTATAGATAACTGTCGGAATCTCTGAAATATGGGTTTAGTATAGAAACACATCTGTCTAACCCTTACGGGAAAATAGTTGTGGTGTTATGATGATGTAGTTCTCAAATCTTCTAATACACATACTACTTCAATTTACTTGTAGAAATAGCAAGATCAATAGCGTAATCACTGCTTCGTCTACCTACCACTTTAAGTAGAAGTAGTATGTTATTAATTGAGGCACTGTAGATACTGGCCAGCGATTTGACCTCTTCCTTATTTGTTGAAATCATCACAACAAGTGAGGCCGCCAACACCATGTCGCCAGGCGGTGTCGGTGTTTTGCCGGAAGTTTGTAGAACTCTTCAAAAATCATAGTTGATAACTCAATAGTAACAAATATTAGGTGTAGTAGTCTTGATTGTCAACCGGCTTAACGAATTAATGGTCGTATAATATTTCAAATCAATGCTAACGGCCGCTATTAAATAATCATGTCATCGTCACAGAAAAATAACATCATCATTGTTATGTGCCAGCAGTAATAAAAATATATATATACGATGTGGTATGATTCATAATTATCTATATTTCTATAACTGATAGATCTATGATCATGTCCAAAAGTCATCAAGTCCAAAAAAAATCTTACCCACATGAAAGATTACTAAATCTATGGAAGTCAATCCTTTAGCAATGTTTAATGGCTTTTGTTTTATTTTAGCTTATATTGAAGACAGTGTCTTGAACCAAACCCAAGTGATATCGGAACAGAGAGTGTTGGACATGATAGAAAATGCATATCCTAATCCTCTGACAGTGGACGATTTTGTCACGTGAGTAACACAAGTTTCTTAAATCCCAATACTATATGAGTTTATGTTTAGTTGATGCTAAAAATAATATTTTATATTTATTGCAGAGCTGGAAAATGGTCGAAAGCAGAAGTGAAAGATGCGTTAGAATCGCTAGAAGAGAAAGGTCTGACGCGTGCCATGTCAGAAGGACTTTATGTCCGTCAACATAGTGTAGATACACAGGTAAAACATTAGAAACTAAACATTCGTTACCAGGTTCATGTCCGTACTAGGATAACTATTTCGCGAGATGTTCGAAAGAGTTACCGCGGCCTCTGAACACAAAGGGTGAAGGAAGGAACATGGATGAGGTTTAGTCAGTGAGAGTCTGACACTCCCTCCCGCTCCTCGCGTTGTAGGCGGAGTGGGAGGGAGTGTCATTTGCTGATTTCCCCCTACCCCTAAAAAAAGTATAACTATTTCACCAAATCCGCCGATCGGTCGACTCGGCGAGCTTATTTGTTATAATTGCCCTATTAGCCTACTGTTTTACTTCCCCATCACATATTTTACTTACACACGCAGTATTATAGATATTTTTTTCTCAAGCAGTCTGTGAAAAAAAAAACATACATGAGGATCTCATTGTCATCAATTGTCTTTAGTTCTCACGATTTATTTATGTTAGTTATGCTTTCAAAAATATGGCTCTTAATCTATTCTCTTCCTCTAGTAAGGGAATAACTATACTTCATTTACAATAAGATTAGAAACACATCCAAACTCTTTTTGCAGCTTATTCAACCGATTTTGAGTTCTATTCCCTACTGATAAGGATGGCGCTGAAAGCAAAATAGTGTTTACAATAACAAATACATATATTCTGCATCTGTTTTTGTCTTGTCACCTTAGTAATAGAGCTTTAAATAATTTGAACAAACAGTAAATAAGGTTCGTTTAAATGTCTAATCCCATAATAAATGGAGTATACATGCACAAATGCCGTGGTAAACAGCCGTTTTGTACTGTCTCTGAACGGTTCTGACTGCTCTGCTCTGAATGTACATTCGAGATACTTCACACTTTTCCACCTAATGGTCTTATTTATAAGGTTGAAAATTAGTCGATCATGACACGATTACTACAAGCTCTCCACTTGTGAACTCTTTATTTTATTCTAATGCACTTTAAAAATAAACTGAGAGACGCAACGCCATCTGTCGTCGTCATTAATCCTCAATGGTTAACTGAACATGTCAACCTGTTATTCAGAGAACATAAAATACTTTACCTCAATGTATATTTTCCCGCTAGAATTAATCCAGTAGATACACTGTTAACCAAACAGATGGCGCTACTTGTTACAGCTATGTAACAATTACTTATTACTTAGCCGCGGTTTCACTCGCATCCCGAGAGAACAATTTCGCGCACCCGGGTATTAAGTATGGCCCTATGTCCTTTCTCAGGCTATAGACTTATCTGTGTACCAAATTTCATTTAAAGCGCTATCCACACATTTCCGGGTCAGTGCTATCCGTGTTCCGAGTTCTCCGTTTCAGTGTTCCCGTCAGGGACGTGCCATCCGTCACCTGTATGTATTCACATACGATATATCTTTATTTAACAATGATGGCAATAGCGCTAGAAGAAGAAGCAGATCACTAAAAAGACTATCAGCCGGCAAAACGTACCTATATTTATTAAACGGCGGTCAATGTACCTAGATAAAAATCGGTTTGCACTGTCAGAGCGTCCGTGCACCGGGATACTGACGATCCGGATGCGCCTGACACGGAGATATGTGAACGAGTTCGTACAAGTTGTATGTAACCGATTTTTTCCTCGTCCCTGACGGAACACAGCAGGGACGAGGAAACTACCCGGAAATGTGTGGATAGCGCCATAGGCAGTTTTTTTTACTACTTTAAATCACTAACGCAGAGGAGGAGCTCGTGGCTATGTAAAAGAAGTATGGGTTGGTCGATCAAAGGTTATGCTACACTAGGTGCGGTCGGTCCTAGATGGGTGACCGACTGTGACATACCGAGACTCCTCCTCCTTTCTCGGAAAGCCTGTTAAGCCGTTGGTTCGACTGTCATTTGTAGATTTTTAACAGTCGTTACGGATCTGTCAGTCTGACAACCAGTTTTATCAAGGCGATATTTTACCCGGTAACTGGGTTGTAGAGGTCAGATAGACAGTCGCTCCATATAAATCACTGACACACAACTGCATCCGGTTAGACTGGAAGCCGACCCTAACATAGAGGCTAGGCAGATGACTTTTAATCACATTTTTATGTACCAGGTTGTGAAACAAATGCCACAGTTGTGTTCATCACGTCAGCCAAGCATAGCTGTGATAACTGCGCTGTACTGCGAGAAACAAGCCGTCGACGCAATGATGGACAATCAGGAGACTTACGTACGATACACCACTGTCGGTAAGTTGCACTAGACTTTATAGTTCCCACCTTTTTAGGGTTCCGTAGACCGACAAGGAATCCTTATAGTTTCGCCATTTCCGTCTGTCTGTCTTTCCGCGACATAGCTTAGAGGTTCTTGGTACTAGAAAGCTGAAATTTAGTATAGATATGTATATTGATCACGCCGACAAAGTGGTAAAATAAAATTTTGGAAATTGTTCTTTTTATAGGGTAGTTCAAGTAAAGTGGGGATGAATATTTTATTTCGCGCGTATGCCTTCGTGTGGGGTATCATAAGATAGGTCTTTCAA
Source organism: Pyrrhia umbra (assembly GCA_963891755.1). Classification (NCBI taxonomy): domain Eukaryota; kingdom Metazoa; phylum Arthropoda; class Insecta; order Lepidoptera; family Noctuidae; genus Pyrrhia; species Pyrrhia umbra. The sequence goes on from OY982924.1 coordinate 6,383,510, forward strand.
AAATATTATAGGTGTGCAAATACCAGTTTTCGGTCACTTGAGAAATATCTAACTTTTAAGTGCAAATTTTTGCTCGATACGAGCATGCCTCTAACTTTTTAATGGCTGTCCCTAGAAATAAGAAAATTCATAGATGTAGCATCTATAATGAACTTACAAGGAAAACTATCATGGCTAAGTAGGCTTAATCGTTTACAGAGTTATAACTCTGTCTATCTATCTGTATAGTATCCGATCGACTAACTAAGACCTACTGCGCGTGGCCCGACACGCACTTGGCCGGTTTTGCAAAGTAAAGAAGAATCTGACGTTAAGTCATATACGGAAAGTATGTATAAATTCTGTGACATCAACAAAGATTTTCGTCAAGATATTAATAGAATTTGAGCTGTTGTTGCATAAATAGTATCGTATTAACGAACACATGCTATATGAATTTGATTGTATATTAGCCAGTAAGTGCATGTGTTCATGGGTAAAAAGAAAATGTCAATAACCGTACATTTACTATTACGTAAGCGTCAGTAGTTTGTTAGCACTACCATAGCGTTTTCATGTTACTAGATAAAATCATGAGCACTGAGTACACTGATACTCGTATTTCTCAACATCTATGAAATTTCCTATTAATTTCGTTTTATCCTCCTAATAATATGTATAATTGAAAGTTTGTGAGGATGTATGTATCTATGTTACTCTTTCACGCAAAAACTATTTATTGGATTTGAATGAAATTTAGTACACCTGCATTAACACATAAGATTTAACAACCAGTAGATAAGCTTGCTATCACTTTCAAATGGATCCCAATCAAAAAAATGGTCTTCTCACCCTAAAATATTCTTAATTACCAGACAGACGGACATGGCGAAACTATAAGGGTTCTTATCGACTCAAAAATCATTCCCAAGCCCGGTTAAGCAGTCGACAACCTTCTAGGTTGACCTGCGAGATGCCATACAAAAAAAAAAAACAAAAATCATTCCCACTAGTTTCCGGGAAAGTATATCGTATAAGTAAGAGCTCATGAATCATACATACTTTACCTATCCGACTGAAATATCGTGCATATTTTAACTGATGAGTCAACTTTGAAATGTAGGAACGTAACCTACAAGTTCAAATAACGTACTTGACACATAATCCATGCGTTATCCTTTTGATGATTCATAGAAATCAAAATCATGATTTATCATTCTAACCACCGACTACGTATTGGGTTTCTTCCACAATGGGGTTGGTGCTGTAGCATAAGCATAGCTGCGAGCATAAGTAAATAAACAAATGTTTTTATTCTGTATCAGAGTCATTCATCATATTAAGCATTTAAGCAGTGGTTTGCAACCTATAGTCAAAGTGCGGGGCACCTTTACATATTCACCCAAAAGAAACTAGTTCTTGGGATGTGGTGGAAAAAATTACGAAGTGGAGTTCAACTTCCATCATGCATTTTAATTTTTTAGGCACTTGATTAATTTTATTATCATTTACATTATATACATTCTTAACTATCTTTATTAAATATGAAAATATTACAAAATTCATCCTCATCGCCGGCAGCCGGAAGTTGCAGCTGGAAAGAGACTGGCCTTTGACCAAAATAAAAGCCAGTCTTTTTTTGTAACCTTTTTAACTTGTTAAACCTACTTAGCCGGTATAATGGGATGGACGAGGACATCACCACTTTACGTATAGATAAGGAACTCATTTTTTTACAGTTCAATTGATTAGACAAGACAGACGAATCCACATGGCAAAACTATAAGAGTTTCTTGTGAACTTTCTTGGAACCCTAAAAGGAATCTCTTATTTGGTACAAATAAGTACCTATAGATCTGCTAAATAACGCCATAGGTACCCAATGATAAAATCGAACGACCACATGGGTCACAGGATAACTAGCCATTTTACTTTAGTCTTAGTCACCTTATCAAAATTGTTTTGTAAATACTTGCTGTCAATTAACTATTAATATCATAATAAAAGTACCTAGGTAATAGCCGCTCAAGTGATAAAAAATTGAATTGGTGAGACACCATAGTTCGACAACATTATCACTGATGAATTGGCCGAACCTATTTTACCGCAGTTTACAAGTACACTGGCGGTTGGCGGTATCTAGTCGGACCAGCACAGCTCGGTGACTTTTATTAATTTATGTATTAACATTGTATTTTTTTGTGCAACTGGCTGAAAGTAGAGAAAAGCCACTTATGATGTGATTATTCTTGTAAATGCTATGATAATATTGTAAGCTACAAAGAGGCTCACGACCCTGTTTACCTATTTATTTTATTTCTCATAATTTGATACTATATGTTATTAATATCCCGTATTATGTGTTTTATGAATGAAATATTATAGGAAAACAAATACATATATTAAATAACATATAATTGTACTTACGTCAATTACAAATCTATATTCGGTAGATACCGGTATTATGGAGCAAATAGGGATACCGATATTTATATATATGTGAAGGATATTTCACCGTACAGTGGCGGAAAACATTTAAACGCATTTGCTACAAATTTTGACGGGAAAAGTCTTTATAATATAACGAATCTACCATTCAGGATGGACTAGCAACATATCATATATAATTAGCATACTTTCAATGTTTTTTTTATGATGTCAATATTGTAAATAAGTATCATATCGTAAATATCATATTGTAAATAAGTCAATATTGTAAATATATATCATAAATATTTAGACGAAAAACATAAAAATACCAAAATTATTCAATTTTATCCTCCATTTGGACAGATTTTGGAAGTAACCAGCATATTTTTTTGATGCAACTGGCACTGTGAACTGCAGTTCACAGGTTATTATTCTACTCTATTTCTTTAGCGACAAGTCGTCTGTGGATGTCAGTCAGTTGTTATTTTTGCGTTTCATTATGTACCTAATTTTTCGAATGGTCAATAATAACATATGGTATGAAATTGAAATATCACCAAAAAGTTTTTGAAATACCTATGTTATATAAAAAAAATTAAGCATGCCAATTATTACGTAATTAAATATGTTGTATACATATGTAAATTATGATATTTACAGGCTTATATCCAGTTCCATTTTTATTTACACAGTAAACCCTTCAGCAAGTTTAATTATTGTACTTTGTGTGGTGATAATAATAGTAGTAGAAACCTATTATTTAATTGAACTAGCACTTTGTCTGCGACATCATCCAGAAGCGTCTCGGACTTTCCCATTTAATGCATTACCTACTGGTCAGTCTCCAGAACATACATCATGATAATTTATAGCCTAAACTCTGACCCGGTTAACAATACATATCTTTGGTAAAATCCAAGCAGTATTGGCGTGAAGCTCAATCAGATATACATCCAAACAGATACACAGACAATCACATCATTTCCCGATTACATGGTGAAGATACGACAGTCGTACCTACTCAAAATGTTGCAATTTCTATTCAATTACAAGTTATTTTTACTTCGAGATAGGCATATAAATAATACCAATAAAATATTGTGAAAATTTGTATTCAATTATAAGTAATGTCACGCTATACGTGCGTAAGCAATTATTTCCACAAGGCACATATACAAACAACAACATAAGTAGATTCAATAACATAGGTACATAATAATGAGACATCTAAGCACACATCGGTGACTATTAAATGAAATGTCTAAAAGATAAAATGGTGGGATCTTGACGACTAAATATTGGAGACACGTAATTTTCATAGATTTATAAACGAATCAAACAGTTCATTCATTGGCATGACAAACAGTGATTTTGTATCATTTTACGACTTATCACGTCTTCTTCTAGTTACTGTACACTTGAAAATAACTAAAGTAAATCATATTTTACTAGTTGTAAGGTCGAGTGTCAAGTAACGTAATTCAATTAGCTTTGGTGATCGGCCTCTAAACGAATATGTAGGCGTGGCCGCGGTCATCAAGGTTTTTTTACGTCCGATATTATTCATTATGATTGTGTGAGTCTAGTTGCAAAAAAAAAACAGTTAAATAGAATTGAATACAAAAAATACGTATCATCCTTTACTAAAGCAAATTGTATCATTCTCACAAATTAGGAAATTACCAATTAGATTATTACATAATTAAATAAATGCTATTTTTGCTAATCACTTTGATCCATTTGCATTTAATGCAAGATAGGCAATATAATGATTACTAATGGAAATATGTACTTAAAGTCATTACCAACTGTGAAGGTCAATTTTACATAATCATAATAGTATTCAACTCACTAATTGTAAAGCAAAATATCTAAATGCTTATGTAGGATCTAATTTTTCATAGACAATGTTGGTCTTATGATATCATAATAAAAAACTTATATAACATACTTTAACAACAAGTATACACAACTACAGTTCCTGTATACATTTCACTGTATACAACATAATATAGTTTACACAGCAGTAATAAATTTAAAATCAACAAAATATAAATAAAATGGAGAGATTAATAATACTTTGTGATGTCAGACTGCCTAATGCATTTCTAACAAATAAAAAGGAAATTAGCAACATATTCTTAGAAAACTTAAAAAAGCTGCCTTTATATTAGCCAAATTGAAAATCAAGTCCTACCACTCTTTTAACATCACCATTGATGGTTAAAAATCTGATACTCTGTACATCATGTACTAGCTGCAAAGTGTGTAAGTGGGATTCTCCTATACGTATATCCATCCAGCCGCTGTCCCTCATTTTAAAAGTCATACTGAAAGTATTGTTGTCTGAAAAATAAAAAAATAAAGATTAGGTATGTAAATAATAGCCCCATCTCTAAGAAGGTAGTATTAAAGTTAGTTACTATAAATAAAAACAACTTACCAATATGATAGTGCATACAAAAACCAGTAGAATACACTTATATTCCTATAAGAGACTTCATTGAGAATTGTATAAAACTATTATGCTTAAAACCTAATTAAGAAGCCATCCTTATTTTTTATGTCTAAGAAGACATAAAAATAAGGATGGCTTGAAAGGTGAGAGACAGGATATTTTGATTTTTATTATTGTTATTGACCACTACATAAGAAGGTTAATACTTGAATATGGCTTTTAGTATAGTGTTTTAGGCTTAATAATGTTTGGCGAAAATGGGGTCTATACTCAATCTGGGTTATTTAAAATTAAAAAAGAAAATAGTACCCAACTTGTTAAATACTCACAAAAGTAACCAACATCTCAGAAGCCATCATGCACTTGACAAAAATATTTTATAAAATACATACATACTTTTTTTACCTGCTTTATAATTTTCAGCTGAGTCTTTATAAACAACGTTAGATTCACCATTCTGCACCGTTGTTATCTCTAATTGGTCAGAATTTTGAGGTGGGAACTGCATCTCTAATTGACAGGCAAGGTTTTCATAATCAGGTGAGTTTAGCCCAGTCACTAATCCAATTTTTAATCTGGAATTAAGACCATTTATCATTCCATTTGATGGTGTGTTTGATGGAAATTATAATACAATTTCATGTATTACTAGCCAACTTGTGTAAATATTGACTATTTTTATGAAGTAGGTTTAGCAAGATAAAAAAGAAGGTAATGGATGTAACATACAGGCCTGGCTGGTTTGATGTCTCACAGTTGACAGTTATTATGTCTTTCGATTCCAATTGTTTTGGAAGTAGAAACATTTTTTCGTTCTCTAATTGTGGCGTTGGCCACGGCGGAGCTCGACTCACGTTCCCGTTAAGCTGGACACTATACGGCTCTTCAGCGGGCGTTGTCCCGTTTCTAAACATATATATTACACATATTAAACAATATTTTACTATAAACCAGTATTACGTTTCATCAATCTAAACAAAACATAAAAATTCAAAACAATAAACGAATGTATGAGAAGATGAGATTATGATGTTGTAGATAATGTTTACATCGTTTAATGCAATAGACTGATCCTAACCTATAAACTGAATAGAAACTACATGACGCGATGTTGACTCAGATGGCATTTCACACGTTAATGTTATGAACGATGATCATAATTAAAATTACGTGTAATTTTATAAAATTTTTACTTATGATAAAACTCTGCTTATTAATGTTTGACGTTTCGCCAACAACTGTCATTTTTACAAACAACAATAGACTATCTACCTAATTTTTTTCTTCTATGAGATTGTCAAATGAAAAGCTGCGTCCGAGAATGTTCTTGTTTCTATTTCGTCACGTTCATTACACTTTTCTTTTTTTGAAGTGTATCACTCACGTTACTCACAGCTATAACGATATAATACTACGTACTTAAAATCATACCCAAATAGGCACTCCCAACACGAATTTGCCATCTTCGATTATTTTGGCACAATATTTTTCTTACACGTCAGACGTTTACAAGCGTCAGTGTTTCATAGGGACTGGTAAAGATGAATCTGAGATTCAAGTTGTCGAATGATGACGTAATGATGAAAACAAACACACAGGCACTGATTCCACCGACCTCGAAATCGTCTCGTAGAATGTTCTACGTCATTTCATCGACACGTAGGTTCACTTCAACATTTTACTTGATACTGCCGGCAGCTTGTTTTCTAGTAGGTATAATACATTCACTCGCTGTATATTTAAGATCGTGTAACACTTAGAACAGATGCTGCGTGAAAACTGGTTAGAGAATTCTTCGCTTCGATGTTATATTAGGTAGCATCGGTATTGTCGGCACGTGTGTATATATTTATTTATATGTATTAGGGATTGTGTTGATACAACATAGCTTGAGGCTTGAGAGTCTTAAGATAATAGGCTATTGATAATGATATACGTTTTCATTGTAAGCTTAATTAGAGTATGTAATTGTTATTAATTTGTAAGAATCACACACCCTACCTAGTCTTGATTGATAAGCGAGTCTTCAATATAAGTAATAGATAACTATTTTATAAAATGCCTAGGTAAGCATGTAGGATACCAAAACAAGCTGCGGGTCGTTCGAAAGAGATAATGCGCCCCCGGAATAGAAGGGTCTGAGGAAGAAACAAAGGCCCATCCATGTTATAGTCAGTAAGAGTTTGACACTAACGGCGGATTTTCCATCTGAAAAAAAAAAACAGCTAACAAAACGAATCGTTTATTCAAACGTTTAATAGAATCGTCTGAATTTAATATATTCTGTTCATACACTGCTATTTAAGACTTTATATTAGTTAATGTTTTTTTCTTCGACGGACTGCCGTTAAATTTTACTTCCGAATACCGATAGGTAGGTAAGCTTGCCTACAGTTTAATCCTGTTCGCCTTGGTTCCGTTTCGCACGAAAGAAATAAAAACAGAAATTAAACTTACTTGATTTTATTCTGTTTTTCCTTTGCTTTCTTATTTTCAAACACGATACTTGTCATTTTTCTGAACACTAACGAAACAAAGCAATGTATTGGCGGTCTAATCTTGGCAAATAATTCCTTTAACTGAATGAATATGTCTGTCATATTTTCATCTGTAGTACTACTATCGGATATCAGTGAGATCCGATAGTAGTACTTATCTATATTGGGAGTTAGTCATGGTTGTAAAAAACACTACAACGTTTTTCTTTCATGTTGTAAATTGTAATGAATGTCGGGTCGAGTTTACGATGTTTGTGAAGGTCGGACGACCCAAGTCTTACCTACCTACTTGTTTTGGTCATTTTACAGCGAATGAGTAGGTTTGTTTTAAAGTATCTCCATTGTCCCAATATCCGTATCGATACCAAGTTAATTACCAAATAGGTAGGCGGGCATTTTTTTAAATAGAATACCTACCTTATTTTAAAACAAAGCATGTCAAGTGCGAGTTGGACTTGCGCATCGAGGGTTCCAAACTTCGTAAAGAAATTTATACGCAGTAAAATCGCAATTATCTTAATTTTTTTTTATCATATTTAAGTTTGTTCTTAGGGTACCGTAGTCCGACAAGGAACCCTTATAGTTTCGCCATGTCCGTCTGTCTGTCTGTCTGTACGCGGCAAATCTCCTAGGTTCTTGTTACTAGAAAGCTGAAATTTGGTATGGATATGTATATTGATCACGCCGAGAAAGTGGTAAAATAAAATTTTGAAAAATATTTTTTTTACTGTTGCTCCCAAACATGTAAAGTAGGGATGAATATTTTTTTTCTTGCGTACCTCTTCGTGTGGGGTATCGTTAGATAGGTCTTTCAAAAATATTGTGTGTGTATGAAGACTATTTTTCGGTTAAGCGAGCCATTTGCGAAATATCTAGCTTTTAAATGCTCATTTTTCCTCGATACGAGCATCCCCCCCTCTAACTATTGAATGGAAACGTAGCACATGTAATGAACTTACAAGGAAAACTATCACGGCTAAGTAGGCTTAACCGGTTACAGAGTTATAGTCGACTAACTAACTCCTACTACGGAACCCTACTGCGCGTGGCCCGACACGCACTTGGCCGGTTTTTGAGGAAAATAAATTGAGATTAAGTATTTCAAAAATCTTATTTGATATTTTTAAATCTTAGTTTTATTTTTCCTGTTATGTATAGTCTACCAACCCTAATTATTTCATATTTTTCGTTTCACAAACACATAACTTCGATGATATGGGTAGATGGAACGGTCTATTTTTGGGCAATAAAAATAAAAAGACATAAAATAATTATGTATATGTATTATTAGATTTTTTGTGTAAATCAAGGCCTTTTATATGAAACCCCACATGACCTCATAACTACACTTTGGAATTTAAAACTCCCTTTTCCCCACTGTTACCATAAAAGCATTATTATTTTTCATTCGCAATACGTACGACAATTAGGTATTATTTATAAGTTTTCCAAAAAAGTCGATAGCGATTCTTGAAATAATCTTTTACCATTTTGGTGGGGAAACCTGAAAAGGAAGAGAAAAGGAATTTTTGCATGTAATAGAGCACGAATTAGTTTTGTAGTAGTTTCATGTTTATCGTCTGGTATTGCTTCCATCTACAATCTGGTAGGTAGATGGGGTACGATCTCGTCCAATGTTCTGTGTAAAAGTTATACAAAATTAAGCGTAACTATATCTATTCGTGTACACTACACATTTAGGACTAACTCTGTATCATTTAGTGACAAAGTCGCCTTATCAGATACATTTTAATCTCTCAAGTGCTTGAATCAAGTTCATCACTATTAATGTGCACGGACAAGGCTTTATTGAACATACGTTTTGATGAAAATAATCTACGGACATTCTACGTGGTGAACCTCACGAGTCGTCTGGCAATTTTATATTTAAGTTTATTCTTGGCTGGCGCCGCAGGATGCCGTAAGACAATAGTATTCCATTCAGCTCGAGTGAAATCGTTACGTAAGCATCGCAAACGGTATCGCCTCAAAGGTGCGGCGTGACTGCGTGGGTTCGTCGACTAGACAAACAACCATAAAGCAGCTTCCTGTTATAGGTACTTATTGCAAGGCAAATAGAATAAAAAATATAGCATTAAAAAGCATTGTAGTATTTTTCTGATAAGTAAAATAGAGTAATGTATACTGGTAAGATAGAATTCTGTAATGAAATCATCTGTTTTGAAAGTCTACCAAGATTGAATTTGAATTTTACATCATTCAAAAGACTATTCCACATTTTTTGATGCATGCTGTCTGAGAGGCAGCCTCATTATAAACCTTTAGAATGAAATAATAAATGGAAACGTTTAGCAAAATTTCACCTAGGCCTCATTGAGTGATAATCGAATCGTGTTACGTCGACTCTACAGTTTGTAATTAATTAGCAGCCTAGTCCGATACCACTAATATTCGATTAGTTCTATATTTTCAGGAATTCCTTATAATGTATTTGCTCGCCCGCGTCGTACAATGAATTTTTTTTTCAAAAATAAAAGTAATATAAATTTCCTAGTTCTAATAAAATACGCAAAATACCATCAACACGTTTCGGAGATTACACGGAACAAGCAGACAGATAGAAATTGTTGAAATTGTTTCTTTTATTTGAGATAAAATTCGTAATTAATAGCTTAATATGTACCTAATTCCCATATTGTGTTCGAATAACACCTATTTTCTCATTTACCCTAATTGCATTACGACTTCGTAGTTAAATCAGTTCATTAGAAGAATCGTTCTAATGATGGTGGTTATTACGATATAATTACTGTATACTGTACGATATAATTACGATATAATCACTGTAATAGTTATAGTTATCAACTCAAATCTTCCCATGAATCATAGCGGAAGGAGTGCCAGGATGAATAAAAAATGCAATCGTATTTATGTACACAGATATTAAAAAGATATTTGTAAGTAACAACAATTGTACCATAAATTAGAATATGGCGGTTCAGCTGTGAGCAGCTGTAGGTAGTTCTGGCAGTAAGCCAAAGTGATTTATTTTAAAATATTTAGTATTTATTGGGTCGTATTAGTTTTATCAATACTTTAATGTGAATGCAAGCTTACATATATCTAGTCTGGCTTCACAAGTGAAGAAGTAAAATCCTTCATAGTAGGTATACCCAAGTAGCCCAAGGAATTTAGAACATTTTTTTTTATCTGTTATTAAGTTAATTATTCACTTTTATATTGAATTCATGGGGTGAAATGCAATTAAACCAGGATTGTTTTACTTAAAATTATATTTTATGTACATAAATTAATATCTACAATTATATTTATAAATATTGATGACTAAATAACTTTGACCCGGAACCAGCCGTGCAAAGTTTTTGACTAGAAAAAAATACAATTTATAACTTATTTCTATTTGAGCCTCATTGTTAGCCCATAGGGCGATATGTAATATCTGTTACAGGACCACATCACATTCTAAATATAGGTACATGATAATCACAAGTATTAAGTACATGAATTAAATATAAAACTTATTATTTGGTATTTTTACCTAGACAAAAAGAATACTTGAGCATAGCATATAACTAACAAAACACTAGTACATTTTAATTAAATCATTCAATCAACTCAAATTATATCAGTGGATTGCGATGATTCTAATTGAATAGTCAACTACGAAATGTTATCGATCTGTTAGGAAACCTTCAGTGTAATTAAGAATCTCATAGTAATAAATGTCGTTATCATAACAATTCGACAGATGCTTCACGATCCAACGACATATATTAGGATAGTGACATACTTAATGGTTTTAATGATTAAGCAAACTCGAACGACAAACTGTCCACTCGCGCTACACCTTCTTTGATCACGATCTTATCAACGTCGTCAAAGTTAGCGATGGGGCATAACAGTTGCGAACTGAAGTCTTCCCCGTTTCCACTGAAAGCCATTCTAAATAAGTCCTGGTTCATTTTATCGACTCGTGCTATGATTAACAAGGCGAACTCTGGTACCACTGTAAAGAAACGTAAATAGTTAGAATTATATATAATAGAAAAATCACTCTACAGATCCAAATACTACAAAGAAGCTGAACCATACGGTGCCATCCATCCCGACGAAACTATGTATCCGGATAAATATGAAATCCTATGTAAATCTAGCTCCATATGACCCGGGGTTTCCAATCTAACTCGATACCAAATTATTCCAGATCGGTGCAGCGGCTTAACCGTAAAAGTGTCAGACAGACTTTAATTTCATATCAATAATAGTGCTAAAAGGATTGTTAAAAATCGGTGAAAGTACCAACCTGGAGATCCAGGATCGACTGTTAAATTGTAGTCCACTCTTTCATATTCATCAACAAATGGCGTTATATAAATATTTTCTCTGTCGTTAATATAATCGTATTTGATTCGACAACTTTCTTTGCCGCTTTTAGAAGGCAGCTCCACGATAAAACTGAAAATAAATAAAAATACTATTATTTAATTATTATTGCTTTCTACGAAAGTTCCACATTTTCTTAGCTCTTTATTGGGGCTAATCCAATATTTTGTAATTTTAGGCTGAGATTAATAACTTTTTTTACTCGACATTATAAGAAAATACTTACGTTGTTGTATTCGTATTTATGGTGCCTTTTATAGTGATGGCAAGACCTTTCTTTACAATTGCTGGGCCTGGCATTCCAATTGTTATATCACCCCGAGAGTCCATTTGGAATCCTTCCGCACTGACCAAACTAAAAAAAAAACAAAACATGTTACTTTACTTCGATTTGTTGTCACAACACTTTCACAAGTAAACACGCTTAATTTTTTTTATTCAACTGATGCACTAATTTATTGTTCACTTTATAATGTTTTCTACTTACTTATTCTTTGTTAGAAGTGTTTCACTATTCAAAGAACGTGCTGCACCTTGATTGTAAGTTATCGCAAGCACAATAAATATGAAGGTTTTCGACACTGCCATTTTTCTAAATTAAAATAAATCACTAAATGTGTTCACAAACAAAATGAATCGGTCACTTGTGTATACGGTGATAGACAGAAGTCAACTAAGGTGATGATTTAACTGCACAATTAATTAATTAGTAATTAATTTATCGGTAGTCCCAATACTGGAACTATACCAATTTGCAGTTGGTTGACACTAACGAATAAAATGGATGATCCTCTCTATATACACGGTGAGTTAAGTGATTCATTTGCGAATTGAGTAAATACGTCTTTATTAAACGTGCCTATATATTATATGACGTAAATGTCAATATCATATACATATAAGTAATGCTGTATCCTTATTGGGGAGTTCAATCAAATCCCATAAGGCAGGATAAACTGCAACACATATACGCAAACATTCAAGCGCTAATTTAATGTTATTTAATACATAATAGCTTTCTCCCGCGGTTTCATCTGCGTCCTGGGGTTACTTGAAGTACCCGGTTAAAACCTATCTTGTTCCCTTCCCCAGATTACAATCTGTCTACATGATAAAATAATATTGTGGTTTATGTTTGTTTAAAATTAATGTATGTTTTTACATTATCGTTTTGAGGATTTCTTAACATCAAGGTAATCGAAATGGATAAAGGAACCTTTATAGTATCGAAAAGTTTAACTCTACACCTGTTAAAATTTCCTTAAATAAAGACTGAAAAATAAATAGTTTTATTATGTCCAAAGAACTCTATTGAACCATCAAAAAACTAAAATTTTAATAAGTCCGAAAGTTACAGAATTTTAAAAAACAACGTACATTGTATATGTTATAATTTTTGTCTGCGTATTTCTCATCAACAATAACTTAAATAACATTTACTTAGGGAACAGTTCAACACAATCTTTTCAGAAGTTTTCAAGATATTACAGTTAAGTGTATTCCGATCGCTGAAAACACTGCATTCGTTTTGTAAGTGCAATAGTGTAAGTGCATGAGATACACGAATTAATACAGATATTCGACCAAGACAATTTATAGGGAATAATGGTAGAAGTTGATGGCAAAAATACACACAACCGTAAGTTAGTATAAGGCACCGACTTCCAGAGCGGTATATTTGTAAACAAGTGTTTCAGCAGAAACTAAATTCTCTTTTATGTATTTTGGAAATCAGTGGTATTTCTTGTAAAAAGATTTTTTTTATCTAACATATTGTTCTAAAAGCCTCACTATAATTATTTTTATTTTCCTTACAGGGCCTTAGTGTTTCAACCAGATTCTTTAATGTAAGGTTTTCTTTTCAGGGGAATCAAACGTGTACACGTTAGGAACAATAGGCAACCATCGGGTTGTAACCACCAAACTCCCATCCGTGGGTCGGACTCGGGAAGCGATGACGGCTGCTGGTAACACCACGACGAGACTACTTGGAATCTTCCAGAAGGTTAGTATTTGTGCTAGGAATTTGGTTTAATAATGTATACTAATATTATTTCATATAAATACAAATTAAGTTGAGTTTAACTAACATTTATCAGATAAAAAAAAAGAATTTAGCAAAGAGTGTGAAGTCATTATATTCTGATTTATTAGTATCCAAAGACCTTAAAAAATCATAACACTAATACAATGGTAGTGGTAGTTATCATTTTATTCCCCGGGGACGGCGATATATATAATTATTTTTTGATCTTCAATCGAAACAAGTTGAATATCTAAGGTTGACTGGTAGAGAATGCCTTGTGGCATTAAGTCCGCCTATGTATCACTGCTGTACATGAAGTTTAAATAAATAAATAAATATCTTCTTGGCTACGTTTATATAATTACAGGATGTTAAGTCCACAAAGATTAAAGTACTCTCTAAATTCCAAAGTAATGCGAATTATTTTAATATTTTCATTGAAGTCTATCAACACTTTATGGGACAAATAAAATAGATGTTCCTTCGATAACAGATTGTCGGCATTAAATAAAAGACACTTATTGCGCGGATATAGAGGTGTTGTTATATCTAACCTTAAGCCACGTAATTATTAGAAAATAGAGTACCCACGTTCAAAAAAGTTATAAACGTAATCATGTTTAATTGAAGTCTTTATGATAAACTGTCCTTCGCGAAATATTACCTATGGTGCTTTGACGAGCTCGTTTAGCTAGTCATGCCTGCCTACATGAATATGACGCCAAATGCGACAATGATTATCCATAGTCGTCAAACTAAATGATAGGGAGGATAAACAGGAACCTACAGTAACATTACAGTACCTATATTTCAACACGTTTTATTTTAAAGTTAAATTTGTAAAATTGTTTTCCTTATTTTCGTATTTTATGAATCTTTCTGCATAATTTACACAAAGCCGAAGATTATTATTTTATTTACTTACTTATTTACTTTTATTTCCAAAAATACCTACACTGTGAGCATAAAATTATTTCTTCTGGATATCCATACTTTAACTGCTATAACTATTTGTCATTAGAATATGGATCATACTGCTATCTTGATATCTTCTAATATATGCTCCAAAACATTGACTATCGGTTTATACATACAATTGTTGTATAAATAAGTAGATACAGTACCGAGAAGCATAACAGCCGTTAGGCGACTAGACATGACTCAGACATTAAAGGCCGATATATTATTCGGTGCTGTGGGAAAATTTACATTGTGGTGGTCGTCTTAGGTACTAACATTTTTATTTAACAAGATATAGATACCATGACTTATACATAATTTGCAGCAGAATGGGATGGTTTCCCCAGAAAAATAAAGCGTTATTTTAATTACCGCATAATGTAATGCTACTCTTTAATATTTATATGCTAGCTATGGAAAAAGTTTTTTTTAAATAATTTACATCAAGATATACCTATCGATATTGATACATATAAGTATATAACCATGGCCTTGATTGGATTCTCTTTGTATTCATGCGCGAAATACCAGTGATTGCATGGGATTGGCATCTTTGGTTACCGTAAGGTACAGAATTAGAACAGTGGAAATAGCTACTGGAATAGTTTTGTTGCCATATGTTATGTGCGGTGTCTGGCTTGGCCTTTGATTTTAAAATTACTGTTAAATTCGAAAGATTAAATTCGTATTGTGGGTTTATAGAGGTGGTGTTAGACCAGTAGCTATGCTCCAAACACTATTATAATAAAGCAGAAGTAATCAGATTCAGGTTACAAAAGCTTTCGTCCATAGAGTGCTCGCAATACTGCGATATATATTACTGTATTATCCTGACTCATCAAACAACAATAGTATGACCAGCTCCCGCCATTACACCTGAAACTCAGGTGAAAATTCAGGTCTTGAACATATAACATCCGATCATAATTGTAAAATAATCAAAGTCAAATGAGATTTATTTTGATAACATTGTTTATATTTTTTTAGATAACATAATTTAAGTTCCCCATTTTAAAATGTAGTTTTCTGTCAGAATAGACCGCCTGGTCCTCTTTAAAAAATAATTGCTTTCATATTTTTATATTTTCTTACCCAGAAGTACCTGCCTAAATCAATTTTGGTACGATTCCTACATTTTGACGCGTTCAAAACTTCAACCACAAGGTTTACGTAATTAGACAATAGTTATGCCTACGCTATTTCATTTGGATATTTTATTTATTTTACCATTTTTAAATATTTTCATTTCGGTATTTTATTATTTTGCTACGCAAATGCGTGAATTGTGTAATTTGGTATAATAATAGGTTATATTAAATATGTAATGTTACACCACAGTTACGGTTCCAATGTTGTAAATGTGGTTGGGTGTTGGTCAAAAACCTTACTACATATTTGGATAAAATATTGGCTAATAATAACTAGGGCTGCCATCCATCCCAGACCTCCCGGATGAGCCTCGAGAGTCTCTGATCCCTTTCTAGTGGATTTTGGAAAATGTATGTCAGTAGTCCTTTAGATTAGATAAATAGATTAAATATAACTTTTTTATGTTTTTAGAAGTCGTGAGAAATTTTTTTTTGATAGTGAAATGGTTTAATTTACGTACATTAACATTGCTATATCTTTTTTTTCGGATATGAAATTAAGGAAAGCTTACAAAATATATTTGGCTCCGTAAAAAGTAAATAAAAAAGTAAATATACCTACCTAATAAATCTATAATAGATAAAATTTGTATGTAATTAAATTGTTTTTTTTTTTTAAGGAAAGTGTTATTTAGCATCTTCATCTTATGCATACTTTTAGCCGAACTGACTGGAAAATCTACGTAGCCTAGAAAGCACATAATATTTGAGGCGTGAATAAAATTAGTATTTCTAATTTAGCACCTTTATTACAATTAGCAAAGCAACCAAAGTATTGGACACCTAGCGCACCTTGGCGTTTTGGCAGTTTATTCCGTTACTCATAATTCAAGACGACATTAACAGCAAGACATTCTATTCACAGGTCGAGTACGTGTTCCTAGTGGGCGTCGGGGGAGGGGTGCCACACTACACGGACTATGCGAGACACGTCCGATTGGGTGACGTCGTGGTCTCGTCGCCCGCGCCCGATTTACCCGACAAGTTAGTATCTCACTATCGTTTATACTCACAAACTTATGTGAATTTAAGGTCTTTTGCATAAAGCCACATAGTCCAAAAAGATGCGTTACAAACGTGAAAAAATACATTTCCTATTTAATAATCGTTACTCTAAACTAAGAATTAGGGCACACAAACCCACACTCTGAAAACCGCAATGCAATGTAATTTTACAGGAGTTAGTTTATTAGTAAATATTCACTACTTACATATATAAATGATATATACGTTATGTTGTGATTTGGATTCTTGCATAAAATTGTATTATGATGTTTTTTTTTTTAATATTCGGAAATGTGGCACGTACAAGATTATTTATAGGCCAATAGGACGGTTTAGAGAAAATGGAATATATAGGTGTACCCGTTTATCAACCAATTACAGTAGTCTTATACCAGGCTGTTGAGGCAATAAATTGATAGATTATGTTTCCGTATGTCCAAAACCACAATTTACGCGCGCCGGATGTATACACATCATCTTGTGGTTTTGAATAAAAGTCATAACTTCACTTACTGGAAATTCCGGAAGAGCGCGCCCTATACGGTGTACCTACGTCATAGACGTTGACCTATGAAAATGACATGTTTTTATCTGCTGATGTGATCATAAATAATGTATAAACGTTCCTTTTTGATTGAAAAATTAAAATACCAGAAAACATCCGTTAAATGGGCATGGTAGGGCTGAAACAAGTTTACAGTGCTGAAACTTGTTTATGGTCCATAGCGTTGATAATTCGTTTATGGAGATGGAATTAATTTCAAAAATAAAAGACTGGCAAGGAAGAAGACTGAAAGGTTGAGAATAATAAGACAGTCTGTTTAAAACAGTTGTCAGTTAATTATTTTTATTTCGATTGACTCAGTAACTAAATTTAATTAACTACTCCTGAGCTCAAACGGTGGTAAATTCTACATCTATATCCTTAACATACTTTTTTATTCACGAGAATTAAGATTGAAACATTTTTTACTACTTAGGTGTCCAGTAGTGACGTTAAAAAGCTGCGTCAATTCGTATTCGTCATAGTTTATCCAGAATTATAGTCCTGAAACTTTGGACTATGATGGAATTACAATTAATCCATGTATTGGGGTCGCCTTGAATTTATTAAGTCTACTTAACACAGTCGCTTAATAAAAATACACTACATGATATTCCACACAGATATGACCAAATATGTTACATACAACCCTAGTCTGAACATTTAGTTTCATCCAAAGCCCTTGATTGAGAAAAAAAAAATATTTGTACACTTTGATGTAAAATATTTCTAGCTAGTGGCCTTACCGTCGCTATATGTATTTAAAAATAATTATTATTTACTCCTAATATGTATTCAGTTCACAGAATACATATTAGGAGTAAATGCTCATGGGACATTTAAATTTGGCCCCTCATGTCTGCCCTGTGGTTGTAATCATGGTTTCCTCAACAATATCTCCTTCGTCTTAAGTCCACACTGACCGTGACTTTGAATATAAAATATCATTTTAATCTATATATATATATAGATATCTTATATATAAAAATGAATTTCTATTTCTCTTGGTCATCGCATCACGGGTGAACGGCTTGATCAATTTGGCTGGAACTTGGTACGGAGATAGAAGGGACCCTGGAGATGGTTTAAGGCTACTTTTTACCCTCGGGACGCGGGTGAAACCGCGGGTAACAGCTAGTATTATATGAAAATGCTCTCTTAAGGTTTTGTCAAATGAAAGTGATAGTGGGAGAATTGTTCAACTTCTAATAACTGCTCAGGTGACCACACACCCGATGCCTCATTATAACAGGAACTTGCGTTATTGGATTTATTCAACGCGTGGATAATCGTTTATAACCCGTACGTTATTATTAATATTAATAAACTATAAAGGTAAACTTATGCAAGCAAACGCTGGAAGACGCATGTTTATTAATGTACGCGATAAATGTCGTGTTCCTAAGTGGAGATAAATGTCACCGGGTTTTTCTGTGAGGAAAACCACATAGCATCTCAGAGTTTGAACTGTTCCTGGTTCAAATCTCGGATTATTATATGGATTACCTAGCATTTCAATTCAATTAGGCCTAATAACAAGCACTTTTGAAAGTTTCATCATTACAAAAAGTAGTTTCCTATGGAGAAGAACGGGCAAGAAACATCTTAATAAGTTTTGAAAATTTTCATGTATACATAAAATAATAACATAATAAGCTAAGGTAGGAAGTCTTTTTGGTAGCTACGTGGTATTCAATTAGAATTTTTATTTTTGTGTCGAAGATTAATGCAATTCTCAAATATAAAGGAAGAAATATATATATGATTTCAAAATTTGCAATCAATTCGATATTGTCAAGGTTGTCCTATGGAGCAGGACCAGCATGTTTATTCTAAATGTAATCTTCTACAGAGCGTGGATTTTATATATAAGTTGTATTTTTTTCTCATAAGCTGTAGAATGTTATCTGGTATGTATTTTATTATAACATTCAACATAGTATCCCATAAAAGATGTACATTTATGTACCTTAGATAAATCATATATCCGTTATACACCGCCCTTACTATTCCTATCGGAATATGAGAACGTAATCTATCTTTCTTGTTCCTGTACCGGTAATTCTTAATCCTTTTTATTAATCCCCTAAACCTTTAGTTTTATTTGTTTCACAATCTACTTACATATATTTGTTTTCAAATATTAATGTTATGCACAGCTTAGTAATCTTTTTTAAGCATTGCAAAGGCGAGGGCTCTTACTAATGTAAAAAATGTGGTTTAGGATATCACCTCTCCCCCTCATCTACTGTATATATGGTACAATACGCGGTTGTGTGAAACTAACCATTGTAATAGAAATATAAACAAGTCACGGTTACTTAACATGATTTAATTTCAAAGGTCTATTGTGTCTTCATATTTTTTAATGTTTATGGCTATACATGGTGTACGTGACTTTAAAACCACTAGCTACTATAGTAAGTGATGATAGGATTGTCCCTCGTGGGACGACTGACGTCACAAAGATCCTATTTGGTTATTGACGTTGTCCTTGTGTGAATAGCGTAGGTTTAGTATAAACGTAGGATTTTAATTTCCTCATTTTGATGATCAAGTAATTTCACTGTATTGTTTGATAGTATATACGTTATTATTTTATTGAAATTAGATTAAGATCAGACCGTGATTTTAATCATTGAAACGTGTCATAATTAACTGCCGTCCCGGGCCTTGGATTTTTGTTTGGATACAACCAACTGATCCTTACCAGCTTTCTCAGTGGAGCAATTTAGCTTATTTAGCATTGGCTTTTAAATAACGGTCAATGGAAACTCTGCGGTTTTAGTACATATTATATAGTCCTTTTCAGAGTGGTAAGCGTACCTTTCTAACAGAATTAGTCAAATTTCTCATAAACAAATGACAACACAACATTTTTGCGTGGGAATTCATCAATTCGAATATTTTCCTACCTTTGTGTTTATGACCGATGCTGATCTTATAAAAAAATACGTCAAATGAATGTGGTCACGTTGGTAACGCTTTGGGAATACCTCCAGCGTATATGTATAATATATAACCATCTTTCGTTGATATTTATATTTCATTAATTCATAAATTGCGAAATGAGTGCATAGGTAGGTACAATTAAGAATGGGTATGGGTTGCAACTTGTCTGTATGTTCCTTGATCACTTCCATTACATTTGATACACCTATTACAGAGTCCTTAGAACTCTGTATTTTGACAAGATACAGACTCTTAATTTGTGGACTTGTTACTGATCAATATAAAATTTGAGACAGAAGATGCCTTTATTGCAACAAATTATCTTTTTCAATAACAATCTTTATGAATTTACGGCTTGTCATAGGATTTTCCGCTGTAACGCTTTATTCGGCTTAAATATAATGTAAGGTCACATACAGAGAGAGAGAGATTTATTATTATGTAAAATATACTATATTAGATAATAGCTATTGAAGCTCTGTACCGAGATAATGATGAGCGAGGGAGCTCCAAATTATTTAAGATCGAGAAGGCAACGTTATACGTGTTCGTATTAAACGTAATTGACATTACCTGACCCAATAATTGTACTCAGTAGTCATATGTTGCATTAGCTAATAAATTCATATTCAACTGCCCATGACTAGGTGTTTCATTCAATTACGTGGGGAAATTTCCTGCGGTTATAATTCATAAAAGTAATTCCTTATATTATGTAGATATTTTGTGATTGAATTCTTTAATAAATCATATCATCGGGCATTCGTCATCGCATGATTAATGCTCTAAATAATATTTTTCATAACTGGCCTAATCAAGTTTAAAACAATCAATCGTGTTCCATGAAGTGTATTTAAAGTAATTTTTATTTTTTCACAGATACGTGTACATATTCTGCGAGAAGGCAGAACGAAATCCGAAAGGAGGATGGGACTATGAGGTTAAACCTTACAAGCCTGCCGACTTCCTTCTGCAAGATATTGCCCTGCGTCTAACTAACGCTAAACCTCTTTGGGATGACTTTGTTAGCGAAGGTAAGAATTTATGACAAGATATAAAAGATATCTGCTACTATTTCAATTTCAGTTCAGTTGGAGTCAATTACCGATATCGATAGAACTGCAATAGGTAATTTACTTATTTGTTCTTGGCGTATGACGTTAGAAAGCGCACATTTTTAGCTGACTGCGTAACACCAAATCATACTTCAATGTGCATCTGCTTAATAAACGCGTAATAATTTATAATATTTAATAAGCGATGGTGTCGGTACTAGACAAAAAATTTACTGCATCAATCATATCTCTTTACAGCGTAAAAACTGGCGTGGTATGTTTTAGCATAAAAATATGATGTATCTGTTATCAACAATCATTGCAGAAGATGTTGTACAGAAATATCTTTGAGTTATAAACAAAGCTATGCAAGATAATAGTGTTTGTTTTGTTTGATAAATTATTTTCATATATTTATCATGGAAACTAACTAGGTGTGCTCTGTCTACGATTATTATGTCGTTCTTCTACATGTTCAAGAAATAGTACTGATTGAATTCAGAGGTTATAGTAACATGGGATCGGGGACAGCCATTTACCAAATTGTCACACCGTTCAGACCTAAACCAATTCAGGAGAAACGTGAGTCAGTACTACCGGTGTTTCATGCGACATTAAAGATGTAGACTCAGTTCAATAACCACAAACACGTGGTTTTAACGTTTACCTGCTAATATTGGGGACTTTAACCTCACCTCTATTTTTTGTGTTTAAACTTTCTGTATTAATTAACTGAAGATTAAATTGATATTGTGTCGCGCTTACATCTAGGTAATAGACCAACTTGTATATTTCAAGTAAACCATCGATAAGGTAAGAATCTTGAAAGATTTTTTCTTCCTATGTTGGGCACAAGCTATTGAAGAGAAACTCGTTTTTTTTTCTTTTTTACTTGTCCGAGGCAATAATCATACCTCTCAAAGTCCACATTAGTGACTTACGTTTGCAAAAAGTAATCTTATAATCTGCTCGTAATCTTTAGAAGCTATTAAAACGATATTGTTGTCGAAATTCGAAGATTTTCAGTTTGGTTACTGTTAGGAATTTATGCTTACGTACGGCCCAGACTTTATTAGTACAAGCTATTTCCCGCATGCACCGGGTGCACGATGACTACATCGTGTAAATAAAAGTATATCTTGTGTTAATCCGGGTTATAAACTGTGTGTGCTGTACAGTTTCAGTAGTTTATGCGTGAAACTGAAAGAATAACAAACACAATTATACATATAGATGCATCCTCACAGACTTTCTCATTTATAACATTAGAAGAATGTACAAGGTATCTATCTATTCCTCTAGTAGTCAGCTTGTAGCTCCGACCAAAAAAAAACCCCTTATGGTTTTTTTTGGTCCGGTGAAAAATCCCCTTATGGTCTCACTCCGTCTGTCTGTCACGGATGATTATTTCAGAAACTGCTAATGCTATTGACCTGATTTTTTTATTTATTCGATCTTCCTTGTTTTTAGGTTTGGAGCGACTTCGAGGAGTGCCCGGTAGATGGGAGCCTCCGGAAGGCGCCACCGACCGCTTGTGTGTAGACATTGGCGAGGGCGCGTTTATTGAAGTATCCCATCCAGCACCACAAGGAGACCAAGTGTATGTCTTAAAGAGTTTTTGATATTTTAACACTAACGGCTGGTTGCACGAAAATGGAGGTTTGTGAAAGTTTAACGTCCATATTATGACTTTTTGGTTCGTGTAGCTATACTGCTACAGAAAAAAAGATCAAATACGCGTGTATTCCTACGCGCTCAATAGTTTTGAAGCAAATTCGAAATAAGCCAATCATTGATCCTAAATGTCGCCTGCCGGGGCTGAGGGTCGTTCAAAAACGAGAAGAGGCTGAGGAAAGATCATGGATGGGTTTTAGTCAGTAAGAGTCTGACACTAACGGTGCGAGGGTTCATTTGATGATTTCCCATCCGAAAAAAAAGAAACCTAAATGTCAAGTCCTAATTTACCGAAAATATTAATAATTTAATATAGTTATGTGATAGATAACATTGAGTTGTCTCTAGGGTCAAGGGAACAAATATATTATTAAGCTGATTTTCATAACATCTACTTTAATTAATTTTATACTTACTACTGTAAGTGTTCACGATTATAGAAAGATATTATATCTTCTCATGAGCATCTTATGACGAAATTTCAGGTACCTACCTGTAGACGCATGATATTTAATGCAAGGAAAAAATGAACTGCCTAATTTTCTGATAAGATGTTGAGTTAAAACTAGGCTAAACTGTTTTACATGTATATGAATCTTCCGACAGTCGGAGAGGTCATATATTATGTTCTATTATGACACTTAAATGTATTATTATAACAATATTCCTGTAATGAAATAAATACTAAGAATAATCCTGTAAATACCCATTCATACAAAATAGGTTATTCCATACGCTTAAATGTTTACAAATATAGTTGTTGTTTATAGATAATTATGAAGAAATAAACAGGTCCGTTTAAAACAATTAATTTTAAAGGAAAATTATATCGGTAATGTTTGATTGGGACTTGCCACACGCTAGGATTACTATTTAAGCCAGATTTATCCGTGTTAGTGACGCACTTTACTCGGTTTTAATATAGATTATAATGTTTACGAAATAACATCCTTTATTAATATTGCAAACACAGCTTAAAGTTCACCCGCGATATGGTAGCACATGGGTGGCTACAGAAAATATTTTCCATAAATTTTTTAAATTTTCTTTTCAAATTTAAATTAATTTTCTAAAAATACTAGTTTAGGGTAAAATCTATTTTTCCGGTTCATGGGTGTCTGTAAATAAACAATTGTCATGAACAAATACTTGGGCCGTTACAATTTCCACTCAATATATTATTTATTTAAAACTTTATGTGATTACCATACCAAGCATTTGGCGTTGATAGACACAGAATATATTTTTTTTGTAATATATTTAGTGAGCAGTGGTGCAAACGCACTTTATGCTATGAATAGCTATCATACTGTAAATCATGCGAAAAATATCTGCATCAAGATGGAATCGCGCCCTCTTAATACACAGAGTAACAAGCAAATTGGAGTGCTATTTTTTTTTTGTAAGGCATCTCGCAGATCAACCTAGAAGGTTGTCGACTGCTTTACCGGGCTTGCCTGTGAAGTGCCTTAAATGAATTTAGAGCCTCCAGGCAGGGCTTAACTTACAGAGCTTAGCGACTACAGGCTAAGGGCACCCCCTAGTGGGGTACGGGCCTCGGCTTAGGGCGTCGCTGGGGGAGGACAGCAAGGGACAGGCTGGATCAGAATATATATGATTATTATAATCGTCGAGTTAGTTGGAGAGCTATGTTATCTTGTCGGTGAACTTGACCCTAAGTATATCTGCATTTTTAACAGACTTCAAAAAGGAAGTAGTTCTCAATTCGACTGTATTTTTAGGATTCCATACCCAAAGGATAAAACGGGACCCTATTACTAAGACTTCGCTGTCCGTCCGTATGTCTGTCACAAGGCTGTATCTCATAAACCGTGATAGTTACAGTTACAGATGATGTATTTCTGCTGCCGCTATAACAACAAATACTTAAAAACAATAAAATAAATTAAGGGGCTCCCATACAACAAACATGTTTTTTTTACAGTTTTTATAGATAATGGTACGGCAATCTTCGTGCGCGAGTCCGACTTGCACTTGGCCGGTTTTTTTATCGGTCGTACGTATGCTATTCCAGGGACAGGAAGGGCAGTCTCCGCGTACACTTGTCCCCGGTGGCGGGCGGGCGAGGTGTCAGCGGCACGGGGGAGGCGCGAGCCGCCTTCGCCGCGCATGCGCGAGCGCTCGCCTACGATTGCGAACTGGATGCCGTGTTGGACAGCGTCATCGGAAATAGGAAGGACTGCTTCGTTTCTATTAGAGGTGATGTTTTGTTTACTACAATAAACCCTGTCAAATATAGGATGATAATTTTGACAGCTCACAGTAGGGATGAGGTAGTAATCGTTAACGAATCAATTCTAGTATCGATACTTACTCTCATAGAACTTGCAATCGATAGATGTTTAGTTATACTAAAGGGATTATAAAATAATCCACATTTTTTATCTACTGAATTATTATTTATACGACATTAGGACAACGATGATTTCGACTGTCAGTCAGACTTTCTATTCCGATTTTCGAGTCTTACTAATCGCTATGCGTCCCTTCATTAAGTGGGCGGTACCTATCAATTTAGTACAGAAATATGTGTAACCCATTTTTACCTAAAAATACAACACTTCATAGGTGCGAGCAGTCAAAAAATATAAATAATATTTTTCCTTTTCGTAACCACAGGCATATCCGACTACCGTGACGGCACCCGTGGTAAAGAATGGCAACCACATGCTGCCTTAGCTGCCGCAGCTGTAATGAAGGCTATCATAGCCGCCATGCCGCCACCCACGGACTAAACGAAACTTGCACACATCACATAAGTTTATATATATGGCATTTAATTACAAAATTTGTTCTATGTATCACTGATTGGCGGATCGAATCACGGAGTATAAAACGAATGGAGCGTCAATATATTACGAATCATAGTTCATGTGTAGAATCCATGACAATTGTAAATGGTACAGAGACCGGGGGGTAATCACGTAAGCCAATATC
This sequence comes from Pyrrhia umbra, assembly GCA_963891755.1. Classification (NCBI taxonomy): domain Eukaryota; kingdom Metazoa; phylum Arthropoda; class Insecta; order Lepidoptera; family Noctuidae; genus Pyrrhia; species Pyrrhia umbra. The sequence continues at coordinate 6,409,562 of OY982924.1, forward strand.
TTTCAATTTCAATTGCTATACCTTGCATTTTGACAGTTCAATGATATACCTTGTTGTAACAATCGATAGCATGAACGTCCAAAATTATTTGTAGTAATGTATATTAAACTTCTCTGGGAAAGGTATGTAAATGTAAATCAGATACCCGTTTTTTACGTAATTAGGGGCAGGTTATTTTAGGGGCAGGTTATTTTATGCGCATTGTATGAAATAAACGACAGGCGAGTATAAGCCTGTCCTTTGCCACACATGTGTATTTTTTTCGCACATACTTTGTATTCCTGAATTTGATCACTCCATTCGTTTATTAATCTGTACCACGTAATTTAAACATTTGACACGCATGTATTCACATTAAATTGTTTTTAAACGACTCTACATTTACACTTTATAGCTATTTGTGTTGTACAATTGTTACGATTTTAGTACCTAAGTCTACAGGTAGCGCAAGATATTAATAGAAAAGTATTTAATCAATCTTGGAGATCCAACACGTTAGATGTAACCATTCCAAAATAAATATATTTAACTTAATCTGACCTACTTAGGTAGCATTTCTAGGTAATGGACACTTGCATGTTTAAAAGTTTTCTTGACATCAGTCTGATATATTTCAAATTGTTGGCTGGATCTACTTGTATAAATAATTATTGAAATATTGATCACATTAAAAACACGATTTTTTATTTGTGGTAGTTATTTATACAAAATATAAATCCGGTTTTTATATCTAATGTACAGGTTTACTTGCCTTAGCGTTGGCTGTTATAAAAGTAGTAAAAGTAACAATATTGTGTTATAGAGATATTTACAAAATAATAGGGTAGTTTTTATTAGTGCTAAAGTACACATAGTAGCCTTTATGAAAAACGTTATTTGTGTGGGAAAACACATGGTTTGTAGTAAAATCTTTCCACTTGGTGAAGTCCTAAGGACGAGAACAGAATATTCTTAGACTGAACTAAATGGTTGAGACTGTAAACAGATTTCTAATTCAACTGGTACTATATTGAATGTTTAGCTTTCTTAGTTTACTGGAAATAAATATAAGTTTATTGCTTTTCATGTTGTGTTGTGTTGCCAAATCAATAGTTTTTACTCATGGGCTCAAATACATTCAGTGTCTTCCTACTATTAGGTTGATTTGATTATACATGTTTATTTTACAGTATTTTCATAATTTTAGTTGCATAAACTTCAAAAGAGTTACCAGTGTCCAGATTATTATCTTAATTTAAATGTATTATTCAGTTTATATATTAAAATCTCAAAGTATTCCCTTCATTCCAAATCACTTGAAGAAATTAGAATGATGCCAATATTATATTGTTCACTTTGCCTGAGCTTATAAATAGAATGAGTAAATTATAAGTATGTCTTTATATTTCAACAAGTAATTTATTATTATTTATTTATTAAATACTAACTCACTGCCATAAATGGCCTATTTATTATTATAAGATAAGATTAACTTTGTTATTGGACGATGTTATATCAAAATATGTAATACATATTTTAAAACCAAAGTTTAGACGTTTGGCTGTTTTTTGACAACCTGGTCTAGTCGCCTAAAATGTGAACATTTTGTTGAAATATTTTATTTACATGTAATTCTTAAGAATCATTGATCTACATATAAATTGTGAAGTCACATAGTTCTATCCTCGTTGATATTTTTAAAATGTTTTCATGTTCCAGTTTCAATATTTCTCCCAATATTTATATTTTTTCTAAACAAACTACTTATTGTATAACTATGACTATGATTGGGGCCACATCCTTAAGATTTTTCAATTTTACTATTTTGTATATCGTCCCCGTAGGTGGAAAATTAAATAACTCTGATTTTGTAGTTTTGAGATAAACGCGATTTAGTGTTTTTTTTTCAGTTAATGTACATTTGTTAAAAAATGTGAGACAATTTTACTGTCGGTAATTTTATATATTGTGGACCTGATTACCTTTTACATTATGTTTTAACAAACTGAACTCTATCTTTAACTATAACTGAATAACACATAAAAAATCAAGTTGTTTAATTTTGCCACAACTGTTATTTATAATGTAACTGCAATTAGCTACTTATTTCGGCAATTTATTTAGTTTTCCTGCGAGCTAAATACATTTGGTAGAGTAAAATTTGGTTAAATAAATGCAGTTATTGAATTTATCAAACTCGAAATATTTTTAAATGTAAAATTTAGTAGCTTTGTACGTTATTATTACTTTGATATTTTTTTAACTATTATTGGTCTCATATAAAATAAAAGCTGTATTATGATATTAATAAAGTTATAGTAAGGAAGAAATAGAAAAGTACAATAAAAATCAGAAAAAGTGTATTGTAATTAGATACTTATCTTGCTACAAACTTAAAAAAATAAACAAAATTACACTAATTATAACAAGTGAAAACAAGTTAACTTAAAGTATTCTTTCAAATCAAAACAGAAAATATTTTTTGAACTCAAAAAATAACATTATGGCTCTAAAATCAGAGACCTAATTACAAAAGACATACTTAGTAGTAAGCAAAACTAATAATAAGTATTAAAACTAAAAAATATAAGTTTGTATCAAATCAAAACACATAAATTTATTCATTATCATCTATGGTATGACACATATTTTATGAATACTCCGTACATGGGTTTTATGATTAGGAGTTCTTACTTCTACAGCCCTAACCTTATTATCATGACCATCAAATAATTTCACAACCCTAGCCATTGGCCATGACATTATTGGAAGATTATCTTCCTTTAAAATTACTAAACTATTTAATTTTACATTACAATTAGCATATTTCCATTTAGGTCTGTTTTGTAATAAATTTAAACTAACATTGATACCACACTTTCCAAAAGGATTTTTTAAAGAATTACATAGTTGCCAAAACTTAAGTCTATTTTGTGGAATGTTACATTAATTCCCTTGAGGATACGTTGACAAAGCACTACCTATAATAAAGTGACCAGGTGTCAAATAACAATAATCATCGGAGTTCAAAGATAAAGGTAAGAGGGGCGGAGAAGTAAGCACTGCTTCGATTTCAGTTAAAACAGTATTAAGCTGTTCATAAGTTAGAACAGTTTTTTGTAATATTCTTTTTAAGTGTAACTTTGTGCTCTTAACGCAAGGAAGGTTTCCGTGGTCAAATCTGATGTGAGTTCTAAGTGAACGGCTTTTGTCGCCAAACATACGAATACACAGATATACCCTTTACTTATTAAAGATCGTCTTACGCGAGAGAGTTTCACATCAATTGGCCCAGCGAAATCCACGCCGACCTTCTCAAATGGGCGGCTGGTAGCTGTTACACGTGCAGCCGGCAAGGAGTCCATTAGTTGCTTGGCTGCTAAGGCATTTTGTCTAAAACATACAATACATTTGTGAGTTACTTTCTTAACTTCTAATAAGCCATTGACAATCCAAAACCTTTGATTAAGATGCGAGAGTAAAAGCTTAGGCCCTGCATGCAGTAGCCTTTCATGTCCACACCTTATAAGCAAGCTAGTAATTGAAGAGCCTCTGGGCAGTATGACAGGATGTTTTTGTGAATAAGCTATATCAGCATAATGCAGTTTGCCACCAACGCGCAATAGACCCCGATTGTCAAGAAAGGGATGCAACTCAGCCAGATTCCCTTTCAAGCTGTTGTTATTGCTTATTGCTTTAATTTCAGATTTAAAATATGTATATTGTTCATGTTTAATTATTGACATTAATGCATTATCTAACTCAGAACTTTGCAAATAGTTTGTATTAATTTTTGTATTATTTTTGTTAATGTTGTTTAAAAATCGCAATATGAATGCTCATAGCCTAACTATTTTATTTATGTTAGAGTAATTTTACAAGCGCTTGAACACATAGTCAAGCGGATTGGGGTTTTGGCATACCAAGTTGCTAAGCAGGGCTCCACAGAGAGTGAATTAGCAGGTAAGCTGTAAGCAGAAACTCGTACTCACTGTTTTGCAGAAACTTTGGGCCTTTCCACCAAATGTCGCAGCTACTCAGCTCTTTCGGGTTGACGCCTCGGCTAATGATATCAGCAGGATTGTCATGTGTGTTGACATATTGCCAACTGCATCCAGCGGTATTTTGACGAATTACACTTACTCTGTTCGATACATAAGCTTGAAGTTTTGTTAGCTCAGTGTTTAGCCATGCAAGAACGATTTGTGAGTCGCTGAATAAACCTCGCGAATCCATTATTGGTCACTCTGACGTCAACGCAATTGAAGGTCACGTATCACACAGTAAAACGCACGACAGAGGGTGGACTCTTCAGTTATCTTTCCTTTAACTGACTAAAGCCACTACGGGTGTGCGACCCCGGACTGCTCGAGCTGCTAGAGTCACAATCCTGTCTTTTCCGTGACTTTAGTATCGCTTATTCCCCCATCCCTTCCAATATCCAAACCCTTCCCCCACAGAGACGGTCAACTCGAAATAAACCCGGTGTTGGTGGAGCCGAAAGCACCTGCAGCGAATCCGACTCCGCACGTAACGACTTTTCGTTCCTGTGGGGCCAGTCGGTGACGCCGAGAGTGTGGTGTAGGTCTTGGGAAAGCCTGCACTATCTTAATTGCGTCCCAGGCGATGCAGCATCCGTGGACAGGTCACTTCACCCACTACAGCTTTGCTGAGTGGAAAACAACACGGGGAGTGGCAGTGACCGGTTATAAGTCCAAGCAGATAGACGTAAGCGTGGACGCCAGGGGTCACAGGGGGGACAGGGGGGACAGTGCGAGGGTCCATCGAAAGCCCGCGGACGTTGCGACCAGCGTTGTCGCTCTTGTATAGGCCTTCTTAGCCATCAGCGCAAGTGCCAAAGCCAAATAACCTGACACGGCTGCTGTTTGAATCATCTTTCGTAGATGTTAAAGGCCACTGATGATGATGATGATGATGATGCGATGCATCAATCCGCACGCGTTCACCCCCGCGTTCTCCGTCGTCGCCGTCGTTCTCGATCAGTCATTGCCTAGATGGTGGATACTGACAATATTTCGGCCAAATTCTCTTAAAAAAATAATGATAACTTTCCTCAGGTGCATTTCGTTTAATGGCAATTATAAACAACTTAATTTATTTAATTTTATTTGCCTAGCATCTTATAATTAATCATTATCTAGTTGTAGAAGAAATAGATAACATCAAGTATTTATAAATTAGGTACGTTATAATCACAATTCTGAATAGCAGAATTAAATAAATAGAGTTATTTAGTTTTCCTATAACTTAGTTAGTTTTGTAAAAGAATTTTAAGTTGAGGAAAAATTCAACAACTCATGTTATTTAATTTATTTGATATTCAACTTATCATTGACCACAGTTATTGATTTATTTACTGAGTTATTTATTTTTCCTTAAAAAAAATAGTGTTTGTCTGGAGATATTTATTATTCCACCTGTCCGACAAAACTGACTATAATTTTGGAATGGAATAAGATACGAAAATGCCTGTTAGGCTCAAATATGCGGCATGTTTTAGGTGTTTTGAAAATAGGGAAAAGTCAAAATCGCCAAAATCGGACTTATTTAATTTTCCACCTACGGGGACGATATGTATGTGTTGAAAATATTAAACTTTTATTTTTAGTGTATTGTTACTATCTTAGTTAAACAATAATGATAAAATCATGTTAAATTATTTTTAATGTTTGATATTATACTTTCGTAATGGACATCTTCATATTTTAGTAGTGCTAGCAAGCTATTATACTGTCATTCTATTGTATTTGCACAAATAAACTCTTTAAAAATATATTTTCTTATGTATTTTTTAGTAAAATAGTCACAACTTTTGCTAAGTTATGTGCAGCTTTTAGCGTCACCGCAAGCTGTCGCGCTCTTATAAGTGCGTGATGGTGGGGATTGGTTTAAAAAAATCTAAGTCTTAGAAATACTACATTAAATTGGGGATGAAAAGTAACCTACTTTCATCAAACTGGGATAACGTCATCGTTTTACATTATAGGCAACTTGGTGATGAAGAAAGAGTAGACTCCTGAGACCTGTAAACTGCAGTTTCATTGTAATTTTGTCTGTTGCTAGTCCATCCTAGAAAGGTAGATTTTCCTTCATCATATACAGACTTCTCCCTTCAAAATTTGTAGCAAATGCGTTGTTGTTTTCAGTAACGTATTTATATTTACAAACAACTGAAGTAACAGTGATTGTGGCAGTGACTGTAATCCATAGTTATTTTGTTTCTTTTAAAAGTTAGTTTTTCATTCAGTTTAGAACAAAGTTGACAAGTAATGATCTAAAACATAAAATATTCAAATGGGATGAAAATATTAGGCATGCCCAGTATTCATATAATTCTTTTGTTTTTCTTTTAATTAGCCCCACGAAAGTTAAACTTTTCGTCATCAATAATCTTGTTTTAGATTTGATTGATGGACTCGTAAGTCATGATATAATATGCTAATAATCCAATTAAAACAACAACAATATGCTCAGCAGTGAATGGTGAGATAAGAAACGAGAAGTGATGCAGATGAAAATAATAAACAAGAAATTTAATTCATTGTTTTATTATCTTAGAACTACAATATTAATATTGAGGTTCTGGTTGAGAGGAATGTATTATACAGTAAATATTCAAGGACTACAATGTTCATAAAATATTTTTGGATAAACCAATCATTCTTGGTGAAAATAGTAGCAGTACATTACAATCGGAAATTAGGTAACATCCTTCCAGCCTATCCTTCTGATTTATTCTGAAATATAAATTATTTTATCAGCTTTTGACTTACTCAAATATTAAAATATATAACTTTAGTCACTACTGATAAACCATAGCCCAATTAACACAGAAAACATTTAAGAAATTGTTTGGAAAAAAAACTATGATTGACCCAGATAAAATCTTACATCTAAACATAAACCCACCCACAATCTCATAATAATAATATTTTCTATACAAATTTCCCAGCATTGATGTGGAGTATTAGATTACAAATCTAGTACTCAGGTTGACAATGAATGTGGATAGTTTTACAGGATAAGGATAACAATTGAACACCTTGCATGACTACAGACAATATTTTCGAGTACACCCATTTGAGCACAAATGTATTAATACTAGATTATATTGAGGGGTGGCATAAATGAGAATTCAACATTGGTGCTCAAATTTAATACTTTATTAGTGAATACTTGTCTCAATTCCTGTATTTTTTTGTATTTAACTTATATGCACTCATGCAGAATGAAGTCAATTAAAAAGAGAAGGAATATAATATACATACATACCTACACAAAGAAAATATGTAATTTTTCTACAGATTGCAATTTGTTTGTATACAACACATAATTTTAGGGTTAAAAATCAAATATGCCAAATTAGGTAAATCATGTTGGTTGGGGCAGTGACTAAGCAATGGAACTTCTGTGCTGCATGGTGCAGGTTTGATTATCACATGAAAAATGGTTTGGGTGTTTGTGTGCACTCACTCATTACAGTACAAATTCTAATAATCCTCATACACATAATGGTCACATAATTTGAGCTAAAATGAATCAACAGGCCAATTTCTTATGTCAAGTATTATTAAAAATCCATAGACATATAAATATACCAGTTCTAAGCATAGTACTAAAGGTTTTCTTCAAAGCAGCATGTAATTACTTACATAGGGGTTAGATTACAAGGGTCTTAGGAGGCATGTGTTAGCATGTGAGAACACAGAAGCAATGTGTCATAATCAAATATTGTTACTTGCATCAGTCTTAGAAGCATGGCAGCCTTGTTCGATCATCTATGTTATTGTTGATCTTCTATAATTTTATAAAAAGTAAAAACAATTATGACATACAATACATTTCAAACATTAATTATTATGCTTTATTGATTAGATAATTATACAAAAATAGATTCAAGACCATTTAAAATTCATTCATATATCACTTCAGTTAAATCAACAAAAGAAAAGAACAGATTACTTTGTTATTGTGTGACTTTTACTCACCAACATATTTAACTTCATCAAAAGCTTTTCTTGCTTTCTTAAGTTCTTCATTCATTGTTAACAAATCTTTGACACGTGCATACTTGCGCTGGTCTTTACGGACTAAGAATATAATGTCTTCTACCTGAACTCTACCTGTTCGGCCAACTTCCATTGCTCTGAAAGTTTAATAATGCAATTTAAAAAAGATTTATAAATGTCACATACATACGGATCAGGTACTAGTGACCTACCTATGAGTAGTTTCTGTAATAAATTCTATAACTAAATCTTCTAAAAAATCTACACTTTCTGTGTATGGATTTTGGTCATCTCCAAAGCCGTACATCATACATCTTAATTCTTTGCTGAATAACCTTTTGCGGCCCGATGCTGTAGCTCCAAGCTGCTGCTCGGTTTCCTCATCGTCAAACTGCAATAAAAAGATAAATATAAATATCAATCCAAAATCGCAATATCTGTAGGATCCGTTTATCTTCCGCCTTTGCAGTGGATTTACAAACCTGGTCATAAGAATCGGGAGCGTCGGGCGGCGTCGTCATTGTTATCTAAACCGTATACTATTTTAAACTTATACCGTGTTTTTAATAAATTTGTTAAATGAAGAGATCCTCTTCTCAATATTTTGCAAATATTTTGATTTTGTTTCATCAAATCTTTCATCTGTCACAAATCACAAAGTTTGATATTTGACAGTTGAATGAGTTGACTGACTTTGATAGAGTCACAAGTCACAAGAAATTGATGTTGAGAGTTCGACATGGAGCAAAGCATAAAATAATGTTGTTATTATGGAGCAGTCTATGAATGTGGTGAAAACTGGAACTAACGTTGTCACTTGGAATGACAATGTTTATGATACCAATTAACAAAAATTTCCATTCTTTTAAGTAAATCATAATATGTTATATATCAATTTATTAATTCCACATTGACGTCACAATAATAATTTAAAATTAAAACAAATAAAATGTAATATTTAATCAGCGCCTTGTAACTAGGTGGGGCGATGATATTCGTACAGCCGTGGGCAGGGATTGGAGGAGGAAAGCTGAAGATCAAGCTCAGTGGCGTGCCATGGGAGAACCTTATTTCCACCAGTGGACTGGTATGGGCTGATGAAGATGATGATGAAACATGTAACACTCATTTTGTTATGTTAATACGTGGCTCACAAGCCGAGACTCCACTAGATTACAAAGATTACTTATCACTAAAAATGGCATTTCAAGATCGTGGCTTGCGTTAGTTCACCTGTCAGCCACATTCATAAATGGCCATGTCGGCCTAGATTCTCATTGATTAATTAATTGAATTTAGTGGTTTCTAATGGCTAGAAGGAAACTTGGCAACACTGAATTACAGCATTCATTCATTCATTACAAGTTGTGTTCTCCAATATTCTCTTTGATTACTTTATTCTACGTAGTATTGTATTCTCTTTGACTTCATTTCATTCATATACACCAGCTGTCAAGTTTTTGTCTATTAATCAATTAGTATCTACCATTAGTATCTATATACGTAGTATCTACTATTAGTCTGTGGTATCTACTATTAGTCTGTGATCAATATCAATTAAAAAGCCGGAGAACCTGAATTAATAATTAAATGATACCAATTTAATGGACTTCAGTTAATGATAAAGATATGATAAAACGACAAAATGAATCCTATGACGTAAGTACAACTCTTACAAGATGAAGCTACATAATTGATGGCGGCAAAGAAATCAAATGGAAACTGACTTGTATTTAATTAATTTCAGAAATGTGAAGAATGTTCTTAAGCTAAGCGAACGCGAGCTGTCAGGTAAATCCAAGACTTCCTGGCATGATCAGTACAAAGACAGTGCTTGGGTGTTTGTTGGAGGTTTGCCTTATGATCTCACTGAAGGCGACATTATCTGTGTTTTCTCACAGTAAGTTCAAACATAGTCCATACGTTTAATATAGTTTATAGGATAGAGATGATATGATTATATATATATATTAAGTTAGAAATTGTTCTAAGTATTAAGGTGTGCATACATATATAAGTTACACTATCGCATTAGATTAGTCTGTGAGGATAGTTGTAAGAGTGGAGAATAAATTAATATCATAGTCAAAAATCCTCTTGTATCAACTTCTTAGACCAATTACAGAACAATACTCGAGCATAGATCTTGTCTTGTGCATGAATTTGGGGCATTTGATTGCTGATCCAAATTTAAAGATTTGCTCGAGTCAGCTTCTAATACAAGTGTATAGACTTAAAACTACATTTGCCCAGTATGTACTTGTAATTTGTTCTACAATATTACAAGGTACATTGACTTGATTGAATTGCCACAGTTATTTTATACCTACATAATAACTTTCTATAGAGGATCATCTGTTTTCTGATAATAATGTAAACTGACATTTAATAAATATTACCTTGATCTAATTCTTTAGAAATTATTACTTTATTCAAAATATATTTTTCCAGGTATGGTGAAATAGTAAACATTAATTTGGTTAGAGACAAAGCAACTGGCAAATCAAGAGGTTTTTCCTTTATATGCTATGAAGATCAGCGGTCAACAATTCTAGCTGTGGATAATTTGAATGGAACTAAAGTATGTCAAATATTTCCACTAATGTGTTTGCACATAAAGTTTGAGGTGTTAAGCTATATTGTTATATAGACATGCATTAGCGTGTCCAGCCAGTTCCTTGTTCATTACTGTTTCCTAAGGAAAGCACTAAATGATAAGTCATAATCTCTTGTATCTTTTTCTGCTCATATTTTCAGTTGATTATTTTTTTCCCTAGATTCTGGGCCGCACAATAAGAGTGGATCATTGTGAACAATATCGTGCTCCAAATGCTGATATGTCAAAAGTTGATGAAGTGACTGCAGCAATTAGAATGGAAGGCTGTGCTCCACAACTTATAACAAAAACAGAGACTGTTGTGAAACCGGTATGTTTTTTTTTTCACATCATCATACCTATTGTTAAGAGAGAAAAATGTTCTAATTCATTAAAAACTGATTACAGGAAAAAGAATCCAAAGAATCAATAAAGGTTGGAAAGGTAAAGAAGAAAAAAGAAAAGAAAAGCAAAAAAAAGAAAAAGAAAAAAAGTAAAAGCTCCTCTTCAGAATCAGATTCTAGTAATTAAGTACTTATTGTAAGAGAGGATTTAGGATAATAAACATAATTTTATGGAATAAAATGATAAAATTTTATTTGAAATAATACAATCACAGTTCACGTTAACATGCAACATAGAGATCATTATTTAAAATTAATAATTGAACAATACTGACTAGATATATAATAATAATTTATATTTCATAGACTTCAAATTTCACTTCACATCTCCTAAAAACAATAATTATATTATTCGTATAAACATTATAAAAATTCACATGACTGGGAATAATTGAAATATACTTTTTTATTTTTTTTTGTTTCAACATGAGAGGACCTATAGTCGTTTACCAATAGTACAAATATATTCAAATATTATTTTTACAAATCTAATCTACTTGAATGTTTAGGGAAGACAAAAATTTCTTAATTATTGAGAATTTTCTTGACAGTTTCTGATATGGTGGCATCACCATAAGCAACAATGCCTTCTTTGTTACTATAGTATTGAGATTCCATATCCATTTCATCATTGTAAGTGATTGGACTGTGAGTAGAGTAGCTTATAAGATCACCACCTTTTGCTCGGAGAATAGAGTGCGGAGCGCAGGTATCCCAGCGGAAAGTTGTACCCTGTGACATTATGTATGCTGCAGCTTCACCTGGAAAAAATATCTTTAGTTTATACTTTTATTAAAGACTCTTTCATAGTAAAATCAAATTGATTGAAGATGCTGTAGTTTTGGAACTTAAAGTATACTAAGAATTTTATCCTGGTATCTTTGTCCATTGCATGTCATGCTTTGACTAGACTGTTCCAAGAGTAAACTATTTTATACTTTTTTTTAAAAGGTAATGTCTGGAGTTCATAGATAAAAAAGCAGTATTTAAATCTTAAGTTATTTACTTACCTATAACAACTTTTAGAAGCTTGTGCCCAGCTCCAGGAAGAGACTTGACTTCCCATCCAGCTTCTCGAAATTTATTAGCGATTTCTGGCTTTTCAGCTGAACTCATGAGAATGACATTGTTGACATTGCTATCTTGGACATCACTGCCACCCCATTCATGAGTATCTTTATAGTTAATGCCCCATACCACTCGTCCTTTGCCACTGGATTTAAAAGAAAAATGAAGACATTGTAGTTAGAAGTAATACTTTACACCAATGGTTCAGTACCAAATTGACTTATTATTGGTGGGTTCGGGGACCCCTAGGGGTCCACGGGCAGACTCTAGTTTGAGAAACACTGATAAGTACAAAAGTAATCAATACCTACAATAGTATAGATTGCAAGGAGGCTGAGTATTGAATTGAATGAAGAAGTGTATAACTGTTTGAACTAATCTGCTACTGATTTGATTGTAAAATATTTTCTATTGATTGAAGCTTAAAAAATACTGTTGAAACTTTAAAATACTTCTAATAATAACTTGAAAATTATATTATGTTAGTAAGTTAGCAATGAATCACACTCAACAACAACATAGTATGATATAAAATGAAGAATGTATTCATAAATATAACTCAGACTTACTTATTATAAAATGGTTGATTGATGACACCAATAATAGGTTCTCCAGTGGACCTGACATAGGCACCGATAAGAACTGTCACACATGGAAGACCATGATCTGAATCAGCTTTACCCTGGACACCAGCGATGAACTCAGCAGTAGCATCTATGAACACACATTTCATTCATTTTAAAGATATAATTCATTTATAAAAGAAAAACGAGTTTAACTGTAAAGTGTATCTTGCAAGATCAATGAGAGTGTTTTATTAAATTAAAACTATATTAAGAGTACTAAGGTGAATGCACAAAATTTACCTATAGGATCTATCCAAATGCCTAAATCAGAAATGTTAATCTCTGGAATATCTTTTGGTAACTTATCACAAAATGTATGTTCTGTGTCACGGTGGGCCGCTTCAGCCATTCGTTTCGCAACCGCAGGTGCTACTAAATACTGTAAAAGATCTGTGGTGCCTTCTATAGTATCACATAATTCGATCCTTACTCCTCCAATCTCGGAACACTCTTCGCCCCTTACATGCTCTGCGAGCTCTGGGAAATGACAGGCTATTTCTGTTTTAGCAGCTTCTTGGGCCAAAACATCGGCAATCGTTTTAAAGTCTCTTTCAAAACGGGCGTTGGCATCGCCTTCAAATTTTTCTGCGACCAATAGAACTTCGTTCGTTGATCCAGCACAACAGGAACGAGCTACACATGCTGCCTTTTCAGAAGCATTTATAAGGGTCTTCAAAATATGCTTCATTTTCTTACACTTTTACAATACATGCGGTATTGAAATCAATAATTCAATTTACACCGAGAAGACTCGTCTACAATCAGAAAATCTAAAAATAGAAATGTCATCTCATGATCATGTCAAACTTGTTTACATTATTTCAATCAATAACAATAGGGATGCGATAAAGTAACAATTTGTACAGCGCAATAGTAATCGACTAAAATTAACTCACCCGTATTTAAGGACAATACTTTTCTAAATAAGGAAATTCTTTTAATATTTGAAGTGGCCAGCCTGAATTCATAATGAATAAATTCACAAACACCAGAATTTTTGGTGATACTGGCCAATCGAAAGTCAAATTGGGCTTTTATGGCTATTATCATAGAAATTTTGGAAGGCATTGATTATGCATCAATAGGCACATATCTATTACAAAAATAAAACACGTTTGTAATTTTTAAACGGGACAAGATTTTTTAGTCACGAAACGAGACAAATTCTGATGAACAGAGGCGCCATGTTCAGACTATGGAGGGTAGAAGTAAGGAGGATCAACTCAAGACGGTGAAGACGGTTCTCCTTACTTCTACCCTCCATATTTCAGACTCACCAAAACCATAGATTCATAAACATGGCGGTAAAGTTATACCGCGAATTCAAAAAAGTTATTAACAAAAAGTGCTAGAGATAGTTTATACCACAATAACATAAACCAGAAAAAAATAAATAGCGACAAAAACGCACTGTGATCAACATGGGAAGCAATAAAACCCAGCATGTAAGTTTTTTTTTCGGATAATTTATCGGGAAGTCATTAAATAAATCCTCACGCTTGGATTAAAAGCTATCCTTTATCTTAACCAGGGTTTACGGTATCTCCGTATTAAATTTATTGTAAATCGGTCCAGTCGTTTTACTGTGAAATCGCATTTTCCTATAACAGAGTTTTTAGGGCTATACTTACTAATATTTTTATTTCCTCCGCGCTGGTCCGACTAAATAGATACTGCCGCGGTAAAATGTGGCAACAAATATTATGCCGTAGTCAGCATATTATTTCGGCCCATAATCCCAGGTTAAGTTTTTGTAGTGAAACTGTGTGAAAAATAATCCTACTACAAAAATAAGAAAAACACTACCTATTAACTTACACACACTACAATAATATTAATTCACGGAGCTATTGTTTTTAGGAAGCGCTGTATCTAGTCGGAGCGGCGCGGAAACTTTTATCTAATCTAATAATCGAATAAATCTAATAATAAATAAATAAATATAAAACTCAAAGGTGACTGACTGACTGACATAGTGATCTATCAACGCACAGCCCAAACCACTGGAGGGATCGGGCTGAAATTTGGCATGCAGGTAGATGTTATGACTTGGCATCCGCTAAGAAAGGATTTTGATAAATTATACCCCCAAGGGGATAAAATAGGGGATGAAAGTTTGTATGAAACTTTGTCAATTTTAAACCGATTGGGCTGAGAATTCATATAGCCCACGCGGGCGAAGCCGCTGGCGGAAAGCTAGTTAATCTATGTTTTTATTCATTAGTTACCTACAGTGCTCTATGCGCCTTTATCCCATAAGCAGGCTCATTCAACATTGATTATAATTATTAAATCATTTAGCTTCCTACGACAACATAATAATGATTATATAGATAGAATAGAATAATGTTCTTCATTTAAACTATAAAAAAAACCATTGGTTGTACCTGCCTATACCTACTCCAACAACGTAGTCAATCGTACACACGATTGCACGTTACACGTTAGCCCGATTGTATGATATAATCACAAAAAAAGTTTTCTTCTATTCTCAGCCAACAGTATGAAATCGTTTTGTCATTATTTAATGAAAGTGTTCAAGGTTGCCAAATATCAGCGAGTGAGTGCAACAGTAGCCAGTCATCATGAATGCGTGATACCTGTCGTGAAACGGTGCGTGCTTGACCTTAAAGGCGCGTGCTGATCGAACTATTTTGTTAAATCACTAGTAAATTAAATAAAGTACCGAATAAAGCAATATTGCCGAGACATGTCGCTGTTTCGAAGTAGTTCATGAACACAATTTATTTATCAATTTTCTTTTATGTTATATTCTATTAATTCTATTCTTTTCTGCGTACATAGGTGCCTACCTGTCTAGTACTTACGTAAGTGCGTATTTGTACCGGCAAAGCAGGTAGGTAGGTACGTACTATTGCCCAATTGTAGAAATGTACGTAAGTTAAAAAGCTACTTACTTTTGTCGCAACCTCGTCGAGTTTTGGTAACTATCTAACTAAACAATCTTTTATCGGTATAAAACAAATCCCATTTCACTTACAAAAATAGTGTACGAGACGAATAGTTTTGAGAATCGGAATAGTAAGTAGATATCTAGTTTCAGAGATCAGGGTCCATAACACCACGTATTTTTGCCACCACAAGGTGTGGTTCAGGTGTGAAAATGAGACACAGCTACTACCGTCGTATAGCACCGTCTCTTTGTCACAACTAAACGATTCCTATTTTTGAACGTCATATTAAGGTCCCGGAGGTTCCTTCTACAAACCTTAGGCAATAATGATTCCCAGACCGAATTTCCCGTTTGGCGGTAATCACCACCAAGACTGGCCATCTTCTTAGCGATACGATTAAATTGAACCGAATTATGTTTAAAAATGGTTACCCTTATCTATACTATTATATAAAATGACAACCTCATACACTGAATGACTGACTCATCAACGCAGAGCCGAAACGGCTGGACCTAGAGTACTGAAATTTGGACAGGAGGTGCCTTTTATTGCCTAGACAAGTAATAAGAACGGATTTTTGAAAATTCCAACCCCAATTATATTAAAATAGGGTTGAAAGTTTGTATGGAGTAAGTTTGATTTTTGATTCAATTAAACTCAAATTTTGTAGAAACACTGTAGAATAAAAATAATTAAACACGTGTTTCACAGTTTTTCAAGATTTTAGCCCTAGGGTGAAAAAATCAAATTGTAAGTTTGTAAGAATAAAAATATGTTTTAACTTTACGCGAAAACGTCTAAACAGTTTTACTTGAAATTCACCAAAAATGTTTGTTATGAATCGAGTCAAGCTTTAGGCTACAAATCATCACGCTAATTATTATGGGGAATGAGCAGTGAGGCATTGAAATAAGTTTCTAATGAGATGACCTAACAAGTTTTTATAATTATGCATTTTCGCTATCATTACAATCTTTGAAATCATCACGCCCGTTTCTAAAGCAGATAAGCAGTAATTAAAATTGAATACGTTGTATTAGAACGTCAATTTTACATGCAATGTCAACGAGCACTGTAGCGGAGGGGCTGTATTAATGATCATGCGAATCGGTTACATCGAGTTCGAATCCCACATTTTTTAGATTTTTTTTTAGTTTGGTGTATACATAATTTTCTTTTTCTTTTAGTTAATATCACATAATATCTTTCACCTCAGCGGCTTCAAGAACTAAGTTACGAATTTGTTAAAAGTAAGCGCTTTCAAGTCATCATATTATGTAGATGTTATTCCACTTTAGTAAGCATTAATGCTCATGCATTCTATGTATAAAAATGACCTCTTTTCATACATAACAGTGGAATAATTATTAAAATAATAACTATTCCACACTTCAGAAATTAAGAATCTAGAATTCCCTTTGCTAATTAACAGATCATAAGGCCAAACATTTAAATGTATTCGGATGGACCTGAGTAAGGATCGTTTGTATTACACCTAACTGTTAGCGAAAATGTTGGTACGCGATGTCTTATAGATATAACAATAAAACATACATTCGGATATAATTCACCGTTCTCCAGCTTTTCCTAATCATCAAGATTACCCGTACGCCCAGTGCATGGCACCCCACAATTGTGGCGATAAAAATCCTTTGAGGAGTGGCTAGGAAGGCGCCACGGCGTCTTGCCCTACCGCAGATCCTATGCCTACGCCTGACGCAGGTTCTCACCGGACACGGATATTTTGGGAGGTTCCTGTCCTGTTCCTTAACGTCGGGGTGTCGACACTGTGAGGATCATACAGTGGAGCATACAGTGGTGATTTGCCCCGCTTGGATGGCGGTGACCTCTCACGTTCGGCCCTGGTTCAAACCATGGTCCAAAACGAGTGGGAATAGGAAGCAGTCGCCTCCTTATGCGAAACAGTCATGCTAGAGAAGGAGATAGCGGGATACGTGAGGGAGACAAACCTCACGCCCCAGCCAAGCATTTAGAGCCAGGAATCGACTCCAGGCCACTGCAGGCCCGGACCTGCAGACTTTAAGCAATAAGTGGCTAGCCGTCCGGTAAGAATTAAGCCCGCGTAGACGGCGCGTTTGAATTCCACGCACGCCTCAATGAGATGTTAGCATAGTTGACGGGGACAGACTGTTGTCAGACTGTTCGAAAGAGCTACCACGACCTAAGAAAATAAAGAGCGAAGAAGAGAACAGAATGGATCGATTTAAGTCAGTCTGACACTTACCCCCGCTCCGCCCACAACGGGAAGAGTCGGGAGATGATTTTCCATTCCAAAAAAAAAAAAAAACTTTTTGCAAAAATTGAACGAAAATACACAACACAATACCTAGTGGAGACACCGACTTCTGGAACGATGTATTAGTTATTTTTCAATTTGTATTATTTTACAAGCCAGTTCTATTTTTGCAAAAATGTTTTTCAGTTCGCTTTTGAGTGCAGTAGTTTGTAATTTAAATAAATAACAATATCCTAATGTCTAGACAAATGTTCATCGCCTTGAATAAGGGTGAACTCTATACCCCTGTTTTCTCCTTTAAAGCTTAGAGGTGTGATTTTATGTTATAGAATAGTGAAACCAATCACTGGCATACGATAGCAGTAATTGCTGTTCCTTTACTATTAGTAATTGAAGAGTTCCATTGGCTATCTCCGAAGAACTTCATTAGACCCCAATATACTATATGTATTATACTAAAAACCTTCCTTGAAAACTATGCATTTGAAGAACGAAAACTCCTATCCAATTCGGTTCAGTAGTTTTTGAGATAATCGCGGACATAAAAACACGCACATACGGGTCAAATACAGAACCATGTTTTTTGAAGTCGGTTAAAAAACAAAGACTGCCTACCCGTGCGGAGCCGGGGCGGGCCACTAGTCTAATATATTATGGCCTGACTGCGGCAGCCGGCAAGTGCAGTTTGAGCTTAGTGATGCGCGAGTATGCTTGGCTGCCAGCCCCCTTCTCAGCTCCTTTTTATAATCAAGAAGGTGGGTGGCTAAGTGCATAAAACTTATATGTTGTGTGAGATGAGTACTAGGCAAGTGCTATACCTGTAAAACTTACAAAAACGTCAAACTTAAAAGTATGAAAGTAGAGGGAGTTTATGACATGGAATGATGGCACGTTCAACATTTTTTTTACTCTTAACAACTGGCCGCAGGTATATCGGGTGAGTACAGCACTTGCACTTACCTAATTTGTCTAAATCATAACCTTTTTAGTTCACCGTAGTCGAGTAAAAATGAGTTAGATTAGCTCTATTGACATTTAAGAGATTAAATTAGCACAATAGTTAGAAAGGGAGACCATGGTATTATCTGTTCTATGTCATGGGCTTATCGGTTATTGTCTAAAGTAGGTAGTTATCTACAATTGCACTGATTTGATCATTTACGTTCGTATCACTTCGAAAGAGTTACCGCGGCTCTGGAATTGGGTTTTAGTAAGTGTGACAGCCCCGTCTGCTCAACGGATATTGACCATTGATAATAATTGTGCTATACTACCTACCTAATCTACTAATATCACAATTTAACGTACCTACATATCATAATTCTGAATGATAAATTGACTAAATCACGTAATCTAAAGTTTGAAAATGTATGTAGGTATGTAGACGTTCATAAAATGTTATTTAACATATGAACCAATATTTTGTTAGTGAAGCAATTTTCGCACAAGGAATATTATTAAGAAAGATTATGTTTACTTTTGGTTAGGCATTATTTTGACCGAGTTTCGTTTTGTGAGTCCTTTCTCTCGGAGTTAAAGACCTTGTGGCTGCTGTCATTCGGTTTCAGAGGAATTAACGCAGTTTATAGTTACGGCATAGCCAGGTTATAACTAATAACAACTGCCTGCTTAACAACTGTAGTGGAAGGCATAATATAAAATCGCGAACATATATGTATACATACTGGTCGTATACAGAACCTCGTTTTTTGAAGTCAGTTAAAAAACCACTTTGGAAGATAACGCAAAATGTGTTTTTGTGTTGTTTTATTGTTGTAAAAGTATTCTAATCAATAGTCTTAACCAATGATATTAACTCTTATTAACGTTGACTCTCAAAGATTAATATGAAGATGATAAATATGACTCTTACTCTTTAGACTCTTCAAAACATCATATTATTCATCTTCAAGAGAGTTTTATAAAACTGGATGTGCTATGACAAATTGCCGATAGCAGCCTTGTTTCTCTAGTGGTCATAAGTGCGATTGCTGAGTATAAAGTCTTGAGTTCATGTTCCAGATTTAGTCATGTGTTTTTTTTAATGTTAAATTGATTTGTGCCCGGTGGTACGCTGTCTAAAAATTTTGTTGAAAACATGGTAATAATTGCCTATGTTGCATCTTAGCTATGTATAGCTATATAAAAGACCATATACACCATCTCCCCAACGAATAGCTAGGTACCTACTTGAAGTTCACATAGGTAAGAAAAGCGGTCAACAAAGACATTATTGGGCAATAGTTGTGGACAACTCGTTACTCGCACGCATTAGATTTAGCAATAACCACATCCAATCAACTTTATTATACACACTTTTATTATCTACATCATACATAGTTTGTCGCGAACAAATCTTGACATTAATAATTACTTATATTTTATTTACGTACTTTTACGCTTCCATAGTCGACATGGACTGACATACTCGTAAAGTGTAGATGATTTTTTTTCTCATGTAACCCATTGTGTGAGGCATCGTTAGATACATATTTTATAAATGTAACAGGTGCGTGAAGACCATTTTCCGATTTAGATATTCATTTGCGAAATAATTCTTTTTTTTTTCTTAAAAAAAATATATCAATTATTTGCATGATTTTAAGTTTTTTTGACAACGATATTATAATAATTAAGCGAACATTTATCATAGTTCTTGATCTTTTATTAAAATTCAAAAACTAAGAGATTTAAAAGTAATTACAAAAACAGCCATTTCCATGAAAACTGTAGTTCCTGCAATAACTACTTGTGACTGGTGCCTTTTACCATTTGGAACTAAATACTAAAATGGTTACAGTTGATAAAGCGTAGGTACCTAATGCATACAGCATTTTCTTTCGCAAACAACTGCAGATAAGAATTTTATTTAAGTAATTATGGTGTCTAATTGTTTATTAATTTGCGTGTTGTTAGGTGTCACTATGTCACGATGATGGTAAAAACTACCGTGTAACCTTTATTTAATAACAAATTGTCGTCAAATTGTCGCCAGTTGATGTAAGGCTTTTACGTAACATTTGGTAATGACATATTTATTTGCAGCTTCACGTGATGTGTCTTACAAGATGTTTGCAATAACAGCAGGAGGCAACAGCTGTTGACTTTCATGATGCTCAAGAGATTGTCGAAAATATTGCATATTTCTTTCAGCGGTGGCTAATCGATCGTTGCAATCAGGTAGGCACATACGTACTTGTGACTTGGTGCAATTTTCATCACTATTAATCTCATACGATTTTTTTGCTCTGTCTAGGATGCTGAACGGATCCGATAAGCCTCAGTATGCATAGGCAGTGATAGTGCCTAATAATCTTTAGCAAAGGTGAGTGAACTTGTTTGCCTCTCAATTACATACTGGCCGAGTGCGTGTCACGCAGTGTAGGGTTCCGTAGTACATTTGAGTTACTACCTATATACCAGGAGTAGAGACCTATTCTATTAAATACTCACTCCTTGCACAATAGAACTAGATAGTTATTTGTTATATTGAATTGCATGATAATTGAATCCTTACTAATATTATAATTTTAAAATCACCAGTATGTCTACTACACTTCCATGGTACACCGGCTAAACCGAGTTAGATGAAATTTGGTATGGTGAATTGGTGCTAGTTTGAAACCTGGGGAAGGACGTACGATATTTTGTCCAGGTGCGTAAAGTTACTCTTTCAATATCGGGGTGAAGTCGTAGAAAAGACCTAGCTATACATAAGTACGAAATTAATGTGTGAAACAATTTCTTTAAATTATTACGTGGAACATAATTATTATTTAAACCACTTTCTTGTACCTACTCAGTGCCCTTGATTTGTGAAACCTTGTGTAAGGACCTTGACTGAGTCAGTATTTTATGATATTCCCGGCAACGCAAAGGTTTAATAAAAAGTTTCTATGACTAATGACTATGGGCAAGTTCTATGCATCTAAAACCTTAAAATAATTCTGTGAATAACCTAATGATTTATCATACCTTAGTTTTTAATTACATTACTAGGTTGTCGTTTTTTTCAGGTTTATACCTGAAAAGGGTAACATTGTTCTCATCGTTATGATTAACTGTTACTTACTACTTAATTATTATCTGAATATGAGATAACCTACAAAAAGTTTATAAATATCTCAAGTTCGGTATTTTAAAATTAATATAGGTAGTCCTGCATTTTTTGCGACTACATGGTTGACTCCGTAGTAGAAATTGGTAATAATAATGAGTTCAATGATCCCTTTTCATATTTATGGTAAACAAATTTACTTGTATTGGTGTGGTGTGGTAGTGGTACCTAAAAACGTCCCAGTGCGAATAGGACTCACGCGCTGAGGGTTCAGCATACTTAATTTGTACAGTAAAATTTCTGCTTAATTCAAAACTGTGATAAAACACTGTTACTCAGCTGCATCCGGTTTAGACTGGGATCCGACCCCAACATAGTTGGGAAAAGGCTAGGCAGATGATGATACTTCAAAACTGTGATACTTAGAAACATACATTTATTTTTCCACTAATATACTAGCCCTACTTGATTATTTTAGACGAGGATTTTACTCGCGTCCCGAGGAAATTATTTAGCGCATCCGGTTAAAATAACTGTCTCCAGGGTCCTATTTTTTTTCTTACCAAATTTCAGGCAAACCAGATCAGCCGTTTTACCGTGAAAGCGTCAGAAACAAACTGACTTTCGCATTGATAATATCTTCTCTATATCTGTGTCTATATATCAAAATGAATCCCTATTTCCTTTGGTCACGGCATCACGCGTGAACGGCTGGACCGATTTGGATATAATTTGGTATGTAGATAGAGTGCTTTCAAGAAGTTCCCTCGGAACGCGGGTGAAACCGCGGGAAATAGCTAGTTAGTTATAATATTATTTTTTTGTGCAATTTTCATTATTATCCGAATTCTAAAAGACATTACTAGCAACTACATTTTTGCTTTTTGCATAGTGCATGTATTTTTCCTTAGACCGTATAATATAGGTATACCACTGAGGGACAAAGTTCCAAGCAGGTTGGCATTTGATTGTTCATTTGTAACAGTGAACAGCTCTTGCCTTCAAAGACGGAAGTGCAAAAATTTTAATGCACTGTGGCAGGATTTCCCCTACTTTTAATGTCAAGTGTTTGGTTTTTTGCTTATTGGTAGGTATAATATGACTGCATAATATTATTCCGGACTTATGTCCGAATAAGTAAGTTGCGCAAAATAAAAAAATATAATAATTTATTCACTATACCTAATGATGATCCAAGGCAATGTGTTTAACTAGGTCACTTTGTTTTGTACGGCAGCGAGATATCGCTGCAAAAATTACCAGGTATTATAGTAAGTGCCATCAGTACTAGAAATAACAGATTAGTAGTAGAAAGAACATAAGTGTTAATAGAATTAAGTAGCTAAGTAAAGTCTTTGCAAAATTCATCTTCATAAATGGTAATTAATATTGCATATTGAAATTCGGTTGTCGCAAATGAGTCAAACTTCTATCTATGTATAATAAAGCTTTGACTGATTGTTTACCAGTAAAAAAAAAAGATTTGAAATACCGATTCTTGAGGAAAGTTATAAGAGCAAAGCGAAAAAAGGTGGGGCGGAAACTGCGAGGCATAGCATTATATACATATTTTAATCTATCTACGAAATTATAAATTAATATTTTATTTTGCAATACGACATTTTTGAGTATGAGATATGACTTACGCAAAAACTAGTTATATTACTGAAATCCTTACAAAATAATTAACGCATTTTTGGTGAAAGTCCCCACACAACACTCGTTTGGAATACCACCAATATGCGGGGTATACGAGACTTAACCTCGTTATAATAAAAGTTGTAATTCCTTGAAAATGGTAACAATCGCTGTTGCGTAACATGAATTATTATGATTCAGGTTTCGTTTCAAAGGATTATAAATCATACAAAATCTGTGAAGATGTTACTTAACACTTATTAAAAAAAAACTTTTTACAAAAAAATAAACCGACTTCCAAAAATTTTTTTATTTTTTCGCTTTTCAGTGTCTCGGTCTTGCTATCTTAACAAAATAAACACACCACTTTTTTAGGTTGTAATAAGCGTAAATAACCAAATCATCTAAGTATTTGGTATATCAGCAAGTAGAGATAAATCGTTATTTTTGAAATATTTATAAAACGGCTGAACCAGTAGTGATAAAATTTATATGGACCACACGGGAAGCACCAGCTTTCAAATAAAAAAGAATCATGAAAATCGGTTCACCCAGTCGCAAGTTATGAGGTAACAAACATTAAAAAAAAACAGTCGAATTGATAACCTCCTCCTTTTTTTGAAGTCGGTTAAAAAATAACTAAGGCCGACTGCGAAAAGGCATAACGATGTTTTAAATATAATATGTATGTAGCCAGCTGCAAACTATTAAAAGAGTTAGAATGGTGCTATAAACATATGAAAATTAGTGCCATCGGGCCTCAGGCTTAATTATATTTAGTGAGCAATGGTACAAATAAGAGGGCTATACAAGTGGGCTTTAGTTTTTAATACTAAAAGAACATAAATCTAAGTTTAAAAAGAGAATTGGGAAAATGTGGTCTTTCTTATTTATTAACCTACGTTGCATACCTTGACCTTTTCTCAAATAATAGGTTCTAATTACGGGTGTCGTGATCTCACGCAATATCGACTGTCCATGCTAAAAGGGAGATAAGGCGATTGTCGTACGTAGTCACCGTAATGGAATAATAGAAAAATATTATGGTATCTGGGTACTTTGAGATAATAACAGAAAAAGTTTAGTAGGGCAAGGGCACTTACAATAGTTACGTTTTCGAAACTAGACTGCTTTGGAACAAATTATTATCAAATGTGAACTTTCACTTGCCTGCATGCAATTGATGAACTTATAATGTTGGTAAGCAGGTAATAACCGTGTGTATTCAATATTTTATGTGATATTGTTTATTATTACAAAAACGCTTAGCACCTCTACGCTGAGTTATTATGGTAATATCGTTTTAACTGATGATTTTCATAAATGTTTATGTTCAAGCCACTTTTGAAGACCTTTTAAAGGTCTTATGAAATTTTCCTGCGTTTTACCTAAGAGAACTACTTTGTGCACCTGAACGAAAAGTCAATTTCAGCAAATTCGATTCAAGAGTTTTATGCCGAAAGCGTAACAGATAGAGTTATTTTCACATTTATAAAACTTGTCTTTACAAAGTTGTAATTACAAAGGTGTACGTAGAGTTATTAATTAAAACATTTTAGACTGTCTAGGTGTGATTTTCGTAAGTTCAATTGTTAGTCGTGTTGTGCAAATAAAGTGTTATTGGGATTTTGTATCAGATTTTTTTAGCAGCCGTAAATTGGCAGAATGATAGCCATAGGCTCGCATTTTTTCTCAAAAAGTGGTAGGTTAATGTGCGTGGACTAGCTAGCTACCTCAACTTCTGCCAACCCTTCGAGAAACAGGCGTAACGTTTTATATGTTTATTATAAATATACAATAAAGTACTATCAAAAAGCCGCGTCGAATGGTGTATGTATCGTCTTTCTACGATGAAATTCTTTTTTTTTTCATCGTAGAAAGACGATACATACACCATTCGACGCGGCTTTTTTTTCTTAACATCAATACAATTATAAGTCATTTAAGCCAATTTTTGAGATACGACATTTCCGCTTTTTGCCGTCGATATATACTACTAATTCTCACGGTTTCACCCACATCCTGTGGAGAGAAATACCTGATCTAACTGGAACAAAGTCTTGTCCTTCCCCATGGCTCAAATTCCATACCAGAATTCATTAGTGTGGATCTTCATAAATCTTTGAGTAACTTTTTAAGTATTGCGCTGACACTTACTCAATGTTTATTTTAATAATATTTCCAAACATCTATTGTGTAATATAATAGGTACCGTAGTTTTGCGTCCTAATTATTGATTTATTATTCCAGTCAGGC
The DNA here is from genome assembly GCA_963891755.1 of Pyrrhia umbra. Lineage (NCBI taxonomy): Eukaryota > Metazoa > Arthropoda > Insecta > Lepidoptera > Noctuidae > Pyrrhia > Pyrrhia umbra. The sequence goes on from OY982924.1 coordinate 6,435,388, forward strand.
ACGGCTTACTGGCGGGAGTGTGAGTTTTGACGTTGCCTAATTTGAACTAGTATACTTAAATTAAAATTGCATTAATAATAGTTTATGTCGAAATATATGCAGTACTAAATGGTTTTCCGGATGTAGCAAAATGTAACTTTCTTAATCGCGGAGTTCGACTGTTGCATTCTCAATAGACAACTGATTCCGGAGTCCTTTGTGGAATTAATCAGGAATTGGTTCTTGGTATAAAAGTTTAAAGGAAAACCTCATTAAAAAGCAAACTTTGTTCACATACTGTAGGAATTGTTAATTTATGTAAAAAAAATATGACATTTAATCTATTGGCATTTGGGTGATGCAAGCTATTATTGTAAATTATATAATGTACTTACACTTTTCTTACGTAAAAATTTCGGAAACCCATTTAGATATACCAACAATAGCATTGTGATCTGGCTATCGTAATGACTAATATGTAACAACACTGCAGATCGATATTGCAGAAATAGTGTTACATTATTATGTTTTCCGGTACAATTTCCTTACATTAATTGACTATGACTAGTGATTCGTATTGATAATGAACAGCGATAAGGGATGCACAATTGTATTGAAGACATTTGTATGTAAGAACCACGTGGTTCTCATGAGAGTATGTATGACCTTCAGAAATGTATCTATAGCGCCTTTAAGCAATTTACAATAGAATACAGCTTTCCCTTGGTTTCAGAGGTTTGTACAAGTTGAGCGCTCGTGGAGAATAGACCTCTATACGTACTTATACATAAGTTCTACTGTTTCAATGTACGGTTTGGCGCGGTGTTCAATATTTTCTTTTAGTGGACTGTTGTTAACGAATTTGGTGTGTGCTAGTGCTGTTTATTTAACGATACAGAATATTTTAAATTAAAATGTTTGAAACAATAAGAAATATTACTAGTTGGTAAGTTTTTTTGTTTATTTTTTGCGTATTTTCAAATAGCCTTTTATATTAACGACATAAAAAGTTATTTATAAAATTATAATCTTTAGAAATTTATAGGGCTTCAGGCGAAATTTCTTTTTCACTTCTATTTTTTTTAGTTTGTTTTCTCTGTCTATCTGTAACGCTTTAATGAGAAAACGGCTGAACTAATTTAGACGGAATTTGGTATAGAGATACTTTGTAACCTGGTGGGAAAAGTAAGTAGTTCACGTAGAATGCAGGTAACCTTCTGGTAATAAATATTATAACTGAAAAATTAGAGGCTTCTATAGGCCGATTTCTAGATTTCTTCCCTTTTTATTGTTTTTTTATTTTCTATAATACATAGGTTTTTTTTGAAAAGCGCTACTGCTAAGTATGCTGTGCTGGGTTCGATGCTCAAGTCCGGTAAAGTATTATTGGGTTTTGCGGTGACGAATTTTCAGTACCAGCCGTGAGTCCAGAGTTAGAGTGAATTGGCGACCGATTGATAGCAATAGGCTCTTCTCCCGTTATTTGGGACTCGATAGATTGGTAAATGTGGATGTGTTCCTATAAGGTGCACCTCTGCCTAACACTTCCGGCCGGTTCAGGTTATGCTATGTTACGATTGCATATTCTACTAACCAAATAATTCCAAAATACAAGTTCTTTAAAAAACAATTTATTTTGGCTTAGAAAACTGATACATTTTCAATTAATTGTTGAATAAATTTTTAGTTGTATTGAAATCAATAAATATATAAATCAGTTGATTTGATAAAAAGGTGACATCATGACACATCATTGGTGCTATACAAAATCTATGGGAGAATCATGTTTTTTTTACTTGATTTTGTAAAAAGTACGATAGATAGATTGGCGGTGTTATGTCCTATTCGTTTGAAAGACTTTGTGCTGAAATTATACTTTTTCCTAATAAAATCATGTTAGTATGTTAAAAATGTGAGGGAATATTTTTTTTATCATTTTATAAGTTAGGTTATAGAGAGAGAATGGTAGACCATTTAACAAGACATTGACAAGTAATATCCGCGATTCCTGCATGCAAAGGGTTGTAAAGGTTGTATAATACCTATAAAGTTATTCGAAATTAGGGACTCTAATATTTGACGCAGAGTCGTTTAAATATTTATTGAATTTAATTTTGGGACAGCCTAAACAAATTAGACTGACTAAATCAATGAACTATGAACAATTTGGGCATAAACGGCGACACACGGTCTCATATATAGCAACAGAACTTCGCTCCTGAATTGTTGCAGTTATTTGATCTATGTTTAGTAGGTCAGCTTACACATAATGGGCTTTTAAAATCAGGAAACACAAACGTTCTATACCTACAAAGCCTCAAGTTCGCCGCCATTATTAGGTGGGATAACCGGCTAACATAATAGGTAGGTAATGCAATTTACAGAAACAAAGAAAACTCGGTCAAGTGCGATGTGGTCTCGTTTGCACATAAAGGGTTCCGTTCATTATAAAGAAAATGGATGCGACTTTCAGGCCTTGAATTATAGTCAATTATTTGGAAGTTATTGTTTTTTCTTTTCTTAAATATAGATACTACTTTAAAACGTTCCGTTGTATGAGCCTTAAAAAATATAGTTTTATATTGTTATTTCTTTAAAAAATATAAGTTCTACTTTAAAACGTTACGTTGTATGAGCCTTAAAAATGTAGTTTAAATATAAAAATACTTGATTAATATTCCATTTTCATTCTTATATGGGACATCAGTAACAAAACGAAATAACTATTTTTTCTCATTTCCGAACTTGGTTTTTTAATTCTCATTATGAAGGAGGATGGATTTCCTACAAATACACACACCTTTTAAAAAAAATATGTTAATTTATAAATTAAATTACTCGATAAGTTGAGGAAAATCTTTTACGAAAATTATCCTGCAGTTGTACTTATATGGTAAGAATCCAACTTGTAAAAAATTCCACATACCTAAACAAAAAGTTTTTTTCCTGATTTGCTATAGGTGCTATCTTGCTTCTTGTTAACTATCACGATTTACACATTATATTATGTGGCTTGACCCAAGTAATGGAACTGAATATTAAGATGAGGATTAATATAATCAGTAAGATAATTTTGGATTGGCCGCAAGAAGCGCCCAAACCTTTGTTACTCAAATTTAAAGGTCCTTAACGAAATGATACTCTAAACCCACATAGGATCATCGGGATAGTTTAAGTATTTATGGAGACCCTCATAATGGGTACATTTCCCCGACATTAAACCTGAACAATGCAACCACCTATATATATATCAATCATATAACATGCATGCCTTGATATATCAATGTAAATACATAAATTAATAAAAGATACAGGCCAGCTCAACACGCATCGTTGTTGATAAGGTTTTGTTCTAAGCTTATTGTTGTTTACATTTTGTGAAGTAAATAAAACTGTTGCTATAGTCTTGAAAGATATTTCAGGTAACTTCGTGCTTTCTTTAGCTTATTATAAGTTCAGGAAATACAATATTTATTTGTAATTAGCTGTCTGCTGTGGTTTCTCCCGCAAGCCGAAGGATCCATCATTTGCGCACCCGAAAAAAGTACCTATCCTATGCATTAATTCATGTTATAAACTATGTGCGTACCAAATTTCATTCAAATATGTTTAAGAGTTTTTGCATGCAAGAGTAATAAATCAATATATAAAAATCAATGCCACTTTTCGTTGTAATTTTATAACTCAAGAATGCGAACTCACCTATCCAAACCAAATGTTTAGGCTTTGTTCGGACTATTTAGTAGATGGTTTATGTGAAGTTTGCACAAAATCGGTCGAGCGGTTCATCTTTAATTTGAATTCATATAGGCACATACATTCTCTCAAAATTTCGCGTTTATAATATTAGTAGGACTAGCGGACCCCACAGAAATTGTTCTACCCGTCATCGTAGTATCACCTGCAAACTGACTTGTGAATATAAGCCACTCCGAAATGTAATAGATAATTTGAAATTGTGGAAATATAGGAAATTATCAATGATGTTCAAGCAAAATATGTTATATATATAATTTATGAAATAGTAGTCGGAATACCTTTTAGTGGATGGTCTGTCCAAGTTTGTGCTAAAACATTTACGATGACTCCTTTCGGCTGTTTTGGAATACTTATGCTATGAGTAACTTACACTTGTCTAAAGAACTCAACAGGTTCTACACCGTTATACCTACTTAATTATTTGCTCTTTAGCAGACGGTCTTAACACAAAACCTTCAGCAGAGTTATTTAATAATATACCTAATACCTCATTCATAGCTTCAGCATAATACACGCAGCCACTCTAAATAAGTTAATCTATTAATTTTTATATTTTAGTACATTTGTTCCGCCGGCTAAATTAATTAAACATTTTATCGTATTCAGTATTCACTATCTAAGCGCAAGTATTTATTCTATAACGCGGTGTCCTGCGTGAGCGACGAACGCGACGCGACGCGACGCGACACGTCGCGACGTAATGTGACTAACGCGACTGTCACATAGGCCGCAAGTAGGGTAGCCGTTGAGTTGATCGCGTTCGTCGCGTTCGCAGCGTCGCGTCGCGTCGCGTTCGTCGCTCACGCAGGACACCGCGTAAAGGAGTTTTATGTTTCCTTTTTTATGATTTTGTTTTTAATTTAAACGGAGTGTATTTTAATTAGTACCTATGTAAATTGTGATGAATATGAGTCTGTGGAGTAGTTTACTGTCGGATTGAATTTCCCAATAAAAATAAAACAGTAAATAGCAGTTAATCCAATTTTTATGAAATTGGATAACTATGCGATATGGGAAAAGCCTAGGACATTTTAATACGTGTAACTCAAGTAGCTCCTTAGAATGCGATTGAATTCGCAGGTACACAAAATATTGCATAATATTCTAGCGAGCTACAGCCCTGCAGCTTTTTATTCGTAATGAGGATTATTACATTTAATTCTAATGAAATACGAGTCTTAGTATAATTTATTCTCGAACATAACACGGTTCTATCAGTAAAAGGAAAGAAGTTGGAAAATAAATCTCTACAAATCTGATTAAAGTTATTAATAAGTAAAATACTATTAATTTTTTGCTGCATATTCAAGATGGTTTCAGGGAGTTTGGAAAAAAAATATATATTAAACTAAGCTGTTTCCGCGGCTGCACTCGCATCTTGGAAATTCTTTAGACTTGGAATTTCTTCACCAACCCGGTTCTTCCCCAGGGTTCAGGGTACCTCCTACCCTCGTTGTCATTGCGGGGACTCTTTGGTATATTATAGCTTTTTATAAATAAATACTTTCAAATCGGTTCGGTTCCAGAGTTTAGCCATTATATCGTTACCATACCAACTCACAATTACTTAGAAAGATACATACATATATACACACCTGTTTTCCTTGCACCTATATAAGAAGCACCCAACATTTCGGCAGTTAAGTTAAAATCCCATGGTAGGTACCTATACAGAGGCCTATGTCCTACAGTGGACAGATACAGGCTGATGATGAATGAGAGGCGAGTCGATGGCTTTGTTTATAATACAACAATATAAATAATTGTTCCAGGAAACAGTGGTGGATCATCTTGACCATGATATCTACGATGATATCAGGGTATCGACAGGGGCCATCACACATCGTGTTCATCATGGTTGATGATATGGTAATATATAATTTTTATATGTTTTATAAGTCAGATATTTGTCCAATTTTAGGCAAGAACTATACTTACATAATTGCTCATGCCGTGATAAACACACAACATGGTGGTAGTGGGGCTGATGGCCTAAGTGTGGTGGTGGTAGACCATGGTTGGCGAATGGATAATGATGGTTTTGAATGTATGTTTTAATGTAGGTATTTTATTTTTTTGCACAAACCTACAAAGATATCCTGAACAACTAGTTTTGATACTAATAAATGCAGACACAAATGTCGAAGAAAAATTGCTACATAAAGCTATGTTTCTTCGACATTTGTATCGTTAGTACTGATGTTTTAACATTATCACACGAGTTAAAAATAGAAACTAAAAATTCTAAACAGATAATCTAACCAATATAAGGCTAATTGCGACAGGCACAATGGTATAAAAAATTTTATTTTGTTTCAGTTTATTGTTTTGTACTTTTTAGTTTTAATCGACACGAATGTTTTCTCTCTGGTGTACGGTAGATATCATAAAAGTTCATGACTCTCAGAGATATCTTGCAGTGGTGACATTACAGTCACACGTACGCACTCATACGTACGATTTAGAAACAGGTGGTTAGACTCTACTTCAGCCAATGATTGAATTAGTCGACCAACTTCGCTGATAATGTGTCATAATTTGAAAGTAGGAACAAGTCTATTACAATAACCATATTTTCATCATCTTTCATTACGAGAGTTACGTGTCTGTAATCTGGTGGCCCGAATTACAATTTCATACTTATTTACGATTATAAAATGCTATTTGGTACCACTTCTGTAAGAATTATATGCAATGATGTTATTACAAGTGACAAAGTAATTATATGTCCATTGTATGTAAAATTTGCATTATTATTTAACTGTTGAACAAGTGTTTCATCAATTTTGTTTGCACTTGAAATTATTTGGCATGAATAACGATGACGTGAATTGAGTGTTAAATTTAATGTTCGGTTAAATTACAATACAAAATTATAACCATTCAAGATAATATATGTTTCTGAGGAAAATAAGTTTAACAATACCTGCTTGATATAAAACCACCAATAAACCTGTGTAAAATAAAAGGTCTTAAGTTTTTCCTATTTTCCTTGTTTGTTGAGAATAAATAAAGAAAATAAAATAAGTTGTACAGATTTTATTCTTAACTAGCTTGCCCGCGACTTCGTCTGTGTGGACTTCTAATTGGACCCAAATGCCTACCGAGATAAAAAGTATCCTATGTTCATCCAGGTTATAGGTGTATAAACTTTACGTGTACTAAATTTCACCAAAAATTACGAAACTTTGTCAACGTATTGCTTGCACTTGCACTAATGTTACAGCTGATGACGAAATGGATAAAAAAAGGTGATCTCTGAAAAAAAAATGTAAGCATTATTAGCTTGGTAAATTATGAAAGCACCGAACATTTTTTAACCGAACGATATAATAGGACCTAAGTCGAGTTAATAAACAAAGATATTTCTGCAGTTGAAAGTCACACCAATAGAGCATATACTTACCTAAGTAAGTGGCACTTACCGTATTTTAAATACCAACATCGTGTTGATAGTTGATACGGCGGTTTTCGTTTCGAATTTGATAAAACGGCATTTGCTTGTCAACGCGGGCCGCTGACAACGATAGTGCTCCATGTCGGGCTGCGGGCGGCTGTATTGTTCTGTATTGGCGATCGTTTAGGTGCCCTATTTATCTGTCGTATTTTAAACCTTTATTGAGACTGGAAATGACAGGTAACAGCTGTTTCGTGCTATTACTAGGTTTATTGTCTTTGCTATTTAGATTAATTTGGATAGCTAAGATTTATGATTACAAGCTTAACCGCTTCCTTTTCGTAATAGTAAGTTATTGCACTTATCATTCATTCATTATCAACATTATCGGACTATTTGCTTACCTCGATCACTAGGCCACCATGACAGCACTATATAACATAACATTATATTGCATCTAGTAATTAACAATCAAATTATATTATCTCTGAACATTAATTTTAGAGGCTGTAGGCGCAACATGTAGTTACCTATTGCAAATGTTCATACTGCTCCTTCATGTAAGTTTAATAAACCTGTAGCACTAGATCAGTCAGAATTTTCTCAAATTCGTTTCAATTTATTTTCTCTAATTTGCCTGACGGCTTTGGCCATGCAATTGTAACACCGAAGGCTTAATTGCCAGGCACGGGGGTTTAACACCGTCAACTACGGGACTCCGGATGGCTTTGTAAAATAAAAAAAAACCGACAAAACTATATCGGCCCGACCCGGGTATCGAACTGCGATCGCAGCAGTCGCGTTTGCGATCACTAGACTAACGAGGCAATTAGGTTAAATATAGCGAATACTCCAAAAATTATTATATTTTGTCCGGTTAAGCAGGTCGAATGCTGTTAGAAGCACCCTGCAAGAGGTCATGTAGGAAAAAAAGAAAAAAAAAAATATTATTCAATTATTAATAGCAATCAAATCTCTATTTTTTTTAATACGTTTTTGTTTTTACCAGAATAATAGGTAATTATTATGATTTTTTTTACAAGAAGCGAAACACAGTAGGTACCTACACACCTAATTTACATGTTAAATAAATGTGCATGTTACATGTTCATTTTAAATAATTCTCCTTTTTTATCATCTTACAAATGTAGGTAACCTACTTGCACATTTTGCTGGTTGCATTACCTATAAGTTAACTACTTTTGTTTTTCATATAACATTTTTCGACATAGTTTACTTATCTGGCCAAATTAAATTTCATTTAAATACGAAATTTAATTTAAATAATCATTATGCTGTATTAGCCAAACTAAATGCAAAACCATTAGATATTTCATTTACGTAAACAGCACACTAATTTTAGAGTTGTATATCTAACTTCATGCTCTAGTGAATAAAAATAAATAAAAACAATATTTCTTTTTTCTGTATTTCATTGACCACGTTTTGTTTTTATTGGCCGTGAATTTATTAAGGTGTTGATATATAGCTGTCACTGATAAAATCATTAGCTGGATAAACTTCAGCACTTTCAAATTTTAATCGTCAGGTTGAGTTAACTAACCAATTACGTACGTAACTAACTTAACTCATGACTCATGAGGTTTACAGGTCAGGGTTGCTATTTCGAGTGGGAGTTCATGTAGAGCATTTATCTTAAAAAAATTGCTAAAACTGCTTTATAGTTTTGATCCAAAGAAGGAAAAGGTTTTTTTAGTGACCGCTTTAGCCACATTAATATAGGACTTATTACTATTCTAATATTGGTTTATTTTTCATTGACAGGGTTGGAATGATGTGTCATTCCACGGGTCAGATCAGATTCTGACTCCAAATATCGATGCCCTGGCGTATCACAGCGTCATACTCCAACAGTACTACAGTGAAGCTATCTGCACGCCGGCGCGGACTGCGCTGCTCACTGGGAAATACCCCATGCGGTTGGGTAAGAACATATCGACACTGTCGTAGAACAATGTCGGATCTACAAAATAGCTACTTTTCAGGAGAGCACTTTAAAGTTTTGAGTTTACAATTTACGGCATAATATTTTTTGTAATCATATAAATGAAAAGAAAATTAGCAATAGCTTTTTGTCTCTTATTAAGGGTTATTAATAGAAAATGATAATAAAAAAATCTTTATTAAATAAAAAAAAAGCCTTCACATGTAACAATCCGATGTTGTACTACGTAGCTTAGGATGTTTTTTGTGACTTTCCGACGTTTTTCTACGGAAATTACTACGACGTATGTGTACATATCACACTGTTTTATGGAGCTACATAAAGATTTGATGTTGTATGTTATTCTAAGAAAATAAAAAATATTGATATGTATAAATAATCTTTATTAAGAACTATTAATAAAGATTATTTATACATATACATACATATTACATATTTATTTATACATATATTTATATAATAATATCAAATATATTATTATTTATTATACATTATTTATTCTATAATATCAAAAATATTATAGAGAGAAACATAAAAATTTTACAATATATCCTTTTATTTTTAAATCAAATATATTTTGCAAAATTCTACATTAAAGAAATACCTAGGTTATTATAAGTCTTAATATTAATACATAGTATGGCACTTCATCAGTCTCAATAGGTAACAAGATAATCAGTCTGAATCAGTTTTAAAAGATTTTAAAAGTAACTTAAATCAATTTTTATCACAATTGAAATCAATCATAAACACAATATTATTTATCTCTGCTATACCTATAAGACAAAATAACAATAGATATAGTATGAGTGTTTACCTAGTTGTATAAAATTATTATAAAAAATAACATTTTAACTTACAACATGATTATAAACTTTTGGTACTTAAAGAAAATAACAATTATGATTAAAGAAAGTAATCTTTAAATACTTAAAAGCATTTCCAAAACATCCTAACAATAACAAAAATCAAACTTCAGCTGGTCATAACGCCAAAAATATATTAATGTATGTAATTATTGCACTTGACCCAAAGCTGTCTGAAATCTCTTAATAAAAAAAATTATTCATTTCGAATCAAATGAATCACATGTTATCAACTTAATATGAAATGTAATTAAATCTATATAGAAATGGTAAGAAAGGAATATTTATAAAGTCACTCTTCATCTGTATCACTATCGTTGATAATAAGACCACGATTATTTTACAAAAGATAGGCATTTGAAATAAAAGGTTCTTCAGAAATAATTATTGTAGTGTTTTGCACATATGAAAAAGGTCGTTATAAATTTATCTTTCTATATTTATCAAACTTTTAGAAATAGGTTCCAAATTAGGTAAAGGTGATGAGTATCTACTAGATCCAATAACTAGTTAGCTATTAGTTCATTGTAGTATTACTTTCTTTGAGATTATATTTATAATATAATTTTTTGGGCTCATTTTTATTAATATGGACTTCCTCTATCTGCCTCTTCTTCTCGTCCTATATCTAATTTTTAACCCATACATTTAATATATCAACTTTATTTTAAAATTGATTATAAATGTCTGTCCAAAAAAATCTTTTACTCCATATTCTGTACTTGATAATGATTTGATCACTGGTGGGGAATCCTAAGTCAAAACTCGTGTTGGCATAATCTATGCCAAGAAGTGATACTTAAATTTACTATATTTAAGTTAATTTAATTGAAGTGTTCCTCACCATCTCCAAATATAACACATATTCCTGCGCTACTTCGCTTAACTGATTGGCTATGTTTCCGATCCTGGGAGCCTACTCTAACTCACCGAAACAAAACTTCGAAAATAACAGGAATAGGTGATAACTTTTTATTATATATTGTGGTGCAGTACCTAAGGTGCAATCTGATGCTCTGCACATAGAGGGATATACTTATACTACCCATATAAAACATTTATAAGAAAATAAACGAAACATCAATCGAATCTTCGTTTTCGATGAGTTATGTAGTAATGGTGTAATGGTGGTAACACCCCCTGGTAGTAATGGTGATTCGGGTTTTTCAACCCCCGGACCTGCAACATAGTAAAATATTTAAAGATACATGTTAATGGAATAAATGAATAAAAATAAAATAAATCGGGTAATTTATACGTGTTTTATTGGCGTTTGAACATGCTGAACAAAAACCTATGTGATATTATACCGAAGTACATAGTTAGTTATCAATATGCTACATCAAAAACGTCGTAAAATTTCGAAGAATAACGTCGGATGTGCACAAGCAATCCATATAATTGAATTAAATTTAGAAGAAAAACGAAGCATAATTACATACGAGGTATGAAAAATCAAATCCCAGAAAACAAAAATATAAATTACGTAACGAATGTACATAAAGCAAACAGCATTAAAAATAATTTTATCAAGTAAATTACTTTTTTTTTAAATTCCCAAGAACACTGTCGGTTGTTATGATACGATATGAAATTTGAATGTTCCGGCATAAAATGTCAACCAATGACTCAAAAACAATAAACTCGAAAATAATAGTACTGTTATTCATCACAAATAAATATTTATAAATTAACTTACCAGAATTATGTGCATTTTCCGTAGATTTTCCTAAAATACTAGAGTGCTCCGCGAATCGCTTTCTTATTTCTTCATTATTAATAATTAAATTTAATATTTTTTGTATTCGTGTCATTTTTCACGTCGATTTTAATACAGAAAGAAAAAAAAGATTACATAGTACAAGCAATAACACCCAAATCAATCGTCAATCATATTGTTGAAAGCACCACCGCTTTCCGTTGAACATCGCCGCTTGTGACGAACGACGCACGGTGCGCGGCGCTGATACCCATGCGACAGTGGCGCTATTGACCTTACGACGATGTTCTTTGGAACGTATTTGAAATACAACTTTGTTCGTTTCAATATCTCGGAAAGTATCAGATATATATTTTTTTTTCTTGCTTATATCGATAGATTATGCTTAATTGAAGCTGATTTTGTAAAAATCTCAATTTCGTTGTATTATCACATCTGGCTTTGTTCTACGGCAGTGTCGATATTATTTTATTACTAGCTGTTTCTCGCGGTTTTGCTTGCTTCCCGAAGGATAAATATAACGCTACCGGATGAAAACTACCATATCTCCTTCTTCAGACTTCAGGCTATCCCCATACCAAATTTCCATCTAATTCGGATCAGCGGTTTAAGTATGAAGAAATAACAGGCAGACAGACACACTTTCACATTTACAATATTAGTATATGGATGATTAATAAATTACTTTACTCTAATTATAATGCATATCTGTAATTTAAATTTCCATTTCAAGAAAGTGTAATGCAGTCGAAGGCAAACGACCAAATGAGAGTGGTTAACCTTCGGCCGTGTTATACGCAATTTCGTGCAAGTAGGTACGCTTTCGCAAAACTAGGGCTTTTGGCAATGAATTAATATTGCAACTTTTATAGCTAAGGTACCTACTATAGTGCATGTGGTGTACGTGATAACAATTAACACCGGTTGGTATGCAAAACAATAAAACTGATATGAGTAAATGAGGTTGAGGCTTTTAATTTATCTTTTTACATAGGTAATCATCATGTGCACCAGTTTTATAATTGTTATAGAAACCGGTATTACTTGGTATTGTGATGGAAAATCCAAATACGAACTCCGGTCATCTTCATCTTCATTCATCATCAGTTACATAAATACAATAATGTTTTTTATGTACAATAGATAGTATTATAGAATATTGGTTAGTCAGACTACATGCCAAGCACGGCGGTAGACAGAATCGTTTCTTCACCCTTTGACTCCAAAATACGTATAAACAAGGAAACAACGCGTTTGACTACCTTCGAGTTCGTTCGTTCGAGTTCCGTTGTTAATCAGTGTAGTGTCATAATCCCTCACCAGCAATTTACAGTGAGTGAGGTGGTCATCATCCACACATTCAGTGTTTTTTTTAATAGTAGTGTATGGTTAGGTTAGGAGAAGCTCGTGGCTAAGTAACAGCCGCATGGTTCGACCGATCAAAGGTTAAGCTGGGCTTGGCGCGGTCGATCTGTGGATGGGTGACCATGTATGTCACAGCTAGACTCCTCCGTGCCTCGGAAAGCACGTTAAGCAGTTGTTCCCGGCTGATCTTTGACAGTCATAACAGGTAGTCAGAAGCCAGAAAGACACGATACCCGTTGGTAAGACCAGTCTTAACCGTACCAGTACCAGTGTCACCCGGTAAACTGGGTTGTGGAGGTCAGATAGGCAGTCGCTCCATGTAAAACACTGGTACTCTGGTACGGTACTGGTACGGTAATTTGGGAAAATGCTAAGCAGATGATGAGTAGTGTATGGTTAGGTTAGGTTGTAGTTGTGGCCGCACCTGTCTTACGATTTAAAACCCATTTATCATCGGCCTATATATTGTCCCACTGCTGGGCACAGGCCTCTTTTCATAGTTTTAGTTGTCTTCTCTAGTTAGCGTGAACATTGATCCCCATGCTTGCTTAAGGAGGTTTGGCGATTTTAGACTTTTAAGTTCAGGTTTCCTGTCGATGTTTCCCTTCACCGTGACGTCTAAGATATACTTAAGACTCATTATTGGTGGTAGGTAGTCTTTGTTTAAATATGTTCATTGAGTCTATTTCAAAAAAATGTTTTGAATTGAAGAATCATGGGTTTCTAAATCAATTTCTAAAAATAAAACTAAAAATATTTATTTTGGTTAATAAATTTCGTTGGTGCTGAATACTGTGTGTAAGGGATTATTTTCATGGCTTAGCATGGAGATAAATTATTAGTATACCTATTATACATGAATTCAACCAATTAGCTAGTAAAGCCAAATTAGCATAATTAATGGTTTTATCTAATTACTGGTATTGAATATATTACATTCATATGTGTGTGGGATCCGGGGATAAAATAAACTCACTTTGGGTGGGTTTTATCTTGAATTTTATATTAAAAAAAATATATAATAAAATCTTTGTGCACGTCCGTCGTCATTTTTTCTTCTCAATCTAATCCCTTTCATTCCTCCCTCCTCATACCCCTTTCACTCATTACTCATTCAATCCATTCGGATACTCTTACTGACACATTATCTTTCATAAATTGTTGCGTTCAGATACACATCCAATCCCACATGTGTATACAAATACATATTTATATTATATGTATCAGGTCTTCACGTTAATATTTTAATTGACAAACACACGTTTGTCACTGACGTCCTCCTAAACGGATAAACCAATTTTGATAATAAAGATTGTGTATTTGTGGGCGTGAAGGTGGCACGGTAATCGCCTTTGGATCCGGAAAGACAACGTCAGTTGGGTCTTCTTGTACCTTACCTCTTGTAAATCATAAAATGTTGGAGTTATAATAATTTCATCCTATGATCTGAAATCATATTCATTACTTAGATATTAAATGTCATAAAAGCTCTGAGGACAGTACCTAGTTATGTTTGTATACTGAATATGTAGTTTGATGAGAAAAAAAGAGGTTGATTTAGTGTTTAATGATGAGTTTGACTTTCTTGATGAACACTAGATACAGTGATTACCGCGGTGTGCGGCTATTTGCTGCGCGATCGCGTGCGGCGCACTGGTGGGAATAATTACCTACTTTGAATTAATTGATTGCCAACTTAAACTGTGTTTTGCTAATACTAAGATGAGTCTTTTCTATTTATAACTTCAATACTTTATCATTCGCTGATTGTACGCACCTGGTACTCTTGTACTCTTATGCTATATTTTGTATACATATTAAAAGAACACACAGGTTCCAAAAAGAATTTCACTCAATAAAGAGGTATAATTTTGTCAATGAACACGATTTGCCAATATCGATTTGATTCTGTCACAAATGAGATCGATTATTTTCTGTTTGCACAGGAATGCACGGTCAGCCTTTATTCAACTCTGAAGATCGAGGTATTCCGTTAACGGAGCGCCTTCTTCCATCGTATTTGAAGGATTTGGGTTACTCCACACACTTGGTGGGCAAGTGGCATGTTGGGATGTCCAAGCCGGAGTATCTGCCCACTTCACGAGGATACGACCATCACTACGGCATGCGCGGCGGCTACGTCGACTATTACACATACAACAAAGAAGAAACGGTAAGTAACCGTCACCAACTGACCACATTACAAAAGGTTAATTTATATAGGTAATTAAGTGTGGACACCCAGCAACCGAGCCATGAAATTTTATAAGGCCAACCAATGCGGATATGCAGTCACGTTTTGTTAGGCATGAAAGTACTTCAAAGTGAACGGTTTTAAGCACTGTTTTAGGAATAATAACAAATAATTTGAATTTCAATAAGTAGTTACTAACAATGATCGTAGGTACATTTAATTGCAAGAACGTTATTTATTTGCAGTGGCCGAATGGACGACTAATGTTCGGTCTAGATCTGTACGATGATGCAATACCACAAGATTTCGAGCAACGGTACATTGTGGACGCACTCACCGAGAAAGCAGTTAAAAGTAAGTTTGTACAGAAGTTTCGTTTACAATGCCATTGTGAAGTTTTGTATTATCTTATGCTGCAATCGTCTTTATGAATTCAAAAACGATCGAAATGTGCAAGATTTCATCTTCATTTGGTATTTTAAATTGAGTATGGTGGCGTAAATGTTCTGCAACACTAATTTTGGTACTGAGTATACTTCCATGATTGCAGTGTAACTGTGTAACCCATGTATGGTTTACCTATTGCAATCATGCAAATATTCATTATTCAATCTAAACCTGATTTTACTGTTGAATGTAACGTCTTTTTAAAAATTGCAATCCCAATGTATTGCTTGTCTAGATATAGTAATGAATGTGATGATATCTGTAAATTTTAATGCAATTAAGCAATTGTGTTACCAATAATTGTGTATTTGGTTTTCTATGCACCTATTTCAATGTTCGGTTTTGGACTAGATTTGCCATTCAATCGGAGCCCCTTCGCTGAACTGCTGTTTCGATCTGATAGATTACGCAACAAATACTTAATTGAAAATAGGCGCTATATATATTAGCCGCTGTTTTACATATGTTGTTCGTATCGTTTATTTTACTGTCTAACTGCTTAGTAAACGGTCCCCCAGGTTTTAGCTAACCCTTTACTTCATAAGGAGTTTTAGTACTTAAATACTTAACTAAAAGTAAATCTGAACAGCTGAACCTATAAAGGCCTTGTCCGAATTTAGCCAAATATCTTTTAGAGCAACGGTGGCCAATTTGATTAGATCCAAGATCTACTATTTTCCTATCGAAACCCTTTTACGATATTTGGAGAGATTTTTCTATAAGTAAACAAATTAGTTAGGTATTAAACTTCGATACTTTTTTTTTTTTTGCCTTTACTTGCCACGTACGATTGAAACAACGGTCGCGAACCACCTCAGCAGTTTTTGAGGTTGCTTTTGCAATATTTTAAATTCTTTTTCAGTAATCCATCACCACAACGCGTCGCAGCCTCTATTCCTGCACGTGACGCACAACGCGCCGCACGCAGGCAACGCCGGGGGCGCGTTACAACCGCCGCTGTACTCGTCAGTCAAACACCCGCACATCGCCAACTCTAACCGACGACTGTATGCTGGTAATGTTGCTCTCACATAATATAGTGTCGTATTTTATTTATGGCTTGTAATATAACAGGAACATTTTCATGGCACAAGAAATTTCTCATCTCATTAACCCATTTTTAAATACTAATACATTAGCTAATAAGTCCTAGTGGCCTAGTGGTTAAGGCACCTGCATCTCATGCACGAGTTTGCGTGTTCGAAACCTGGCAAGTACCAATGTGATTTTTCTAGTCATATGTACTCTCTAAATGTATCTTAGACACCACCAGCACCAGGTGAAGGGAAATATCGTGAGGAAACTTGGCCTAAAAAGTTTAAAATCGCCAGTCCGCCTTGATGAAGCGTGATGATCAATGCCTTCTCCGTGTGAAAAGAACCCTTAACATCACATTGGCATAGTAAATAGTCAAATAGTATAGTAATATTCTAATTTTAAACTTCGAGACTGAGACAAGGCCCCATTGCTATAAAATTCACACTTAGTTTAAAATTACAATTTTATAAGTACTAACGTAAAGAAATAATTGTAAAAGCCTTTAATAAACTTTATATTTTTTTGTCAAACCGCAGAAACTTTGTACGAGTTTGTAGTAGTGTTTGTAGGGGCAGTTTTTAATTTGTAACAGTATATCTGCTATTTACGTGAACAGACTGATGACGGATTCCGGAACATGATATATACATCCAGGTATTATTTGAAAGCTCGCTGCAGAATGTGGCTTTAGCGGATACCTCGTACAAGGGAATTTTGAAATACACTAGGCTCTAGGGGACTATGTAACAGCCTCACTCAGCGAGTCACAGTCACTTTTGCTGTGGTGAAATGAAAGACATTAGTTATTTAAAGTTGAAATGGAAAATTCATGTACATTAATTAGACGTGTTTAAAAATAAGGTATTGTTTTTAAGGCGCTCCTTTGCGAAAAAAGCTATAAAATAGGCAATTTTTCGTCGCCTAGATTGAGACGTTGGTACAAGTTACAAGCCAGAAAAAAATAACACGTATAGTTAAGTATATGATGCAGGTACAACCCTAAAAAAATCTTAAAGAAATGGTCTAGAACATTGAAAAAAAAAATCCTAAAGTAACCTCTCGTTAAAATTTTTCGTCGCGTAGTTCTCAAAATTTTCAATGATTGCCATCACATTTTTTATAACCAAAAGAAAGGGAATTCCGTGAACAAGGTACAACTGCAATATTATATAAATATATGGTGTATTTGTCGAGCAAATTGAAAAAAACCGTGTAAAAATTGCCGTCGATTTCATTTCAAAAATTCTTCGTATTGCATCTCTTTTCTGAATGAACTATTTGCATAAATCTGTTTCATCGACCAGACGGCGCTCCGCCGTAGAGACGGGTGGTCTATGTCACTCTGTCATCCGATGACAGTTGGTCTTTCGCATTCAGAAAATAAATATAAAATTGATTTATAAAAATTAAACGTACGTAATTAAAATCTCATATGTAAAAGGGAATCTATTTTAATGTCTCTAATGTAACTAACTGTTGTGAAGGGGTGTAAATAGCAGGTGAATGGTAAACATGATGATGATAGCTGTTGTTGATACTGTGCTTTGAAACCCCTGTTTTAGAGTATAACGAGGCCGTAACCAGGAATTAAAAATAGGAAAATAAATACAATGGCCGCATACTTCAGGTATATGTGTGCTTTCATTTATAAAAAACATTTATTTTCAAAATTCATATTTGTATTTCATTGTGTTTCGCTGTCATACACGACAACCTGGTAGCTTGGTACAAATATATATTACTAGCCTTCCGCCCGCGGCATCGCTCGCGTGGACAACATAATTTTGGCTGTTTAGTTTTTTCCAATTCTGGCGGCATGTTTGCTTGCATACACCACACTTTTTACGCTAAGGAGTGAAACTAAGAAATTAAATATTGTTTTTACTTTATACTTAGAGGCTAATTACCACATTTCTTTTAAATAAAAAATGACTGAGCTCCATACAAAATTTTCATTCCTTATTTTCCCCTCTAGCGGATGAATTTCGAAAAAGCCTTTCTCAAAACTCAAACTTAAAAAAAACGTTTATTGAAATTAGGCTAATTCAATTAGCACTTTTTCACGTCAAAATACATTATGACAGCACCCCAAAACGCCCACCCTTCACTGCTTCCTAGTGTTATGACCGCAAAGAAGAAGCAGTGATGAACAAACTTACTAACCCAGCAACACAGCTGTCTATTACAGTTTAACTTTATATATTATGTCATATTTATTATACAATGTAAAACACCGAATTTACAATACAAATGTGTTCACTTTTATATTATCCACTTAACAGCTTCCATCTGTTGTTATCGCTAAAATAGTCGTTTAAATTATACTGGGCTTTTTTGATTTTGTCAGGTGGTTCTATAAAATTGATCATGAACTTCGGAGATATAAAACGGAAATCCATAGAATTATAGCAGAACTGTGCTTTCTTTATACATTTGTTACAGTCGCTATAGGTAGTCAGAAGCCAGAAAGCCTGACAATCAGTCGTTCTAAGAATAATACATGTGTTACCCGGTAACTGGGTTGTGGAAGTCATATAGGAAGTCGGTCCATATAAAACATTGGTATTAAGCTAACTAACTACAAGGTAACAAAACACACCTTGCGCGCTAATTGTGGATACCTGATGTTAAGACATTTTTAAACAAATGTAACCATCAATAATTGTTTTGTTTTCTAATTATTTATTTTGAATTTTATTTTCTTACCATGTAACGTAGGTATATTAGTATTGTTAGTAAAAAATGTAAACATACATTATGAAATTTGATCTCAAATAATTATTATTTTCCTTTAATTGACTCCAGTGTTAATTGTTCCCATCGTTTGTTTGCTATTGGACACAGAATGACCTGCTGCAAACCGACTAATCAGGGATGGTTTACAGATTTACGGGTGATAAGTACATGTTTGTTCACAATTTTACGGTTTGACACGGAGCGACTATGAACCATCGAAAATTAATATATAATATTCTAAAAACTTGGTACAGTTCACGAATTGTCGTCAGCAAACACAATTCATAGTCTTATGCTGACATATATCTATAGACACATTATGGCAGAAATGAAAAATCATTTCCATTACAGCTTTTTTGTTTCGAAACCAATGTAATATTTTTACAGAGACTCAAAACTTGAACTTTAAAGTGAAAACAACGAAAACCTTTAAGGCAGTGTTGACTTCGATAGGTCTTTAGGATAGGAAAGAATTAAGTTTGATAAAAAAGGAAAACGAAAACGTGTTTAATTTCAGATTTATTTAAGATGGTGTATTATATACACTAAACATTGTTTCTGACTAAAAACTTATCAAAATGTCATGCACTGGCCAGTTTTTTGGAAAAAGTTGATTTGTCGAGTTGTATGTTACTTACAGATCTTCAATGCAAAGTGAAGTGAATCGGCTTAACTGATTTCGATGGGACTTTCACTGGAAGATAGCTGTTAGCGTAAGGAATTACTTAAGCTTCGTTAATTTTCAAAAAAAAAATAGAAATCTCTTAAATTAGAAGACGTGGGTGGCGTTGGTGTCAGCTAGTTTCTCTAGATATAAATTAATAAGGGCTAATATTTAAGCCTGAATGGGGTCGAGAAGTAAAAACAAGCTAGTCTTGATTATTTCCTGTCAGAAATAATTTATAAATAATAACTTTTTACATGTAAATGTGGTAGTAACAGTATTATCGAAATTAATCGATTTGTTTTATATAACAATCCTTTGAATTGGTTAGGTTTAAAAATTAGGTACTACCTAATACTTACCTCTATAAATAAAATTACTATGCATGAACACGATGTTTATGGTTATTTATTATACATGATTCTTACATGTTTTAAAATTGAAAATCTTGAGTTACTTATTCCTAGCAGTGACTACAGTAGAGGCCCCGCGATACGACGACTGCGAGAGGGGCGCCCCGCAGTGGGCGGAGCTACTTCCCCTGCTTCACCCCCTCAATTTGTTAAAACTGGCCTACTACCCAGCCTTAACATATGTGTAATTGTTCTCAATTCTTATTGCTAATTAAAATTAGTGATAAGAGTTTACTTACCTAACTATAACGCAGACTACAGATAGCAATAGGTGATATATCATTGTTTAGGCCAGTGCTTTTAGCCTCTAAAAACGGTAAAAAGTGAATTAAATAATAGTAGGATGAAACCCATTGGAAAAGGAGGAGAATACAATAAAAATGATAGGAAAAATAAATTACGGGCGATCTGAGGTCGGGAAGTGGGGGGGAGGGGGGGTTAAAGTTAAAAAAACGGTTTATCTCAATTTCCGGCAAAACTACAAGTCCTATGAAAAAAAGTTAAATGGCAAAGTTGTAGGTAATAAAAAGATCTACAACTTTTGGATTGACACTTTTTTCACATAACCTCAAAATGTATGTGAAAAATTCAAAAAACCAAGTTTTTGGTTTTTTATTTTTATCTTTTACAATAATTAATTTTTTATCACGAAATTTGGTGAAAACTTACCTTTTTATGTCCCAAACACACTGTAATTTATTTGATTTAAAATGATTATTTTTTCACCCTTATTTTGACTTAATATCGAAAAAAAACCCTAATTTTCAATCGAAAATTCTCGTGTCAAAATATCACTTTTTTTTTAAAAATCGGTAGTCTTTTTGTTCTTTGAAATCTCTACTTTCAGATGGTATAAAAAAATATTTACATTGCTATGGTAAATGTTCTCAGAAAATATAAAGAAACGCTACAAAATAACAGGTAGTAAGGCCTAGACCGGCTTAAATTTTTTGCGTAGATGCCTATTTATTGCTATTTTAAGATAACTTATGTATCTGAGTGACCTACGGAACCTCGGACCTCTCTATGAAATACCTTTTAGCTGATCAAAAGGTATTTCATAGAGAAGTGGGGAGTTGCTAGAAGGATCTTGGCCTTGCTAACTGTTATTTCGTAGCGTTTCTTTATATTTTCTGAGAACATTTACCATAGCAATGTAAATATTTTTTTATACCATCTGAAAGTAGAGATTTCAAAGAACAAAAAGACTACCGACTTTAAAAAAAAAAGTGATATTTTGACACGAGAATTTTCGATTGAAAATTAGGGTGTTTTTTCGATATTAAGTCAAAATAAGGGTGAAAAAATAATTATTATAAATCAAATAAATTACAGTGTATTTGGGACATAAAAAGGTAAGTTTTAACCAAATTTCGTGATAAAAAATTAATTATTGTAAAATATAAAAATAAAAAACCAAAAGCTTGGTTTTTTGAATTTTTCACATACATTTTGAGGTTATGTGAAAAAAGTGTCAATCCAAAAGTTGTAGATCTTTTTATTACCTACAACTTTGCCATTTAACTTTTTTTCATAGGACTTGTAGTTTTGCCGGAAATTGAGATAAACCGTTTTTTTAACTTTAACCCCCCCTCCCCCCCACTTCCCGACCTCAGATCGCCCGTAATTTATTTTTCCTATCATTTTTATTGTATTCTCCTCCTTTTCCAATGGGTTTCATCCTACTATTATTTTTTTTGTTTTCAAAAGTTAAAAGCACTGGTCTATGTTTGCGTTTTACTAAATACTTACCTATTTATTTTCAGAAATTGTGACTCACGTGGACCGTAGCGTTGGTAAAATAGTTCATGCTCTCGCAAATAGAGGAATTCTTGACGATACTATTATCGTATTCGCTTCCGACAATGGAGCGCCGACGGTCGGAGACTTAAGAAACTGGGGCGTGAACTTACCCTTCAGAGGAAAGAAATATACGCCTTGGGAGGGAGGAGTCAGGGTTCCTGCGTTTATATGGCAATCCTCCCTCAGGCCGAGAGTATGGCAAGGATTGATGCACATTTCGGACTGGTTGCCGACCTTAATGGCGGCAGCAGGAGGGAAAGTACCTACTTCAATAGACGGAGTCAATCAATGGGATTCCATAGTACAAAGTGGGGCATCTAAACGTAATGAGGTCTTAATAGCTGTTGAAGATAGCAGTACTAATTCATGGGCCGCTTACAGAGCTGGCGACTACAAAATTATAGTAGGTAATGTAACGGGCCTTAGCAATGGTTACTATGGAGCAGAACTAATGGTCAATAAAAGGACTCCTCCTGAATATTATCCTGCTTTGAGAACTTGTGAAGTGACGAACGCTTTTGAAGAAGTGGGACTGTTTTTGGATTTGGATACTGTTAGAAATACAAGAAGAGCAGCTACAATTAAACAAGAGGACACTGTGAGGGATGCCAGGCCCTGTGTTCCTACACCCAGTAAGTAATTAAACATTTTATTTAGTTCTTGAATGAAGCCTTGAAACGCTCTTAACTAGTTGTTCGCATATGAAAATGCAGTCTGCCAAACTCTGCATTTATGTTAGAATAATTTGTAGTCAAGTCAAGTAATCTCTAGTCAAGTCTATCAATATTTGAAAAGAAAATCAAAGATTTCGGAACGTTCCAGTCTATTGCACATAGCCGTACGTTAAGTGTGAAACCAAAATGGTAGATGCAGTATCCTCCGGCCATGAAAACGACATTAATCGTCTTTTACGACATCTATAGAAAATTTCCTTTGAGTTCTCGAAGTTTGAAGTAAATTCCATTATAATTTTCTAACCAAGAATTTAGTTTTTGTAAAGCCACTCATGTTTTTACTGTTCTACGCTTCTTAATGGCTACACCATAAAAAATATGTCTTACCATGTTTTTAAATCTACACTACTATTATAAAGAGGAAAGATTTGTATGTTTGTAATGAATAAACTCAAAAACTACTGTGCCGATTTCAAAAATTCTTTCACCTTTGGAAAGCTATATTCACCCTGAGTAATATAGGCTACCCGTGCGAAACCGGGACGGGCTGCTAGTAATATACACTCGGCGTCACAAAAATCGCACCTCATCAAGAATTCTTTTCAAAGTCATTTTAACCCTATTAATCAATGGTAGACATATGACTATGGGGTATCATTCGAAAGGTAATTTATTTAAATTTAAGAATAAAACAAAAGATTTCGTTTTTGTTTACCAGGGAATAAAAAAAAGCAAGTTGATTATGCAAATGACTAAAACATGTTTATTTACAACAAAAAAAAATATACAAAAGAGTCCTTAAAAACAACTTAAAACCTAGTGTTGCCCCCCCTTTTTTTTTTTTTTTTTTTTTTTTTCGCGCTGGGAAAAAATGCGTTACGCATACCCCCCATCCATGGGAATGGGGGGGTATGTGGGACTCCCCGGGCAAGCCCGGTATACCCACTAAAACAACCCAGCGGCATTCCCGCATCGTCTGAAAGGAGGGGGACTGGGAAACCGGCGTAGCCTTTACGTCCAGTCCCCCTCGACGATTGCCCGCCTCAACGGCGGCGGGCCCCTCACGTCCTCCCCATTGGGGGAGGGTCGGGAATATCCGGCGGAGGTGGTGTGGAGTGCAATGCGGGCGGAGGCGCCCCCGCGCCTGTCGCCCGCCCATCACCACCGCGAGGAGGGAATCTTCTCCTTCCTCTTCTTCGCCTGCGGAGCGGCGCAGCGAGAGGGTCATCCTCCCGCGCGCGCTCCGCCGCCTCCTTTTGCGAAATGACATCCTCGCAAAAGGAGGCGACCGCGGCCCAAGCCCCCTCGCTCCTCAACATGGACAGAACAACGCTGGGAAGCGAGAGATCAAGGCCGATCTCGGCAGTCAGACATCGGCGCGGCTCTGCCCAGGCGGGGCAGACCTCGAGGGTGTGCCGCGCCGTGTCCTCTGCCGCGCCGCAGTGGTGGCACGCTGGGGTCTCCTCCCTCCCGATCCTGTACAGGTGCGAGCCGAAGCAGCCGTGCCCCGACAGCACCTGCACCAGACGAAAAGAGAGGAAACCGTGCTTCCGCTCGAGCCATTGCCGCAGAACTGGCCCGAGCGCGTCCAGCGTCCGGCGGCCAAAAGTGGCGGTGGCGAGGTCGTCTGTCCAGTGGACGACGATGGCGTCCCTCGCCTCCCGCCTCGCGGCCTCCCGCTCCTGCGCGGTGGGGCGCTCTCCGAGCGCCCTTCGGTGCGCCGTCCACTCGTACACCCTGGCGAGCACCCATGCCTCGAGCTCCCAAGGAGGGGTGCCCGCCAGAGCGCACGCCGCCGAGAAACCCACCGACCTGTAGGCCCTCGCCACCCGCAGTGCGATGGCCCTTTGCGGCCTGCGGAGTGCGGTGGCATTCTCCCTCCTGTGGAGGGAGTCCGACCAGATGGGGGCCCCATAGAGGGCCATGCTCCGCAAGATGCCGGCATACAGACGCCGGCACCGTGCGCTGGGTCCCCCCAGGTTGGGGAGGAGCCATGAGAGGGCGTCAGCGGCCCTCAGCAGGCGCGTCGACAGCCCGCTGAAATGCGGGCCGAAGCGCCACCCGCTGTCCAGCACCAGGCCCAGATATTTCATCTGGGGCCTGACCCCTATCCTGACGCCCTCCACAGTAATGTGGGCGTCGGGAGGGCAGCGCTGCCGAGGCCCGCGGAAGAACACGGCCTCGGTCTTGTTCAGCGCCACCCTCAACCCCAGGCGGCGGATCCTCCCTGCCACCAAGGACCCGCCAGCCGACGCCAGACAGGCCGCCTCCCCAAAGTTCCTCCCCCGGGCAGTGAGCAGAGTGTCGTCCGCGTAACAAATCACACTCGTGCCCGGGAGAGTGTTGCCCCCCCTAGCCCTGATAACTGCTTCCATGCGTTCCCTCATGGACCTAATTAATGTTACAACAGTCTCCTGAGGAATGTTGTCCCATTCTGCTACGGCGGCATCTTGGAGGTCCTGAAGCGTGGTAGGGGCAGGATCCCGTGCCCGTACTCGCCGTTTCAGTTCATCCCAAAGGTGCTCAATTGGGTTCAGGTCTGGACTTCTCGCTGGCCAGCGCATAACAGGTATCCCAACTTCTTGCAGGTAGTCCCTTACAATTAATGCGGTGTGACAGCGGGCGTTATCATGCATTAACATGAACCCACTGCCAATATAACCCGCATAAGGGACCACGTGCTCCTCTAAGATCTCTGTTATGTACCGAGGAGCAGTCAGCGACCCTTGCCCGCGAGCACCTCCAGTCTGAGAAACGCACACAAGGTTCGTCTTGCCGTCGATTGACATGCCGCCCCAGAACATGCACGAGCCACCCCCGTATTCTACTGTCTCTTGAATACAGGCATGTGTGAATCGTTCCCCTTGCTTTCTGTACACCCTCCTACGCCTGTCGTTACAGAAAAGACAAACCCTTGTCTCATCTGAGAAGAGCACAGTCCTCCATTGTTCGATTGTCCAATCCACATGTTCCCGAGCAAATTGTAACCGGTCTCTCCTATGCTGTGCAGTCAATTTTGGCCCTGTAGTAGCCCTATGAGCTGCAATTTTCTTCTCCCGCAACCTTCTTCTAACCGTGGAGACACTCACAGAAGTTCTGCGAGCTGATCGGAGTTGTTGTTGCAGCTCAACAGCATTGGAGAACCGATTTCGTAAAGACGTCGAAACAATGAAGCGATCGTCTCTTTCGGATGTGCAGCGTTGTCTTCCAGATCCACGTCTTCGAATATAGCCACCAGTCTCTTGGAACCGTTGGAACACTCGTCGAACGGAAAATCGACTCAAGTTCAGTTGCCGAGCAACATCACATTGCCGCATCCCTGATTGCAGTAGTGCAATGACTTGAGCGGCTTCATCTGCAGTGGTATCCATCTTCAGGGGTATTTTTCTTAATGTAGCTGTTCACGTGTGTTCACTTCAACGGTTGGAGAGCGAATGACTCACATTTAACCCGGGTCGCCCGTTTTATACCCTTCTAGAGGGGTGCAATTAGTGGATGATGTGATGCGTATTTTGACAACATTTTGTTTAACGTTACGTGCTAATGAGATTTGATGTGTTTGGGAATTCTAACTATTGTTAAATTAAAGGTCATTAAATATACTTTCAATTGATACTAGTATTAATTGGGTTCAATTGATTCCTTGATGGCGGGGCATGCTTAAAACTCATATTCAAAGAGGTGCGATTTTTGTGACGCCGAGTGTATAAAGGTATCAATGCAAAATGAGATTTATAAGAATTGACTGATTCTGTGGTTAATTAATTATTTACCTAATAACTAATAAATAAATTAGATTAATAACTAACTAATTTATCATTCATTATGAAAACAGAGAATCTTTTTCAATGTCAGCCTGCATTTTATAACTAGGTTTTTAGGTTAACTTTTGAATTCAAATGTATGAAAAATAACTCTACTCGCATTTTGGCAATGTTGCTTTTTTTTCTGCGCTAAAGATTTTTTACAAATGAGAAACTTTAGAATAACAAGTTAAAATATGATTTCAGCGCGCGGCTGCCTTTACAACGTGCGTCGTGACCCATCGGAGAGTCACGACCTGTGGGGACGCGCTGGTAAGATAGCTACTTTACTTACCAGCCGTCTCCGGGGCCTGTGGGCCACGCAGCAAAGGCGAGGAGCCCTCAGACTCAATGTTGCCGCCGATCCAGCCAATTACAACTACGTATGGACACCGTGGCTCACCCAGACCAACGTCACCAACCAAACGAAAGCTAAAACCAATGATAACTTTAATCTGTCGTTCAACTTCAGCCAGCAAAAGACTGGGAATAAAAACACGACGGTCGCAGCCGTCATCAATTGCGACGGTACGACTGGCTTGAGAAACTTTTTGTGTATTTTGAAAAGTGTGTTTTAATTAGAACTTAGGAATTATTGCTGTAATTTTGTTACTTTCATACAGGTGACTTGTTGCAGTGTTTTGAAAGACTTCTTGTTCCAATACCTAGATATACTGCACATGTGTCAAGAATCTTTTGCAGTAAGGTATGTTATTATATGTTTAATAGTAGACGCATTGATTTATTCTTCATTAAGTTATTGTCACCAAAATTATAAGTAGACAAAGTCACTTTCTTTATTATCATTTATATTAAGTGTCTCGCTAAACTTACCGTATAAAATACCTACTATGTTTAAACTACCAGTGTAAGTATTAGTAGAGCCAGTGTTGTGTAGTGATGCTCTTTTTGTATTTCAATGTATCGTTTTACTGTTGATCTGTTATTTATTGTAGATGATAAATAGGTAGATAGAACTAACCAACGTTTAAGTATTTTTAATAGGATCGTTAGAGTAGTAACTAATGTATATGTATTTTTTGTCACCTATTGTAAAGCGTAATTTTAGTGGCGTTACTGATCGTCTACAATAGAAGAATTGGCTATGGAATTCCAGTGTTATCTTTGTAAATAGGACACACTCAAATTTCTACGTGTAATTTTAGAGTGTTGCCATACTTTCGGATGGAATTTAAAATTGACTTACTTTATATGTGTGTATGTCATCTCTTTGTCTCTAATTGTATTATATAACAAACTACAATTAGAGATAAAGTTTAACATATTACAAGGGCACTGAAAATGATAGCAGATTCGATACAAACATTTTTACTGCTAAGCCCAAAATAGCAACAACCTATAACTTAATATACAGACTTGAAATGAGAATTAAAAATATAATTATTAACACAGAATTCATATGATGCATGATATTTTTTTTTATATCTGTACTAGACCTACAAGTGGTCGAGTTACAGTGAACATATTGATTTCAACGGATCCTGATTTGATACGAAAATCCTCATGATCAGAATAAAAATGGATCACCATGCCGTATCGCCTTGTTGTAAAAATAAAAAAATTGCCTTGTTGTATGAAAAATTACGTTTTTCACTAAGGATAATATGTGAGTGACGGATTTTTTTAAACATGCTAGATGTATTAGAAGTTAACAATCGTTCTTTGTAAACTTGTAAAGTGAATGTTTGTGATATTTAGCATTAAAGACTTAATAAGTAAACATTAAAAACCATGGTTTGTGAAATAGTTACTTAAAGTGTGATAATTTGTTTTATTTATTATCCGAAACACTGAAATCCTGTAATAATCCTTCGTATGGTAGGTACCTACATGAAAGCGATTTTTAAGTGTTTTTTTTTTGGCTGTTAGCTAATTAATTAAACGTATCTGTATGGGTGGTCATTTAAAGTAATTTTGTACTTGTAAAAGTAAAAAAAAAATACTTTTGTTCAAAATCCAACACTAAGGAGGAAGAGACACTAATTACATATTCCAAAACAGCTTACCTTAATCAAATAGATACTATCTACAATCAGAAATCGTAAATGAATTCCACATAGGTACTACTCAATGCACGTGATCAATATCTCAGAATCCAGAAGCCACAATCCTAATAAGCTTGCTTCCTCCGACATCTACGAGTTTGAATTGAATCGAACATGATTTAGTTCGAATTAATTTTCTGATGAAGTGGTTGCAAGCTATGCTATTGTGCTATGGCGGGCTCATATCGGTTATGATTATATGATCATAAGATACTTGTTTCAAGATTTGTGCATATGAGTGTTTTGTTATCCTTATGAAAAATATTATTGATATAATTATAAGGTCTTAGGTGCCTTACCTACCATAAAGTAATGTTATTAAAAGGACTGGCAGGTCATCAAAATTGTTCATATGAACTGACAAGCCAAGCGTATAAAGTTGAATGTTGAAATAGTAGTCGTTAGCGGCAGTTCCAGTTAGTATGAAAATGTGCGGTATTGGCCCCAACTAGACCGTTTGACAACTACATTATGTACGCAAAGTTGCGGTGGTCGGCCGACATGTTCATTCCTATTTCAGCGAAACATTTCAAACTGTTTCTAACAAATAGAATATTTGTCAATATTCTCGTGTAACGTGTAATATTCCCAAATTTAGAATTTTGTTAGCAAAATTACTAATTTAGGTAGGTACAGTTAGTTACTTTTAGATTAATTGTTGTATGATAAACAATTTATAGATAGGATCCCTGTAGTCGTACCTAATGGTTTTTATTAAAAATAATCTTTATTTAGCATCTACTTAAAGTATGGTTAAAGTATACTTAGAAACTTTTGAAGGTCTATGAAGATTATTTCCACTTAAATAATCAAATATTTTACAAAAATTTTTGCCCACATTCTAAGTTTTCGCATGGACGCCGCTTGGTGTAATTACGAAAGTTAAACGTGCGATACCTAATGTTGTTGATGAGTTATTGGGTGATCCACATGTTCGTCGCGCTAAGTTGCATAATTACTGAAGCCTAAAGTTCACCACTCGCTTTTCACGAAACTTTGGTATGCTTAACAATTTTATTACCTCTGCTTGTGTTGCACATAGCTCATACAGAAATGGCTGTTTTGAAGCAAATGAAGTAGAAAAAAGATACCGGTTTGAAAAAAGGAAAGTCTGACAGTTGCTAGCTATCCCACGCAATTCGTGAAAAATTGCTGTCTACAGTTGCGTTACAGTAGATAGGAATAGATTGGCAATCTGTGAGCGAAGTCCAGCAATTTCGTCCCAATTATTCGTAGATGTTGTACTACAATAAAGTGTAAATCCAATAAATCTATCTTAACGTACGTGTAACTATCTATACCTTATCAATGAAATTTAATTTTGGATTGCTGACTAGAATGAAGCATTGCTTCCGAATAAATGATTAAGCTAATTATTATAGGTAAGTATATACTTTTATTTTAAAAACAATTTGGGTACATGTTTCATGAATGAAAAATTGGGAGTGTATCTTGTACACACGAGAATGAACACTTATACTTATAAAGAAAAATGTAAGGTATTATTAAAAGTCTTAAGTCTGCTTTTATTTTGATTTAATGTTAACAGCGTTAAAATTTGCTCGACAGTAAATAAAACAAGGTTTACAGTAAATTACAGAAAATTGCAAAGTACCTACCTAAGGTGTGCCACTAAATCAAATGACTAATGAGTTATCGGTGGGTTGCGATAATGCTGTCAAAGATTTTGCACGCTTCGCAGAAGTCAATGCAGAAATTGATGTTATTGCTCTGAGGATAATGTTGTTATTCTACTGTACTAATATAAATACAAAACCTTTTTGAACCCAACAAAAAGAATGTTGTTGGGTTTTGAAGCCATACGTATTGGATATGTGCCTATTGACTGAATTCGGTTGTGTGTAACTCAATGACGAACGCTGGTACTTCGGCGCATGTATGAGTGTGGAGACTTAACACGACCGCATAATTTGGAAGAACTCTAGCTTGATATGCATTTAATCTGCTTGAGAAGGAGCTTCTTAAAAATATTTTTCAAGCAATCTATAATACAAATTTCAAACAAGTTGGCAGTTCTGGTAATATTTGGCAACAATTATCTAAATTCTAAAATGTTACTATTTTTTGTTTGTGCATTTTGTACTATTGCATTAAAATTGTTTGTAATATGGTAATAATGTTACACATTCTTTGACACTGACATGCAGGAAATCAGGCTTAAATTTTGCAATTATGATTTTTGATTGCAAAAGGCTCACTCATATTTATTTAATTACAAGTTATATTAATATGTTGATTTTTTTAAACATACACTAGGTATCTAAATCTTAACAAATATTGTCTCACACCGAGTATTTATGCATTTATTTATTACCTAATTAATTTTAAATTGTAATAAATAACTTTACTCTTGCAATCAAACTGATCTTACAGCAAGATCAATTAATATTTTAGTGACATTCTATAATACATCATATTGTGAGACGCTAATGTCGTCCACAATATTCTACAACTCAAAATACAGTACATTTGAGCTAGTCAATGGAAAAACCTTAATTTTCTTAGAAAACACGCTCAGGCAACATCTGGGTGCGCATTATGTATGTGACAATTTGTCTATCTATCACATTTCGACTTTGACTGCGAGTTGTATCTCAGTTATTAGATACGTAAAAATATAGGTTATTAGTACAAGTAACTGCACTAAAATAATTCGATATCGTTCAATAACAGATCGTGTGAACCTGTATGGTCACACAGTGCTAACCGTCAACACTGTGCACTCGTGCCATTTTACTGTGATAAAATATGTATTAAATTAAAATATATATCTTCTTATTTAAAAACAAGTCTGTAAGCAAAACAAAAGTTGAATGTACGATAACTACACGTTTGAACTGTAACATTGTTTTAAAGGGATATTCCCATTTAATGAGGTGACTAATTGTTTTAATTTGATAAAAGAAAACAAGTGAATTCATGGTTTATTGCGTAGTTTTCATTGTTAATTATGTTTTAGGATGGTGGTCCATAATGTGATGACTGTCTTTTTAATAATTGGAGCTCTATCATGTGAAGCTAATAATCCTAATATCGTTTTTATAATGGCTGACGATATGGTAAGTTCTCAAATAACGGTTATTAATTTGAAACTAGCTTCTACCTGCAACTACATTGTTTTGGCAAGCGCCATAGGTTTCCATAGTTCCCCGTTTACTATTCTACTATCATCCCAAATATTTTTTTCCACGTTTCGCAATAGTCCTGCACAAACCTGCCAGTTTGATACTAATATATAAAGAATAGAATGTGGCATGTATTAGAAGAAGATATTAGTGGCTTATCGAAAAAATATTATTGTTGTGGAAAAACTCACATATACAAACTTATTATCAATTAATACATCATCATATCATATGCCGGGACTTTTCGCAACTTAGTTAGGGTCGGCTTCCAGTCTAAACCGGATGCCATGGTAAGACTGGTTGTCCGACTTTCTGACTCCTGACTACCCGTAACGACTGTCAAAGATCTACAAATGACATCCGGGACCAACAGTTAAACGTGCTTTCCGAGGCACGGAGGAGTTTCGCCATGACATAGATGGTCACCTATACACGGACCGACCGCGCCAAGTGTAGCTTAACCTTTGATCGATCGACCTGTGCGGCTGTTACTTAGCCACAAGATCCTCCTAATCTTATACATATAATAAGCAATATTAAATTTCAAGGTACCAGAACTAACACTTTATAATGTCTTTAATCTATACTATCTATACTCTATACTAATAGTTTAAAGATTAAAGATTTGTTTGTTTGTTTGTAGGGGTTTAACTCAAAAACTACTGGACCGATTTTAAAAATTCTTTCACCGTTACAAAGCTACATCTTTACGCTAAAATTATTTCCAGAAATAATTAGGGATCCCTACTAAAACTTGAACAATGTAACCCAAGGTGTAAAAAAAATACCACGCGGGCGAAGCCGCGGGCGGAAAGCTAGTATATTATATTATTAAACATGACATTTTAAAGAAATAGGTACCTATGTATAAACATCTAATATTATTTTAAAGGGATGGAATGACGTCAGTTTCCATGGATCTGATCAAATTTTAACGCCTAACATTGACATGCTGGCGTATTCAGGCGTCGCACTCGGGCGGTACTACAGCCATGCTATATGTACACCATCTCGGTCAGCGCTTCTTACTGGCAAATATCCATATAAGACAGGTACCTTTTATCTTTATTTATTTAAATACACAACTTCGATGCAGTTCAGCTTATTCAAATGGAAATGCAGTTTTGAAATGAGACGTTTTGCTGTGTACTTAGAGGCTGCCTTGCTCTCTATTTAGGAGTTTGAATATTTAATCAAATTCGAATCACAAAATCGATGCATTTTATTTTTTAATATTCTTTAATCTCTTCTAGCTGTTTTCATTGCCCAAAAATCTGACTAAGAACTGTGTACCAAAAATCTAATAATTTTCTTACCCAGGGATGCAAGGTTATCCTCTAATATTGAGTGAAGATCGGGCCATTCCAACCAGTATCACATTACTGCCAGAGTATTTCAAAGAAGCTGGTTATTCTACCCATTTGGTTGGCAAGTGGCACGTTGGTTCATCCCGTGAAGAATATTTACCAACCAATAGAGGTTTCGACACCCATTTTGGCCATAGAGGCGGTTACTTGGATTATTATGAGTACACTTATGAGGAAGAGGTAATAAACACGTTTTCGTACTAATATATTAGGTATTAAAATTACAATAAAAAATTGCCATTCACACACACACACACACACACACACACACACACACAATCGTCAAATGGTAAGATTGAAGGTCTATCCTTTTGTGCCGAACCCATCATCGTTATGATAACAAAATATTATCTTAATCGTTTTCTTTTTTACTTCTAAGCGGGATAAGAGTGATCATACTCTTAATCCCGCTTAAAACTATTAGAATACTTAGAACTTATATTAGATTGCATTTTCACCTTCAACTTGGTATGGTCCAAAGCAATCGCCAATCAATTCAACTCTGTGCACAAAAACTGTAAACTATGGGTCAACGGCACCATCTTTATCGCTACGTAGGCCATTAACTGTTCATAGTAGAATATATTTAAATATATCTATATTTTTTATTTATTTGTGTACAAACTTGTTTTTAGTGGGTCAACATTGGTCGAGTTTCTGGCTTAGCCTTATTTAGAAACCTTACTCCTGCATGGGACGTTGAGGGTTACATTACAGACGTCTATACAGAACATGCCACATCAGGTGAGTAGGACTTATTATAGTAGGGAACCAGTTATTGGCCTTTGGAGAAAAGAAAAAAAAATGTAAATATAACACGACTAGCTGTTTCCCGCGGTTTCACCCGCATCCCGAGGGAACTACTCCGCGCACCCGGGTAAAAAGTATCCTATATGTTAATCTAGGTTAAAAGCTATATGTGTACCAAATTTCATCCAAATCCGTTCAGTAGTTTTTGCGTGAAAGAGTAACAAACATCCATACATCCATACATACAAACTTTCGCATTTATAATATTAGTAGGATAATGCAAATGAATAACCGCTCAAAATAAATTATATTATTCCGTTGTCAATGACTCCGTTTTGATATCATTATGCAAACCAGATTAAAGATGTCATCATGTTCGATAAACAAGTGCAGTATAGAGACATTTAGCATTATCTGCAGACGATAGTGAAGTAATAGATAAAGTCGAGATGATTTGGCTAAACTCTCTTTCCTTGAGTCACCAATCAATATAATCTTCAAATATGCTCAGAATAGAATGCGTTATTGCATTCACAATTGATAACCTTGTCGCTTAGATATCGACTCTTATAACTGATTAATAAAACATTTCAAACCAAAGTTAGCATCAATTACATTTTAGTTCAGGTTTAGTTCAGGCCAAAGTCCAGAGGGAATGGGAAGCTTTCACTTCTTTCTGTGAAGCAATCATGCTCGGGAAGGAGGTAGCAGTACGCGTATGGGACGGACAAATCTTACGCCCCAACCGCCCCGGGAGACGCTACGGGCGTCAGGAGCCGCAAGACGACTCCCGGCCACCGTATCTGCATAGACGCGAGCCTGCGGACGGTGAGCTATGAGTGGCCCGCCGTCCAGTAAGGTCCAGGCCCGTGTCAACGCGTTTCTATGTCACGCGCGTCTCAAAGGACTGTCAGCATAATTGATAAGGCCCTCCCCCAGCGGAAAGTTCGAAAGCATTACTGTGGCCCGGCCCATGTAGGGCGAGGGAAGGAACATGGATGAGTTTCAGAAGTAGTAGAAATAGGAATAGTCAGCATTGCAGGTTATTTGATGATTGATTAGATCTAGTTAGTATAGATACTACACACTACTACATACTAACGGGCCATTAAGTCGGAAGCTGAAATCTATAATTTACTAACTCCGTACAATACAATCCTCTTCAAATAGTACCTAAGTGTATTTCAATACGTCATTAAAAATGAAATACACTCATACTTGCTCCAACACCATTCCTCATTCATGTACCTATTACACTACTACCCATCCCATTGCTAATATTATTTTATGATTTATCTAGTTTTGCTATTTTAAAAGCGCTGCTGCATGTACCTACACTGAATGCGTAGGACGATGCTCTTTTCTTACTTATTTTGAATTAGCTGTCACCCCCGATTTTAACCGTAACCTGGGGAACTATTTAAAGCACCCGGATAAAAACTATCCTATACCCTTTCCCAAACCTTAATCTATCTCCATATAAAATTTTAGCTAAATCGGTTCAGCCGTTTTCCCGTGAAAGCGTAACAAATATAGTCAAATTCGCAATTATAATATTTAACACGCTTTCAGATTTATAATATTAGTAAAAGAAACTCATTGTTGAACTTTATATCTAAATTATACTTGATATTTTTCGAACAGTAATTGACAAGCACGATACATCGTCTCCGTTATTCTTGATGGTCGCGCACAACGCTCCGCATGCGAGTAATGATGGGGCCCTTCTGCAGGCACCACCAGATCTAGTCAGAGAGATGAGATATGTCGAGTCACCGCAGAGAAGGATTTTTGCAGGTACATAAGACTTAGGATTCTATGTTTTCGCTTACTTTGATGATCTTCAAAGACTCATATAATTTTATAATTCTCGTATGATTTTTTTTGTTTGCAACATCACTTGGGGACTATCATAATTATGATTTTTTTATTTACTTTCCAGCCATGGTTAAAAAACTGGATGACAGTGTCGGTGATATTGTCGTAGCTTTATACAATAAGGGTATTTTAGAAAACACGATAATTGTATTCGCTTCAGACAACGGAGGCATGACATCCGGCCAGTTCAATAACTACGCTTCCAATTATCCACTGAGAGGAATTAAAATGTCACCATTCGAGGGCGCCGTGAGGGTTGTCGGGTTATTGTGGAGTGCCAACTTGAATAACACCAGCCATTACTGGGACGGGTACATGCACGTAACGGACTGGTTGCCGACTTTATTGAGTGCTGCTGGTGTAGAAGCTCCCTTAGATATTGATGGAATCAATCAGTGGGATAGTATAAATTCTAACTCAGCTTCTCAAAGAACAACAATGTATGAAATTGATGATATGACAGGTTATGCCTCGATTGTGTATGGTGACTACAAGTTGGTAACTGGCGACGTGGTTCAGAGTTACTGCACTTATCAAGGCAATAATCTCACCGGCATCATTGGCAATGCGCCGTCGTATGTCGATGCTATTGTGGACAGCACTGTGTACGGTGTTCTCGACTCAATTGGCTTAACCTTCGACACAGATGACTTGAGTCTAAGAAACAGCACGACAATACAATGTAATACACCATCGGCTGATATATGCTATCCTGGTAACGGTGAGTTATTCCTAAAACATGTTCACTCATCTATAAGGAGTTCAAAATAAGTAGTCAACTTTATGTGCATGTATGTACCTAATCTAAGAAAAAAAAAACGTACACCAAATTTAGTCCAAATCCATTCAACTATCTTTGCGTAATTGGGTAAATAATCCAAACATAAAAACTCTAAAATTTAATTTGTAAAAAAATATATATTTATATGTACTGTTTTTAGGTCGAGTATGTCTGTACAATATAATAGAGGATCCTTGCGAAACGACAGAATTATCCGCCTCTTATCCTGACTTAGTATCAAACATGCAAACTCTGTTGAAAGCGGAGGTGTTGAAAAGAATTCCTCGAATGAAGTCGATTTATAGGAATCCATTATCTGCTCCTAGTCGGTTCAACTATACATGGGATATTTGGGTCCACACCGACAATTTCCAATGAAGCTATCCAGAAATAAAAGCATTGTATTTTAAAAGTAAGTACCTCCAAGTGTTACGCATTAAGAACTCTCAGGCGAAGCTTACATGAAGTAAAGCTTGTTTTGTACAACTACGTCTGGTCTGTCTATCTGTCATAACTGATAATTTCAGGAACTGTTTATGCTTGGAACAATTATAAGGAATAATTATTCATGTATTGTAAATGAAAGAAGCTGAAGATATTTTTAGGGCAAAAGTGGTGTGAAGAGGGTGTTCGAAATTTCAAGGTGTTGAGGTTACTAATTCCCGGATTCTGAGGTACTTTTTTCGTGGTTCGGTATCCGTACATTTTTCGGAGATACTAAATAAAGTACCGACAAAGTACCGGGCGTAAGTCAGTGTTTCAAAATATATTTTTAGCATACTTTTCTCTCATCTTGATTACTAAAAATGCACAAAAAGTAGTTCAAATGTGAGTTCATAAAAAGAGTCAAACGCTGAAATAAACTTTTTCGAGTACTTACTCCTAAAAAAAATAGTTATGATTTTTACATTGAACAAAGGGAACCGTGGTAATATAATGAATAATTCTTATTGTGGAGCTGCGTAGTGTTCCCGGACCAGATTGTTCAAATATTTACATACGAGTATCACGGGCGGTCTTGCTTGAATTTTGTCCTTACCTTTTTCATTGTCACTGATTGTGTGAGCACGTAGGCACTTTCCGCGCTCAACCTGAGATAACAATCTCTTAAATCTGCTCGTTTATTGTTAACTTAGGATATTGTGAAAACCGTGCTTAATAAGTGTCAAGTTGAAAAGTATTATCTCGATAATCCTTAAATAGGTAGTAAGTAAAAATAAATACTGGAAAAGAAAATTTCAATTCAAATAACGATCAATCTATGTCGGGTATGTATCGGGGTAATCTATGTATTTTTTACAATTAAAAACGAGATTGAAACATATATTGATATATTGATTGTGCCATTAGAAAAATATGAGGCACCTAACCGACTTTACTTAACTTTAAGAGTGAATAAGACTAACGAATAAACATTACCAAATCGATAGTCAAATAATAAATTGTTTGTGCAACATCGACTGTTAGAATAAAAACGACATTATCATAGTTTTGTTTTAGGAACATGTTTGTATTTGTTGTTTTATTTTCATGAACTCTTTCAAATCACTACATAGTATAAAACAAAGTCGCTTTCTCCGTCCCTATATCCCTATGTATGCTTAAATCTTTAAATCTACGCAACGGATTTTGATGCGTTTTTTTTAGGAGTGATTAATGAGGAAGGTTTTAGTATATAATTTGTTAAGTTTTTGTATCCATTATCTAAAATATCGCGGGCGAAGCCGATGGCGGGAAGCTAGTATTTATATATATTGAAGAAATTAAGGTTTTGTATATTTGTTAAATCGAACTAGCATTTTGTTATTTATTTAATTAAAATCTGTCATTCTTCACATCCATTATAATTGCTTTGTTTCAATTATCGTAAAAAGGTCGGCCATCACTTATCAAAACACAATAAGTCTTAACTCAGACGATAACTACGTAGGTACGTATTATATACAGCTGTATAAGAGGAGACATAAAATAAACTATGTAGATTTAATATTAAAAATGATTGAATGTCCGACATGAAGCGGTGAAGTCAGGACTCAAGAAGGACTCTCTCGACATTTTTACAACGCTATAAAGTAAAATTATTATGCATAAATCGAACAAAATCATACTTTGCGCAGTCGTAAAATAAGGACCCCAGACTCTTAGCAGGTACATAGTTCCCTATGATGTGAACGGATGCGGTATTATACCTACTAGGTAAATCTAAAGTTAAATTAATACTCATATGAAAATGTTATTGTTATTATTATATCCTAACAATTGATGTGAAACAACTTGGGAGTAAAACCGATGCATATGCCGTGACGACAAACGCCATGACGCTCGCGTATGCCGTCATGCCATGCATTTCTTGTTCGTTGTCTTTTCTTCTTTGCCTTAGTTATCACAATATTATTGATCATAATTATCAATCCCTTTTGGATATTCAAGAGCTATGTACACAGAAGGAGTCGAGTGAATTAAATATGAAACTGCTGTTTTCTATTGCTACAAAATAAAAGTATACGATATTGTCAATGATGCAATGGAAGGAAATCTACTGCCAGTAGTTGTGAAACATTGTTGAATTTCGTATGTCCTATCGAAAAGATACTGCCTACCTGGCGGTTATCTACATAAGTAAATAATATGTTTTATCGCGTTGTGTTGGGCGCATTGGAAATCAATATCATTTAAGATTAAAATGCTATGGTTAACCCACAAAATGTATTCAACATAATTTACAAGCGCAACGAGCATGAGAGTGCATTGTTTCATATATTTATAATTAAATATAAGATAAAATATCCGAAAGAGTTTTATTGGATTAATAACAGAATAAATATTTTGGGTGGAGGTAGATGTGCTTACCTTTACTTCGCTAGTTATGTTAACGTCTCATGTATTTTGCTATTTATCGTGTAGAACGATGACGAGTGATAGTCTATTGCTATTAAAAAAAACATGTAACTTTGTAAAGTCTACATTTTATTAACATCTATCTATACTTATAATAAATCTGTAGAGAGGTCAATTTTGTACATGAAATATATTTCCAAAATAACTATCAGGGGGTGATTAGGGATCGATACTGATGCCAAAACTGCAATCAGTAAAATTTTTGTCTGTCTGTCTGTCTGTCTGTATAAACGTTATAGAAACAAAAACTACTCCACGGATTTTAACGAAACTTGGTACAATTATTATTCATACTCCTGAACTGGTTATAGTATACTTTTCATCACGCTACAATCAATAGGAGCAGAGCGGTGAAGGGAAATGTTGTCATTTTGTTTAAACGCGCTAATCTCACGAATCGCTGGTCCGATTTGAAAAATTCTTTCAGTGTTAGATGGTCCATTTACCGAGGAAGGCTATAGGCTATATATCATCACGCTAAGACCAATAGGAGCGGAGCACAACTATTCCACGCGGACGAAGTCGCTGGCAGAAGCTAGTTTGTAAATAAAAACTTGTATAATACAATTTAAAAATCGTTGTTTAAAATAAAATTGTATATTCAGACATCTCATCATATATGCAATAAATAGTGCAATAATGAGTTATGGCATAATTATAATTATTGAAGCTACTTGTATTGATTGAATTTAGGACCGCGTTACAAACAAAAAGCCTTGCTTATGTATAACAGTATCTGTGAAACATTTTAAGTGGCTACTAAAGCGTTCGTTGGTAAGCTACTTAATATTTAGCTGGAATATTTTAACTGTATACGTGTTAAGTGCTTTAGGTTATTATAATAATATGCAGTTTCTTATCATAAAATTAATCACACCCACCGTGTACTTTCACCTCGTCTCATTTTTAAATTCGTTTACTTTGCTTTTATATCCACATTTAAGCTGCCACGTTGATCAAGGATAAATAGATTACCTATTTATCGGCAACCAATACCGGATCAGCATAGGTCAAGGCTATTTTTCAGTAAGTTTTCTTTGTAGTACCTACCTAATATACAACTACACTTATAAGGCTTCACTTAAACACTATATTCGCGAAAACTTGATGAATTAAATGATTGTAGTCAAACGAACATTATTTCCTTAAGAAATGTTTACCTATAATACACTCGAGAGCAATGAATCCGGGTCACTTAAAGAATGTTAAAAATCTCGGAAACTAAAAATGATAGGTTAATGCAATAAATTGTATTTAATAGACAATGTAATACTCCTTAAATGAAAGTAAAAAAAATATGAGTCACCATACATTTTATTAACACAAAATTACATAAAGAAAAAAACTGCTGATCTCTCCTTAAAACAAAAATAGGAAACATGAAATTTTTGAACTTTATTACGATTTTCTTGAATTTTAATACTTCGTATTGCCTCCTCGTGCTTCCATTACTGCGTTTACGCGGTTTGGCATGCTGTACACCAAGTTCCTTATACGATTTTGGGGAATATTCTCCCATTCCTCTGTGAGAGCAATTTTGAGCTCACGAAGCGTGATTGGGGGAGGGTTTCGTTGTTTTACGCATCTGCCTAGCTCGTCCCAAGCATGCTCGATCGGGTTGATATCCGGGCTGCGCGCTGGCCACTCCGTACGAGTAATGTTCATCTCTTGAAGGTAGTCATTCACAATCCTACCTGTATGAGGTCGGGCATTGTCATGCATAAATATAGCATCCTCACCTAAATTGACCATAAATGGACCAACGTGATCATTGAGGATTTCTTCCACATATCTTTCGCTAGTTAAAGAGCCGTTTTCTATGATCACCAGCTCTGTGCGACTTTCAGAAGAAATTCCGGCCCACACAAGTATAGACCCACCACCGTAGGCTACTTTTTCTTCGATGCATGCTTGCTTGAATCTTTCCCCTGGTCTTCGATACACTCTGTGTCTTCCATCGTGCTTGTAGAGCATACATTTTGATTCGTCGGAGAACATAACTTTTGACCAATCTTCAATACTCCAATTTACGTGGCTCTGGGCATATCTTAGTCTTGAAATACGATGCCCACGCTCCAGTTTAGGGCCGTTTGCAGGTCTAAGGGGTTTTAAGTTAGATTCAGCAAGCCGACGTCTTACTGTCCATGCACTTGGGTTACTTCCTCCGAGGCGTCGAAACTGATTTGTGAGTTCAGTTCCTGTGAGAAAGCGATTTCGAAGCATGGTGTTCACCAAGTATCGGTCTTCTCGTGCTGTGGTACACCTGGTTCTGCCCGTTCCTGGTCTGCGTAGGTTAGAACCAGTTTCTTCGTAACGTCGGAGAACTCTTTGTACTGTTGACAGCGACACACCGACAGTCCTGGCTGTATCGCGCTGACTCCGGCCGGTTTCCAGCATTGTAAGTATTCTGGTGCATTCTTCAGGCGTAAGCGACATAATTTCAGCTTGAATAATGAATATAGAGCACTATCAACATGGTTTATGTACCCACATAAATGACAGATTACAAACAAAAGCAAAACCAAATGCTGTAATTTCGTAGTTCCATCTTCGAAAGTGGCCCTTTTTCAAATTTGATTTTTTTATGATATAACTTTACAATAACTAAGAAGTTTTAATACCTTCATTTAAGGAGTATTACATTGTCTATTAAATACAATTTATTGCATTAACCTAGCATTTTTAGTTTCCGAGATTTTTAGGATTCTTTAAGTGACCCGGATTCATTGCTCTCGAGTGTAGTTTCAATACAATTTAATATTTCTTAGTTAATAATTTATAATATAAAGATTTGTATTTATTAGTAAGTGCTGTTATTGGTAAAAAAAACGTAATTTTATGAACTCGAAATAAAAGTATTTTTTTAACTTAAATATTTTCTACTTTAGACTAGATATTTGTAACCTTTCTTTCAGTTTATTTTAATGTCATAGACGTTTGAATGGACTGATTCTATATCACGGAAACTATTGTAACTGTACTTACTAAATCAATTGTACAAAAAAATACAAGAAAGAGTCCTTGATTGTTATAGCTTTCTTTTTAAATATTATTTGGTATACCTACAATACAGGAAACAAATGGCAATTGATCTCATCAGCGTCACTCGGAGTATTATCTACGTCGATATAGCGAGAACATATTGCTACAGATCAAAGTTATTGCTTTCAATTTTGCTGTCTGGCCGAGAACCAACATTTTTAACCGACTTAAAAAAAAAGGAGGAGGTTCTCAATTCGACTGTTTTTTTTTTTATGTTTGTTACCTCATAACTTTTGACTGGGTGAATCGATTTTGATGATTCTTTTTTTATTGGAAAGCTGACGCTTCCCGTGTGGTCCCATTTAATTAATTTAATTTTATCAATATCGGTTCAGCCTTTTTATAAATATATTAAAAATAACGGTTTATCTTTACTTGTGCATACGCCAAATACTTAGATGATTTGGTTATTCACGCTTATTGCAACCTAAAAAAGTGGTGTGTTTATATTAAGATAATAAGATCGAGTCACTGAGAAGCATCTAGAAGTAGGTGGAGAAATACTAACAATAGTAACTTACAAGACGCGCCGACTTCTAGAGCGATGTTTTGGTCGATAAGCGTTTAAATAAAATTTATTTTTTACTTTTTTTTTTTTTTTGGAAGTCGGTTTTTTTAGTAAAAAGTTTTTTTTTTATCTGAAAAAGTTTTTCTAGTTTTGTTTACAATAGGGACTTAGCCCGGAAAAGGATATTATGTCGATATTTTTTGTACACAAGAGTCAAGAAAATATGAAGACAGTGTGTTAGTTTTGGAGAAAGTTTTGGCTTCGTGTTGCCTTCGTCGACTATTTCGTCGGCGTACCCTACAGAATCTCATTACACTGGCATTATCCTGAGCAGCGTTGAAATAATTACTATGTCACCACAACGTTAGCAGATGCTAATGAATGTACATTGACTATATTTTGTGAGGTTTTTGTTACGTTGCGTTGGTCATAATGTGTTAGCATGCAATATTAATAAAATCAAAGGGCTTTTGTAATTTGTTGCAATTTGGAACTTTCATAAGCTCATAAAATTATATCTATACGTGTATAGGTATACCTATATAAAGAATATTGACCAATCCTTGGAAAGAGAAAAGGGTGGTATTTAATACTTTAACTGTAAATCCCCTTTTTTCAATCAAAATATTCGAAATTACCACCAAAAATACTGAATTGCACACTAAATTTGCTCACCAAATAAATCAATTATACTATACTGTTAGATCTTTAAAGCTTAACTGTTTGACTGAATGACTATCAGTCATATTTATCTAATCAATTTTTTAGTACAACATGTTTAGGTAATCAAGTAGTTATTTTGTAGTACAGTCATTTATTTGATATGCAGTAGGTTATTAGTGGAGAAA
Source organism: Pyrrhia umbra (assembly GCA_963891755.1). Taxonomy (NCBI): domain Eukaryota; kingdom Metazoa; phylum Arthropoda; class Insecta; order Lepidoptera; family Noctuidae; genus Pyrrhia; species Pyrrhia umbra. The sequence continues at coordinate 6,479,496 of OY982924.1, forward strand.
TTTTGTTTGCATAAATTTCTAAATAGAGGTGCAGTTAAAAATTCCCCAAGAGAAAACACCAATAGAAACATACCTGTTACTGTTTATTTGCGTTGTTCGAAATATAACGAAATATAACTTTTTTTTTACTACTATCATAACTACAAAGTCGTAGCTTATGGGCTGAGCCAGGAACATAAAGGGCTGAGGAAGGAAAAGGAAGGGTTTTAGTCAGTAAGAGTCTTACACGCCCTTTCGCCCCACTCATGGCGGGAGGGGTAATGTGTTGATTTCCAATAAAAAAAAAGTTCGTATCTTATAAATTGCCTTTTTGATAAAATATTTTTTTTTAACTTGGCAACAAACATAAGGCCTTCAGTTTCTTTAACGGATTAATTCAGAGTTAAAGCCACCTAAAATACTTTTTGTTTCTGTTTGTGTTTATTAGCTTTATATATGATTGACGGTTATTGCTTGAACAATTATTGCAAAAAGCCTCCTATCTTGTTAAAGCATATAAGCAGACTTGTTTATCCATTTTTAATGGCCTTGTATAATTGGATTTCCACAAAATGTATGCCATATGAATGTTTAATAATAAAGTTATATGTGCGAAAAGGAATTTATTTCATGAATACATTATTTTATATTTATATCTAAATAATCGGAATATTTTCTATCGTCTTTTCATCTATTATCGTTTTTTACTTTATCGTTTTTTACTCTATTATCGTTTAACTCTATTTTATTTTTTTCCTTCGGCTTCTTTTTTGAGGAGAGCTGAAGATCAAGCTACGTGGCGTGCCATGGTTCATGTTGAGCAATGGACTGACACGTGCTAATGGTAATGAAGATGATTTTTTCTTTAAATAGTGAGTGAATGAGTATCGCGTCGAGCCAGGGACGCTTCGGTTGTTATTCATATACAAAACAGGCTGAAGGATAAAAATTATAGGTAGTCAGGTACTCACAGGATGCTGGAAGCCAGGAGATCACCACACTGTATCACTAGTTGTCGTATTTCACGGTATTTTGGGATTTTTACTCCGCGCGCGGAGATTGTTGCCGGCCGGCGCACAGTGGGCTGGGATTACAAGGTTGGGTCTTAAGAGATAAAATGTATTTTTTTGGTATCTAGGCATAAATTTAAAACGTTTTTATTCTGAGACTTTTTTTAATTTAACGAGTACTTTCGGAGATATAGCCATATCAAATTTGTATGAAGAGTCATGTTATTTTCGTTAAGCAATTTATTCCAATTAAATTGAAATTAAAAATAATGTATACTAAACGGCCTGAAAACCTCAATACCTACTTAGTTCTTTAAAAAAAAAACAATGTTCGACATTTTCCACCACCATAGGTAGGTATGACGTAATTTGTTTTGAGACTTATTTCCGGGAATCAAGGGATAAGAGTGCGCGAGCGCAACAACAAGTTATGACGTGTCGTAACGTGATTGGTGCAACGATAGGGTACTTACGGAATGTTCGGTTGCATTCAAACGTACTTCAGTGTTCTATTACCCACCATAATAGACGCACTACCCCCACACATTCTTTACTTACTTATTTGTTATTTTGTATTTGTGAAAATGTTTGAAAATTTAGTGACAAACCTTGATCTTTTCGTTATTTTAAAAAACAGTGGCAGTATTAAAAATAATGACAGTTTGTGTAGTGAGATAAGGTCTAATTTTTTTGTCGAATTAAGTGATGATCACGAAAAGACCTTAAAGTTGTTATGTGCAAAATTTTGTTATAATTTAAATAGAAGATGGGAAAACGCTTATCGTAAAGAAAATATATTCAGAACTAAAAAAAGTGAATGGTTACAAGAAAACATAATATGGCCAGACTTTATTAAGTGTTTAATAGGCAGTAATGAACATCAACCAGCACCGAGTACATCAACTCAGTATGTGTCACCATCAAAAGTTTCTGTCAGTGTCTCCACCGAACAAAGCCCAAGAAAACCTTTTTGTGAATTAGCGCCTAAACAGAAAAAAAGACGTGCAGAAAACTTTCATTTATCTTCGGACGAAATAAAATATGCATATTTTGAGCAGTTGAAAGCGGATGGGAAGGAGGAGGTTGCTAAAATACTAGAACATTTACTAAAGAATCCCCAAGATGTAAAAAAGTGCATATCTGTTAAAGAAACAAAACTTGTGTTTTCTCCGGATGAGGCTTTAGGGTTATTTTTATCACTTAAGCTGACCAAGTGGCAATACAATACTTAAAGAACAAGTGTTAACGAAAAAGACAGTAATATATTTCCATCTTATTATCAAGTGCAACATGCGAAACAAACATTTGATGATGACGAATACGAAAATTTTGCATTCGTTAATGTGGATACCCTTGACAGTGATTAAATTAAAACAGTGCAGTGGCCAGTAGTGATTGTGATTTTTACTTATTTATTTTATTAGTCCTAAAGGGGAGACCACTACATAAAAAAAAAACGCGCCTAGTTCTTAACCTCTATGGTGGTGTGGAATAGAGAACAAAATTTGAAATTGCGACCAAATCGCAGAAAATCGCAACCCGAGAATAGGCGCTAAAATAGGACAAATATACGTACTATGCATACGTAGAGTCAATTCTTTGAGAAAATTTGAGAATTTCGAGATTTTCACATTTTTTTCTTTTGCTTCATACAAAAATTACTTTGGATATTTATAACTCCGAAAATACCAAGTTATCTGAATGACCCTCATAGAAATAATTACTTATAATCGATAGATAAATCCAACTCAATATTTAAAATTTCAGAAAAAGAAACTTTTTTTTTTTAAATGCTAAGTCCTTTACCGGCCCGTTTCAGCCCACTGTGCGGCGGTTTTGTTGAGTTCGAACTAAAGTTTCGTTTGCTTGTCCGCTAGATGGCGGGGTCGGTGAATGTTTCGTATCACACTCAGCGGTGCGCGAGTACAATTGGCGGTGAATTTGAATTAGGAAGGAAAAGGGTGGGACTAAGGAAATCATCCCAAAGCCTGTTCATATCCCCCCACTTGAAATCAACCAGGGATTTCATAAGATAAAATAGAGAAAGTTCGAGACTTACGGCCTGTGCAGATTCAAAAGTCACCATGCTGATAAGATTTTAAGTTAATAAAATAAGTTTATCAATGTAATTTGTTAATTGCTAAAATATACTAGATAAGGTAAAATGGTAAAGTGTTAAAAGTGTATAAGATATGAAAGAGTAAGTAGATAATAATTAATTAGTTTGTTCGATTGGAAGAGGACAAATTTTGACGGTAGGTCTTACAAGTAAGCCTTTAGCTGTTTTGACGGTTACAACACGAATAATACCATCCTTACCCGGATGGAGCTGAACGACGCGACCCAGTCTCCATTCGTTAGCAGGTAAATTAGGTTCATAAATGGTTACAAGATCGTTCAATTTCGGCTGACAATTGCTGTGTTTAAACCATTTCATTCGCTGTTGCAATGTATGCAAATAGTCCCTTTGCCAAGTGCGCCAAAAGCTTTGTGATAAGCGTTGTAATAGCTGCCAACGAGTACGTAAGGTTTCGTTTTCGACATACACCGGTTCAGGCAGAGATACTAAAGGTCGACCGATGAGGAAATGACCAGCCGTAAGAGCGTCAATCTCGCCGGGATCGGAAGATAGTTCCACTAAAGGTCTAGAGTTTAACATGGCTTCCACCTTCGTTAAAATAGTATAAAATTCTTCATAGGTAAGGATCTGTGATCCGATGGTACGTTTGAGATGATACTTCGTTGATTTTATACCGCTTTCGAAGATGCCTCCGAAGTGCGGACCGGAAGGAGGATTGAGTTTCCACGTAATACCTCGAGAAGCGAGATGACTGGAAATACTATCGCGTTCGCGGTTGAGCATTTCGCTAACTTCTGACAAATAACGCTTGGCACCCACGAAGTTAGTACCACCATCTGTGACTATGAAGTTACACAGTCCTCTCCGCGAAATGAAACGATCCAAGGCCGCTATGAAAGCTTCAGATGTGAGCTCAGTAACTAGCTCAAGATGAACAGCCTTGGTGGCATGGCAGACTATGAGGCACAGATATGTTTTGTAAGTTTTAGCATTACGGCGTCTACTTTCCTTTATCATAAAAGGACCTCCGAAATCGATGCCGATTGTTTGAAAACAATGACCCAATTGGAGTCGGGAAGGTGGAAGATCGCCTTGTAAAGGTTGTAGTGGAACAGGTTTAATTTTAAAACATGTCACGCATTTAGATAACCGCGATCTGATAAGATTTCTAATGCCGAGTATCCAGAATCGACGCATAATTAAAGATTGGAGTAGCCGAGGCCCACAATGAAGATAAGTTGTATGATACTGGTCGATAAGAAGAGTACTCAATCTAGAAGTCTTAGGTAAGAGGTATGGATGTTTAACGTGATCTGGTAAGGATGCGTGCTTAAGACGTCCCCCCACTCGCAAGATGCCGCGAGTGTCAAGAAAAGGAGAGAGCTTAGCTAAATGTTTAGGTAAAGGTTTATTGGATTTTATTAAAGTTAAGATATCAATGAAACTCTGATGTTGAACATGTTTTGTTAAATGATCTAAAGATTGGCTTAATTCAGTGGCTGTCAGGTAAGAAAATAAGATACGCTCCGAACGCTTAGCTTTCGCATTATTAATGAAACGATAGACGGCTACAGAGGTCGGCTGGGTTGTCATGGGTGGACACGTGTCGCCATTCCGTTGGCACAGGACTGTCATTAATTAAAACCACTCTGTGCGCAACGAAGGTCTTAAGTTTGTGTGGCTCAGCATTCAACCATGACAACACAGTCGAACTGTCTGTGAATAAGATAGATTTATTTAAGATAAGTTTTAAACTAAGCAAGGAGTGAATGCGATTTATTACTTTCGACAGTAAAACAGCACTACAAAGCTCTAAGCGGTTGACAGTTAACACTTTTAGAGGTGCTACCTTGGACTTAGCAATTAAAAGATAAACTTGTGTGTCGTGAGAGGTAACGACACGAAGATATACACAACATCCGTATGCTTTAGTGGATCCATCACAGAATCCGATGAGTTGATATTCTTTAGACTGAGAAGGTATAATCCTACGCGGAATTTCTATTAGTTTTAAGTTATGGAGATCTGCGATGAAATTTCGCCATTCTTGAGCTATGTCTCTGGGCACAGGTTCGTCCCATGAAAGATTAAGACGCCACAAATCTTGAAGGAGCAATTTGGCTTTTAAGATAAAAGGTGTGAGCCACCCTAGAGGATCGAACATACGTGCGATGCTGGATAAGATGGAACGCTTGGTACATTCGACGTCCTCGATAGGGGACTGCGAGTAACTGAAATTGTCACTCACAGGATCATATTGGACTCCCAATATTTTTAACGTCGATTTATCACTTTCTTCAGAAAAAAGTTTAGGGGTTTGACAATGATCTACTGGTAAGGTTTTAAGAAAAGATAGTGAATTGCTACTCCACTTTCGGAGCTCAAGTTGAGCACAACCTAACAAACCAATAAGCTGATCTTTTAGTTCTATGGCTTCAGGTACAGAGGGCGCGCCGGTCGTTATATCATCGACATATGTCTCGTGAAGAAGAGCTTCAGCTGCGCGTGGATACGCGGCACCATGATCGGCAGCTAATTGGTGGAGGGTGCGGATGGCCAGATAAGGTGAACTACTAACTCCGTAGGTGACAGTCGCAAGTTCGTACTCATTAACTGGATCACTAGGAGATTCACGCCATAGAATATGTTGAAAGCTCCGATCCTCCGGTCTAATCAAGATTCCCCTATACATCTTTGAGATATCACACGTAACAACTACTGTATGTAATCTGAAGCCCGTTATTATATCTACGATATCCACTTGAAGCTTGGGACCAGTAAATACAATATCATTTAAAGATAAACCGTTGGTAGTTTTGGAACTAGCATCGAATACCACTCTCAACTTAGTGGTCGTGCTCTCAGGGCGAACGACGCAACTGTGAGGGATAAGATAACGATTGAGAGTAGGTACCACAGGGTTAGGTACAGGATACATGTGATTTAAATTCTCGTACTCACGCATAAAATTAATATAATCGAATTTAAGTTCAGTCTGACGATTAAGTTTCTTTTCAAGATGAGTCAAACGCGACAAGGTACTGTTGTAAGATTCACCCAGAGCACGATCAGCATCCTTTAAGAGGATAGGAACGACGTATCGGCCATTAGGTTCGCGATAAGTTAAATCGGTGTACATGCGTTCGCAGATATCATTCTCGGGTACAGTGATAACAACGCGCGGTGGCTCCTCCACTTCCCAAAATTTTTTAATTTGCTCATCTAATTTAAATGTGGTGGCCACTAAAGAGCACGCGGTATTTAAAGGTACAGAATTGGAGTTAACTGCCCCTGTGAGAATCCATCCGAAAACGCTATGCAAGGCGGTAGGTAAACCGGGCCCCAGAGTGATACGTTGACCGTCATAGATTTCGTGGAATAACTCCGCCCCAATCAATAAATCAATTTTCGCGGGAACATCGTAGTCGCGATCGGCTAACACTAGATGGTTGCAACGTTCTCGAACGACCGATGGTACTTTAACGCTAGGTATAGGAGCAGTGATATTATCTAATACGACTGGCTTGATATTAAAGTGCGGAGCATCACCGTATACAGGTCGTATAGTGCATTCCGTCACACCCTTTACTTGTGTAACTGAGTTTTGTCCTAGTCCGGCTATACTAAGATTACACCGGCGGAGCTTTAAACCGAGCGTTCGCGCGCACGCAGACGTAATAAAACAATCTTGCGCGCCACTGTCCACGAGTGCACGCACGGTACAATGAGTGCCGGCGGCGGTGTTGAACACGCGCGCCTGACATGTCCCTAGTAAAACCATATCGCGGTTGGGAATAGCGGCGTGAGCATGAGCAGTAACATTCGCTCCAGTGGTAGCGCTGGCGCTGGATGGCGCTGGGTCAACATGCAATAGGGTATGATGACGTAATCCACATAGCATACAAGACATTTTAGATACGCATTTGTCTATGACGTGATTTGTACGTAAACAATTAGTACACATATTTTTACTTTGTATTAACGCGAGTCTAGCACGAGAATCTAAGGATTGAAAGGTAGGGCACCGATAAATCGAGTGCGCATCACCGCAATGAGCACAAGTCACGTTTGCAGGTGGGTTGGATTTAGCGAGATAAGATGAGCGTTTGGATCCGCTGCTATTTTGCCTACTAGTTGCGGGCGAATGTATTTTCCCTTCAAGTTTACGAGGGTTAGAATTGATATTAATGTTAGATTTAGAAGATAATTGACTAGTTTCTAAGATTTTTACATAATCTTGAAGAAACTTTAACAATTCACAGAAAGTAGGTATTTGTGAAATGTTTGTTTGAGATTCAAAACGCTTCCGTGTATCCGCATCAAGCGCGCGCGAAGTTAAACAAAATAAAATAAAATCACCTAAATTTCCAATTTTTAATGCTTGGAGTGCATGATATGCCTCATAAATTACGTTCGTTAACATTTGTAGATCTTGGAAGTTACCCGATTTTAAGGCTGGCTGATCAAAGAATTTGTCTAAATATGTTAAAGCTAAAATACGCTTGTTTTGATAACGCTCGATCAAACTATTAAAAACTATTTCGTAATTATCTGCAGTCATCGGTACCCCCTTGACAATAGATAAAGCCGGGCCTTGTAAACAAGACGCTAAATAATGAAATTTTTCTATTTGTGAAATCGAATTGTTATCGTGAATTAATGTTCTATAAATATCGTAAAATGTTTGCCAGTTTTCAATTTTGCTATCGAATTTAGGTAAATCAAGTTTAGGTAGCCGCACGTTACGTCCCGGTTGCGTGGACTCGTACGCCCCCGCAGGCGCGGGCGGCGACGACCCCCGCGATGCCCCGGCGACGATCCCGCTCTTATCAGTGATCTGCAAGTCAGCCGCTGCACTGATAACGGCATAGTACAACTCATCGAACGAACTTAAAGCCTTTTGGCACACCTGGGCCTCAGGTTTTATGGCTAACTCCAAAGTTTGTATTTTACTACATAACGAAACAAATTCTTCGCGAATTGAATGTATTCGAGTATATCTCGCCTTGAACGACGATACCTTTGAACGATCTTGAATCATAGATTTTGATAAGTCATAAAGGATTTGAATATCACGAAAAACATATTCACGTTGAGATTGAAGTAGTTTAAGTTTGCCTTCCTCCATTTTGTTTCGTTTAAGATATTATTTACGCAGGTAGGTATGAAAATACGGACCTAAGTTGAGATTTTACTAGGTGTAAATCAATACCTATGTGTAATAGATATATTATAATGTTTATGAGTAAATTAATACCGTGAATAGTTACAAATAATAAGATAACAAACAATGAATTACGTAAAATACATAAAATATCGAAGTATAATACGACTAAAATAAAGATGACCTCTGAATCCGCACAGGTTACACGGCGAGTATGACCAACACAATTTTGTAGGATAATACTTTTAAAATGCAAAAATCTAGCAACTCTCAGAGTTTTCTATTGAAATTGAACCTGAGATTGCCTGAAAAAACTGTAATCTACAGGTATTCGCGCTCGAAATGGACCACAAATATGAATGAGTATCGCGTCGAGCCAGGGACGCTTCGGTTGTTATTCATATACAAAACAGGCTGAAGGATAAAAATTATAGGTAGTCAGGTACTCACAGGATGCTGGAAGCCAGGAGATCACCACACTGTATCACTAGTTGTCGTATTTCACGGTATTTTGAGATTTTTACTCCGCGCGCGGAGATTGTTGCCGGCCGGCGGTTTTGTTGAGTTCGAACTAAAGTTTCGTTTGCTTGTCCGCTAGATGGCGGGGTCGGTGAATGTTTCGTATCACACTCAGCGGTGCGCGAGTACAATTGGCGGTGAATTTGAATTAGGAAGGAAAAGGGTGGGACTAAGGAAATCATCCCAAAGCCTGTTCAGTGAGTAGTTGTAAAATTGTTACTGCTGGTATTACCCAAATAATATAATTATTCGCAAGCTGCATTCATTAAATTGAATATTCCGTAGGATTGACGACACATCTGTAAGAAAAATATACCAAGATAAAAATTACTTATACTATTTGTTTTTTTTTCTACTTTTTAGTTAGTTTTTTGACACAGTAGTCGTAACTTTGATTTCTAACGAACATTTTTTACTAGCCATGGAAGATACTTAAAAATTCTAACGATCTGTCATAACTACATTTAAATCGTTTTAGGTATTTAGAAGTTATGGTGGAATAAAGAAACTTGTATAGTAGGTATGTACATATAAGAACATTACACGTTTCATTCCTTTTTCTGGGCAGTCATGTAAAAAGTTCCGGAGGCTAATACCACACGACAGGCCCAATATAATTTTATGGGTTTATAGAATGATACATAGATACCTCTGCGAAGGTGTCGAGATTAACCACGTAAAATACCGTTGTAATCCCCATAGGGATTCTGGCTCTCGTCATCATGAACAACACAATTTGTCGAATCCGCTTGTCATGACATTTCTCCCACCTGCAGGAATATATTGCTTGACGAAATTTTTCGCTCTGTAACAAACAAAGTGCCTGACTACATTTACCCATGACATGTCGGAACCGAAAGCTACATATGCTTCCAGAGGCTTGGAGAGGTTTTCTCATGAAATAGATTATCAGTCAACAATCCACGGAGCGTCTAAGACTGTGGCAAACGTATTCTTACCTTCACTAATCAATATGTGAGGATGTTGCTGGGTTACAAGCCTTTCTCTAGGTAATTTGAGAATAAAAAACCTGCCAAGTGCGAGTCAGATTCAAGAGAACAATAAAATATATTAGAATGTGCAAATTAAGACCTTTCATATGACCTCACATGACCTTGTAACCATACTTTGAAATTTTTAACCCCCACTTCCTCCACTTTTTTTTATAAAAGCAATAATTATGATTTTTCAACTTTTCTCTTGCAATACAAACGAGTAATCATTCTTTATAACATTTTTATACCAAATTTGAAGTTCCTGAAATAACCAGCTGTGACAGACGGACAGCCAGACGAAGTAAAACCATAAACTTCCTTTTTACTATTTTTGGTACGGAACCCTAAAAAGAACAAAAATATTAAGTAAGGACTTACAGTTTCCATGAGAAGGTCGCTGTAGTAACAAGGCGTAAAGAAATGTAAAATAGTAGCAGCAAAGAATGAAATAAACTCGACGTTTATCCGTTTAGCTCGCAAATCCTGCAAGAATTAATTATAATTTACTGTGTATTCTTCATCTTGTATTACATGCACAGTCGGATTATTTTAATATTTAGGAGCTGTGTTTTATAGCTTTGGTATTTTTTAAACATAAAGTTACATTTTATCCCTTAGTTACTGGAAGAACTATTGAAGAATATCGAGATACGAATCACTTGTTAAAGAAAATCCAAGTTGTTTATTATCTTTTATACTTACTTCGACTATTTGAAACATAGTTAGAGGTATTAAAAATGTAGTCGCTTTCATGTTGTATTCATATAAAATTGAAAAGTTCTGTTTTACGCGATCTACTAATCTGTAAACATCACATAAGATTGTTAATGTATATTGTCATACAGAAAACTTACACTATTACAGATTTAAAACGTAAACATACTTGTAAAGATCCTGTAGTTTTGAAATGATTTTCTTTAATCCACTTTCAATTTCTCTGTTATCTTCGGCTTCGATAAATAATTTACTGATACGCACATTTAAAAGGTCAAGCTGTCCGCATGTGTGTAACATAAATATGGGTACCATAGGATCAAATCCAACGTACATTGACGACGCGTAAACATCAAATATGAATGTGACAACGAATAAGAGCCAAAAAAATATAGTTACATTTTTATAGCCTTCTATTGGTGGCGGGTATGTAAGGTCAAAAAGAGGTACGAGAACAAATTCCCCCTTCCAGAAATAATATGCCATTAAAATAAAGGCTTTAATTGGGAAGATAGCGCTAGTACCGAAACCGAACACGAGCCAAAATTTGCATACTGTTTCACCTCTTTCAGCATAACGTACTACTATATCCAGGTCTTCATTAGAACCATCAAGGGCGCATTGGTAGTCTGCTTCCATGATATTTATTATTTCTCTTATTGATGCTTGGTGATACAGGAGCACCATATATTTAAGAGTGATTGTTACTGAAACGATAACCATTGTACCATTCTTGCTGGCTTCAGAAAATTTCCCAGATTTAATGTCATGAAAACATATAGAATATATAAGAAAAACACAACAGCAGAATGTATTTATCATTATGATTGAGAATTTAATGAACCATCGTGCATCCCGTATGATTGATGGATGCGATCCATTTAAATGCATAGACATTGTTGCAATTTTAAACATTTTTTCAAATTCTAAATTAAACTTCGACATTTTTCTGTGTGCTTCCGTGGGATCGCAAAACTGTTTTGAACTTCAGCTTTATAAAATGAAAAACGCGATGAGAGTTGTGAGAATAAAAGTGATTTCTTTGTGAAAAACAGCATGTTATTGACAGAGTAATCACGTGTCTTGGGGCAAAATAATACTTTGCAAAAATCTTTAGTTCATGCTGCGGCTTTGCTTCTGAAGTTCTAATACATTCTTCGACTGACTTCGATTCAAATAGCCGCTTTCTAGTTATTTTATTAATTTATTTTCTTGTCATAAAATTAAGTAAGTACTAAGAAAAATAACTAAAAGGTAAATTCATTGTCTACGGGTAACATAAATTTATTACTCAGAAGCTTACATTGGTTATTTTTTCGCTATAATTTTATATATACGCTATTTCAATAATATGTCCAGAAAATAGAATTTTGATAAATAAGTAGATAATCGTCAGTGTAGTTTAGTTTATCCTCCAGATAATGAAGGGGATCGTTTTAGACATATCTATTTTTGAAAAATCAAAACAGTATGTTTCATTTCTTAATAGAGTCACAACCTTGTATCATGGCTTTGTATCTGACACAGTAACTGCTTGCTTTATACGTATATGCACGCACCCCCGCATTAGGTGCTCAATTGAATTATGGCGGTCATCAATCAAGCTTCGCGTGCATTACTGGAACTTCTTATTTTGTTGTCAAACCATTTATGGGAAATGACATGTATTAAGGAATTTCCACGATGTAGGTACATAATTTTTGTATTATATGTTATCCTGGTAATGTTTCGTAATACATAGGTACTGAATTTACTTCAAATCATTAATAGCTGTTTTTTGCGGTTTCACCTGCAACCTGAGGAAACTACTTGTCGTACCAGGATAAAAATCACTTCACGATAAAATGGCTGACGCGAACAAGTTGAAATTTAGTCCGGAAATAGCTTGAGTAAGGTTAAAGGATAGTTTATCCGGGCGCGAGAAGAAGTGCCCTCACGACGCGAGTGAGTCCGCGGAAAACAGCTAGTGTTAAACATTTTGTTTGATCGTCGTTTTACCATCTGGTTAACAATGAACTTGAAAACATAAAAATAGCGAGATAACGCTCGGTAGCTTATTTTTGATAGGCCTATATAAAGGATATCAGAGATTGTAAACACGTAGATGTTGGATAATAGGAAAGGCGGCCCTATTTTTTCATGTCAATTTATTTTGGGTAGATACAAAAAGAGAACAATATTTAGTTTTTTTATTGTGAATGGCATCTCGCAGGTCAACCTAGAAGGTTGTCGACTGTTAATATTTCGTTAAGGTTAAAAGATCTCTATGGACGCATGGACGTATAAAAAAGACGGACAGAGTATGGCCTAAACATAAAGTGAAGCATAGCAATGGCGGCGACGCATCCATGTGTGAGTCCCAGAGTTATTGCCATATGCAGAAAAATTACCCCAAACTTTTTTTTTGTCTTAAATAATTGTTATGAAAATCTATTGTTTATCTTGTATGTTAAGAATACTAAAATTTGTATGAACAATACTTACTTTTACTATTTAGATGCACGGTCAGGGTTAGAGAGACGAAAGTAAGTAGGTATATGAACAATTTACTGTAATTTAGTACTGAGCAGATTTTGTAATAGTAATTATACCTTTGATTATATACGTAGTTGCTCAAACGTCAGTCCAAGAGTACATGGGGTACGGCGGTCAAAATAAAAAAACAATAAGACAGTTTTTCTTAATTTTATCTAAAACTTAACAGAGATTAAAAAAAACACCTTTTTTGGAACCCCATGTAATCGAACACGACGTAGTCCACCTTTTGTGATGTATAAATCTTCATATTCAAAATGTATACTGCAAATTACACTTGATTTGGTTGGATTCCAATAATTTTCATTCCTACTTTCCCTTATAATTTGAATCCATTCATTTTTCCAAGACTCATTGGCTTTTGGAAACCTATAAAACACAGATTATCCAAACATTTAACGTCAGAAGGGCATAATGAGGAGAAAACAAAACAAAATTTGTAACTTACAACTATTACAATGTTATGTGACCAAAAGACAATAATCATTTGGGTACGAATTGTATTTAATTTAAAATTTTCACTGTTTCGGGCATTTAAAGTTGATTGTATAAATTTCCTGTTTGATTTACTCTAGCTTTTGAGTCCAATATTTTTTATGTAATTTGAGAACTAAAATTTACGTCAACTCCCCGACTTTCGGGTAAATGAAATTTTCAAATAATGGCAACACCGGTCCTGACGACTATGGCCGCCGATTTATTTATTTAAATTTTGCCGTAACAAATTAGTCATTAAAACATAAAATAAACAACTTGCTTACCTGTGGAAGGTAATCCCCTGAGGTTTCTTACTTAAACTAGAATTATTACGACAACACTTAATGACGCAAGACGGCATTATTAATTTTTGTTGTAAAACAATGACGCGGTTCGCCAGTCGGTTGCTCGCGACGTAATGGCGGCCGACTGGCTTACTATGGTGAGAGTGTGTGCGTGTCGCATTGTATGTACAAGACGGCCGGCTTACTATGGTGCTTCAGTTTGCTGGTTCGTAAAATGGCGTCCATCTTTTTTTATACGTCCATGTATGGACGATTAAATTTCAGACTACTGAAAGGTAGGAAATGGGTAGATTTAGATATCAATAGATATTAGTAGATATTTAAATGCATATTTGCGCTTTCTAAAAGTAAGTATCTTTCGTATTTTTTCTAGTGCAAGTTTTGCGTAAACACGGAAAAAAAATGTGACAACATTTCAAAGTCCATTCTCAGTAGTCCCCGAGATATTCTACTTTATATTTGTTCATTTGTATTCCCGGCGCGGCCCGAAGGACCCCGCTGCTGTCTTGAATTCCTTATTTTAAATCACGACATCCCTTTTTTAGAATCTCTAAGCCAATTTATGAAAAAGATAACAAAATGAAGAGTGGTATGTGATGTAAACTTCTCATCTAATTTTCATATCTAGAAAGATGTTCAAAGATAGATCTATACATATTTTCCCTTATATTGCTGTTTTCGGTAGTTAAATCTAAAAATGCGCTATCAAAGTTTCACTAAGCGGGTTCGACATTTGCATAACTGTTAATGCCCTTTAAAAGCGACGTGTTCACACAAAGTTGGGAAAAAATGTTGTGCTTTTACAAAGTTTTTATTGCCGCTGCCACTCGCCTTGCATGTTGCCTATACTTTCTGTTTTGTGAATTCCTCTAATGTTGGGAATATTTAAATTTATTGCAGTAGCGTTTGTAACTCATACTATATTATACATATAGTATTATTAGTAAATACTATACCAATGAGTATTACTGTATAGTATGGATGTATTATTATTTGTTATTGCAATTTCTGCTTCAAAATTTTGCACGTAACATAAAAAAAGGAATTAGTTCAATAAAATCAATTAAATACGAGTATTATCCGTATCATGATTCGACTTAGACCTTGTTCCAATTCGCCTAAAGTGACGGTCGTCGACCAACCAAAATGGGTCATCTCGTCAAACAGACAGCTTGATGGATCGCCCTTAGTCTGGGCGGAGAGCGGACAGCAGCTGACTCATTCGGAGGGCATTGCCATGCTTTCGCTGTTACAGTATTAAGCGGAGATCGTGAAAGCAAGTAAAAAAAAAAAAACTATCGGTGTCTATTGCCTTAGGAATGGCGAGCACCTTGGATTATCCATATACTCTAATCTAATTGATATTTTTAGGAATGATGTCGGTAATCTTATCATTACTTTTATTATTTATATAACAACCTATATATTATTTGAAAACAATGTTAGGTAAATTCTAATCTGACAAATAGTATCCTAATCCTAATATTATAAATGCGAATGTGAGTTGTTTGTTTTGTACACTCACAGGGTAAAACTGCTGAATCGATTTAGATGACGTATGTATGGAGACAGTTATAGGCTACTTTTTATCCTACTTTATATCTTTGTAGTTCTTTCAGGAAACAGGTAAAACTGCGGGAAATAGCTGGTTGGATAAGATAATAGTTGGCTCAAAATCACCAAGGTGGCAAATTCCAAATTCTTTGATGATTAACCTAAATGATCACTTAACTTATGTTTAACCAATATTTACGTTGGCAGAGCATAGAATTGGTTACTATTCTCGTAATTTTATTTTTAAAGAGAGGTAGTGCTGAAATAAATCATACCGGGGACGTTTTTGTGAGGTTTATAATAATATTATAATATTACATAAGTGCTTATTGTTTACCTTATTCAATAGCGGATATGTCATTTAAAAATGAAAATTTTAAAAAGTGATTAAACTGACAATAAAGACGTTATAAAGCAAAATATAGTGCAAATAGAGCTATTATGTCAATTTTCTTGTCTAAATTATCTCAATATGAGAAATATCGCTGTCGTATATATAAATTAACTTTCAAAAAATTCAAAATTCAAATGTTTTTATTTCAAATAGGTCTTTGCAGGCACTTATGAAACGTCAAGTTAGTTGCACGGTTCCAAGGAGTGGGTCTTATGGAGAAGAACCGGCAAGAAACTCCATAGACACTCTTTTCAAAAGGAAATGTTTACAATAGTCTTTTTACAGTACAGGTTATCTCTGAGAAAGTTATACAATTCAAATGATGCTATACAAAAAAATAATTAAATTATAATTTAAATTTAGCAATATAAATAATATTTCAAGTAGTTTTCTGGTCGCCAGGGAAGCCACCTGTGCAGAAAATAAGTTATTAACGCCACGCATCCTTGTCGTCAATGAAGTCCTGGATTTTATAATAGGCTCTTTTTATAAGTGTTGATTTGACAACATTTTTAAACTTTTTATCTGTAAGATCAAGGATACATTTAGGCAGCTTGTTATAAAAGCGTACACAGTTCCCTAAGAATGATTTATTTGACTTAGTGAGTCTAAATTTTGGAACATGTAACATTCTATAGGTATAAGAAATTCGCCTTATTTTAATACTACAACGGCCTTTTTTTAAATATCTAAAATAATAATGTATTATTTGTGATTTTAGTGATGTTCTCGGAAATGATGATCGGAAATGGTTTTCGTAGAATGATGCGTATGTTTCTTAAATTACGATATAGATATAATTTAGGTTCATAAAATCATAAGCAATGTTTTTGTACGTCGTACTTATTTATTAATTTTGGCATAAGGTTCGTAATTTACAAAAAAATTACTCAAATCATTTTGCGGTATATAAACCACTATATGAGTATAATCAAACCATCTAAGCATTATACTATACAACTTATTGTTTTGTAGTTAATATTTCATAAACTTTACACACAAAAACAAGCACTTCTTATCATATTAAATAAACACAAGAATATTAGAATTGTTCATAACATCAATATCATTGCTCAGTATCAAATCAATATCAGTATCAATACTACCTATCTATTATTTTTTGCTGATAATACGATCTATCCTTAGTCCTTTTTATTTCTGTCTCTTCTTCCGTCACCTTATCTAAAAAAAAATCCTTTAATTGGCATTGGCTTTCTGTCGTTGTAGCAATCAAACCGTATTTATTTTTTTAACTTGCTTTATTAGCCATTTTTTATTTATTTTTATTTATTCAGCCACATGAGACTCTAAATAGCTAAACAATATTAAACATATATTAAAAAATATGTTAATAACCAATAGATGTAATAATAGGGCGCGTTTATTTGAAAAAGTCATTTCGAGAACGCTCCGTCAAGTCCAAGAACGGTCCCGAAATGACCGTTCCCAAAATGACTTTTTTAACTAAGTGAACCCTTTTTAGATGGCAGCCATCTTTGAGATCACATTCGGCTTTATTATTGTAAAATATTTAAGGTTATTATTTGCTATAAAACAATACAAAACGATTTTATCAATATTCCAAATTGAAAAACGCATTCCCGTTTTGACGACTTATTGATGTACGCTCTATAAATAATGAATTTGAAAGATGCTTATCACTTATTTTCTTCTGTTTTGGCGAAAACTCTCCCTACAGCCGTTTGTTTACATCGTTAACAACACTGTACCTTAGACAACTAAAGGTTGCGTTCAAAAACAGATTTTTTACTGAAAATCAAAATTGCGTTCACTAAAATGACGCTTACATTGTCGGACACCATATTTTGACTTGATTTTCTTAAATTTCTTTTTTTTTTCTTTAATAACAACAATAATTAATTGATTTATGATAAAATTGTAGGCCATTAAGTAGGAAAAACTTTTCACTTTATTTTATTTTATAAATATTTCCAAAGCTAGATTCTGAAGATTGCTACATAGGACGCGTTCTCGAAATGATTTTTTGTAGTTATTTCTTCAAATAATAATGAATGTGCTTTACTTTTGCAGTATAAAATAAAATGTACAGTTAATATGGGCAGAGTTGAGTAATATGTACAATAACAATTTGCTTAAGTAACTAAATTTAGACATTTTATTTGCTGGCGAAGCTAATTCTGCACCTTGGTGATTTTGAGCCAGTTAGATAATAGCTAGAAGGATAAGTGGTTATTTACTTCTAGTTGCGAAGAAGTTGTAAACGTATAGATTATACATACAATTTGTGGTGGTGTGACTATGAATAACAACATAATAGTTTTTTTGTGGATTTACAGAAACAAACAAAAATATTCGAATAAAAAGCAAAAGAAACACATTTACTTGGAAGAATACAAAGAAGTAGGTACCTTCAATGTACCTAGATCAGTTTACGGTTGACTTCAAAAGATTAGGGTTTAAAAGCACTAAAGGGAATTTGGAGTTCTATTAATCGTCCTGAATCTCTCGTGACGATCCAAAACGCTTAACAGAAACACTGGGCTAAATAAAATGGGATTGGATGACTAAAAATATAAAAGTTTATTATTTTTAGGATTCTGTACCTCAACTGGAAAAATGAAACCCCTCCTACTTTCTTTCTTATCTTTCCCGTAAACCGTACGCGAGATTTTATTGAATAGAGCAGTGATAGTTATTGAACAATTTAATACATTTGCTACCGTCGTAATATAACTAGAATAATTAAAATCTGTGTATGCCTGTGTTTCGTGTCTGAAGTTACCTACTTCAGACACGAGACACAAACCTAATTATTTAGAACCACTCAAGAACTTGACATATATTTTTCCTTTCAAGGTTCAGAATCCTCGGTGCGTTAGTCCGAATCGCACCTGGCCGTTTTTTGTCATATCCAAATCTATATGTAATAGTGATTAATAAAATTGAGATTTCCTGAACCGAAAAATATTTAGATAGAAATCTATTTTTTCATATAAAAACTAACGATGATAGAATTTATTTGTATTGCTTTCAAATCTGAATACCTGTCGTGATTATTTTCAGTTTTCATCTATTTCGCGTGTTTTGCTATATTGCCTGAAGTTGTCTATTGATAAAGGTTGAATGCTGGACAGAAAAAATGTGTGTTTGCAAACGTTATTTGCGGAACTCTTTGATGGATATGCGGTGTGTACGTCACAACGAGAACTAATTGAAGCGGACGCCGGACGTCGGAAAAAAACTGCAGCACGATGGGAAAACAAAGGGTAGAAATAGGTTTTTGTAGCAATCGTCTCGCCCGACCAGGGCTGTGGATGGGATGAATTAGCTGTTTTGTTTCAGCAATAGGCTGCACACGTGTTAAATGCACTTCTAACTGTAACTTAATAGGTAAACAAGAATAATAGAATGTTTACATTTCCGTATTCATTTATCTTTTAAATAATGAAAATGCTTTCTTCTGACACTTGATTATGATAAATGTTTGGCATTTGAAACGTGAAGGCCCGATGCTCTGGCAATTCAAGCAGAAAGTAACAGGTGGTCCGATCTATTAATTTCTCCAATGCGTATTGTGAAAACTTGCGAAAGCTGGATGAGTTTTATTCTAAGACAAATAAAGGCACCCTTAGATATGTATTTCTCAGTTTGCATATTAATTACAAAATATTTTATACTATTTTAGTGTAGGTATGTGCTAATGTAACCTACATTTATATATTATAATTCAATTAAATAATATTACCAAGTAGCAAAACAAAGACTGCCTGTGTAATTAAAAGCAAAACCTTGCAGTCATTAAGTTGTCGACGAAACAATGCCATCGCATCTCACTTAACATACATACCTCTAACATCTACGTGTACGTGGGGTACATTCAGAATTCCCCTATGACGTAACACGTTATTATAATTAGGCACCCTGCTCGCTAGCGACTCGCATGCCACGCCAACAGATTTGGAAGCGTTTACATATCCAGGACTTCCGAGTAACCTTTGCTTTATTCCAACATTTGATGTAACATTCGGGGAAACGTTTAATGCAGCATATAATAATAGGTACAAATTCAATGACTGGTATCTTATCAATAAAGTATTTAATAGTGTTTTTAATCTCACTAGGGCTAGAATTAGCACACGAACGACTTTTTATTCGCTTTATGAATTACCTCATATCTTTTAGTGGAAACACGAATAATACCTATCTAAGGTGTTACTAAAGCACCTACGAAATGCCTATTTATGCTGGGTTAAAAATAGTAACAGGGAATCAGATCAATGTGAGAGCTAAACCTTGACCGAGTGACAGGAAACGAATGAAATTGGAGCAGGGGGGCACACGGAGCGATGGACTGCGTTGGCAAGAAAACATACTGTAGAACAAAATATAGTATGTGTACAATTCCAGTGAATTTGTGAAAATTAAAATCTTAGATTATATTATATATATTTATGTATAAAAGCAGCAACTAGTTTTAGTCATGTTCACTATTTTTAATCTATACTAATATTATAAAGCTGAAGAGTTTGTTTGTTTCAACGCGCTAATCTCAGGAAAATCGTACTAGTAGAGTACGATTTGAAAAAATCTTTCAGTGTTAGATAACCCATTTATTGAGGAAGGCTATAGGAAATATATCATCACGCTAAAACCAATAGGACCGGAGCACCACTATTCCACGCGGACGAAGTCGCGGGCAGAAATGGCTAACTTCAGAGCAGTCAGGACTCATCTCGTCGGCCGTACTGTAAAAATTTGGTACCTAAGACGTCGTAGTTCAATTTATCTGTTTATTTTGGGCCATTCAACGATTTGAATTATCGAAGAGTGGACAAGACAGTCAGTAATTCAGAATGAATGTGAGTTGTTCTGACCTAAGTCTGCTCACTTCAGATGGAAAAGAATGGACAACAAACTCCACAGTTTCTCTCCAACGATTGATTTTAATTATTTAGTTTAACATTGTTTAAGTGGTATTAGAAGTAAAGAAAACAATGTTGTAAGAACAAGAGAAATTAATTAATATTTTACATAATGTGAGCTTTATATAACGAAGCTTAAATATACAGAAACATTTCATGTTATTTACTGTTATGTAAACTACAAGTTATGAACCGTGGTAAAATAAATAATCTATTTCATTTCATCATGGTAATTAACTCGTGGCTAAATAAAGCAAATATGCAAAGGTACTAGATACAAACTAATTGCGAACATGAAAAAAATAAGTTACTTAATATAAAGCGTGTTTAAGAAAAAAAAAAACTTTTAAAGTGTCTTAGATGGATCTTTTTATGTTTGTTTACACTCAGGGTTAGGTTAGGTACCTTTAGGTACCTTTAGGGTAGGGTTAGGCTTCATTATAAAATGTAAACATTTCATGAAATGCTCGGCCGCATCATGAAATGACCAATTTTAAGATCCGGCCACGACGTATACATAATATATTATGTAGGAATGAACATTCTTATCCCTAAAACAACTCTTGATATAAAAAATAAACACATTTTATCACGCTAAAAAGTTACAAACGGTATCTACTATCTCGCAAGTTACTAACTTGTTTTTCACGTCCTTTTCACCCGCTGGGAATAAGCACATAAATATGAATACAAAGTTTTCTTTTGCTAAACACATTTGTGTGGTTAAAACATAATTGGGTTTGGCCTTATGTAGCTTTAACATATTTATAGAAAAACTTGTGAAAGCCCTGCTGGAAAGATGGCTTTCCCTAATTTTTGGTAGCATTTTGTATTGCTATTTTTTAGTTCTGTATAAATAAAAATAATTTGCCGAATATAATATGTAAACGCAACACTTCAGAATGGCTGCACGTGTTTGAAAGAAAATGTTTGAAAAAATGAAAAGTTTCCCGTGCAAAGCTAGGGCGGGGAGTTTGAACTAATTATGCTTGCGCTAGCGCCGGTAAACAATAGTACAGCTTGTGTATTTTAAGCATTTCACGACACGAAATATGCTACCTCGCCTGCCTTTGTATAGATCTAAATATTTATATTTACCGCCAGCCAGTAAACTTTATTGAGTCTTAGCCAGCTCTGTCAAACACTAAAATAGGTAACTGGATGTTATTTAATTAATTATAAGTAAAAAAAAAACCATACAAACATACGATATACATAAATAAACATATAACCTCTTAGGCTCAACGCATATCTTCTTTATTCAAAATAGGTTAAAATGATACAAAAAAAGAGAGACAGAGAGAGATGGAAATTTAAGAGGTAGAGATGACGGGCAAAAGAAGTACCTATATACCTGAATCATAAAGTAAAAGATCTTTTATCTCACTCTCCCGGTCAGTCTTTCTCTTTCTAGCCTTTCTTCCTACTAAAAAGAGAAAAATCATTTTATTATTTTAATTTGTTATTTCATCCGCTGCACATAGAGGTATGGAGATATGTTGAATGACTAACACACAGAAATGAAATAACATGCAAATGGTTTGTGGCATTTTTAATTTGTTGAAGGAGCGGCGGAACTGCGCTTCGCATGAAGGCAGTGTTTCACTTCACTAAATTGGAAAACTGCGGATTTCAGTACACTGTGGTGCAATTTTACAAGGCTATAAACACGTAGGGATGAAATAATGCCTATTTGATCTGTAACTAATCATAATTTCCTTATAGAAAAAAAACAAACAAAAACAAAGCTAAAACATGGTTTTCACTCCAATATCTACCTTAGAGAAAAGACACTATTTCTGTGTTATCTAAGCACCTATGTGATGATATATCGAAGTTTTAAAAAGTGGAAATTAGAAAATCTTTGAAGCATTTTTCTCTAGAATAAAGAGCATTTACTACCTACTTTTAAGAGAAAACTTTAATCGAATTCCTTTATCTTAGATTGAATCGAAAACTACGTCGTAATGCATTTATAATTCGTTTATCTCTAACCCGCACACTTGGCCTACCCTTTTGTTACCTAAAACAGGAAAAGCGATATCTCCATGTCCATATTCTATAGAAAGCTATTGTCTCGTCTAGTCTGCGCAAACTAGTCGGATCCATATGTCTACCGCCGAACAGAACGTAATTAATCAAAACAGTCGGCGTTCAGTCTAGTGATTAAATTGATGAAGATTGTACGCAGCTGCGCTGTGCGGCGTCGGGACATTGTCAAACTGAGTCGTGTGCCCGCTACCCACGGCCAGGGGCGCCTGACCTGAAGTGGGTAAGGGTAAGTAAGGTAAGGGTCATTGCTTTGGCAACTCTATGAATCATCATATGGAAGTTTCCGTCTAGTGCTTGCCTATAGAATTATCATCTTAGGTTTTAGTTGGTGTTGTGGAAAGCCTAACATTAATTTTAGAACGTAAATTCTGAAAACCGGCACAATAATTTTGCATTTATTTTTTTAATACGGTCTATTAAAAAAGCCTTCATGAGTAGGCACCTATGCTTAGGTAGTCAAACCCATTATTACATTAATTAATAAAAATTAAATATTAGTTACGAACCATTTTTGCCACATCAAGCTAGTCCTGTGAGCTTCATGATAATGCAAAAAAACATAATTTTCCATACTTTTACATCCTGTATCATCCGAACAGACGTGAATATGGTGTTGTGAAATCGATCATTTTAACCCAGACAATTAATTAATGCTACGTGGAACACGGTCTCGTTATGTGAAGTCATACGCAGAATGTCAATCGGAATAATGATGGAGTGACATGGATTGTAGGTGTGACATCTATAGTAGTGCTGAATCTTCTCTAAGAGCTTAATATAGATCCGTAGGAATGCTTTTGGGTTGTAAATAGTTTTAAAGTACAATTAAGTTATTTATTTATAGAAATATGCTGTTGGTACTTATAGGTAATGTAAATGCTCGAGAATTTCATGGATTTTTTTTATATAAAAATTAATTCCTATTACCCTTGGTCACGGCATCACGCGTGAAAACTGGTGGACCGATTTGGATGAAGTTTAGTACGGAGATAGGGATAGGGAACCTTGGAGAAGGTTTTAAGTTACTTTATATCCGGGTGAATTAGTTCCGTCGAGACGCGGGTGATACCGTGGGCAACAGCTAGTATATATATATCTACACTAATATTATAAAGAGGAAAACTTTGTTTGTATGTTTGTTTGTAATGAATAGGCTCAAAAACTACTGGATCGATTTTAAAAATTCTTTCACCATTCGAAAGCTACATTATGCACGAGTAACATAGGCTACTTTTTATCCCACTGCTGGCCATGGGTTGTAGTTTACGCGGGTGAAACCGCGGGCGTACAGCTAGTATTTTATATAATCATAAATATATATATATATATATAATCTTATCTATTCATGAAGTGAGCAAATCTACAATATGGCCACGACATAGACACGAACTTTAATTTTATAAAAATGACACAAACCTAGTTATCTGCTTATTCTTTAAAAATACAAGCGTAAAGAGTGTATTTGTAATTTAACAACTTCGATTTACATGAAGTGTATCTCACAGCTACCGGTGCCGCATGAATTCTGCAGAGCAAAATGAAATGCAGTAATTAATTGCTAAAGTGTAAAACATCACGTCCCTACGATTTACAAAACAGGTACAAGTTCTGCAACATTTGGACAGCATCTCATCATAAAGTGTCACTTCACAGCTTTTTACAACCTTACTATTAAATATCGGTAGCTCGGGAAATAGCCGAACTAACTTCTTAGAAAGAGTTCCGATAGAATATTTTTTGTAACGTGTGTATGTATGTCTGTCTGTCATTAAAACAAACAAAATAGCTGAACAGATTTGCATGAAATATACAATTTTTATTTGTTTTTTATACTGTTACGTGAATTAGTGGCTTCGCGATGTGGGAAAAATCGAGGGAAATAGCTAGTTATTTTTTTGGCGGATTATTCTATATTGGTTTCTTTAGTGGAAACCTGAAGCATAGGTTGTGCCTGGTAAAAGACTATAGGCTCGCTTTATATTGCGTGGAGCTAAAAGGTTATTGGCGAAAAAGTTGTGGATTAACTATAAGTGCATTCAGGGACAATAGTAGTATATAGTTGTATATAGGCACTAGAGTCAATTCGTGTAGAAATTAAACCAAACCAAGTATACCTTTTGATCATTAAGGTAGTGTAGGGTCTTCAACTCGCCTAGGAAAATAATTAAAAAGTTTAATAAAGGTAACTGTTGCACCAAAAAATAACGTTGAAGAGCAATACAGCGACATTGCTTTGCGGAATAAATATGTACGATGGCAGTAGATTTCTTGGAAGAGCTCCTTCACAAAGCGAAAGAAATTTCTATTATAAACTTTATTACTCTGCATTCGAGTATTCTGAACCTACGTTTAGAGCACTAATTACGATGCGTGGAGTCATTCCAAAATTACCAGCATTCATTGTCACTCTGTGACGTCAAATTGGATGTTGTGTAATTAACATAGAATATGTTTAGCAGAATGTCTATCAAACTCACTGATGAGTTGGTGTGTTCATTATTTGGGAAACAAAACTACCTACTATGTTTTGTATTTGTTTTAGATCATTGGCCTATTTAAAGTAATATTGGTTGGTTAACAAAACCTTTTACAATAGTTATAATAGATATTTAATATAAGTCGAGTAGGTACCTTGTTTAGTTTACTAAATACTGAAAATAAATATTAACTGAGTGTATAAATCCGTTTATCTTCGTTCTCAGTTAGCACAATGTGATAACTACGCTTTCGTTAGATAAAAATATTAGAAACGCTTTATCATAATTGAAATCTGTAAAGAACGGTGCATTCATAGTCAACTTCACTCATTTTGGGTGAAAACTGTTTTAATTAAAAAGTGCTTGGGTAAGAAAATATACTTTAAAGAAGTTGTTTTTTTGTAATTTATGTAGGTGAATAATAATATTAATTATAATAACAACGGATTTATGATATATAACTATTGAATTTTTTTGAAGAATTTCTGTTAGATATTTTTTCTTTCTAAGCTTCAGGAATACAATTAAATGTTTCCAATTTATTTACGCATGAAATGTCTACGACGTACTATATTGTTGAATATAAACAAGACGATTGTATCCTAAATTATTTGCATAGTACAAATTAGTTGGAGCCCGTATCGACATTGAGTAAGATGCGGTGAAACATGCAATCACCCAAATTGTGTTCCCTGTTACAGATAGTTTGACGTCACTGCGAATTTGTCTATCATTTTACACTTCCCGAATAATTAATAACCCGCACCGTCTTAGAATGTGGGTGTAATTTATTTAACATCCCCTGTGGGCTGGTTAATAATTATGATTCACTAATACATGCTTCGCAAGTTTAGAAGTAATTACATGATCATAAAGCCGATGTTAGTGTGGTTTTATAAATATACATATAAGTTTATGTAAACGCTATATCTTATCTAGCTGTTTCCCACGGTTTTACCCGCATCCTGAGAGAATTACTTTACGCACTCGTATACAATTTCTATCCTATGTCCTTTCCCCTAGGAAATATCTATCAGCATACCAAATTTCATTTAAATAGGTCCAGCCTTTTTAACATTAAAACGTAATAAAGAGACAGAATTACTTTCCTATTAGTAAGAATTATAATGTGCGATAATCTCAGTAACTACTGAAAGATTATGTAACTGATAGAATACTGATATTCCTGAAAACTGGGACACATACTAGCTCGACGAGCCAGCCCGCGAGCTGAGCAAATAGCTTTAAAATTCCCGATTATAATAATTCTGATCTGATTTATTCTGATCCAGCCTGTCCCTTGCTGTCCTCCCCCAGCGACGCCCTAAGCCGAGGCCCGTACCCCACTAGGGGGTGCCCTTAGCGTGTAGTCGCTTAGTTTTGTAAGTTAAGCCCTGGCTGGAGGCCCTAAATTTATTTAAGGCACTTCACAGGCAAGCCCGGTTAAGCAGTCGACAACCTTCTAGGTTGACCTGCGAGATGCCATACACAAAAAAAAAAAAAAAAACTGGGTCACATAAAATACGTTAATATACGAATAAAATCGTAGTTAAAAGCTAGTTATGTTAAGTATAAGACATTGTGCCAAAGGGATGGGACATCGTCGTGTGTTCGTTACAATTTAGTGTTTTACTGCAGCGGTCTAGGAGTACACGCAAGTTTAGCGACATAAACTTCGTCCACACCAGGGAACATTTGTCTCGTCAAGTTGCGAAAATAGATGTTGTTTTAACAACGTACTCACTGGGTTACACGTGGTTTCTCCATCTCCATATGAACAACAAACCAAAATGTAACCTGGTTAAATAAAAAAAATAAAAAAAAAAAAAATGCCCGTAATAAGTAAATAGCGGCGATATGGAAAGTTAAGGCAATTTACGAGCCACGGAACATGCGGCCGGAAACGTTGGCAACAAGAGGTGTTAAACTTTTAATTAGTTCGACAACTTTCAAAGAAGCATTAAGGCTTCCTGGCCGCTTGAGCCCGACCTTTGTTTTTCACTTTGTAATCAATGAGGATTTTTCAATGAGGACAATTTACATAAAAAAAAGGTTATTTAATTTCTTTTAAAATTTGTAGTTTCGTTGAAGTATTCGAACACGGAGAGGTACGACCAAATAGTATTCTTGAACACGTAGGTATGCGGATATGAGAAAATAAGATTTTCAAAAATGTAAGGGTACAGCTGGATTTTTCGGAAATATTCTATCGACAGCTGTTGCATGTGAGATTTCGAAATGAAATTCACTCGCTGAAACTTTGCTGTTCTCTAACTACGGCTAAAAATGCCCTGGGTGTAGTTTTTAGCTGTTGAAAGTTGGGATTGCGTCTCGTTTTATTTGTTTTCGAGCTGGCTAAGTGTTAAATGTATTCGGAAAAATTGTAAGTCTATCAATGTACATACGTAGAGCAAATGTCAATGTACAGATTGTACAGTATATGTAAATAGGTTTAGAGAAAAAAATCTATGGCTTTTTCTATTGCTAATGGAATAAAGTTTGTATTGTATTTTTAGCCATGGCTTTTTATATTTAGGTCCATTTTCAACACGAAAATGCTATTAAAATTGAAGGAGAATTTTATTACTCTTGCGAATGTACTATTTCGGATTAGGTACGGTCTTATACGAAATTTATTAAGTAATTAGTGTAATATGTAAGCGAGAATGGAAGTATTTTAATTAGGTAAGTAAATTTTCCTAAGGTACTAAAGGGTTTAGGGTATAAGTAAACTAATACCATTTTAAACGATGTTCAATAGGTACTTGTGTGTAATAATAAAAGCGTTTACGACAAGATAATGAGATAAAGTGACAAAAAATATCTCCCTTCGACTTTTTTGTAGGCTAAAATAATATTTCGCGTATCTGTCAACACATAGGTAACAATGGCGTATAATTCGACAGCCTTCTTTGATTTGTCTCTAGACAAAATATAGCAGGTACCCAGTCATTTTTATTAAAGTACTAGCTGTAACCCTTGGTTTCACTCGCGTCACATGGGAACTACTTAGGCTTCCCTCTATTTCCGTACCAGATTTATTACCTATATGTATACATATTCCCGAATTTATATCCAAAACTCACTTTCACATTTATAATATTAGTAAGGATTATTTTTATTCATATTTTGTAGATGTATATCTAGGTATCTAGAACAACCTTTTTCATTTCTATGTACAAATTGATAGACATTAAAAGTACCTACAAAAATATATCTACCTACGTGGTGCACACGAGGAATCAAAATAGTAGTTAGGTAGTAACTACGTTGCTAAAAGAGATGTATCTAGACCGAAATATAAAGTCTACGCAGCCGAAGTCACGGTCAGAAGTTAGTTTATACAACATAAACAAAGGTAAATAACATAAAGTGCCTACATACTAACCCCATTAAATTATCGGAAGGCAGGATGAGCCAACTCAGATATGCAGGTACTTAATGTCGGTCGGCTAATACTTGGCATTGCTTAGAGTACGCGTCCAACAGGGCACGTCCCCTCAATAGGTCATGGCTAATCTAGCATTTGGCACGCATAAAATATTGTAGATCTGCGTTTCTAGCTTTGTCATCGTTAAAACCACAGAACATTATATTGGACAAACTAAAGTTGTATTAATTATTGTAATTTACTGGATCTTTGCTTACAAAGTATTTTTTTATCATTTTAACAAACCGGCCTAGGTTGACTTGGATTCACGCTTTGATGGTACCATACACTCCCTCTTCCCCATTATTTATTAACATGAAAGATAAGCATCGCCAATTAGGTAATTCTTCAACGAAAATATAGGACTTATTTAAAAAGAAACTTAACTTCGCAGATGCGTAGTTGTTACAAAAAACTTATTGTTGGATGGACTGACGCACAGACACAGCGGAGCCTTAGTAATAGAGTCCCTTTGGCACCCTTTGGGTATGGGATTCTAAAAAGGTTAATTTGATGTGAGTTTCTTCGCTGTAACTTTTAACATTTTGATGGTTTCTTTTGCCGAACGTTGTAGATTAAATTACGGTACGAAATAATATTTATTGCAGGATGTCAAGGTGGCCGATGATGCGAGGCATGGATGGAATGAGCGAGAATTTGAAAGTATGACAAAAAATTTTATCCACGTCCCGTCCATCTTTAGAGTAAAAAAGATCTAGATGCCGAGGACGTGCGCTGCGAGAATCGACATATTTGTGAGTTCGATATTTCTGCAATACTATTTATTACTTTGTAAAACGGATACGTACATAAAAATCTCAAACTGGCCCTAAAACCATTTTTATGAGAAGTCTTGACTAGAAGTGAACTAAGCTGGGCTGCTTTTAGTACAAGTGTATGGCACTACTACAATTTGTATGCACCTAACTAAATGTAACGGCAACTGAGTAAGAACCGCCATGCGATACCTACGATTGATTAGCTAGGTTAAGCTGCACTAGACATGGTTAGACTATGGATTGCGGGACTCCCCCCTTGCTTCAGAGAGCATGTAAAGCTGTCGGTTCTGCGGCTGACCTTCCCTTTCTCTTGTTGGATTTTTATCCCATGGACTACGAGAGTGAGGCAATACAGTGTGAGCCCGCGTGTGTGCAATCCACATAATAATATACATATCTCTGCAGATAGCTACAGTCTTCCTGAAAATGGTCGCCGCGGAGACTAAAATCCGATATGATACCAAAACAAATACAAAACTACAAAATTAGCTTTTAGTGTAGATAGTAGAAGTGTTATATAAAATGAGTATCTGATTTACCTACCCTAGTTCTTAGTATAGTTTGTGACTTCAACACTATAAATACTATCCGGGAATAAAATAAAGAATGCTATAAATAAGTTTAAGAGTACAAGATTTTGATGGCAAAGTATTACCTATTTGTTTGCAGTACAATGTAAACATCTTATGTAACTTTATATTGTTTAAAGAAATCCGAAAACAATGGCTCTTAAAAATAGAAGGATTTTGAACCTGGAATTGCTGCTCGGGAGATTTATGAGCATAATATACAGGAGTAGCGAGTTAATGCCTTTCGGCTTCCAGCGCAAATAGTCATATTATACAGAAAGTTGCCAAAGAGTGTTACCTATCTATATTTCGAGTCCAACATTAAATGTATTAGAAATCTATTTAATATGTTATTAATATATATGATGAGAGAGATATGAATATATTTGCTACCTGAGGCTCAATCAAAACGAACCTTATTTCGCTATTAGATTTAATATCTACTTTTATCTTTACATTGCCCAATCCTCTCAGATTAACAGGCGTGATGTTGTTCGTTAAATAAATAGTAGGTTACCCATTAATAACATACAACTCATTAAATAACATTTAAAAATTCATTAAATTTTAATAACAATGCCAAACTGGATTGCGGTTTTTCTTTTCGATTTAAATATTCAGTGTTCGGTTAACAAAGTTCTGAATACAGCAGCCCAAGTGAAATTAATGGAATTTATATTTTGTGCCGTTACAGGTTAATAGATACTGGAATTATTGAAAAACAAGTACTTAAAGTAGTTTGGTATATAGCTATAGAAGAACTTTATATGAGTGAATAATCATAATTAATCTTAAAACTATTCGTACATAGTTAGTCGACTAACTACATAATTATCTATTTATTCACGGCAAATGACTTATTATAGACGTCAAAAGAATGTTAAGTAGACTTCCAAGACTAATAAGGAAAGTGATGATAGGCTCGCATCACTAATTATGTCAAGTTTAAGTGACAGGTAAATGCAATAGTTCCATTAGGTAACACATGAATTTCTAGATTACATTTAATATTCAGTCGTATAAAATAGTGCTGCATTGAAATACAATCCTTCCTTTTGCACACACTTCCTTTGTACATACAATTCCTCCTTTGTAATACACAAAACTGTTCGATCTAGGAATTATTAGATTTGCCACCAAGAAAGTGTGAATTTGTGGAATTTTAAAGGTTAATGAGTGTTAGGTACTGACTTCTAATCACATTCAAAATCCTTGCCCACTTCATACTTCGTTGTCGTTAGTTGGGTAAAATATACAGGTTTTCTGAAGTAGTTGTATAATTTACAAACACCTTTACTTTCAGAAAACCTGTCTGGGATATGGTATCTAGGTGCATAGGCAATATTCCCATTTTCTCGGATTCAAACTGGACGCAGTGCACAAGCGACATCGAAAGTTTGTCCGAATTTTATAGATCTACATATTCCCGGATTCGGACGAGATACGAATAGGGCGCAGTGCGCAAACGCCCTTAGTTCTTCTGTGTGAAAGAAACAGAAAGTATACATTTATAGTGTCTCCGTTTCGGTATTCTAAATAATATAATTTGTTGTTTTACGAGTTTCTTAACTAATTACGTTGTCTTCCTGATACCGCAACTGATGGAGCCAGATGTTCTCATTTCTCATGCAAATGGTTGTTTTATAGCAAAAACTTGGGAAAATCTGTTGTTTTTTATACCGCCCTATTCTTTGAGTTGAGCCATAAGCTTTGTTTTTAGTAACTTTACTGTTAGGATTCTATTATCATAATTTTAAGGCTGACCGACTAACGCTTACAATTGCTGCTCAATTGGCGCATGCGTTAGATTCTCTCACGTAGTGAAAAAAAAAAACAATTTGAGTAATAAAAATGTCCACTGCCTAACCGTAATTGGTCGCAACCCCAACTAAGTGACTATTTAGTACGTAAAAAAATCAGATCAATACTTCTAGAAGTTACGTAAACCCTGCATACATACATATATATATATATTATATAATAAATATACTAGTACCAAGTAGTAAGTTGCAGGAGATCTGGTCAAATCAAAATTCGCTGGGTGAAATAGATGATACGAAATCTTTTTAATATAAATAAAATGTACAATATAAAATTATATTACGATGTTCTATTTAGGGTTTCTTATTGCTAGTTTAATAATAATGAAAACGTAATTTATTTATTCTCAGCTAGATTAACATCAAAGACACTCCATCAGACTTCATCTGATTAGATAGAAAATAATAATTATCCTTGAGAATAGATACATATTTCTAGACAACTACGACGCACCGATCTAAGAAAAACTCTTTCTATTTTCAGAAAAAAAACCGGTAATAGTCTATTACTAAAAATCAGACAGGTCATTGAAGTCAAAACTCAAAAATGTTGCCTGAGTTTTA
The DNA here is from genome assembly GCA_963891755.1 of Pyrrhia umbra. Classification (NCBI taxonomy): domain Eukaryota; kingdom Metazoa; phylum Arthropoda; class Insecta; order Lepidoptera; family Noctuidae; genus Pyrrhia; species Pyrrhia umbra. Next base: position 6,511,817 of record OY982924.1, read on the forward strand.
CCATTTTTATTACGCTTTCACAGTAAAACGGTTGAAGCAATTTAGTTGAATGTGGGTAGTAGTTCGCCCAGGACGGGGGTGAACCGCGGGAAACAGCTAGTGTGTTTATAAATTTTAATAACTTTTACTTAAAATAAATTTCATATTATTTTTAATTACTTGTCTAGGCAATAAAAGGTACCTACTGGTCAAATTTCATTACTCCAGTCGTTTCTGCTCTGTGTTGATGAGTCAGTGAGTCATTCATTGTATGAGGTTTTCTCTTTATATAATAGTATAGTATATTTCCCGTTACGTAAATGTTGTGCATAAAACGAAGTCGTTATGCATTCCTTTTGTTCGATAATTAAAATTGGGGTTGCAAATGTATAAAAGGTATAAATACTTTATTTTTAGTATTGATACAGGTGTCGATTTTTAAAAACAGATGTGTCATTAATTTTTTATTTATATTTAGATTATACTAGCGTTTCCTGCGGCTTCACCCGCATCCTGAGGTAACTTCTTAACAAACCCGGATAAAGAGTAGAAGTAGTAGTCCGGACCAAATTTCATCCAAATCGGTTCAGCCGTTTTACAGTGAATGAAAGGAACAAACAAATACACACAAAACTATAATATTAGTTAGGATTAGGTTCAATATACCAGTCCACAGTCTTAGCTATGAATATTGTTTTTATAATGACGTCTTTATTTTTTATATAAAAAATCTATTTTTGGCTAGGTTCATCGTTTGTGCTCTAGCCATTAAATTTAGATAAAATGAATTTTACTCAGTCGCGTTTTCTTCCAGTCTAGTACAAATCAACTCACGTCGCAGAGTGGAGGTACCCTTTGATATTCAAAAAAGCACTTTAAAATACGTCTATTCTTAATAATAAAAATGTTGTCGTTGCCTTTGCGAATTCATATTTTTTTCTTTAAGTTTTCTTATTCAGTTTTCTTCCGTTTTCCGTCTTCCGTCTATATTTTCGCTCCGTCAGCAGCGGGTTAATATGTCTAGGTACCTATTTGAGTATACATAATTTCCAAGTATTTCATTCGGTAGACATGTTTCAGATGAAGTTAGTTTCCGACTACATTTAGGCAAAATGACGCTGTTCTAGAAAGTTATTTACAATATTACATTTGTCAATGTACGATACAATAGACGTCTGTTACAAGTTTACTTTTGTTTCAGTATTTTCACGTGGTTTTTAGAGTTCCTTCAAGCTAAATATAGTGTTTATTGTGGCCGAGTATTTTTTTTATTCAAATGATGATTTGGTAAGTTTTATAACAATGTTATATATTACGTGAGAATATAAATATGTGCCTTAACCTAACTACTTAAATCTGTTACATGGTTTATATAAGTAAGTTGGAAACTTCGATCAAATTGCACAGTGGGAGTTTAATTAATCTTGTCAACTTTCTGAAAGTATTCACATTTCACACATTGCAAGAACCTTGAAAACCTTGACCTATTTCAAATTCATATATATTTCATACAACTGCCAACAGGGTTGGGGTGACGTGAGTTTCCACAGCTCAAATTAAATAATGACTCCCAACATCGACGTACTCGCATACCAGGGCATCATAATCCCGCAGTACTATACTAACACATGCGGTGCGGCAGCTAGGAGCGCGCTTTTCACCGGAAAATATCCTTTATGGACCGCTACGTTTTAGTAGAAGAAAATGCTTTCTTATACGAAGCTACGGCGAATTTATCTGTGTAATATTTTAAAGAGGAACCTGTTTATTTGTCTTTATGGTAAAGAGTGAACTGTATATCTTTAATCTTTTAAACTCTTGGAATTTAAAATAGTTAAACGTAAAAAGCAGAATCCAGTAATTTTTTGAAGCAAAATCTTTGGAGTCCTTTTTAGTGTTCCGTAATCGACGAAATTACAAACGCTATTCTATAATTTATATCGATAATATTTTTAATATGCAAACCTCTCTGCAAACTGCGTTGAGACATGTTTTTTTGCCGACCAATTCTGAAATCTTGCTGACCAAATAAATTATTTGGCAGACTGCATATTGTGTTGATGAGCGATGTTTATTTTTAGCGAACCAAATGTTTGTTTGCTGACCAAATAATTGATCTTTGGTGCTATCTATTCTCGCGTATCTGCTCCACATAATGTTTGTCGTACATAATTACTGCCAATATATAGTAAGATTATACTCATCCAATAACTAATTAGACATTCATGTTTTAGATACACAAGGCGTCTCCGCATCTGCCGAAGATCGCGGTCTGCCGCCAACAGAGTATCTAGTACCCCAACATTTACAAAAACTGGGCTACACCACTCATTTGATAGGTAAATCCAGGGAACATTATCTACCCTCTAATAGAGGCTTTGATACATTCTACGGCTTCTTGGGCAACAGTGTGGATTATTATACCTACATATAATCACTACGAGGTTAGTACCTATATGTACGTTTTTATGTGTTGAGGTATTTGGAACACAGCGTAGCATTGTTAGGATAAACGAAAGAAATCTTTTGTTTGAACTAAGGAATAGGATCCAGGAATCTTCTTTTATATTTGCTGTAATATGTGTAATGTTCTGAAAGAATAATTTATTATACACTATACTGTAGCATAAGACAGAATATTAGTTTAACTTTGCAGCATTGTTAATTACTGCTCTAATCTCAAAGAAATAATTACCCAGAGCGTGTAATTGACACCTCAAAGGAATCATTTGAGAAGTCGATTATTATTTGCTTTGTCTTATTGCTTAAAGATACTTGATTTCGTATGAGATGGGGTATTAATATTCTGACGGCTTATTATGAGTTCTTAGAGAAGCGTGTAGCTACGATACGGTTTTGTGTTTGTTGATTTTGTATGGAAGTTGTTAAGTTCCGAATTCTTTAAAAGTTTGGAATGACAAAGAATATATCTTACTAATATTATAAGCGCAAAAGTTTGTGAGCATGAATGTTTTTCTTTCACGCCAAAACAACTGAATGGATTTGAATGAAATTTGGTACACAAATAGTTAATATTCTGGATTATACAATTCTAAGTCCATCAAAGAATTGACAGGCAAATATCTTCGGGATGCTCCTGAGAAACCCCTATTGGAAAAATCCGATAAAAATTTGCTCGACTGGAATTTGAAACTTTAACGTTACACATATAAAGTAGTTATGCAACATTTATCCTTTCAATAAATCTCGTTTTAAATATAAATATTATGTTTATTTTTAGACATGGAATGATACTCTTGTGCTATGGACTTGATTTCTTTAATAATTTCGATCCAATTGAAGATCAAAGAGGTCACCTCACTGAAGTACAAACGGACCGGGCTATAAAGCGTACGTATGTCGAGCAATTAAACTCTATGTAATAAAACTTGCATTTTTGTTTGATGCACTCATTTTTATTAACGTAAACAGTGTTAGAACATCAGATAAATATAAAAGCAATGACTATCAACTGGTTGGTGGTTAATTAGGTACTCATTAGTTGCGTTAATTTAACAAACTCTTTTAGAAGGCCTTGATTTGTTTGAGAGGTAATTGCGCTTGCTACGTTCAGACCATAGATGGGTGACCGTTTTTTTAATTATCGAGAACCCATTCCATTCCTGGGAATCACTTATAGTTAGTATACTCGATCAGTACCTCCTCTTAATCTCTCACCGGCCGAGTATGGTACGGTGTCAGGTTGCTTTCTTAGCGGCAAACAAGATACGGATGTACATAATTGTGCACTAGGTATAATCTCATGTATATAGTGGGCTGAATTGGACTCCTACCTAATATAATGGCTCCAGATTGCACGAGACCAGAACAAATGGAAGGAGGGAGGCTTTTGCCCTGCAGTGGGATACAATAGGCTAAAAATAAAACAAATATATTGGGCTAGTCTTTGTTGAAACCTGTCACAGTGACCGCAATCGAGAAATAGAAAAAAAATGGAAATAGATAAAACTTGGCACACAGGTAGACCAAGGTGTAGATCAGTTTACTGAAAAATAGATGTACCATAAAGCAGGATGAACCACACGGAAGCGTTACTTCATAATTTAAAATTCGCACGGAAAAGCTGAAGTGTCAATAAGGGTAACATTCAAACTTTAGGGTAACCAAATAGGTTGGGTAAGTCAAACAGGTCGGTGTAAGTCAAGAAGGATTATGACTCTAATCGAAAGTATTAAGTGCCTTTTATGCTTGAACGTATCTTTTTATGACCTATTTGAGTGCGTTTGACAACACCTCACCTGATGTTGAGTGACGATGCAGGAGCCTTTTGCAAGCCCGGTTAAGCAGTCAACCTAGAAGGTTGTCCCTTCTAGGTTGACCTGCGAGATGCCATACAAAAAAAAGCAGGAGCCTTTTAGATCGGAACTCTCATTAGTACCTATCTACTATTGTTTTATTTGCCATGTTTGTTTGAGAAACAAAGGTGTAAGGTTCTTAGCACATTGACAACGATTGAAAGCGAAGCATCGTTTATACTTTAAAACTAAATCATTATGCTGAACTTCACCTGGAGTTAAGGCCGAATAGGTTCTTATATCTTTTGCTGTCATCATTGTTTCTCTAACAAAATATTGTAGAGAATACATACATACATTGAATTGCGTTCTAAGCACGGTTATACATAATACCTGGAGATTAAAAATCTCTTTTGTGATAAACGTAAATATGTGCTTGGTTTATGTGATGTATAGATAAGACGATATGATTCCATTTAGAATAATATTACTTTAAGAAAAATCTTTCTGAGTCTTTGCCAGTGATCTCAAGCCCAAGCAATATTAATGTAATACATTAATATTATAGCCTAAGGCTTATCAACAGAAAATTCCTTACTTAAACTATGCCTTTGTCACCTCTGTGCCGTTGTCGCCTATGTTAGTGTTTCTATACTTATAATTATCTTACACATTACAGTGATAAGGAACCACGATACATCGGCGCCTCTCTATCTTCATATATCACACGTAGCCCCCCAAATTGGAGGGGGGTACGTTAATCTGCAAACGCCTGAGGAGTTCATAGCCGCAAACGACCACATCGCACATTCGGCACGGAGATTATACGCCGGGAACTAAACAGAATTAAATCTTATGACCATATAGCATATAGCCTATAAGGATTGGGACCTGACGTAATTATTGTAGGTACGAGTATTACCTATTACTTTGTGAATGCGTATAATTTAGCCACTTTTTATCCGACTGCGCCAGAAGGAGGGTTATGTTTTTAGAGAGTATGTATGTATGTATGTTTAATTGTTTGGGACGCTCTGCAGCCTGAAAGGCTCAATGGATTTTAGCTTGAGAGGTGTCGTTAGATTCGTATTTTCTGTGAGTGACACTGGGTTTATCAAAACAAAAAAAAACAAAATGTCGGGTTTTTGGCGCCAAATTCAAATGTTCTAAGATAGTTATATGTTACGTGTCTTAATTATGGATTTCCTATACATAAATATAAATACTAATATACCTACCTACCTACCTTATGAGTTACATCATCAATAAATCAGCTTTATACACATTGCTTTAATACGGTATACAAAGCCCTAGAATCTAATCTATCATAAGTCTTTATGTAGAGATTATGCGAAATTGAAATCATAAAAGCTTAATTAACTTTTTATAGAATGCGAGATTTGTCTGTGCATGCTGGTTTGGGTTTTCAAAGTACTTCAAGATAATTATTAAAATTTAAGTATAACTATTACCATAAGGTTTTACGTGAAGTGACTAGAGTGTACCTACTATTTCCAACTATACCATTTTCAGCGTGACACACTTGAAGGAAAACGCATACGTGCAACGCATTTTTAGTCTAGTTATACTATTTTGTAGGTAGGTACTATTTAATATAAACGTGTCATCCACAGCACTGCACATATAATCACTTAACCAACTTTTTTCAATTAACCAACATGTTCAAACATATACCAACATGTGTCGTTAACGGCTTAGGCAAGAGTATCGGTCACATTGTATCGGCACTTGCTGAAATGGAACTACTCAATAACACTATCATCGTTCTGGTTTCCGATAATGGCGCAGCTTCAAGCGGACCTTTTAAAGCTAATGATTACGCTTTAACGACTTGCTTTCATGATTTAAAAAGTATATATACTAAACTAGAGCATATGCTTGATAATTTTGTATAACGTTTTTTTTAATTATGTATTTATAACATTGTATAAAAAAATCATGAAGTTAGGTCTAACGCAGAAGAAAAACTGAGTTTTACATAGAATTTATCAAGCGGATTTTAATGAAACCTGTACCATTTTATAGAAAAGTTAATTATCTGTCTTTTTGTATACGTATATTTTTTTTAAATCGTACATTTACGTCAATTTTTGTGCTTTTGTCAAAACGTTGAGTTGAAATTACGGAGGGGCTCCACCGGGCGACGGGGGCAGTACGTCTGTGACCACTGTCACGGGTAGACGCTGTCACTCAGAGCGAGCACATTACGATGTAAATAAATTATTATATTTGTGATAAGATGACTGGTGAATTATAATTATTACATTGAAAAGGCACTACATGCGGATAAAATATTTTTTTGATGTGAATAACGTGTTTTCAAACCAAATCATCCATAATCTGTCATAATCTAAAATGTGTGTATCTAAATTTGGCAGGACAAATATATTTTGTTATTGACTTACTAAATAATAAAATGTACTTTAATTATGTATATGTACTTAATTTACTTTGGATAATTATGTATTTCTTTTAATACTTTGCGTATTCAAAACGAGAATATTGCATACCTCATTTAAATTTTACATGTAGGTCGGAGATAGTCGTCAAAATTAAAATTCTTTCATGTTATGTTATAATATTTCGTAATAGTTTGGAATTTATAGAAATAGTAGCTATAAGTCAGGGCATGGGATGATATCTTAGAACAAAATTAATGGTTTGTAAATAAAACAGTTTATCCATGGGTAACAAGATGGCGCTATTCTAAATTATTACCAATGAAAATATTTTTTTAAACACGTGAATTTGGGTTCGAGTTTCTTTGCTACGAGACGAATTAAAAAAAAATGCAGAATATGATAAAAAAATAAGCTTACGCTATTAAAAGAGTATTGTAAAATGTAAAATTGTAAAATGTATTGTATTGTCTATTTTAGTTAGACCATTTTCCTATTTTGGATTGGTTACATTAGTTTTATTTTTAGGGTTCCGTAGTCCGACAAGGAACCCTTATAGTTTCGCAATGTCCGTCTGTCTGTCTGTTCGCGGCATAGCTCAGAGGCTCTTGGTACTAGAAAGCTGAAATTTATTATAGATATGTGTATTGATCACGCCGAAAAAGTGGTAAAAATAAATAAAAAAATAAAATAATTTAGTGGAGCTCCCGAACACGTGAAATGGGGATGATTTTTTTTTGTTGTACATCTTTTGGTATACGAATTAAATTAAAAAAAAACTCTCCGTAGTTTGTAAAACAAACATTCTGAAATAATTAGACTTCCATACATTTTTCTCTTAAATGCTTTTCTTAATATGGTATTTCGACCATTTTCCAATTCCAAGGTTATGTTTGAATTCCGATAAATTGTAATAACAACTAAATGAAAATTGAGCTACTGCATGTCAATTTAATAATCCTTACTAATATTATAAATGCGAAAGTAACTCTGTCTGTCTGTCTGTCTGTTACGCTTTCACGCCAAAACTACTGGACCGATATAAATTAAATTTGGTACAGAGATAGAATAGACCCTGAGGAACAACATAGGCTACTTTTTATCCGGGTGCGCTAAGTAGTTCCCTCGGGATGCGGGTGAAACCGCGGGAAACAGCTAGTTAGTAATATAAGGTAAAAAGATAAAGATCAAAAATATTTAAATCGGTAATTATAAATGATTTCAATGTCAAAAGTCGATATTGCATCTTTTTAAAAGATTATCGAAATGCCATACAATGATAGGATTTTTTTCCATTACTTTATTTCTTCAAAAATGCATGAAACTGTGGAAAAGGGTCGTACAAATTTGGTGCTTGAAAATTTAACAGCTAATTCTCATTCAGACAAAGTCTATATCCGCTTTAGCACATTTATTTTTGCATTGATTTTTTGCTTTACGGCACTTTCATAATTGGTAAAAAAGGTAAAAATTTAAAAAATCCTGATCATAATCTTTACTATCCCACTTTTGGGTATGACATAGACATGCATTAGCATTAATTATCATGCTTTTTCAAGGTGGATTGGTGATTTCAGACCGTGTAGTCCAGGTTTCCTCACGATGTTTTCCTTCACCGTAAGTCAATGGTGTCTAAGTTATACTAAAAAAAGTGCATGTAAAACTTTGGAATAGTCAGATTCGTAATTTCTAGGTTTCGAAGTTCGAATCTGTATACTCATAAATGAGATGCAGGTGCCTTAGCAAAGAAGCCACAATGACTTTTTACTAATATGTTCTATGTATCAACTTAATAATATAAATAAAACTACCTGCAGCTTATTTAAAATATTAACATCATTTGTAATACAGTCTCACTCACTTTTAGGTCTTTAAACGTAATAGATTATTCAATTTCGGTTCTGTTGCTGTCAAAACTTAGGCCAATTTTAACCAAAGCCGATGCCAAAGGTTTGGTCGAACACTTTACAGATGGATCAGAAATGTCGGACTAATTAACTGGCTTCCAGGCTCTCCTTACAAAACTAATACGATTTTCCTATACAAGTGAAGATGAGCTGAAGTTATTTGAGAAGCAGCAGATGTCGTAAAATACAAATATGAAAAAATCTTGCGGACATTTCTGTTAGAAGAGCTCAAAGGGGACACCAATATGGCCTAAAAATTAACTCCTATGGTGCGATTTTGTCTGTCTGTCTGTTCATCTTTCACAGCGGATTAATTCAAGAATGCTAGTTGTCAGAATTTTTTCTTGAAACTTGTAACAATTTAGATCGATAAACATGTTTTGCAGATTAAAGAAATTGAAAATATTTTTGCTTTTCTGGCAAACGAAGTAGATATGCAGTGGGGGTTGGAAATTTAAAATTAGTGTTTCGAAGTATTACTCAGGCAGATGTTATTTGTATTTCGATTTTTATATCTTAGACATGCATATCAAAATACAATATGCGACTGTCCTTAGAATCTCTACATAATATTATGGTCACCCGTCAAAGTTCTTCAAAATATAAAATGACAAGCGTGCGGTGTGCATTGCGGGGTCGCGGGGGGGAAGCTCAAGCTCCGCCCATTTGCTCAAGGTCATTGGCGGTAGTCGTCGTCTTAAGCCGAAATTTCAGCTCGAATTTACCTCTGAGAGGCACAAAAGGCACGCCCTGGGAAGGTGCTGTGCGCACGACAGCGGTCATATGGCACGCATTAGTACCATACAAAATTTGGCCGGGTCTGTTTCACGTCACCGACTGGATGCCAACACTAATTGCAGCTGCAGGTGGCAATTTAACGATACAATAGAAGGTATCAACCAATGGAATGCTATTACAAAAGATGAGACACCTCCACGATACGATTTGGTAATAACAATGGACGATCTAAAAGATCACGCAGCTATTAGAGAAGGAAATAATAGGCAACGTTGAACTAAGGGCAGGTGAAAACTATAGGATGTAGTTAAAAAAAACATTGACTGCTTTTGTTTTTATACGAACATGTGTTGCTAAGATAGGGCATGTGTTTAAAGAAATACTATTTGTCAAACTCGATCTGAACATGGTTGCTATGAAGCCAAATTTTTCCAATCATTACGGGTATATATATCCATTTAACAAATATAGAAGAACAGCCTTGTACACCAACATACGGTGAGTAATGAAAAATCTATTATATTTAAAATTTATTCATTTTTCTGCTGTATTTCACTGCGTTGTGGTTAATGAGTGCTAGTAATCTAATAACCACACTCTAACCAAACTAAATATATTATGTTTGAGTTTATAATACTAATATTGCAACCGCAACGTAATTAGTTACTGATATATGTGCAGATTATTTCTAATAATATTTAACTTTTTAGCAAGAGGATGTCTGATAAACTTGATTACATGGCCCTTAGGCTGCGAATGTGCTGGGCTGCAATAAATCCACGACAAAGAGCCGAGAACTACACCGATTTTATTTGGTTCCCCTGGCTTGATAACGAAGAAAATGTATCAAAGGCTTTACAGGCATTTCCGTCTTTCCTTTCGCAAGTTTCCGTTGGCGAGCTACAATACTTAGTGGAGTTCAATCTCAACACGTTCAAGAATAGTTTGTCAAATTATGTTAAAATCACAACTGATACCATTAAACCAAGCATTGCTTATTTATTCTTGTTCTAACAAAATTCAATAATGTCCTTTTTGTAAAAAAATCTTTCACTTTCCTTTTTTAATTGTACGTGGTTTATATTTTTATTAATGAAAAGGGTAGCTAGAACGTGCTTGATGACTTGGATGGGCCGAAATAATGAATTTTATGAGCCGTCGAGTTATTTTGTCGTCGCTTCGCCGCCCGCCCTTTGATCAAGGCGTGTATTAAAAAGGAAAATTGGTCAGCTTTTTGGGTTTGCATAGCTGAAAGAGCAACTTTGTTATTATGTTAAAATAAATAACAACATCCATCTATGCCTAAAATGCGTAAAGGACTAACGAAATAATAATGTTAGCAGGAAATTCAACAATTTGTTTTTACAGACTCATAAATATACACAACATTAAAGTTATTTGTGTTTATAGTAAGACTTTATTCGGCGTCATTATTTATCGGAGAACTTGTGATTTACGAAACAGATACAGTAAAATGTGTCATGAATAAAAGATAGCATTGATTTCGCGCCAAGTGGTGTGGAAAAATTAAAATTTATATGAAATCTTGAATGAAGCAAAACAAGGCTTTTGGATTGTGTTCGTAACTTATATAAACATAGACGTTTTTGCTTTATTTATTCCGACGATGATTGTTTTGTTAAACTATTTATGTAATAGCCTATCCATCTGTAGACCAGGTATTTGAAAATACTTTTATGGACTTTATTTCAAAACTATATCTCTGATAAAAAAATCTGAAACCTATATCGAGGCTATGACTCAAATATTATAGACAAAATATGGATTATATTTACGTACTTGTCATGAAATGTTTTTAAATAAATAAGAGTTCTAAATTATAGTTGCCGACTTTTACTGCTATTAAATTTCTGTTTTGTATTTGATTTTCAAACCTGTAGTTATAAAAGAAGAAAAAATATTAATCCCTTGATGAACACAGAAAATCTCTTTGTGTCTGTAAAATTGTCGACTTTAGGAACATTAAATCAGGATTGATAGCAGGAACTGGGAACGCCACCCAAACGTTTTGAATTGACTTAGTATTGGCGTCATAAATCTTTTGACTCGGAGAGCCCTCTAATCTAACTCCCGACAAGAAATATACGAGCCTTCGTTTGTACACCATTCTCTTACTGAAGAACCGCGAGAATTGTGAATTGGAAGAAAAACGTTCGTAATGGAAGCACAGCTAAGTTTTATTACCAACTTTTAATGATGGAATCTCGTATTATTTATTCATGAGGTTGTCGTTGAAGCTTAATATTCATTTCTGTGAATACAAATTATTTTTAATAAAGTCTGATGAAATGTCACGGTAATGGCGGCTCATCATAGCTAATGCAGCATTAATTAATATTTCGTCACGGGCTGTACAAAGGTGTACAAAGGTCTCTTTAAAAAGTTGCTGTCAGAGTTTTTTGTTAAACTACAACTGTTTTTGTACTCTTTATGAATGTAAAATTCTCGTAATTAGTTTTTCGTAATTATTATTGATTGATATTTTGTATTTCAGGTAGTCAAAATATTTTTGTAGGTACCTATACATAAAAAAAAATTAAGTTATAAATTTCCATTGCGAAATTCAATTCCCTGTGGGCTGTCGAATACCTTATGTTAGAAAAAAAGACTACAAGAGTGACGAATCACCGGAATCACACAATACACAACTTCCAAGAGCAACGTTCTCTCCAAAGTTATTTATTCGGAACTAAGGGATTGGCGCGGTGTCGATAGTGTGAAGTGAACGCTCTCATTGTTTATCCTGTAAGAATAAAGTTTATCTGAGCGAGAATATAGTGATATCACCTTTGTGTAAAGATTAAATATTTTCATTGCGAGTGAAATTTTTTTGATTCAAACTGTTTTGCTGATGTTTTGGTTTTTAAATGAAGTTTTAAATATTTAGTGGGATTAGAAGCATAGATCATAGATAAAACTGATAGGTTTTTGTTTCAATGTAAAAAAATATATGATAAATATAAAAAAAAAAAACTAAAAACCGGGAAAATGGAACTGCAAGGTTTTCTTGTTGAGATTCTCATTATCGTGAGAAAGTATATCTAATTGTAGTAATATGCTATTTTAGTTATTTATTTTAGTATACGTTAGTGTGAAGGAGGCCTTTTTATGACATAACACGAAACTGGCGAACAACCAAAAAGCTTTTAAAAATACCTCATTTGTCAAATCATGATTTGAGAAAACCTAAGAACATACAATCATAGCTTGCTGAAATCATAACCCTCTGTTGTCTGGTTATAATTTTTTATAGGTAATGGTGCTATGGTATATTATTTTGCCTATCTCTTCAAAAATGTAAACGTGACATAATTGTACAACATTGCAGTTGGCAAATAAAGAGTGATTCTATTTGCATGCATGGCCGAGGAACAAAGAAGTGCGCATTTTTCTCCCGAAGAAGTTTATCAGTGAATTGCCATCGGGGATGGCACGCTGGCAGCGCGCCAGCCTGCGTTCCTAACAACTTTATTATGCATTACCGGGTGCGCGTCAACCCTAAATAAGCAACAGTTCACTTGCCAAGTTTTGGCTTTACATTTTCATTAGATGGCGGTCTGTCAACGCGTGTGTGATATTAGCGCATAATTTGCGATAACAGCGGCTCAAGATTTTGTACAGATTTCTGGATTAATCAGATTAAAAATAGATGTTGGTATGAAACTGGCATCTTGTTGCGACGTAAGTAACTGATGCAAACATCAGACAGTAATTTCGATATGTTACAGGTAATCTGAACTTACTCTTTTATAGAATTAATGCTTATTGTGGTTAATGGTCTAAAAGGACCATTGATGTTGCTATTTCTTCTTGTTTTGGAGGTCATTTCTGAGCAACATTAACTTTCCTTACAATATACCCTCTTACTGTTTGGCAGTGATGATTAAGATCAATAATCCGTCATCATTAAACATCCACTATAGGTATTGTAGTTTGAATTTCGAGGTCAGCGGTTTATCTAGGTGGTGGGTGTATTAATCTGAGTTGCTAATTCCCAGTCAAAACAGAAAGGTCACTGCAGTTGACCTTTTAGTACTATCAAAAGTCAGACTGATCTTTCCACGTTCAACCATATTATTATCTGGTTAATAGGTATTTTTATGTACACATTTTTTCATAAATTTATTTTTATTTTTCTAAATAACATCATGCCATTCAGACAAATAGATAATCGTAGTTATTATTAAGTTATTATCTCACTACATTAACCAAAAAATTAGCAATTTTGTAGACCTTTATACATCTTCATACCCATACTCTAGCTAGAGCTATTTTTATTATTTCTTCCATGATCATGTGACCACGAATTGCAGTCTTATCTGTCAGCGACTTACTTTGGGTACTGGGTAGTTTATTGCACATTCTAAATGTTCGCAAAGTTTGATTCTTCCCCACCCGTGTGTCTAACGATATAAGTATTACGTAACTTTTACTGTAGTTTGGATACAACAGTTTGTCTGGTATCTGAACCTAGGGGTAACAAATATGACTACAGTCTTCAATTTCAATAAACAATACGTGTGCGAAACGCGTATATACCATTCAACAATCACTCACGCTAACGCCAGGATTACATTAGCTCATTCGTGCTAAGCTCCTTGTTTTAAGGGGTTTAGGTGCTAAACATTGTTTTTTATAAAAACGTTACTTTATAATTAATAAGGTACAGAATTTACATTTGAATAAAAAGTCCGTTGCCGGGTATCTCTCGGAGCGTGGGATACCGATAATGATGCAATGTGATATGATGCGAGATATATAATTATCATGTACCTACGCATATTTATAGCGTCAAGTACCGCTATGAAAATTACTAAAAACTTGCAATTTGTAGGAGTAAAAAGAAAAGTAGAAATCGTCACGTAAGGAAAATAAGGACATAACGTTTTTTTTGGTTATATTCACGTTTGTACTACAAGGTAGATATAATCCTAAGTGAAATGAAGTGTACAGGTCGAAGCTCCCACACACGTTCATCCATAACTTAGTTTCTAAGGACCAAAATAAACTTCTAATACATCTCCACATTATCTGATTGTAAGTTGTTCATTCTTGTTGGAATTTCTCGAAAATTTGTGGTCCTCTAGTTAGAAAGTTCCGCGGGACGTGGGAACACCTTGCAAACTCCTTTGAACATTCATAACTCGTAATAAAATTTGTGCATTTTAGAAAACCGCAATACCCCATACGGGGGAATATGTGAAACTTTTCGTTTTACGTCAGGAATACTAAAATTGTAGGTCGTTTTATCGTTTGTAGATTCTAGCTTGTAGGTTGTGAGAAATAAGGGTACGTTGCTGAATACAGATGTGACAATGGTCTCTGTATCATAGTCGGTCTTTTGTCTTGTTTAGTTTCAGAAACAACGAAATGAACTGAATTTTTATTGTGAGTCTGAACATATTTGTTTACATAGTGTTTTAAGCCGACAATGTACGAAAATATAGATCAAAAATATGAAATACGTGGTGTTTTTTTATTCGAGTACATTTTTAAATAACTGTAAGTAATTTCTCTGTTTATTTTATGCACTGTTTTTTCAGCTTGAATTTAGTTACGTGCAATGTAATACAAGCGCCTTACTCTACGACCGCAGTAAATATTTACTTAATATGAGGAACATATACAATATGTTCCTCATATTAAGTAAATATTTTTTTACGCGAACAATACTTTTGTAAATATTTTTATAATCATTATCTTTTTTAAAACGAATTATATAAGAAATCTTTTCTCATTAAAATAAGTGGATATATAAAATCTAGGATGTAGATTCTTATTAGCAAACATCCATAGAAGAAATGAACGCTCATAAATAAACATAACGAAGTAAATGTGTCTGTAATCGTTATGAAACAAGAAGCCAACATCGTACATACCTTTTTACAGCCGCCATGTTTTTCATTAAGAAGAATTTATTCAATACAAAATTGGGTAATGTGCGTATTGATGAAGCTATAAAATATGGATTTACCATTTGCAATTACATATTCATGGAATGTCTCAAATGAAGTGTCCAATTAGAATCGACGAGTAACAAAGTTTCACTTCCACGTACAAAATTCTAATTACATTATGTTGCTGTATAAAAGCTTGGAGCGGTCCTTTCATAAGCTCGCAAAGTGACATAATCCTTGAATTTAATAAATTACCCCACAAATTGAGACTTATATAACAAGAATGAAATTAACGAGGGCAAAATGACTTTCTGTAGGTAAGCTTTTATCGTGTATAAATTCGTTAAAGTTAAATGAAAGGAAATTATTTATTTTATACGTTGGTCTTTTGAGCCACTTGACATCGGCATTTCCTGATTACGCCCGATATAATATAGGGTTCACATCACTGACATTAATGTGAAAAATAAATTCCACAGTTTTCCCATAGATTATTGTATACTTACCTATGTATGTAGTGGCTAATCTCTGGAACTACTGGACCGATTCGAGATGAACCTTCGCATTCATCACTACACATAGAAAGTACTACACACTACATTATCCCTATGTTAAGGCTATGTTTGTTTGGGTTAGAAGCTAATATTTTCTAATAAGTTCGAGCTTTCTTGAAAGAAGGAGTGTCAGCAGATTCTAAACTTTATAATACATATTACAACAACAACTATTAACGTATAGAAAAAAAAAATCGAACAAAATAATTTTCATTTGACAATATTTAACCGACGAACAACAATATTACGGTGACCTATTTTACAGACAATGGCATCAATAAACTGAACTTTCATTGTACAGATAACGGCACCGTTCATTCGGAGAGTTGTATATATTTGGAGTTTTTATTTTACTCACTGTTCCGCGTCTTACACCCATTCATGGGCCATCCAAGAAATGTTTACAAATTGAAGATTTTTGTAAATGTTCCTTGTTGGCTTTTCTTGAATGTATAACCGTTTGTTATAGGTATTTTTTATGAATGTAAGTCATTACTATTATGATTTCTCTGTTATTTACATAAAAACATTACACTGATAAGTCTGCTAAAAGGAGTAAAACTTAATCCTTTCGAATTGTGTATCTATGCCAGTACGTCCTTACCATCGGTACATGACATAACAGATTACCTTCCTTGATGTCGTTGGTTACAATAATAGCCATGTTGCGTTGGTACAAAGTCAGGAGTCAGGAAGTTGGCCGTGTTACACACCCGTGCTTCGGCTGCCTTAATGGCAGTCGTTGTAACAATTCCATGTTAGAGGCGGGTTTGAGAAAACTGACACTAGCGCTTTTGTTCGGTTAGTAAAACCTGCAACCCACACAATACGAAGAAGACTAGTTTCATCAAATCAGTTTCCTATCAGTTCATATTAGAACCGCACGGAGCATCTCTAAGCAGGCGAGCGAGGGGATCGAAGCATGAATCGTCGTAAACACATCACCACTAACTACCAATTAGATTACCTACAGATTGGACGTGCTAAACGATTTGCACGCATGAATACGTTACGGTCCAATCGGACGGGATTTATTTGTGTTTGAGAGTAGTGGTGAGTCATTCTGAGCCCGCTTGTGTTCTCTTGGAGAGGTATTCTTGCAATAATTTGAAAGTTATTTCTCGTTATTAATTTTCATTATGATCATTGTGTTGATTAAATTGGGAATTTTAGGGAGATTTGATAAAAGTGTATTAATTAAATTAATTTAAGTATTCTACTTAGAAATTAATAATAAATAAAACTAATTTAAAATTTCAATGAACTAGAATGTTTTATTTATTAGCTTCAATAGCTAATCTTACTGTTTTTTCTTTAGTCATCTTTCGAACTCAGTACAAACAATATAAATATATGTATGTGTTAGTGCACGGTTGACGTTGTTTGTTACTTCACTAGAACCATATATCTAAGAACGAACCGCAAGCCCAAATGTATGCACGAGATAAAAAATATGCTTTATTGTCATTCTAAAACAGCGATATTTAACCTTTTTTATTATGGGGCCACAAAAGCATTTCAGTCATGGAGTCGCGGGCCGCAAGACATTATTTTTTGGATTTTGATAAAAATCTTAGGTAATACGTTTTCCTCACAATGTTGATATACGGTCCTCTTTACTAATTGCCTGTTTTATTACTTACATGAAGTAGTTATCTATTTTACTCACGCGATGGGCCCATAGTTTATCTAATGTACGCGAAATTTAAAATGGTTTACAATTTTGTAACTCAATGTGGGCCAATCACAAAGGCGCACGCAGGCCGCAGGTTGATAGCTGTCCTAAAATATCCATAAAAATCCAGTAAATAAGTGGAATCAAGTAAGAAGAAAGTTATAATAATAAGTACCTACAAGTATGGGAGGCTTGCGCAATGATTACAAGGCAGACTTTGTCCTAGGTAATCCATTTCTAACTTAGGCTTAAACAGATAAGGTTGGGTAGTAAAAAGAACTGACAGAACAAAGTTTAATATAGTTAAAGAAGAAAGATAAAAGTTTCTTATGTTGGTAATAGATTTATACCAGCTGGTACGTGATAATGGTTTTAAATAAAAGAAGATGTCGCCAATTCCGTTTAGTACAGGATCCCTGGTACATCTTTCATCAGTTATTACTAACAAGCTGATGTTTCGTGAGTAGGTTCCTTTTGACTAGACGCCCGTTCTTTACAGTAATGTTGGTAAGTGGTAGCTTAATAGGGGTAACAAGGATAAAATATGTTGATTTGACGAATTTAAAAAATTTATTGCTAACCGATTTTTTCTTTGTTTATTATCAAGATAATTATCTAAATAATGTGAAAAAATATTTGTCCTACAAAATGTAAGGTTTTGTTAGGGAGTCTCCCCGCTCCAACATGTATCGTAAACAAGGTCATGAAAAATCATTACTAACCAGCTGATTTTTTTTTTATTGGTTAGCTAACATTTGCATAGTTTACCACCCACATTGTCCTACAAATTGCGTGGTAGGTCATCTTGGTCCTACGCTCAAAAGTTGTAGTACTTATACTTAATGTCAAAATAATTACTATCAAGCTGAATGTTCGAGAATAGCTTCGTTTCAATGAGACGCCCAACAAATTCTTGTACGAAACTTCTCGATTGTGGTTTATAACTAAGATAATAGGGATGAAATGTGTTGATTTGACGAATGAAAAAAAATTATTACTAACCGATAATTTTTTTGTTAATTATCGAGATAATTATCTAAATAACGTGAAAAAATATTTGTCCTACAAAATATAAGGTTTTGTTAGGCAGTCCCCCCTCTCCAACATGTATCATAAATAAGATCATGAAAAATAATTACTAACCAGCTGATTTTCAGGGTTCCGTAGTCCGACAAGGAACCCTTATAGTTTCGCCATGCCCGTCTGTCTGTCTGTCTGTCCGTCTGTCTGTCCGTCTGTCTGTCCGTCTGTCTGTCCGTCTGTCTGTCCGTCTGTCTGTCCGTCTGTCTGTCTGTCTGTCCGCGGCATAGCTCAGAGGTTCTTGGTACTAGAAAGCTGAAATTTGGTATAGATATGTATATTAGTTACATCGACAAAGTGGTGAAATAAAATTATGTAAAATATTTTTTATAGGGTAGCTCCCATTACACGTAAAGTGGGGATGAATATTTTTTTCTCATGTTTCCCATCGTGTGGGATATCATTGGATAGGTCTTTCAAAAATATAGTAGGTCTGTCAAGACAATACTTCGATTTAGGAATCCGTTTGCAAAATATTTACCTTTAAAGTTAAAACAAATTTCGATACGAGCATCCCCCCTCTAACTTTTGAATGGCTATCCCTAGAAATTTGAATAAATTCATGATGAAATGTAATCAACTTATTAGGAAAACTATCACGGCTAAGTAGGCTTAACCAGTTACAGAGTTATAGTCGACTAACTAAGACCTGCTACGGAACCCTACTGCGCGTGGCCCGACGCACTTGGCCGGTTTTTTTATTGGTTAGCTAACATTTGCATAGTTTACCACCCATATTGTCCTACAAATTGCGTGGTACGTTATTCCAGCCCTCCAGTTACATAGTTTAAATTCATGAAATTAAAAATAATATTATTTTGTACATTTTGCTATTGGAGCTGAGGCACACTATTATCCTTGCTCACAAACGCATGCGCATCAAAGATTACTATATACTAGTCAGAGACAGATTGAGATTTATCAGATGAATCAGATAAAAAATAATGTTTATATAAATATATAACATTATATTATGTATGTATATATAATACATTATATATTATATATAATGTTTTATATGTCCTTATACCCTTTTATACATATATCCTTTCATTTGTATACTCCAAAATTACAAATCTTGTAGGACTAATAAAGCATACCTTTTTTTTTGTAGGACATTGTTTTATTTGGACGAAGAATATATTAACCTATCACGTGATACCTTTGTCCTACAGTTACTAATAAAAAAAAAAGTCCCGCGGTATTGACAACTTTTGAGCGTAGGACCAAGATGACATACCACGCAATTTATAGGACAATGTGGGTGGTAAACTATGCAAATGTTAGCTAACCAATAAAAAAAAAATCAGCTGGTTAGTAATGATTTTTCATGACCTTGTTTACGATACATGTTGGAGCGGGGGGACTCCCTAACAAAACCTTACATTTTGTAGGACAAATATTTTTTCACATTATTTAGATAATTATCTTGATAATAAACAAAGAAAAAATCGGTTAGCAATAAATTTTTTAAATTCGTCAAATCAACATATTTTATCCTTGTTACCCCTATTAAGCTACCACTTACCAACATTACTGTAAAGAAAAAAGTTGGGCGTCTAGTCAAAAGGAACCTACTCACGAAACATCAGCTTGTTAGTAATAACTGATGAAAGATGTACCAGGGATCCTGTACTAGTTGTACCCGAGATCTCAAATAGTATGAAAATAATATTTCTTTAATGATTCTGATTCAAATTACAACTGTTTGATTGCTATTCTTTTTATTGAAGTGAGTAGGAGTAGTGTGATGCAATTACGATTTTTTTGGAAATTGTTAGGAATACTGAATGTAATAATATGAAATTTTGTGAGTATGAAAATAGTACCAATTTTCAGATTAGAAGGTAAATATTAATAAATAATTTGAGGTTACGTATTATTTTTTTTGTCACTGACCCGGTTCAATTGGTCCCAACTGTACATAATTATGTTTGCCTGCTTCGATGGTCTTGGAGGATGGATTCTTGTTTCGTGTCCCCTTTCGAACTTTAGTATTATTAGTTGATTGTGTTAGCCGCAGTGGGTTCGCTTCCTATTACATGAAAGTTAAGGAGAGAAAAATAGCGAAATGGGTCCATAATTGATTCTATATTGTAACATACCAACTGTTATATGTACACACTAGCTTTCCGCCAGCGGCTTCGCCCGCGTGCACATTTTTTTACACCTTGGGTTACATTATTCAAGTTTTAGGAGGGATCCCTAATTATTTCTGGAAATAAATATAGCCTATGACATTTCGTAAAGATGTAGCTTTCTAACGGTGAAAGATTTTTTAAAATCGGTCCAGTAGTTTTTGAGTTAAAACCCTACAAACAAACAAACAAATTATTCCTCTTTATAATATTAGTATAGATTGAGCTAAAGATACAATTCTGCTCAACCTTTATAGTAGGTATAAGTAGCATAATAGTAAAAAAACAAACCAGCACTTTTTGAACGTCAAAAACGCTCGTCCTTCACCACTTTCTAATTGATATTGCTGGGAAGAAGAAGTGCTCCCATGATACGTCATGAACTCATGATAATATACTGAATTATGTACTTAGCACAATATGGCTGTCTGTCATTTACTAACAAACAAGGTTTTGCTTCTAAATCTAAATCAAGTTAACATTTACTAGTGATGATGTAATTAGTTACCAGCTAACGAGAAATACACTAATGAATCTTGGGACACCAGCTCTTTCAGCGAGTTCTAAGAATTATGTCTGCCTAAAGTAGGTAAATGTTACTGAAGTTACTGTTGTAAACTTATTAGTTTGTTAATTAAGTTTTGATTAAAACGAAGTATGAGTCTCCGAAAACCCCGACAGCAATATTATTTATATAGAGTTTCTACTACTCATATTTTCTGTTTTCCATTAGCCATTTGTATAAAAAAGAATTCTGATTTTCGTAAACCGGTTTCCGTAAAATGGAATATTTATATGTTATTTGCCTCCTGATATAACAACAATGCGCATTAGTAATTACCTAAATGTAAGAGTGATGTTCATGATTGCAGCATTCAAATAAATAATGAAGAGTTTGAACTCACAACAGAGAATCTGACAGACTAAACAGAGCTTTATTGTGAGGTTGAAACGACATCTTACTGATTGAAATATTATAATAGCTTAATTTGTGTGATCTTACCTCTATTTGTACGTATATAAATACAATCACGTTTGGCGTAGTGGCCGAGCAATTGGCTGCTGCGCGGCGTGTCGCGGGTTCGATTCGACATTCGACAACTAAAATTGTTCTGGGTCTGGTGTTTGTGCATGTGTATGTTTGTATGTTTGTAAACGCACCCACGATACAGAAGTAATTCCAGTTTGGGGAAACGTTTTAAAAAAAAAATAAAAAAAATCTTATTCCTAGACACCTACGGAATTTAATTGTAATGGAACTGCGGTTAACCTATAAATATGTTAATACAATGTCAGATTTTCATTCGTCGGAAGTCGGAACAAAGATGTTATCCTACATTATTTTTTTCTTTTCTCGATAGACATTCGTTTAAAATTTATTAGGCCGCCTTAAAAGTATTCGCTTTTCTTCGTAAAATACGTCGATAACGAAATGGAAAAGTTGGCGGCTTGAATATTTACTGTAAAGTCACTTACATGTGCAAAGTTGAAACACAAATAACTTATAACTTCCCTTTACATACTGACTAGCGTGGCCCCGCGGTTTTACCAGCCAGTGGCTCCCGACTTACTGCGTCGCATCGCATACCTTTTCATTTTTTCTTTTTGCTTAGCTCCTAAGAGTCGTAGCGTGATAAAACATAGCTCATATCCTTCCTCAAGAATTGGGCTATTAAATTCAAAAAGATTTCATTGCATACATACTGGTAATTCTAGAGATTAGCGCTTTGAAACAAACACTTCGTTTTATATATTAGGGTGGAATATACATATATCCATTTGTTTTTACAGATCATTGCCGCCAGAAGCGCTAAGTAACAGCCGCACAGGGGCTGTACCACCACGTGTTTTTGCAATCACTATTCAAGTTTGAGAGCGTGACACAGCTACTAACGTCATATAGCTCCGTCTCTATTTCATAACGAAAATAATCTTGTTTTGGCACGTCATGGTAAGGCCTCATCAAAGGTGCCGTGCTACCATCATATCATAACACCATTCATCTTTTAAGCCTTTTTTGACTATCAAACTGTTTTGTCCTTATCTGTCAAGGCAAAATTAAGTTGGACAGAGAGGGACATTAAAAAAACTACGTTTAAAAAAACCGACTTCAAAAAAAAAACTAAAAAGTATTAAAAAAGTATAAAATAACTTAATAAAGATTTAACACAAACCTAATACCTTTAATATTAATAAAACACCATTATTTGTATGTGCTACCTATTGACAGGTTTAAAGTCGGTGCCAAGCCAAATGTAATAGTGTTACTCATTCAGGTATTAAAAAGTTTTCATCTGTTTCACATTAATTCACATTGTTCTTTAAGTTTTTTTACGTAGGTTAATCTTTAGGAATTTCATTTTGTTTAGGACTTGGCACCGACTTCAAACCTGTCAATAGGTAACACATACAAATAATGGTGTTTTATTAATATTAAAGGTATTAGGTTTGTGTTAAATCTTTATTAAGTTATTTTATACTTTTTTAATACTTTTTAGTTTTTTTTTTGAAGTCGGTTTTTTTAAACGTAGTTTTTTTAAATTTATTTTTTACTTTTTAGTGTCTGTAATAAGTTGCTCTGTAAACTACAGTATTTTTTACAGGATTTTTATAGATTACATAAGGAAGGCTATAACATTTCGTTGTTTTTATTGTCATAATTATATGTTAAATAGTTTTTTTTTAAGTAGCTATGGGTAGGCCTACGAAAGGTGCAGCTTTAAACAATATAGATCAAGAAACGGGAACGGAAAATATAAATCGACTCCGAAACAATTACGTCATCGATGTAAACAAAAATGTAAAAAATGTTCACAAAATGAAAACTACTGGGCCAAACCATGTGAAATTTTTATGGGACCAAATGGCATCTATTCCGCATCAAACTAAAAAAGAATCACGTAAATCGGATCATAAATCTCAGCGTAATCGGTGTACATACATAGAAAAAAAAAAAAAAAAAAAAAAAAAAAAATACCGATCGAATTGAGAACCTCCTCCTTTTTTTGAAGTCGGTTAAAAACAGTTCGATAGCTAAAAGAGACTTCTAGACTAATGGCGCTATTATGAATAAGAGAGTTAAAATTTGAAGATTTGCTGTTAAGAACTTTGTGTCACTACTTGATGGGTTTAATCATTTGCACCTATCTTATATACCTGATAAACTATTACAAAAATTCAACGTCAATGGTTTGAGTCGGACGTCAGTGGTCATCTTGATGCACTTCCCATAATGCGCGGTTTGATTGGAAATTCGAGTGTTCTTATTTTTTGCTATATACACTAGTCCTAGGCAAACCTTTATCAAACCTTATACTTTTTCTTGCGTGCATTCGTGCAATAGTATACGTAGAAAAAAAGTATTCTGTTCTTTATACGCAAATAACAATCCAAGGTAAAACACTTTCATAACAATATTGTATTATAAAGTAAAGGCGTGAACATGAAGCCCAAAGCAAGCTAAAAGATGGATAGGCCGATATGATCCAAATACAATGGCCCATAACCGTCACGTCATGACGTCACGTACCGGCCAAACGACGAGTCGTATCCCGGGCCAGGTACAGCGATACCACAGGTTACATGCCAAATCTTCTCATGTGCCCCTATAAAAGCGTGTTGTGTTATCGGCAGATAATATTTTTTTTCTGAATTCGCTGATGTTATGGTCCAATTTTAGGGTTCCGAACCAAAATTGTAAAATATTTTTCCTAGGCGGGTGAGTTCGACTCGCACTTGGCCAGTTTTTCATATGAATAGGATACCCTAATTTATAGACCAAACTTTTCGGGTTGTCAGTTTGCAAAATAATTGGACAATAGTGAATGATGATATTTCAAGCCAATTTTGGAAATCGGGTGTTGGCAAAAACTTCAGATATTTTTTGCAAAAGTCAAATACTTGTATGTAATTAAACAAAATCAAACAACAAAGCCTAAACGTGTTTTATTTACACTACACTACAAACCCAGGTAACATTATTAAACAATCACCTTCTCAAACACGTAACGGTTGCATCAAAGCTGTTTGTTTTGAAGTTAGTCTTTGTTATGTGTACAAAGGCTTTTGGACTTGACAGTTAGAAAAGGTTGTCTTCAAAAACAGCAGGTAAACCGCATTAAATGTTGGCCTCACAAATAGCCGCAAAGCCTTGACATTGAAATCGAAAAATGCCGAGTCCATTTCGTGTTTAAGTGAAGTTGTTATGCTAATCATGCTTCCGATAAATTTTTCGAAGCTCAACGGTCACCGAGTATGATGACCAGTTAGTTGCCGCGCTGTTTGGTGCGTGAGGGAGACGGCACTAGCCAGCATCAACGCGTCAGTACCTCCCGCGCTACACCCGGCATTTATCACGGCGCATTCTAGTGTACCGCGCGTTCCCCGCTTGGCAATCCCGCACATGTATTCCGCGAGTGTATCTCTGTGAATATCTTCTGTGATCTCTGGATGTTTTGCGTGCAACCATGGGTGGACGACTAGTGTTTTTATTAGTGATGTGCACGGGACTCGTGTTCGCCGAAAGGAAACTTACCGTTGTCGAGAAAATTAGAGGAGACGGGGACCTCTCGCAGGTATTGCAAACTTTCTAATGAGTACTTAAATAGTTATAAAAGTCTTTTGTTTTACCTTAAAGAAGTTCCTAAGAGGACTTTTTGGTGCTGGAACTAGGTACTTGAGTTGTGCTTAAGTAAGTTACAGCTATTTTATGGTTTCATTTTGACGAATCAAGAGTGAAGTTGGACCTGCACTTCAACTGTCTTCAAGTTTTTATTATGCGCACTATAATCCATGTATTCTAAAAGTCAATACGTAACTACAAAATAAAACATTGTCTATCAATATGTTATCGTTAAATGGGTGTCAAATAGAGCACCAAAAGAGACTGCAACTAGCCAGTAACTTTTAAGTTAAAACCTGATAAAAAAAGTTAAACAAAACAAGTACTCGGTGCAAGATATGTAAATAAATAACATTCTTATTGGTTTTGTATTGGGACCAAGGTGTTTTTTCTTAAACGAGGCACTGTAATTCGCGTTATCAACATTTGCTTTGACGACTCAACATTATAGAGTTGTTTTTGTTCGGAGAAATGTAAGTAACAAGTATGTTTTGTATTTAATATATTTCCTCATCGAGCTTAGTTTACATAATACGAGCAGTTATTAAATAACAGCTGCGATTAATTATTGCGAATGCGGTTTGTAATCGGCCATCTGGCCAGGAATATGAGTCATGTGGTCACCCCTTAACTTGTTTTCCACTTGCAACAAAGCCTGCTAAATTGTGATTATAAGTTTCACTCTTCTTAGGATTTCCTTTGTCTTTAACATATTTTCGTACCTACTTAGCTACGAATACTTACTTCATCAAATTGATACTAATTCCTAGAATTAAATGAAAGCATTTTTTCAATGCTTTTTGGGAAGAATAAATTATTTTCATTCGTAACTAGAAGTCATAGATTTGAATAGGTATCAGAGGAGCACTTAGTGGTTTTGGCTTTGTGTCTCTACTGCAGTTTGGAACTCCTACCAGCTAATGGTTACCATTTTAATAATTAGAATAAACTATAAATATATACTACAATCATCCTAAAAACGATATAATAGGAGTAAAGGAAATAATTGTTCTTACCTATGTTTCTTATAAAAACCGAACCGAATGGGGCTAAGAAGGCTAAGCTAAAAAGTTAGATTTTGGGTAAACCGGATGACATCCAACATCATTTTATTGAAAAATAAAACATAAAATGGACTATCTCGAGTTCAGATAGAAGAGCGATGACGTAAACGGCACACCCTCTGCCTTCGACAAGAAAACTGCTAATCATGGTTTAAAAACTAGAAGATGACTAGTACTAGAAGAGGAACGAAACTAAGCCAAAGCTAATAGATTAAGAATCGAAATGATAGGTCAAGAAACTCACTTCAACTAGACCAACCTGTCATCATGTAAGTAAGTGGTGCGTACTGTGGACTGTTCACCGGCTTCTGTTTTATATGCATGAGTCATTAAAGCGACTAATGTTCAAAGCGCATTGACTTAACCAATTTTGAAAGTTACGTGCTATAAGAAAGGGCACGAAGAGATCATCTATGTTTACTTACTCTCATATTAAGGTGAGTTTAAAGCAAGGATATGAAGTACAAAATGCAAGTCGAATAACATTTCTGATCAGAGCAATTATAGGTGATGAAAATTCTTTTGATTTACCCACAAACTTTTACACTACTAGTCCTGATCACTTTTGCAAGTAGGCGGTTTATATATTATATTGTCCTTAAACGTATTCTCCTAAGGCTTATTCACCCAGAATAAGCACCTTAAATACAAAACAAGTTAAATGAAAGCCCATTTGAGCAAATCTTTTTTCAAGATTCTAAAAGAGTCTGTATTTTTTTACTTTTATTTACGAAACAGTGGCTCGCAGCAGGCCGATAAGCTAGGACAAAATCTTCTTATTAAAGATATTATTTAGTCACGGACCAAGGCGGGTACGAATTTACATATTTTGTTCCGGGATAGAAAGAGGGCTTAACTATATACAAAAATATACAAACTCAATAACTAAAGAGTTCTCCAAACAGGGCTGTAATTTAAACCCGTCATCGACATTAGTCCCATAAGGACCCAACGTATTAAGCTATAATACGTAGTACCTCTCTAAGGAATGCATAAAACGCGATCCTATTTTATGCCCAAGTGGGAAAACTCATAAAACTTTGCTAATGTCTGTTTTGGTACACATTTTGGTTATAAAGGCTTACTTTTAAGAGTTTAATTCCGCTATACTCGTTATATCTCGGAAACAAAGTCCCATTTAGAGTTTGCCTTCAACACAATTGAATTAGCTTTTGGAACAATAAATCGATGATTTAATCAATGCCCACGTCTACAAATGTTAATAAAAGCTTGTACATAATTTAATCGAACTGTCTCAAATGGCTGCATCCGTTGTCTTATAAGTCCTTTCAATTGTGGTTCAACTTTGTCAAAGGATGGTCTTGGATTTATTAATAGCTACAGCAACGTTTAGCAATTAGTCCTCATAGAGTTGGGGGAGGGAACATCTATTGAAATAGGGTACGAGGTAGTCTTGACCGTTTATGTACTTATGCTACCAAAACTTTTCATTGTAAAGTCCTATATAAACATAGAGTTGCGCTCCGCTTTGAATTGCGGCTTCCATACGCATGAAATTGAAAGTGGTCTTTATGGCCTGACGCTGGAATAAGGACTTGCCTCGAAGCTACGGTTATTGTAATCTGTGTTCTGTATGGATTGGCACTATTTTGAAATTAGTACCTATGCAAGCACCAGTTCCAATCAAGAATCATTCGCGATTTTATTTTCTTATATTTGGTATTTGCGTATTACGAGATTTATTGAGTCTTTGCCTGGCAATGCAAAAATGAAGAGACTTCTTTTGGTTGATGATAAACTACTACGACTCGATTATAGTATCGACTAGATATTATTATACTATATCGACTAGATTATTTTATTTGTGGATCTAGCATTGTATCGAGTTGAGTGGAGTTTCTTGAGCACTGGCGCTTATTCAGGTACGTGCTTGTAAAGCGACAGACAACCCGCCCTGAATGATGAAATATTACATAAATTCTTGTATTGTCTACGTTATGTCGGAAATCCTTATGTACGTACGTACTAGGCATACATAAGTGGTATGAGCACGCGACGCGCGCTCATCTTACCCGCTTCCTCTGAGATAATTATTGTGAACAACGGGTCCCTTCGTCAATCAACGGACAGTTAAATTTCATTTGAGCTTCCTTTGTAAAGGTTAGGTTAGCTAAAACGACTCACGATGAATATTATGTTACCGTCGGAGGAACTTTGTTATATGGGTTGTTGTAAAAATTATCGTGGTTTATTTAGGATCTAGTCAAATTTAATTATTTTTCTATTATAACAGTAATTTTATTTTCTATACATAATCTTCATATACGCAGGTGATAGGTGTGAGCTTTGCGTCCCAAAATTGATGGCAGAAATTGATTTATTGGTAAATATTATCTCTATAAATCAACCAAAAATGCGTTTACTTTTAATTTATGATATTTGTTTTCGGCTTCACAATTGGCGAAAAATGCTTTAATGAAAAATTGTTTGTGTGTGTCGTGACCGGGCATTTGGTTTCAAGGGGAATCCTGCCCGGGCTGGCAAATCTAAAGTATTTTAATAACTCTTATCCACCAAACTGGGAAGTATGCAGATTTTTTTTACCTATCCAAAATGAAATTCTCGATGATGTTTTGCTGATGTTGTTAAGTCTAAGTAGTTTGGATTGTATCATACTTTATTTATGTTTTATCTAATTTTAAACTATTAAAGTCAATTTATTATTACAAGTAATTTGTAAACTAACTTAAAATTATTCAAAATAATTGAATTAATTTATATCAAATAACATTTCTTAATGACGTCTTATTGTTTTGGGTGTTTGAAAGAAATTTATTCTGAAATAAAACTGAATTCCCCAAAACAAGTTAAGGAATTTTTCAATCTTTCTATAAAAAAATCAAAGGAACGATTTCTTAAACGCTATTATTTTTGAGGTGCGACCGACTTAATTGGAAGGTGGAAATTACAATGGTAGCGATGTAAAATATTTCAATAAAAGTAGCAATTGATAAGACTGGAGGTAATGTCGCCCTGTTCCCGTTTCGCCGCTCAAGTGTTATTTTATGAAAATGGATTTTCTTTTCTAACGTCGACAACTTTTTTATTGGAAAATGGTCAATATTGCTTTTCTATTGGACTTTCGTTACACCCATTTATTATTTTTATAAATAAATTGTAACGAGTTTTGTAGAAAATATATTATATTTTTTACTTTTAATTATCAAGTGCAACTTCTGAACCAAATTACATACCTATTGTAGATTTTGGGAAGTTGGCTAAATGATACTGCTGTTTATAAAGTCAAATTGAATATATTGTTCGGACCACAGGTTTAATAATACAAAGGAGCGAGGGAGCACACGCGATGACCGCTAATCGAGTACTGAATGCTTCAATAATATCAATTAATGATGTTAGGTAAAAATGCACGAATAAGCATTAGCGCATTAGGCAATAATGTATGGTTTCACCGTACACCTATCATGGAATACAAAAAAAACGTTAGTTTATTTAATCTTAAATAAATACTGTATATATCGTTTCGGTAAATAATATTGTGAATGTTAGCATTCGTAATGTTAAATTGGCGTAGCCCAATTACCTACGAGCACGAGAATTTTAATAGACAGTAACATTTCTATTTAAATTTCATGATTTATTATTTGGGAAACAATTAAAAGCTGCCTGTAAATTATAAATTATTATGTATGTTTATTTTAAACATGTTGTATGCTTTTTGAATTGGTACATTAAATTATGAAAAGACGTATTTTATATTGATATTCACAATTCGAACAATGTATTTGCGTTTTAAAAACAAATTAATTAGTGCCCATATTTCGGTGTGCGTTTATGATCAAAGTGAATTTTACAAATTAGAATATAAATCAGTATTTCAAAGAGAAGTAGGGGGAATTTACCAACTTATATTATTTCATCATCACTAAGTACAGCAAAAGTTTTAAACTTAAAGAACCCACGTTTTTGAACCAGCTTCACCTATGTATGTTTCAATTATTACTTAGCATACTGTCCCATACATGGGCTAAGGTTTCTCCCATCCTGTTCCACTCTTCTCTTTGTGTTGCTTTATCTGTATATGTGCTAAACGCATCCAGGGGCTGTACCACCACGTGCTTTTGCAATCAGTCAGTAGTCAGGTAGGTCATCACGCCAGCGTTTTATAGATCTTCCTCGCCGACGTCTGCCATCTTCAGACCTGGTCCATCTTTCCCTATTCATTCAAATAACGTGGACTATTCCTAATTATGAGAAGTAATTTATATTCAAGTCCATGGCTCAATAGATAATTAAGCTGTAATTTAATAGTAGAATGGTAAAGTAATAGCCTATGCTTAACTAATCTTTCCTACTACGGAATACGGAATATCTCACAGTAAATACATGCACGCCGTGACAATATCTGGGGGCACGTCCTGTCACCGCTTCCTGCGTTCCTGTAGGTGACGAAGTATCAATTGATGGGGAATTCAATATGTGCGTAGGCACTGAGTATTATGCGGGCCACGAGACGCCCAGCGTTTTCGTATTCTGTACCCGACACACTGACACCTACCTGACAGGTGTTAGTAATGTATAAACGAATTTTAACGTATTCTAGTGAAGGCCGTCTAGGATACGTTAGTAAACCGTTGATGTTTTTTTATCGATAGTCATACGTTAGATACCTACGGTAGGTTTGTTTCCTAGAGCTTAGGTAAGCTTTGATGATTCATCGAGTTCTTTTTAATATTCATGAAGAACTAATCGATAACTTCGTGTGCATGGATGAACATACTGAAATCTATGTTTATCTAAGTATTAATCTTCTTTTCTAGATTATATTTTAGCTAATAGATTTTTATGAAATGAAAACATTAGAAAATGTTACTTCAGAATTTAAAAATAGATTAATAATATTTTGCCGACAGGTGCATATCTGTAGGATTTGGAATTGAGTACATAGATACAATATGTGTTTTAAAAGCATTTTAATTATTTATATCATATAAATATTACATTTTTAATTTACTATTTAAATATCTAGGTACATAATAAATACTAAATTATACCTTAAACAGAAAAAAAGAATACAAGTCGAGTATCAATTTGTGAAATTTCAGTCCAACGACGGAGCAAGACTCAAACGCCGTTTGAAATAAATTAAGTTACTGTTCGTTTATGAAAATGTTCAAGTCTTTAAATATTCAATATTCTATTTCAAAGACAAACTTCCCCACCTTGGAGACCGATACCAATACCGATACTCTATCACTATTAGTTAATGTTCGAGTCGGTCGGTCTGTCTTAGTCGCGTCGGTGTACTTGCTCGACAGCTGTTATATTTCACTCCGCAAATAATTACCGCAATTAAAATAGTTAACTACCCGTTCTTGGTCTCGGTTGTTTATTCCCTTCCGGTAAGTCTTTGGTTTCTAAACCTAACCTATGACAAACTGTCTATTTTACTTAATATTAATTTTAAACTTACATACTTATTTTACTGGATACTTCTGGTTTTCTATCACAAGATAATCTGGTGATAGCAGTTTCCAGCATAACGTAATTCTTTTTTTTGGGAAAAGATGAAGTAAATAATATATATAACTAAATATTTTTTAAACTTACTATAAGTTGTAAAAAACACATATATTTGAACATTATGCAGCGTTATAACATCAAAGATAATGATTACGATGAACTCTAGTCCCCACGTTAAAATTTAAATTGTGTTATGGGTAAGTTGAGGTGTGAGGAATTTCTATAGCACATCCAGATTTTAAGAATTCAATTATTATTATTAGGGCAAGTCTAATGTCATCAACAGGGCATGGATCCAAACTTCGGTATGCTTCCTTCCACTAAGTTTAATCTAGTAAAACTTCATCGTTAGTCGTGGTCGCCTAGTGGTTAAGGCACCTACATCTCGTGTACGAGTGTGCGGTTTCGAAACCTCGCGAGTACCAATGTAACTTTTCCAAATTGTTTGTAGTTTCTAAGTGTATGTTAGACGCCGAAAACTGTTATAAACGGCGACAAAAAACATCGTAAGGAAACCTGGACTAAGAAGTGTGGAATTTCCAGTCCTCCTTTATCCAACAAATAATACGATGATGATGATAATCTTGTGAAAACTCATGAAATATTAATAGAAATCATATTATTAACTATATATTTATACAACCAAGTATTACTTTACATGAAAGCTTTCTAAAGCTTTGTCAAAACTCCCGGGTGTGGCCTTCTTTAGTTACACGGAATATTCGACTATCGACGAGGTTATTTTCGTTACGCAAAATTTTTCAACATACTCGCCTGCGGAGTCTTTGTTACGTGAAAAACTCTCAGACTTTTACTCTGTTATTTTATCATTTTAATTTACAAATGGCTGGACTGGAAAACTGTCTGAAAATAATACATTTCACATTATAAGCTCACACTTCACTACTACCTATCTAGGTAGTAATTATTATAGAACGGTACTCGTACTTAAATTTGAATGCTAAGCATATTTTGATAGCGTCTTACTCTTCACAATGGCTTAGCCAAGTCTTGTGGTATTAAGGAATTATTAAATTAACCATTTTGTAGGAATATTAAGCTTTAAACTTTAACTTAGCGAATACAGAATTTACTTTGAATTAAGACAAAGCCGCGTTAAACTTAATTATGTAATAATATAAGAGCTTATGTTGAGAGAAAATTACAATTTGATGTGTTTACAACTTAGTTATAAAGATTAGGAATACCAACAGTAAAGTTGGCTTTGAAGATGATAATTTATATCATGGCGTATTAAGCCGTCATCTACCTACAGTTCTATCATATGTAAATATATAGATCAATATGGCAGAGGCTTCTGGTAAAACAGTAAAAAGCTTTTTGCCGATGTAAATGCTTGATAAAAATACTTTTATGAATGCGTTTAACAGAGTGACTGCTTTAAAATCATGCATTCTATTACATGTGATGGCAAAGTTACTCAGTCAGTCGGTTCGGGATGTCTTCTCGAAATAGAGCGGTTTGAATAAAATTGTACACAGTACCTACATTACTAGTTGAGGAAAGACATAGGCTACTTGTAGATTTGATATGACGAGAATAACGCGGCGTTACTATAAAAATAAATGTTCATGTTCCAATTTCAAAACAAAAAAAAATATCATGTTATTTTTTTAACTGATAACTCCTTTCTTTTCATGTATGCATTGTGAAACTAATCTCACAAAATGATCTTGTTTCCAACGTCGATAGAAACGTTTAACTTGTTAAACATTTTATTTAAATTTGAACGTTTACGAAATGTGGGGTAGTCGGATAAGTTTGTAGGTTTGATGCAAATAATGGTGGGTCCGAGCAGCGCTGACAGTGATGCGGGTGACTCTCAAGTGAGAGAGCTCTTATACAGATTTATTCGTTTTTAGGTATAGATAGTATTATATTACTTAACATCTGTATAAAATGTCTATGCTAATATAGTACCTAACGGTCTAGGTCTACTGCGTGAACAGTGTTAAAACTCAGGCTGAGTGTACTCGGAGACTCTGAAGCTTTCATTAAACATTTTTGGAATAAGTCCAATAGTTTCAGATATCAGAGATACACTCATTATATGCAAACTTATTTTTTTATCTTCTTAAATGTTAATAATTAACATTTAAGAAGATAAAAAATAATAGTTTGGGTAGTAGTTTCGTACGTAGTGTGTATCTTTGAACTGAACAGATTCCAAAAAACAAGGCGCTAATGCATAACTACATTATATCTGAGTGCTGTAGGCTTAGTTCGTAACACCAGCGATGCCGTAGGCGGAACCTAGACTATCAGCTATAATTATAAAGCTGAAGTGATGCAATGGTTTTCAATGCGCAAATCTCAGGAATAATCAGTCCGATGTGAGAAAAATCTTTCACTAAAAAAGGCTTACTAGAAAGTTACGATATTCTTAATAACCAAAGGATTAAAAAGTTTTCTTAATCGAAGTCTCTAGGATAGTACTTGAGGTGACCTCAATTCCCACGTAAAAACGACAAACGGCACCGTAGTCTTGATTTTGCTACCTCTAATTGTTGCTCATTATCTCGATCTTACTTACTTGAGCTTAACGACTACCTACTGCATGAACATATGCATAGGTTCCACACTTGTTTGTGCGATTAGTGATTACAACTCGCTGTTATAATATACATGGGTCTTTAATATTTTATTCAAAAGATATAAATTTTGTCTGTTCAAAAGATACTAATGTCATCGACCTATCGCGCTCTCAGACGGAAAATTTGGAAAGTAATGATTATAAAACTGCGATCATTGTTATCCGAAAATAAACCGGTTCATTTCGTCGCTAAATTGCAAGTTAATGTAACAATCAAATCGATTGAACCCGAACAAGAGGCAGAAAATTAAAAAAAAAGCAATGTCTGGTCGAAGTTTATTGAAGTTGTTATGATCGTGTTGAAAATAAGAACGAGAATATAATGTTGGAACTTTTTCTTGCGACAATCGCTAACAGACTGTGATCTAAAAAGTAAAGAGGTACTTTGAAATTAGCTGCTTTCAACACGGGAAAATTGACCCTTCATCTATGATGCCCCGATAATTGAATCCCTGTCAAAAGACGAAAGAAAAAGTTTTAACAATATTTCCTGAAAGATTTATGGGAATACTTTTACATTATTTTTTACTGAATTAAAATTATGATGAGAGTTGAAGTTGGACTTTTGAAATAAGCAGGTGTTTGTAACAGGATCAATCGTAACGACTCTAATTAAATTACTCGAAATAGAACAACCCTTTGGAATTGTACTGTTTAAATTATAACTTTGGCACTTGAAGTTCGGTATTAGGTACCTGTTTGAAAATGTAGCGAATAAGCTAATGAAATTAAATAAAATATAACCAGTGTATTTTATAATTCAATTATGTTTGTAGAAAAGTCATACTGTGGTCATACCTACTATAGGAATTATTAGTAGCTAGTTAGCCTACTGATGATAAAATATTTTAAATTATGACTCTATTGCTATTTCTCAATGAAATAGCAATATAAATGATCACGAGATATTCTGAATTCAGATAATGTGAATCATACGTCAATCGTACGTAATCGTAATACGTCTCGCCTTAATTTAAGGCGAGACGTAGTATGAAACAGAGTGAGTTAAATCAAAATTGTGAATCGAATATTTAAAAAAAAAAACTGTTTAACAGATAAATCATTATTGATTATTCGGCTTTTATCCAGTGAAGGAGGCACTGAAAAGTTTAATTTATAATTAATATTTTGTTGATATATCATTAATTTATCATTATTATCATTGAAAAAAATATCAAGAACCAGAATCTTCCTATTCGATACAGATTTCAATCAAAAATAAAATGTTGCCAGTAAATTTATCGGAACGTTATCACAAATGTGAGTAAACGACAAACGAATGAATCCAATAATGTTCGGTTACTTCGCCGAGGAACATCGCACGTCCGCATCACGGATGCAGGCAGCTGGTTGAGAGATAGGCTCTTTTATATTCAGAGCACTGAGCCCACACGCCGAATTGCTTACAGTTCTACAGAATTTCTGAACAGTATCATTGTTCGTGTTTGAATATGGATCTACAGGTATACTTTAAAAAATTCAACACTTAAAACCTATACATTTTTTAAATTCCCACCGTATTTTGATAAATAGAGGAACTTGAACGCTAGACTCATTTTATAGTACAAAGGCAGGAATTTATTATTTTTCTGACAAATACTATTTTGTAATTCCGAAATTCGACTACTATGTACTTCTTAGCCCTTCAGAAAATACGAAAAAGTACGTTTATGAACTTATAGGTGGAGGTGCGCTAAGCGTGAAGCGCACTTGAGTACCTATCTAAAATGTCTGTTCGTCGTAAGGGCCTCGTTTGAACGTGACATGCTAAAGCCCGCGCACACTCGCCTCTATTGTCTACAGGGCATCCGTGGCGTTATCGCGTTACCCCGCCTTCCCCTTTATATGGCTGCATCCCTAAGAACTACGCTCCTCGCAAAATGCTTGTTTATCGTACACCCATTTTTGTAAAAGAAAATGTTGCTCGCTTTTTAGACATGCTTTCCAATGGAAGTCGCGGGCTTTGTTCTTTTCTATTAATGTTTTTTTCTTTCGTTTTAACTTACAGCCGTAGGAGTATTTTTGCGAAACAGAGCTCTAAATTGCTGTTATTTATTACACCATTAGAGCCAATTGATTTAACGTCTTTTTTCTGTGTAATTGGAGCAAGTGGCTGTGATACGGAGCCGTGTATAACTGAATTGACAAATAGGGCTGAGTATGATTAGAATGGATGAGAAGTCCGTCGTGCCATCTCTTACAAACTGATTTTAAAAAGCTCGCATGGCCCATTTAATCCGTCATCGTGGTAAATTTATGAGCGTTGTTCAGTGTCCCTCCCTAATAAAAGTCGATGAGCCGTGATCTGTATGCCAAAAGTTCCACAATAGCGCTATAAGTTGGTTTTATTACGGACCGTGCATCTTAATGCATCCGTGAGGGTTGTAAGCTAACATTACAAATACCCGATTAATTAAATAACGTATGATATATTGCTTTTCATATTTTTAACGATGTAGATAAAGATTTTTTACAACAACGTGCTTTGTTGGGTCATGGCTGCGCTACACAATAATTATATTTATTTGCGTACGTGTAGTGATGCTCGTTAGTAATTAAATAAAATATTTAGGCATTATTTATTAAATATATTATGATTAATTTATTAAATAGATCTTGTTCGGTAAATATAAAAAGTGGGCAACCTGCTTACTTTGTATAATAAAAGTCATAATAATGTACGCAATATCATGTTCTACGTGGGGAGGAAGGAAGCTCCTTCCCCCACAAGCTGCGATGCTCTCCAGCTCCTGACACTTACACGGAACATACATTAGTTTCCTCCAGGGGTAACCAAAAATAAGTGTTCCAAAAACGTCAGTTAGCGACAGGTTATGGTACTAGTATGTATAATAATCATTACTACATAAAGAATATATTGAAGGATTCCAAGTGCAAGTAATTTATATTGGGTAGAACCACAGTTACGTATCTAAATAGATTACGCAAATTCCGTCGTTTCTATAAAAACCAAGCGTGTCACTTGACTACTTTTTGTGACGTCACAAAAGCGTTTTAGTGGTTTTCTTTATACTAGCTACCATTTTTAGTAGTTTTTGCAGCTCTACACGGTTGAGCCGTATTTTGCATTTTTCTAACTTTTGGTTTATATGCTGAAGCGCGGATTAATTCAAATGGTGATTTAGGTGCAGTACACTTATCTGTCACACGCGAAAGACACAAACTTGTGCCATCAATTTAGATACATATATGTAAAATCCTGTCTTTTGTTTTGTCCTTTTTTATTCAAACATAATTTATGTTCATAATATTCATATGTTTTATTTGGAGTCATTAGGATATCACACACTATTTGCACATAAAGTTTTTATCCTTTAATAAAATATAAAGCCCTGTAACGATCCCGGCTGTATAGTTATTGCTTCCATTGCTATATAAAAAAAAAGAATGAACGGTCACACGAGGTGAACGATTTTTCATGCAAATTGACACCTATCCCGAAATAGAGGTGTGTGGTGTACAATCTATGTAGGAAGTCCGATATTCAATAGATGGAGACTATATTGGATTTAGTTTCGCCTGTGGAAGTTTGAGTTAAATAACTGACTATGCAGATACGTGAGGATTGTTCCGTATATTGTGAAATATTCGCAACAACCGCGAGCTTGTCGCAACATTCCTGGGATGATATCAAAAATTCTTTCCCTATCGGTTATTATTATTATGTTCTCATGAAATGGTAATGAGATACTTACGGTGCACGTGACACCACCCTGTTTGTTATGTTTCACAACATCAGAGGTTTTTAAAAAGGTTGCGAGAAAAAAAAACTCCAACGATGACTAGATATTTTTTGTAGGGTCATTTTTTCTGGTGTCTCGATCCTCGAATGCTACCTTTTGTTACGTTTTCATTAGAAACGGTAATTTAAATCAAATTATAAGATATGTCTTAAAGTACCTGCCTGTTACAGTTCCCCGATTGTTGTTGATTTAAATCC
Organism: Pyrrhia umbra; assembly: GCA_963891755.1. NCBI lineage: Eukaryota > Metazoa > Arthropoda > Insecta > Lepidoptera > Noctuidae > Pyrrhia > Pyrrhia umbra. The sequence continues at coordinate 6,550,247 of OY982924.1, forward strand.
AAATCAATCCCAATTCCTATTTTCGGATTAATCTCGTCGAATACTATGCTAAATTGCCGATGATTTAATTACACGAGTTAACTTTGACAATGCTAGGTAGTCGTTACGTAATTAATGCGATCCATTCGGCCTTGTTTCAAGTTCTTAAATACGAAAGGAATCCGCTTCGGATTCGAACGACTGTTCGAACATAAAAAAAGATTATCGAGTTTCTGAACAGTGACTTTTAAGATTTGTTTAATCAAAGAGTTTCTTCATGTTTGATTTAGGTACGTACTTTAGAAAATAAATAAGCGAACAAATTCCTATTCATTTATTTCAAGAAGTTGCTAAACTTTAAACTACGAGGTCCTTTATGGCCGAAAGTTCTGACAAATCTACTTATTTATATGACAAAATTGAAGTATGTATCGAGGTACAAATGAGTGAATTGTGGTCACCCATCTAGGGACTGACCGCGGCAAGTGAAGCTTTACTTTGCAGATGAATTATTAAGCGCGGTTGTTAAATAAATACGAGCTCTTATAATAATTGGAACTATACTAACGCCTACGGTTCCATTGTTTGCGTTTAGATCCTCTTTGGGGATTATAAACGTAATAGTTTTACTATAACTATATAGGATTTGTATGTAGCCCTGATTGTGAGTAAACCAAATATTATTTACCTACCGCGTGGTAGGTAAATAATACTGCTAATAATAATGCTTTACAAAAAGGCCCAAAACTGGAGACTTCAATTAATTTTAAGTAAAAAATTACAAATGTTTAAAACTTCACTATGTCATTTTCACAGGAGATAAATCAGTCGAATATATGGGTTTTCCAAACGTTACACCAAAACCGACTACCTAATCCGCAACCTCACTTTCTCATTCAATTAAATTGAAACCAATTGATCAAATTAGAAGATTAGTGTCATTAACGAGGTTCTTCATTCCGACATATTGGTTAACATGTCACCCTCCTTAGTGACTTATTAACGTAATGTATAAAGTAATCTGGAACGTGGTAGAGCGACCCGACAATGAACTTCTTTTCAAGTCCGTAACTTCGCTTCCTAGAAGTTGGTTCAAAGACATTTTGGGAACAAAACTTAGATACGATTAAAATTAATGATGTTCTAACGGAGTTGTGCACGTAAGTAGGTACGTACCTACGTATTTTTAAGTAAAAGCTTTTTCTCGCGATTTCGCCCATAATTTGGTCGGAGTCGAACATAATTTCTGTAGGAAATATACTGTTTAATGTACAGAGTTTCTGTGGAATATTGTAGTTTTCGTTAGTGCAAAAAAAAACTACTAATAGCTTCTTCCTGGCACGAAGGGACTATTGTAATCGTAACATTAATTTAAGCCTTTTTTACCGCCTTCAAAAAAGGAAGTTCTGTATTCGGCCCGTATGTAGTTCGTACATATTTATGTCCGCGATTTTCTCAAAAAGTACCTACTGATCCGATTTGGATGGGGTTTTCTTTATGTGAACGCATATTTGTCAAGGAATGTTTTATGATTTAAAATATAAATATTCTAAAGTAAAAGAGTCGCTCAAAATGTAAAAAGAAAAATTCGTAGCATTCAAAGATACGCCATGTATGTTCCATGTGGACATAAAAATAAACTTTTGTCTCTTTCTTATGGGTAGTAAAATAGATATGTTGATTGAGATATGAAGAAAGTGGTGTGACACCTATCGGTCTTTTCTGTGGTCTATCTGTTCGTATGTCATAGATATCATAGTAGAAGCTGAGGTGGGCTAGAAATTACATCGTGGTGGCTAACTTAGTTTATAGTCGGCTTTGAATATAGTCATCTATCGAGATACCTTGAGAGAGCTAACTTGGGAAATTGAATTTATTAGAATCTAGCCAAATAGAAAACCGGGATCCTAAAATTAACTTGAATAATAATTAATTGTCTGTTGTTCAAAATAATATAAATTCCAAAAAAAAAACGTTAACCCCGAACAATTATTTGTATGCCCTTCAATATTTTATTCCGTTCGGCAATCGAACTAGCGACACGTAGCACAAAGATTCTTGCCTGCACACAGCACAAACACATCCATTTAGTGACCTACCTATGTAGTTTTTCAATACATCATAAAAAATAGATGAAAAAGAGATAAAACATGAAACAACAAAACAAATATTCATAGCAGATGTGTGAGTAATAAATCACCAATACCACAGAATAATACCAATACTCCCAAAGTCCAAACACCAGCAGATTACCGTTATTAAATATAATACTATTAAATCCCAACTACCCGCAAAATGTGTGCCAAAAAACACGGTGTTTCGTATGTAATCCTCCAGCTTATTTGTCACAGCTAATGGTTTTTATGCTCCACGTTATAATTCGTAGTTTATTTTTTTTTGCTTAATGTTTGTGTACAAAAAAGAATAATGTGTTGTGTAACATGGTTTTATGTATCGCTTAGCGGAGAGCACGCATCCACAATAGATGGGGCCCTATTGTGATGGGTAATTGAAAATGCGGGCATAATCGATGCTTTCTATGTTATTGTAATATTTCGACACACGTCGTGATTTTTGAGTGGCGTCAATGTTGTCGATGTGATAATTGGAACCTTTAATCGTTTTGTGAAATAAGTTATTTTAATTTTTTTAAATATCGGACATTTAAAGAGAATTTGAAACTTCTGGCATAGGTACCTGTGCCATCCATAATAAAAAAAAACTTGTTCAAAAATATTTAAGCATCAATATAAACCTCTCAGAGATACTAAAAATAAAAATATCCGTCATATATTTCGTAACGTCGTCCCACATTAGGTATCCATAAAAACTTTTCCTTGTAGGTGGATAATCGACATCGTAGGCATCGTAGACGGTCTAGAACGATGTTCTTCTCTTTGAATGTGCTTGTGTATGTTAAATTTTTACATAATATTTCAGTAAGTATATCTATCTATATCTATCTTCTATACTTATAATAAATCTGTAGAGAGGTCAATTCTGTACATGAAATATATTTCTAAAATAACTATCAGGGGGTGATTAGGGATCGATACTGATGCAAAAAATGCAATCAGTAAATTTTTTGTCTGTCTGTCTGTCTGTATAAACTCTATAGAAACAAAAACTACTCGACGGATTTTAACGAAACTTGGTACAATTATTTGTCATACTCCTGAGATGGTTATAGTATACTTTTCATCACGCTACAATCAATAGGAGCAGAGCAGTGAAGGGAAATGTTGTCATTTTGTTTAAACGCGCTAATCTCAGGAACCGCTGGTCCGATTTAAATATTTTTTTCAGTGTTAGATAGTCCATTTATCGAGGAAGGCTATAGGCTATATATCATCACGCTAAGACCAATAGGAGCGGAGCACCACTATTCCACGCGGACGAAGTCGCTGGCAGAAGCTATCTTTCATAATTTTTAATCTCTTATTGAATCCTGTTTATAGATTGTAGCATCTTACTCTATTCTAATTACCTGCACTAATTTCAGCAGTGTTCACAAAATCAGCTAGGCCACATACAAAAATATCCGAAGCTCTTTGGTGACAATTATTAATTAAACAGTTGCGAATTGATGTCATGCGGTTCATAGAACTGGAAAATTCGTGTTGCTCTGTGTATTTTGACCAGTAGCGTTTGCTGAATTTAGATATTCAAGTAACTCTCTAGCGGCAAAGGCATTGCCTTTGATGGAGATAGTAGCTCGACCGACTAAACTGACTTCGAAGCTGCTTGTTTGTACTGGATTAATTAACTGTATTTAGATTATTATAATGTCATGCCTATTGCCTAAAAGGTTAAGAGAGGTGTAAAAGTAGACGAGCCTGCTATCATCAGTACCTGCTACCACAAAGTATGTGTATTATGTCACATGGACATTACGAATACAATTTTTCTCGACCTGAGAATCGAATCCAAGGCTCGAATAATGATGCTCGGCTGTCACGTTTGCTACTAGATCAATGAAGCACCCGCAATTAAATTAATAAATCAAAATTATAAAAATGTTGTAATCGAATTATTAAATTAAAAAGCGAAGGAGCCGTAAACTAGGTGGGTATGTAAACTAGGTAAATTGAAGGAAGCACTTCAAGAGCCTGTTCCGGTTTCGAGCGAAATGCCGGCCACCGGTATGGCTTCCGCCGCTGACCGCAGCATGTACCGCTCCCCGCCCAGACTACAGCGGCGAGTTTTGTAACACAACTCCGTTAGCCCGAACATCAAATGTAGCAAATAATTCACCGATGCTCGATACCTAAATGAGAGAGTTTTGAACTTTCAAAACACTCGTTTATTAAGCATTTCATGAAATTCTTGGTAACATAGAGGTAGCTTTGTTGAGTCAAGTTATTCACCGTCTACATACCTCAAAGCGGCGTGTCAAGAATATTTACTAAAACGGTGGTCTCCAGATATTTAATAATATAATTTTCTTTGTTGAAGGTATTCCGTTTCACTGAGCACAATATTACGGGCTTCTCATTCATGTAAATGCAATGGAAACAACGTAAACAAAGCGACGAGCGTTAACAATTAGTTGGTTTGAACACGAGTGTACTGATAAACAATTTGGTGGAATTGTACGTACGCTAACGTACTTAATCAACAGTTTACTTGTTTGTTTATAGTAATTAGTATCGATAGCAAATATGCCTAGCCGATGTTTGTGTTTTTGAAATAAATAACCTTATAATTTAAAATAAATAAAACAATAAGGGAAAGTGCTTCAGATTTAGGGAAATATTCAGCGTTTTGATTGAGTCGGAGCAAGCAACCACTTATTGGAAGTGGAGCTCTCTGGTGAAATACACAATTCATACGTAATGAGACAGTGATCATTATTATTCTAAGTAATCTGGGAACTCGTTGATGGTTTTCCTCGCAGTAGGGGACCGTAATAACAGCTGCGTTAAATTAAAACAATTTTCATTTGAATAATTTACTTACTTTCAAAACTTCGGATCCAGCAACCGGAATACCTGTCATAGTATAAATATTACAAGCTCAAAATGAATGATCGCAGTTTTCCAACTCCTGTGAGTCTGATTTATTCGGGTCCAGTTGTAAATAAATGGACGTGCTGCCATCAAGCCATCAATAAAATGTTCACAAACATATCACTCACCTAAGTTAAGACAGTTCTGAAAGATATAATGACAATGTTGAAAATTTATTCGAAGCGAAGAAGCATTTCGTAAATTGATGAACAAATTTGTTGAAAGACATTCTAAAGTGATTGGCAATTTTATTTGGGACTTAAATGTCATAAGAATTAAGTCTTAAATTGTTGAAGGTAGATTGGACACAGTTTATCATCGGGTTTGGGAAAAACGTGAGAATAACAAAGGTAGAATCCTTTAAGCTCGTCAATAGCCAGATGAGAGTGCATACGGAGTCTTATTTTTTCCACTATGGTGCATTGAATTACGAATAAGCTCTCTCTCTACTGTTCTGATGTTTACAAAATGAATTTCACGTGAAGTCACAGTAAAATAAATAAGTAAGTGAAACTAAAGTAGATGATTTAATTTATAGTTGTTTTTTAATGAATCGCAGTAAATTATAGTAAATAAAAAAACAGCCAAGTGCACATCAGATTCGTGCACTGCTCTTATAAAGAAATCTGAATAAACAATAAAAGCATCGAACATTTCTATCACGAACGATAAGTCGAATTAAAAAGCGAGTGTCACAAAATGTCAATAACAACTTATACTGAATCACTATACCAAAGTACTAACCACTTCTACTAATTCGCCCACATTTAAGCTAAGTAGCTTCTTGTGGAGTACAAGCCAGCTTGCTTATCAAAATCTTTAACAAAGCTTGGTATTGTTTAAGTCGGCTCATATTGAATGCAAGCGAGCGCGCGGCGCCGCACCAAGCGGCAAATCAAAAAGTACGCAGGATATTCTCGGTCGGTGGTCTTAAACCTATACCACTTATAGTCCCGAGTAATAATCGCGTAGCCTAGATCGGATAGCCGCTTTAATATTATAAAAGAGCTTGCTGCAAAGAAGCTCGGTCTTGAGAGAATTTTAAAAATAATTCCCTCGAAACACTCAAGGTTCCTAATAGAATTAGTAATTGAGAGCTTTTGTGTAAGATGCGGTCACGGGTATTATACAGATTTTACACTGAGTAGAAGAGGTAAACAAAATAAACGCTTACTTTTTATAGGATTTTAGAAATGTTATGCAAATGCTTGGTTTATGCAAAATTCCTTTTAATTTGTATTAAATCTCTTTACGTTTTTGCGCCAAATGAGGCCACGCCACAGTCACAGTGGGTAATTAAGAAAATTTCAGCTTTTTTGTGGGTGAGTTGGCCATTTCCGTCAGTTGTGCCAACATTGCTCTTAATGTATAATTTAGGACAAAATCCAGACACCGTAATTTGTTCGCTGATGGCTAAAACTAGCTTTACCTCGGGATTGAACTTGAGAATAACCTTATTAATCATTTAAAGTGCCTACACAAAGCTCTTACCAAGTCCGTTATAGATTAAACAGCTTCAATGTAATCCGTTAAAGTTGAGAATTTTCTTAGTAAACATTATTTTTTAATATTGTTACCAGTTTTAGAATTTACTATTTGAAAACATTAAGATGTCTAAGTACTTGAGGTTCTAATGAAATCAAATTTTGATATTTTTCATGTTAATATTTGCTGCAATTAAAGTTCGAGTTGCCTCATTAAATTACCATGAATTTTCTTCAGATATATCCCCACTTTGAAAATAAAATCCAATTAGGCGTAACAAACCAACATTTTGAGCGCAGCAATTGCAGGTTTAAACGTTATAATTACATCTGATTTAACCACCACCATAATTAATAACAACATCTGACGAATTCATAAATAATAATCGTCTAAGGATCACTGACAAGATAGCATGAAACTAAATGTAGCTTTTAGTAGCAAGCTGATCGTAAATTCAAATTCAATACACATGACTAAAAGGAGAATCAGAGAGCGTCGCTCGTGAATACTACACAGTCACGCTACAGCTATCAATATTCTACGTCTGTTATATTGTTTGTAAAGAGCTTTTATCTATCTATATATAGGTATATCATGTGTGAAATTTGGTAACGTCTGCTGTATATCAAATATTCATTGACTCTATAGAAAATGTTTTCCAATAAAATATCGTACATTTCAATCCTTGTTTTGCATAATCCAGCCGGCTGAAAAAAATAAGGACTAGGATTTATACGTATACCTTTTATCGTTTAAAACAGTACTGAAACAATTTTAAAACACAAAAATACATTTACCTATTTTGTGTAGATAAAATCTAATGGAAATCTGAATATGCTTGTATTTAAATTTTGGTATAACAACTGTAAAGGCTTCACAAAATTATTAGGGTCTCATAACTTTATAGGAGCTGGAACACTCGTAATAGACACGAAATGTCGCGTCGTCAGAATGCGGGCCCTATTGTTCCTACGTCCCTCCGATGTCTGCCGTTTAAACACTTGATACTTGCTCTCCTTTTGTCTCGTTTTTGAGACTTCGTTACACATGCGATAGTTTACTGGGATGGCAGAATTTAACCGTAATAAAGATTTTTAAAATATTTTTTATTTCGCATATCTTCATTTATGTCAATAAAATTACATATAAATTTTTCCCACCTTTTTCACCCTCTTAGAGGTAGAATTTTGGAAAATTCCTTTCTTATCGGATGCCTTCATACGAAGAACACACCTTCCAATTTTCAGGTCTCTACGACCAGCGGCTATGCGTTGATCCGTTCATTCATTCAGGACAAAGCATGTATATATTGTATACATATGTATAGATTAATAACAATCAAAATAATTCATGTTTTTTCCACGTATTTAAAGCAAGGAACTGTTGAAATTTAAAGTAGGTATCTGTCATGTATTTGAGGCTTGTTGACGATATCATTGATTACCTACTTCTGACCAGCCTAATCGAAATTTTATTTTCTTGTAGGATCCCTCAAAATGTATGTACCCAAATATAAATTTAGAATTTTATTAAAATTTTTCACACAATACACGTCCAAAGGTAATAATTCCGGAAATATAAAAACAGAAAACGTAACAAATGGTAAAAACAAAAAGAGGATACGACATATCGATGACGGCGGAATCAGCATACTTATGTTTCATTCAGCACGGATGCAGGAGGCCGTTAGCTATCGGACAAAGCTCGATTTTTCATGCAGATTTAATCAGTAGCTGGCTATTGCCCGACATGGCCGGGTGTAACTGTACAAACAAACAGACTGTCCCGGCTGCATGCCTCGTTCTGTAATTCGTCGCATATGGCGCATTAATTTTCAATTGACGCTTTATTGACAGAGATTATATTATTAGAAAGCCCCGCTTGGCTCTAGAGTACAAATGCCAATTAAGATTAGATTTATTAAATATAGAAATTGAATGCTTTTAACATCTGGATTTTCATCGAAATAATAAATATCATTGTTGTCAGTATTGTATTTTCCGTATTGTCGTATTAAGGATATTAGTAGGATTAAGAATTGAATGAACTTGAAAGCTAAAACAGGATTTATAGATTACCTGCTACAAATAGGATGTTTTAAAAAGAGAAGACGAACTTCTTATTTTATACATATATAATATCAGTTGCTGCACATTTTTAGTTTGTCAGAATATTGAATTATAATTACATATATTATCTTGGAATCACTTTTCTCCGCAAAACAAAATGTTTAGTACATCCTTTAAAAGCAGTTTATTCTTTAGAAACACTGAGAAAGATTGATGACTAATGGTCTTATTCTCAAGGCTTTATTAATATGAATAACAACGCTTCTTATCCAGTTCGTAGAATCTGGGTACATATTCCTGAATTTTATGAAAGAGCATTTTACGAATATATATTCAAACGGTGGGATTTGCCTGTACAAACCTTTACTGTTCTGGCTTAGTGGACTTGTTCTTTAGTTTGTGATACATTTTATTTTAGAAAACTGTCTTTGAAAATACATACAATAACATTTAAAAAAAAATGAAAAAAGTAAGTACAAAATTATTATAATTAGAAAAAAATACAACAATTTTATGTTTAGACTATGTCATCAACTGATATGCAGCTATTGACACATGAGGGTAAAAATAATCCTTTTTAAAGCTTATTTTGCACTCGAAGGATTCTGAAATTAGGCGTGGGAAAATATATTTTTAAATGAAATATCCTAAATAATAATTAAAAGTTACATTTCTCGACATGTTTATTTTAAGAAATAAAAGCTTTGAAATAAGGAATTGATTAAAAAATATAAATTGGGTTCAATTCCGACCACGGGGGACCACAAGTTTTTAATAACAGAGCTAGTCTACTCTACAGTCAACTATCATCTTTACGACGCTTACATGTTTAAATTTCGCTTTGTATGCAAAGCTACTTCATGTTGTAATTATTATTTATATAGGTACATGAAAAAGGACAGAATCTTTTTCAGAATGTTTGCCTTGGAGTCCCACATTAATTGAATAAATAAGGTACCTTTAGGGGGAGGGATTAAGCAAATTTGTTCACGTCGATTTGTTCCCAGGAATATTATTGTTTGAACAAAAAAGAGATTGTCAAACATTTGTTTTTATCTTTTCGGTTTTATGAAAAATAAAAAATAAAGTTGTACGTAAATAATATGTTCTTGAAGAATATAAATGATCAAGTGGATTGCAATGTAATAGTCGGTACAGTTTCTGTAATAGAAAATCCTGTCGTTTGAAAAGCTAGGATTAATCGCTAAGCGGCGTGGGCTTTCAATATTTTGCGAGGAGAATTCCTTTTGACTATTCTACAAAATCTATGTTATCATCCAACACACAGGGCAATGACGTTTTGCTATTATAGGCAAGGTTTAATTGTCACAATACTTTACGTAAGTACATAACACACGCTTGTCTCTAAGGCTGAGGTATTCCTCCACCTACATAAGAAGCTATAACTTACACGAAATAGTAGCAACATTGTCATCAAAGCTGATAAATAGAATGTAACTAAGCAATTAATACTGGAGAAATAAAACTCAGAACTTTATGCTCAACTAATGCATAAGTACAATTTCTTACAAGGGAAATATCATCATCTGCCTAGCCTTATCCCAAGTACATCAAGTCGGCTTCTAATCTAACCTCATGCTGCTACCAATCTTTTCTATTGAGCGACTTCGTACCAGCGAGATAGTAAAATTATAAAATTAATTCGAAAAACATAAAAAGCCGAAATTACTATCGTTCTCATTTTATAAAATAAACTTTTGTTGTTCATCTCCAAAACAATTTATCAGAATTCAATTAAATTTGTAAAGTACATAGTCTTCAAATCTTTACCTTATGCTGAAGTGCTGGACATAGTTCGCGACAAATCTTGATAAATTAAAACAAACTTTACCTTAGTATAAATAGTGTATAAAGTCGAGAGTAAACTTTGCAAGTTGTTTTTAGTTTCAAGAATACTCGTTGAAACAATGAAAATGAAACGTATTACAGTTTTAAGTATAATGCAATAAAATTATTCAACTTACGTAATAAGATTGTGAGAAAATAATTATGATAATATTGTCATTACCTTTTTAGCTGACTGCTAGCTGTACCAAGAATGTATCTCTCATAGGTTTCTTTCAAATATACAAATTCAGCCAAGTTATGTTAGCATTCAATTACTATAGAAAAGATTTAATAAAGCAAACTCAAACCTATTTTAATAATACGATCACACAGTCACTCTACTTGTATTAACAAAACTCACAAAAAATGCTCTACTTCAATAATTTCATAACAGTCACTTGTTTATTAATCCAGTTACATCATTAGTGCGCCAATTCTGTTTGGGGGTCAGAGGGGTTTAGCGACCCTGTTGACATGTAGCAGACTTACAGATGTTTATAGTGGCAGTGCCATCTTCGTGGCGCCACCCGGACTGCGATGGATCCCGTCGCGACGAGTTGGCGCCGGTGTCTGGATCGGGCGATTAAGAGGACTCCTTTATATTAGTGACGACGGTAAATCCGTGCACGCTGTGATAGTGATTTGGTGAAATAGTTCTGTAATACAATGTCTGTATATTTTTAACTTACTCTAACAGCCTTAATATAAAAACTGTTTTTGTTATAAAAGTAGACGCGAAAAAACTGGTTAATGAATATTAAATGTTACAAAATATAGTTAAACTGCGGGTTTAGAGGTTGGATCATGTGTTTTAAGTTAAAGGTTAAAGTTGAACCATTGATCACCATGGTTGAGATTAAATATGCATAAAATAAATTAATAATCAAATTTCTTTAAACATTTATCTGTCAGATACCTATCTGAATGAAAAGAAAATAAATATAATAAATAATTCTGCTATAGCTATTATAGTAGTGTTAAAGCATTTAATCTTTATTTAATAAGTACCTAAAGCACTCTTGATAATTTTAAATTGATTTATGAAACTTTCTGAAAAACTTTCTTAGTAGGTAGTTGGGAATCGTTTGAAAATCTGGCGACCAACGTGGTTAGAACTTTAGTTTGCGGCGAAGTAGTGTTATCACACTACTTCTGGAAACCTGCATAGGTACTAGGAGGTTACCATGGTCTCGGTATTGGAAGGTCTAATAGAATAATATGACACATTAGCATCATAGTGTATCGGGCTTGGCACATATGCATATAATGTAGGCCTTACTAGTAAGCACTTGGTAAGGATAGAAAGAAATAGGGCAGGTATCATCAGTGACGGTATTATTTATTTTAAAAGGAGAGCATTAGGCCAAAATTTCAAAAGAAATCCAGCCCAGTTTTCTTATATCATAATTTTAAAATAAATCTGTTTTAATAGCTGTCGTAAAAAAGTACAACAAAAAGGATTTGTGAACAAAGGATAACATTATAAAGTGTACAAACAAAACAAAATACATCAGGCTAGTCAAAAGGATAAAACAGTTTTCGGTAGGACCCGGTACTATATAAACTTTTCACTAATCTTTAGGGCCATGCCAGTTTATTCACGTTAAATTTGCTTATCTCATTATAATTACTTTTAAAGGCTACCATAAACCACCCCCAAATGGGATAGCCTGTAATTATTATCCTTAAACAGTAAGTATTTCTAACGAAATTAAGAGTATCCGTAATTTATTCCGATTCCTTTGATTGTAAAGTTTCGGATCATAATTTGTGAAGAGTTTTCAAAGTTTCATCGCAACCCCACTTGACGACGGTTCAAAAGAAAAAGGTCGTTTTAAATATACTTACCTTACCTATAGGACGGGATTGATATTACCAAATTTTGAAAATCTGGCAAGCTGGGGACACAGCTTTCAATTCTAATAAAAGTTTTGAGGGTTTGTCCGACTTGAATTGGACACACAAACAGACCCAGTCTTCCTCCGTGTTTTTTCATCATTTGTTTAAAGGTATTGTGTGTTATCGAAAGATAAATTTCATTTTTTTGGTTAAGTTATCCCAAGAGTAATGTATGAAGCAATTAAACTTGGTAGATGACCTGAACTCACATGCTAATAGAATTCGTACTAACGACCAAGTGCAAATTACTGACATCGAACACGCCCGTCCGCTAACAAAATCATTCAGTGTTGTCATTTACTATATAGACTGCCGAATTCATCAAGTGTGTCTGATGTCCGAATTCGACTAAAATTATTCGGATAAAACTATGAATAAATATACCAAAAACGCGCAAGCAGAAAATAACTAGGATTGATTTCCATTTCGACGATCAGGCTACAATCTAGCAGACCGGCGGAAATTAAGCGAGTTACGTGATATAAGTTCTGCGGCGTTGGCGAATTCAAGTAAAAATGGATCTTGCTTGAGATCTAGCTGAATTGATCATCTACCCGCAAAACTTGCAGATAATATAATCAAATTTCTATGACTTAACGTTTGAGATTTCCATCGGATTTGTTCATCTCATAAGATCGCATAATCCATACAGAATTATCAAAGCGAGTTATTTATATTTACATGCAAATGTCTTATTTAAATATCGCCATTCAGTTTATACGATGGCGAATATCTTAATAAGAATCGATATTTTTATATTATGTTTAACACAATGTTCTGATCGTTAAACACCAGTTAGAATAGATAAGAATTTGTGCTGACTTATCGAGTTCGCACGAGTCGACTTATCATAAAAATAAGTGACTTTTTATGGCCAATTTCAATCCACTTTACGTCTCTTTTGATATCTATCTATGAACATGTTCGAATCGTAAAACATCCCGTATAATATGGGTCCTGTCTTCGTCGGCTACGATTTAGGTTTGTGAATCCGGATCCACGCGCTGTAGATTATCTTATTTCCAAGTGTGTAAAAATCATTGTTCCACCTCATCATCTGCCTAGCCTTTTCCCAACTATGTTGGGGTCGGCTTCCAGTCTAAACCGGATGCAGCTGAGTACCCGTGTTTTACATGGAGCGACTGCCTACCTGACCTCCACAACCCAGTTACCGGGTCACACGGTACCCCTTGGTAAGACTGGTTGTCAGACTTTCTGGCTTCTGACTACCCGTAACGACTGTCAAAGATGTACAAATGACAACCGGGCCCAACAGCTTAACGTGCTTTCCGAGGCACGGAGGAGGCTCGCTATGACAAAGATGGTCACCCATCCACGGACTGACCGCGTCAAGCGCAGCTTAACCTTTGATCGGTCGAACCGTGCGGCTGTTACTTAGCCACGAGCTCCTCAATCATTGTTCCACCTACTCTGCTTTTTGCGGAAAACATTTTGAATGAAATCGTAGGTACTTAACTAAAGTGTGAATTGCTAAAAATAGTTTCGAACAAGCTGGTGAAAACGTTCACCCGTAACTACACTTTTCCCCCAATAAATATCAAAATGACTGATTTGATGCCTTACCCATTCTGACACATCACTTAACCCTTTGGCCCAAATTTATTGGCACTAAAGTATAGGTAATAAAATAAAACTATAGGCGTTGTTTGTTTGAATTATTTTGATAGTTTTGCACTACGGCGCCAGTGTTTGTTTTATGTGCTGATTCACCCTTACTTGAACGAGTGGCACGTACGTCTAACGGTCCTATAGATATTTTTATTTTGTATAAGGTTGATTTTTTCTTTGGTTTGCAGTTGAATTACGAAAATAAAATAAGGGTACAAACAAAAGTAAACTTTTATAAAATGACTAGCATTCATTAGCAGCTTCGCCCGCGTGGACTATACAAATCTATAGACTATATAAATTAATACAAATTAAAAATGTCAGTGTTTCTTCATACTTTGCCCCCCCTTTTCACCTCCTTAGGGGAAGAATATCAGAAAATCCTTTCTTATCGAGTGCCTACGTCATACAAAGAACACACCCTCCAAGTTTCAGGTCTCAACGATTAGCGGTATAGGCTGTGCGTTGATCCGTCAGTCATTAATGACAAAGCATTTCATATGTAAAGATAGATTTTCGTTTAGACGTTTTTCGACCTTTTGCTATTTTTAGTGTCGATAAAGAAGAGTAAACAAAGTATTAGCAACACGTGAGTGAAAGACTGGAGTGGTTAAAGCAGGTTTACCTAACGTCAATCTCACCTGCACCCTGTGAGACAAATGGGTTGCTGTCGACAGAGAGATAGCGGATAGCTGGGAAACTGTTTATCTTACCGGCACAACTACATGCCCGTGGCGGACAATAGAGTCACCGGTTCGGACTAGAACTTCGGAGTAGAACTTCCCTATTTTGGCAATCACTATGAATAGCACTGGACTGTGATATGAGTAAATATTTGTGAATATTATGATAATAAAAGGGTCGCTATCCGTTATTTTTGGACTTTTTAACTAAAAAAAACTTATTACATATTGATATGTGGTATTAGGGCGAACCTATTACTCAGTAAATATTTACATGGCGTTATATTCAATCTAGTTTTCAGAAAAATCTACACGGACTTACTGCTGGCCCAAATTCTCACGGCTATGTCTAAAACTTCTAAAACAATTCTTATATTTCAGGACTTTAATATGTTCATTTATGTCCGTATGTCCATTTCGGATGTGGTTTTATTTCTAAATCGTGTCAATACAATAGTGTTCTGCCTGTAATACAAGGGCACTCCGTAGTGATTTATTTTACGAGCTCGCGACAGGTGAGACGTAAGAGCACGGTCCCTACTCTTGTATGTACACAGGGATCTAAACCCAGCAATATTTTTCTTTGAAATCACGTACCCACCTTTGATATAAATAATGTAGGTTCACTTTTATCATGAAGTGTAAGGTTGTTTATATGTTTGTGTTACACAAAAAATACAGTCCAAAAAAATAAAGTAGGTAGGTACCTAATCTACCAGATATTAGAACGATGCACAATGTAGAATTAAAAAAATACTTCACCGAAAATTGAGTTTTTTATGACATGTACTCGTACTTTATTTTAGCTAGGTATTATTATTTTTTTTCTAATTAAAATGTTTTAAAGAAAAACTGGCGAAGTGTCGAGTGGTTTACACCATAAAGCAATAAGAGTGCTTAACAAAGTGTGACAGTACATCCAACACCCAATTAAGCGAGGATTTATTGCGTGATTAAAATATGAAATACAATGGGGGTAAAATATAAATAGCTTAAATAGCTTATTCATTTGTATTGCTTAAACAAAATATCATCTTCTTAGCCTATTTCAAACTTCATTAGGGCAGACTTGCAGCTCTTATCTTACCTTGTAATTAAGTCACAGCTGTGCGGTTCGATAGATTAGCAAAGTTAAGCTGCACCACTAGCCGCGGTCAGTTCATGGATGGTGCCTTGGAGAGCACGTCTGTCCTGCGCCTGATCTCTCCCCAGTCGTATCAGATTGCCATCCCTTCGGATTTTGAGAGTGAGGGAACAGAGTGCACCTGTGTCTGTGCTTACACAAGTGTGTTATAATGTGTCCCGGACTGATAGCTCATCTCCGTCTCGTTATGACTGGCATAAAGGTGATTTGCACTATTCTCTAGCAGACCAAGTAATGTGCCGCTGATTTCACAATCAAAGAGACTATTTCAATTAAAACTAGATTCAATACAATGTATTTTTTCTGGTAAATTATTTTAAACCAAGAGTCAACTTTCAAAACTACTCAACAAAGAAAAAAAAATATTACAAAGTTAATAAGCTAATGCGTAAGCCTTGTTTTCTAAAGCGCAGGTAATTTTTCCTGAAAAATATGCAACGAGCGTACATTTAAATAAAAGCCGAAAAGTTAATGATAATAATAATTCAGTCCCGCTTTTTAACCGAAACTAGACAAATATGGTTACAGCTCGTAAGTATAAGTTCTATATTAGACCAATACATTTAAAATGAATACCTTTGCCGTTCCAAAGAAAAGAATATGTAGACATTACATGTAGGTAACAGTCTCCTTTTTAGAAGTTGGTTAAAAATTGCATTTTACCAACATAAAATAGTTTTGATAAAATTTTGTAATACAGAAAACGTGTACATATACACTAGACTTGTACAATGTAACATTTAGCCTGTTCCAGTTGGAAACTAGATTATAATCTTAAACTAATTGTATTTAGCTAGCACGTCTCATGCTCATCCGCGAACCCAGACGTAGGTACAAAGTAACTACATAATTTAATATTAAACTACTCATGTGTCTATTTTGTAGTTTCTTTTCGTTTCGACTTTATATTGTGTATCATAATTTATTTATCACGTAAGCAACCATAATTAAATCGGGCAAGCTTGCGAGGTATTTAAAAAAATATATATAGCTAAATGAACAAGAAGTTGCAATACACATTACCTTTATGTATTTGTGTTTTCTCATTGTCTGTTTCGACAAATTGATACAAACTATTTTTGGAGCCTTGTTCTACACCTCCAGGCTTAGGTTGTGTAGGTAATTAAAGATAAATCATTATCCATTTTTGTGTGAAATATATTTAAAGGAAATAATAATAGCCAAAGGTTTAGACGGTAACTGCTTCTGCGACTTAAACCTGCCTCATGGATGACCTAAATAATCGAGTGTTTCGTTAATGAACAAAATGAAAACTACGATAAGAAACTTAGCAATTGCAAGAAACAAGCTAACAAAATAATACTAAATACATCGAAATACAAAGCACTAAATACTAACAAAATCTTGAGAGAATTTATATAAAGCTCATTTCAAATAACAAAGTGACTGAAGAAACTGATACATGCTGGAAATTCCTTTTTAATTAATTACATTTTCTGTTGGACATTCTTGAACTAGAAACCTTGTTTGTGTCCTGAAGGAAAATCGTAAACAATAAATTAATTAAAATAGAAGATAG
Source organism: Pyrrhia umbra (assembly GCA_963891755.1). NCBI lineage: Eukaryota > Metazoa > Arthropoda > Insecta > Lepidoptera > Noctuidae > Pyrrhia > Pyrrhia umbra. The sequence goes on from OY982924.1 coordinate 6,567,532, forward strand.
AATAATGCATTTTGAAACAGATTCCTGATACAAATTGGGTTAACAAGCCAGAAAATCCGCGCCGGTTTTCTCTTTTTAATTGAGCATGTTATTTATTACCAGTTCGTGCTTATAAAGTTTATAACAATAACAGCCGGATTGTTGTTGCTACTTTATACACCGACAAAGAAAACAAATAAATTAAGCTACCGTGAAACAGATAGATATTATCCGTAATAACGATCTTATAAAATCAAAATACATATAATACATAAACTTCATAGGTTTTCAAATAACTGCGACGAAACGCCTCTGGATAGGTAGCGATTTTATTCATTCTTACTTTAAAAGCTCTACCATTTGAAATTTTATGCTCGAGGAGTAGTAAGAAAATGTCAACTTATCATCCGTAGTTTGGGACAGGAGCTCTTCGAAAGATTTCCATCAAAGAATTCCTTCAAAATTTTCCAGAAGCAATATTTAAGAGAGAAATTTTCTTTGGTGAGTTATCCCTTTAATCTCACCGTTCTCACAAATTCTGTTACGTTTCATTTTCGCCGTCACTTATTCTGCCTCGACTATTCGTGTTCACGAATTCTTCAAATTGAATAACAATTTGAATACTGGATTAGGTATGTAGATTTTTAACAATTCTGATTTTATCAAATAAAGATTATATAATCTAACTGTGAGCTTTATTGTGTCGATTTATTGAGTTAAAAGATTGTCAGTATATAAGCAAGCGTAAACAACAGATGGAGTGCGACGCGAATATTTGCTGACCCTTTAATAAAATCCGGCCACGCATATACATTAAATAAATACAGGACGCCGACAAGTGCTTTTCGGCAAAATATCTCTCATTTTGCCAAAAACCACTTGCATGCGAGAAGGAATGTGACGTGTATATGTGAGCATCATTGAACCTGGTTATGTTTATGTATTCTGGATTTCAAACGAAAAATTGTTCCTTTAAACATATTGCAATAGAATCTTCAAGATGACGGCGACGCGGCGACGCGATGTTAGAGAACACATTGAAAAAGTTGGAAACGGAAAAACTATTTCAATAAGTACAGTTATTTTATCGTGGTGAAACAAAACAACATTATATGTTTTGGTAGGAAACCAGTCCTTTAGAATACCGTTATTTGTCATTGCAATACTTTACCTGCCAATTCAACATCCCTTATGTATAAGTTAGAAACAACTTGTAGAAAGAAAAGGACTTGGAAACGGCCATTATATTTAAGAGATATTTTCAGTATTTCATAGTTAAAAACTGGCGCCAGAAAGTTATGTCGTTACGCTAAGAAAGTATGCAACTACCGGTTGTCACAAACGGCTCTTACTAGAATAGAAAACATATGTCTCTTCGGCATAACGCCAAGAAGAGAATGTTTCAAACAGACTAATTGGGGAAGAGCGCGAGACCATTATATAACCCGTTTGGTACCTACATGAAAAACAGCATTTCACTCAAAGCTGAAAAATGCGATATTATAATGGTTCGATATAGAAACAGCCAGTTTCAAAAGTATATTTTTTACATTTACAAAAAACATTGGCTTTTCATCAAAATAGCTCCTATAACTTTTGGTTTTTGCAATTGTTATGTTACAATGTACATTATGTATTATTTTATCTATATACATATGTACAAGTAAAAGATATGCAAAACCAGAAACAGTGAGATAGAGTAGCTTACTGGTGTCGTATATTATGTATACCAACATACATGCTACCGGTAAAACCGGTCGAATACTACTGCTATGACAATAAGTATAATTGTACATTTATAAACAATTGCGTTGGCAATGTAACGTTTTACGTTACGCAAATGGAAATTGGTCGGTCTCATTATTCAATATTTAACAAAAAAGGGGTAGATGATTCTTTCTGCGCATCTTATAATAAACGAGGCCATTTTTGCGACGCGGTTACCATAAATATTTTAATGAGAATTCTCGCTACAAAGCTAATCCTACTCATTTGTACGGACACTCATTCATAATAATTTGCCTTTCAGATTATGTACAAGCTTTATGGCAATTTGTTTTATGTAACCAAGTGACTTCTAACGGACTGACAACGACTAATGTTAATTTATAACCGAATAAATACCTAGCAGATAGTTATAACTTATTAGGTTCTTTTTTATGGATATTATACAAACTTAAAATTAATGTTGTGAATTGGCATTTTCAAATTCTGTACAACTTTATTTTAGTTCGGTTTACGACTTTTGTTGTTTGGTCTGTGGGAGATTATGTGTTTAACATTCTATGTTCGGTTTACGGGTTGATATAAAAGGAAAACTTTGGGCTTAAATTAAAGTAATAATATGAACATAAACCTGTATTTTAAAACGTACCTCTGCCATATTGTGTCCTGTCAAAAGCTATTAACTTTACAATAACGCTCCTTTCACTAAAATTTCCTACAGCGACCCTTTGTTACAAAAAAAAAGTCACGCATCTCTCCTGCTGGGTAAACACAATGAATTAAATCAGATTAACACTTACTATTACAGCGAACGCTTTGTAAACGCATTCTAATCAAGATTAGGGGTGTCGCAACGTAATTCTTTACATTTAAATTTTGTTCAACAAAGGGCGCGCTAAATCCGAGTGGAAATAAACAATTTCACACGTTGTTGGGGTGCTGCCGTGCTGCCACTGAGCTGTCTGATTTTATCGACGATTCCAATGGGTTAACATTTACACTGAGTTGGGATCACGACGCTATTTATTCGGGATTATTCTTATTACAACTGTTGTTAGTTCACACTTTACATTATGCGATGGACGTTTTTTTTTTCATTGCAATTATAATAGGGATGTAAATTATGTGATAACGAGTTTAGGGGGATGTACCGAATGATGAAAAAGATGTGAATAGAATTAACGTATATGGATTCCCTCTGTGAAGTTCTTTGTAAGAAAGCCTGCGATTCTTTTCCTGTGTTAAGTGGTATCGATAACCTCCGCCGCAGTGGGAAAGACACAAAACATATCAAAATCTGTTTCGTGTTGCGTGCTTGCACACAAAATTCTGCTAAACTTTTTCTAATATGTTTAGTTTATGAATTAGTTATAGAAGTACACTTTGTGGTCTGAACACTAAAAAACTTCGTTGGTCTATCGATATTGTATTATAGGTACTTTGCAAACCTAAACTGATCTGTGACTTGGCGAACGTTATCAAACAGCCTTAAATTGTTATTGTGGTATCCATAGACTTTTGCTATTACATAGTTGATTTGAGACTTAGTAAAATAGCTTGGTAAAAATGTTGGGTTGTTGCAAAAGGCTGATGAGTATGGTGAGACCATTATTCTTCTAATAATTAAAAGCCCTAAATTTTAAACAAAAACATTTTTTAAAGGTGTGACCCCGTCTTTACTAAAGTAAAACTATAATTTAAGCTAGCTTAATGCAAAGACTAGGCAACAGACTTAAATGAACCCTCGTCCACTTTAAATAATCTTCATGAGATCCAAGCAATCTACTTAAGTGAAATAAAAGAAAACTATGTCCATTACCGGTGACGTAACAGCCTTATAAAACTTAGAAAGTCTTGCTTATTTCCTGTAACAGCAAAGAGCGAATAAAATGTCAGTTTGAAAAGCCATATAACCTGCGCCCTATTTATGTTACGGCGGCCTGGTGAGTCACACTGTGTTTGTGCCTTGTGCCTTAGACAGTGTTGGTGAAGTGACAATTCTTACTTTGCATGTGACATCGATGACATGTTTGTGTTTTAAAATATAGAGGCTTTTAGTACCCCCTCTGTTTTCTATACTTGCATAAATCATGGTGTACTTTATACTAGATGTTTCCCGCGGTTTCACCCGCATCCTAAGGGAACTACTTCACACCCCCGAATAAAGATTACAGGCCGTTCTGCACTACTTTCCCGTAATGTTACTCAAGAATGGCCATCTTGTTTTTTATGATTTAAAAAAAATAGATATTTAAAAATATGTCAAATAATATTTAAAAATATGTCAAATAATATTTAAAAATATGTCAAATAATATCTAAAAACATGTCAAATAATATTTAAAAATATGTCAAATAATATTAAATATTATTGAATGTTATAGTTCTGAAAATTTTACCTCTAAATACCTAATAACGTTAGCAGTTTATATGGACCAAGAAGGAAATAGATTGGAATGTAAATACTGAAACGTTGTCATTGTTTAGTGAACAGAATCAGACCGACAATCTCGGTCAAGTTTGCCTCGGCTAATATATACACAACAACAGGTGACGCGTGTTAAGGGGCGAGTTTGCATATAACTAATAAATTAATCGGACGTGAATATGTCAATACAGGCGTGGCAGACAAATAGACTGAATAGAGCGGTAGATACACTTTTATGTAGGTAAATACCTACATGAATAATAAATAACTTCATGTACAATCATTAGAATAAAATAAAGAAAGATTGTGTGCACAAAAATTGGATAAAAAAACAAAGTAGAAAATACAGGGATGTATGAGCCAGAAAAGGCTTCTAAATAAAATAAATATATTTCAATACCAAATTTTTAAATATTGTTCATTCAGTTCAAAGTTCAATTATTGTAATCAGCTTATCGCCGTCCGCTGTAAAACTTATAGCTACCCCGAAGAGCGCCACTCATAATATTTTTTTAGAACTTGTGCTTTAAGCTCTCAAAGCGTTCAAGATGACCCATGTAAATGAATAGGACGTACGAAGGCTAACGCCCGTTTCTCAAGCTCGAGACTGCAAGTTCGAAACCTGGCAAGTACCAATGAGACCTTTTCAAAAGGTAAACTTTATGTACTTTTTAAGTTTATCTTTGACGCCACTGACTAGCAGTGAAGGTAAACAACATGCGGAAACCTAGACTTATAATAATTTGAGTGAGAGAAGGTATGAGTATTGGTCTGCCCAGCAATGGGAAACGAATATATCGTTCAATAATAACGAATTCTAAGATGTAAAATTATAAAATAATTTTATCTTTATTTTTTTTATTCATTCTCTGAAATAATGAAATATAACATCATTAAAGATATAAAAAACCAAGAAATAATAATAATTGCTTGGGAATAAAATTAAAACCCCTGTTTAATTTACGAAGAGCATTATGTAGCTATGTCGATTTGTCAGTAAATGAATGACTCGTATAACGCGCGATTGGTTGACTTGGTTCCTCTCTTAATTGAAACCGAATACTCACGATCGAATCCCATTCCATTTAATTTTCATCAACATTCAATAATATCGTTATTTTTTTTCTACAGACCAACCATGCAGATGTTTGTTCCGTCGTTATGTCTATCTCCTTATTTATTTAAACGATGCGACGATCATGTATTGTTCAGTTAAAAGGCAAGGTGTATGTCAGGTGTTCATTTCAGTCTTATTTTACCGGGTATCCACTAATATAAAGAATGGCTCGCTATCATTTTTGTTCGCGAACAAGGCAAAATCTATTGAACTAAACACGGTTAAGCATTTAGAAAGCGCGAGCTTTTTCCCAAAAGAATGGTACGAATTATCACGTCGTGACAACTGGGGCGAAACGGAGAGATGGGTAGGTAATAAAAAAGAAGTAAAAAAGTAGGTAGTATTATGTAATTTTATTTCCACAAGGACAACGCGGGAACCAACTATAGCCTGTTATGAATTTTTAATACAGTTCAGAGACATGAACGTTTTTTGTAGGTACTGTTTTAGTGGCCAGGGAAATAGGCGTACCAAAGTTACCGTGTTAGCATAAAGTGGTTAAAGTTGAACGATACAAAAGATCACAACAAATGACCATTAAAGACTTTCTAAATAATGACGATACATAAAACTTTATTTTTTTTTATAAATACTAATTAATAATAAATATGCACTTCAGAATATAAATGAAATATTTGCCAAATAAAAAAATAAACAATATTATTTTGTTGTTTTTTTCATTGCTTTACGCAATATGTTAATTTTTTAACCGCATTTATTTTAAAATTATTACATTGCTGCTATTTTTGGGCACGGTATTTATATTTGATTTTCTTTGTCACTCCTTTTACTCTGTAAAAAATGGAGTGACTGGGTGAGTAAGTGTCAAACTGGTTCCGCGTTCTTCGCCTGAATTGATCCGTCATGCGGCAAACATGTCCGATTCAGGCCCCCTTGAGCTTCACTGCGTTTTGAGTGATTTGTGTTTTAGAACTGGGCTCTTCGTTTTTATAAGGTTCATAGGTACCTACTAGTACTCTAGAAAGTTTTTATAAAAACGCTTTAATTTCTTTCCACCCATACATACCCATACTGATGACTAACCTAATCTAACTGTGCCATTGAAGCTTTTCAAAAGTTAAATGTACACTGCAAGCCATTTTTGTACACTATGGTTAGCACTCATTTACTCGTCATTAGTAGAGGAAACAGTGGCTTTGTTAGCCAAAAGCTCATAAGGAACAAAATTAGAGCTAATAATAAATGAAGTTTTTTGGTTCCTTTACTGTAGCTTCAATAGAGTTATGTTAAACAAACTCACTTGAAAATTTTCCAAGAACTTAGTTTCCTAACTTGCAGTTTTACGAAGAAATTTTCATGCCTAGTTTAAAATGTTCGTAAACTGAAAACTTCGGATTCTTATTGCCTAGTCGTCCCGGACATCGTTATTTAGTTCTTCGTGAACAAGTTTTACAATAGTACTATGATATCTATGTAGTGTTCATTAGTATTCTACTCCTGGAAACCGTTATATGGAATGATAAATTTTATCTTACTTATTTTCTAAAGTTTTATCTCTCATTAAATACTTGTTTTTGTTCGAAAAATTAAAGTTCTCAGCAGATAATATAAATAAAAGAGCATCGAACTTTGATTTTGGAAGCATCATAGCTAAGTTTAATTGCATGATAAGTATGAAACTCCTACATCTGAGGTATGGTAACAGAAAGCTTGGCGGTACCTTATTAGAGGCTATTGTTCTAGTGCTGTATACCATTTGTGGTTAGCCTTTTGTGGCCACATGCTGTGGAACCATTATCACGCCCTAATTAGAAGGGAACGACAATGTTCCATTTATATGAGTTGGAACTATCGCTCAGGTAATCTTATTTATAAGATTCTTAGAAGAATATGGCTTACTTTAGAACCTATATGTACCTGTATGTATTTATTAATTATCTTTGTAAAAACTATGGCCGCAACAATCTGTGTGTGGTGAATTATAAATTCACAGTTGCTCTGGGAATTTCAGTCTCTTCATTCACAAGGCTCCATGATTGTATGATTGGCAAAGAACTCTCAGTCTAGACTTCGGAAGGCACGTTTCAGACGAATTCATGAGAAGACGACACTCACTTTGAGTTAAGTAGTGTACGGAATGTATGTAAACCTTTATTTTATGTTTCACAGAGAATGTTAGCGTTTAATAAACGTGCAAATATAATTTCAAATGGTATATATTTATACCCGACTGTAAAGAAGTATAATGTTTTTATTAAAAAGTCATGGAAAAGATGTGTTATTTCAGCATTTTCATAAAAGTGTAACATAAAGAATCTCATAATTATATTAAAAGAAAGAACGCGGTCGCATATAATACAACCTACTTATAACACACCTGCTTTATAAAATTCTCTTTGGAAGTCTCGTATGTACTCATCGTTATGAGCTTTGCGGATGAGTGTCGTATTAAACCCAGCCGTCATGTCAACATGAACAGGCGTCGGGATTTCTGAAGTAATTACACGAAAACGTCTACCGCGGGTTCGAGACAAAAGGATTTTACATACATCCCTTACACGTAGGTACGTTATGTGCACTCATTCATACTGATAAAACTTGTACTTAACCGCATAATGGGCCCCAAGATAACAATATTGTGCATATTACTGCAGGAGAGCCTTTGAAATAGGAATAAGTATTGTATGTTTTCTGAAGCTTTTTAACTGAAATGCACAATATATTTTTTGGGAGCAGACTTTTATCTCGAAGCTTTTTAATTTTTTAATGTTACGTCCAAATAATTGAAGGTTTTATTATATAAATGTATTGAAAAGTAAAGCAAAATCCAAATGATAAAAAATAAGTGTAGATTTCAGTGGTGATATTCATTATTTTTTATTTTACTTTTATAATGAGTAAAAAATATACTTATTTATCTCTGCACATTCGACGTAGACTCAGAAGGAGCTGCTTGTTTTATAAATAAAACTTTTGAAACCTTTAGCATAGTTGAACTGTTCAACGTTTAATTTTGTGATTGATACATTGACTTCCAAACTTCCTACCACAGTGATCCAGTTAACCAAAGTCAATTTGTTCTACCTGTATAATTTGATCTAACCAAGTCAATTTATGCCAAAGTTTGCAACTATGGGGTCATTAAACCGCCCCCAAATAGGGCATTGGCTCACCCCATACGTTGGCAAATCTTGTCGGCGCCGATACCGCCTCGCCGGCGCCGCTCTACAACTGTACCCTTATTTTGCAAGCCGGTGTACTTGCAACCTATTTTCCGTTGCCAAAACTCCGATATGTTGACCCATTTATAATATTAATATTATAAAGGCAATGGGGTTAAATTTATATTTATTCAGTGTTGTTCATTTAGCGTGTGTTTGCATAGTTTTAAAGATCGATTTTATTGATAACCTACAGTAAGAAGCTGGAGGAACGCTTTACTTAAATTCCTTTAGAAAATCTATTAGTCCGCCAGTGGAAAAGATTTTAAATCCTTACAAAAGAAATCAAATTAAATTAATAGGTCTTTATCAAAGACTTAGATTATTTTCTCGTTTCTTTGATGCGGTGGACTCTTGCAGTGAAATTAAAGATGTAAGGTTTCCGACATGGAAGTCAAAGGAAAAATCAATTGACGTCCTTTTGTTTGTACCTATTGTCAGGCGTTAAATTATGTAGGTATAACACGAGAGTGGAACGTGAACATGAGTGAAAAAAGTTCAGAACATATTTGTGGAAATATTTATATATTACATACCTCTGTTATATTACAGGCTGATAGAGATGAAAATATTTAGAACGCGTACCACGCCAGTTTGTTTTGAACACTCATTTACGAGCCCTAATTTTCTGTCCTTTATGTATTATACAGTAATAACAAGTCTGGCAAGGTCAAGGAACGTTAATATGTAGGTATGAATTAAATTGATATGTTCCGTTGTCATATTATCTATCTTGGAGGGAAAGGTCGTTCGAATTAACTAATCTGAAGAATATAATAAAAAACTATTTTTTAATTTATAAAAAACTAGCCAACTGGAACTGGAACAGTAATGTCTATGTCTTCATTCAGGTCAAAGTCCAACAGTGTCAAAGTGTCGTTCTGTGTGTCGAATTTCATATAAATTTATTCAGCCGTTAAGGCGATTGAATAACAAACAACCAGTTTTCCAAATACACAAACAACTATTATGAGTTCGAAGGATACCTTTATACAGCGCAATGGATCATTTTTTTAAATTTAATTTTAATTTTTCTTGTATATTTTTGTTGGTTATATGGGAGCGTTTGCCAACATTACATTTAGGTTATACACAAGCGCAAACATCCAGACCCGGAGGCAAATATTTTATTTGTCATGAATTGAATCGAATCCGCGATACGCAGCAAAGAAGCCAGTTCCTCAGCTATTGTGATAATCATGTCACGAATAGTCGTTTTCCTTTGTATGTAAATATCTGACGACTCGCTAGTGTGTAATTAAGTACTTATGGATAAAGAATTCATGTTAATGGTTTGTAATATCTAAATTGTACCTATTTCTATATAGGTAACCTTAAGCGATAAATGTCTGTTTATTTTAATGTATAAAAAATCCTTCTTTAAGAATTATCTATTTATCGTCAATATGGCAACACCACAGCATGATGAGCAAACTGTAGCAACACCAACGCTAAAGGAATAGGTAAACAAAAACGAGTTGAGTTAGTGAAACGTGCTCGTGTTTAAGAGCAGTGATTGAAGACAAATATGTTGGTACCGTGTGAGCATTCTCTTTGACGGGAGAGCCTGAGGCATCGGCAAGTGTTTATTCGTATTTTTTGGTGGGACATGCCAGTTCTGAGTGTTTTAATACGTAGTAAACGTGGCAGGGATTGAATAGACGTATCGGCTACAGCGTTTTGTCTTTGTATTTTATTATAAACTAGCTGTTTTCCCTCCGTATCAGCCGCGTCCCGAGTGCCTATGACCGTCTCCAGACTCCCATCTACCTCGGTTCCAAATTTCATACAAATCGGGCCAGCAGTTATATCGTGAAAGTTAAAATACAATCACTTTCGCATTTATAATATTTATTAAAAAATTAAGGTCTTTGGGTTTGATAAAGGAACTTTTTCAAAATCATAAGTTTAAGAAAAATACCAAGTAAGTATACAAAGTGCTTAAAACATCTAGAAACAATTTCGTACAACGGACAACGACTGCAGCCAAATGTTCGCCGCTAAGTACAGATCTCTCGAAAGTTACACAGCTACACTTTGAAACTACAGAAGTGCGATAAGCGGCCGACAGTTGCAACTTGCAAGAGAAATAGCCAATTGACACAGTCCTCCTTTGTTTTGCCAGAAAAAAAGAGAAAGACAGCTGAAAAAATAACGGATGAAAAACTGTTGTTATCGCAAGAGATTGTTTCTCATTTCTCAACAGTTATTTTCCGTACAATGAGAACGAAATAAATCCAGCTGCGTTCATTTGTGAATGCAATGATGAGTACAGCGCAGAACAGCTAATCCTGATTATTATTAATGAGAGTTTTAATTGGTTTACTATGGAATGGAGCTGCATGAATTTTAAATAATATGTCCCTAGGGCATGACGGTTTAGTGGCCGGTCCATGGTAATTCTATGTGAGCATAAGGGAACACCGGTGTGTTTGTTTTGCAGTTTGGAAAATGAATACGGAGTTAGTATTCATGGACTTATTTAGTCGGCCAATGGCGGCAATCATGTTGCATTATGTTTGATTGTGCATTCACCTGTTGTGAGCAAATGTTGCCTAGTATAATATTTTAGGGATAGATTTGGGGTATTTTATTTTTTTTAAATCTAGAAGTTTTCCGCGGTGTCACTCGTATGCTGAGGGGATTACGTCTTTCCTTATAGTTCAAGCTGCCTTCAAGGGTTCAGCCATTTTGCCTTTAAAGCTTATCAGACATACAGACTTACTTTCACATTTTTTTTAATTTCATGGCATGGTTAATAAAATAAAATAATTTAACATAATTTATTTATTCAACGTCACTCTGTCAATTTGTTAAACATAAATGATGATGTTTCAGTAATTGTAACTCATGATGGAAAAAATATGGCTAATGCTCACAATGACTTACTAAATACTGCCGCAAATTCAGTCTTAGAATGGCTTAATAATAATAAACTATGTGCCAATATCTCAAAAACAAAACACATGACTTTCAGGTTGTATAACTCAGAAAAAGTAATATATGACGTAAGAGCCGATGGACAGCTCATTGAACCGACAGATGAATACAAATTCCTGGGTGTATTAATCGATCAGCACTGCAACTGGAAAAGCCACATAGATCTCGTATGTAGTAAAATTAATAGATTCGTATTCGCATTAAGTAAATTAAGACAAATTGCAAGCGAAACATCAGCCTTGACAGCTTATCACGGATATGTTGCCTCTGTTCTCAGATATGGTCTTTTGGTTTGGGGAAACTCGACAAATATAAATAAAGTGTTTCTTGTTCAGAAAAAGGGTGTGAGGGCAATATGTGGCGCTGGACCCTTAGAATCTTGTCGTCCTCTTTTTAAAAGACTTGGTTTACTAACTATCACAAACCTTTACATTATGCAAATTGGTGTATTTGTCAAAGAACATCCAGAATTGTTTGAACCGGTTGAAAAAAGAAAATTGTACCCTAGCAGAGATCCGACAATACTTAGAACAACTTGCTGTAAAAGTTCCATGTATAAAAAAAATTGTAGTATGATGGCGATTCGGGTATTTAATAAAATACCACAATGTATAAGGGAAGTGCAATTAATAAGATTATTTAAGATGAGACTACGAGAATGGCTATTGGGCAAATGTTATTATAATTTGAATGATTTTTTAAATGACAGGACGACTTAATGAGGAAAATTTACTTAATGTGACATAATATTATGAAATTGTGACATAGTAAACATGCAAAATTATATTGAATTTAACATTTTATGTATACTAGTAAGTGCTGTAGGTTTAAATAATCTCGTGTTAAATGTGTAAATTCATTATTTATCTTAATTTATTTTATAATCACTGACAAATCTAATATTTGTATACCAATCACTGGTGAAACATGCTGAACTAGCCATTATTGTAACATCTTCATTACCATGTTTTGGACAAATAAACAAATTGATTGATTGATTGATTGATTGATAAAGTAATAAAGTTTCATCAGGTTGCAAATGAAAATATTTTCATATTTCCCATCCGATCGTAGCAGGTTTTTCCTGAATAAAATATAGTAAAAGAAAGAAATGTAGCGGGTTGTGTGAGCGCGGTGGAATTATGGTTATTTCCTGGTGGCGTAAGTGTCACCGTGAGTATATTGTATATATGGGGCTGGACCATTACCCACCCGGTTGTGTGGACATTACTGCAAAATATACGTCACTCATTCACACATACACACACACACATTGAGCGAATGTTTCTGTTTGGTCAGCAAGTCGGCTTTTATGATTACCTACATAAAATTGGGAATTTCATAAAAAAGGGTTCTCTGTACAGAGACTTGTCATAAAAGGAATTTTATCAACATTTAAATAAAAGTATAATATTAAAAATATCCTCGTTTAGCTCTACAAATCCTACAATGAAACAAGGATAGGATAAAATATGTAAATATTCAGCTATGTTAAAAAAAGACGTTGTTTTTTTTACTGTCTTGAGAATCCTATTTTAAGAATTCTTTTACCAAATCTGAATAATAGGATGAATATATTTAATAGAGAGTTATAAAGTCGCCTACAAACAACGAGAATAAAAACTGACAGAATCCTTCTTCATATTTCTTGTGCTATATTCGGAGTTCGCCAATTCACAATTATTTTGATATATAGTATTAGCAGTATCCAAATTAACATGTGAGAAATGTTATATTATGTTACATTTCTTTATAATATATTATTAATAACTCACATGTGCCATAAATAAATTAAACTAACAATATCACACCAGTTTTCCATATAACTGAAGGCAGTGCTTAACTTACTTATTATAGAAACAATCAATTATAAGTAACTTACTAAGTCCTGTCTGTGAATTTAGAATTGGGTCATAATTCCTGGATGAAAAATAGGTATCATGTGTTAAAATATAGATATATTTTACATGCAGCGACTGCCCATCTCACCTCAGCAACCCATTTACCGGGTAACACGCGATACCCCTTGATACGACTGGTTGTCTAACTTTCAGGCTTTTCACTACCTGTAACGACTGTCAAAGATGTACAAATGACAGCTAGGGCTAACGGCTTAACGTGAACGTCCCAGAAACGGAGAAGTTAAAGATATGTGTTTAGGACAGTAGGTAGTAGTAGTGACACGTATAAATAAAATAATAAAATCTTAACTTTGCTTAAAATGAACATATATACATTAGTATACATTGTACAGGTCCAATCGATATTTACAAGGCACCTTAATGTCTATTGTGTCTCCTTCAATAAAAACTTGGTAGCTGAAATAAAAAGGCTAAAAGTTTTAACGAGATTCGGTAAGTTATAAAGAAAGTCCAAATGTAAGGAACATCTATGTTCAAATGGCGCCTTTGTGTACTCTGCCTAATCTTCTATTTCTACCTTGTAGTTGTGATAATACATTTTAGAGTTCCGTTTTGTAGTCAATAACAAATTCGGATAGTTTCGATATGTCTGTCTGTCCGCCTCGCATCGATACGGGATATCGTTGGATAGGTACTTAAAAAATACTATGTGTATCAAGACCATTATCTGTTAGAGTCGAGGATCTCCCTCTCGCTCTAACTTCTATTTCCTGGATAAGTATAAAAATCACAACGGTAGTACATATAACGAAGCTAAGTAGGCTAATCCGATTACAGAGTTACAATCGACAAACTAAAATGTATTACGGAACCCAACATTGGGCGTGGACAGACACTTACTTGGCAGACTTTTTGGTATAGTTTGGGATTCAGAAATAGAAAACAATATTTTTTTCTTTCATAAAATAAATTATGGGACTAAAACTAAACTACTAAAATTTATTTAACGATAAATAAATCCATTTCCATGTTCCAGTAATTTTAGATACCTTATTTGTACTACACTTAAAACTGCGTAGGTGCCTTGGGTAGATACACTATATAGTTTTAAACGGAACTAACGGTCATTGCTCAGCAAGATGTTTGTCGGTCTACATTGCGACAGTTGTCCTACTTAGTGTCCAAATATAGAAGTCTGACTCGACCTTAAGTAGACGTTACACTTATGTTTCTTATTATATAATAATGCCGTCTGTGCCTTAATATACTCTCAGACAGGACACGAGTATGCGTATGAGTATAAACGCATACATAGTTTTAGCACAGAACAACTAGTCATAGAAAATTTGATGATAATTAATAAGCGGACACTTATTATGTGCGTTTAAAGCCTGACAAGTGTGACTTTTCTAAAGTCATAATGTACTTTTTACTTAAGTGTATCTTAGGCGTCAGTGATTAACAGTTAAGGAAAAAATCGTGAGGAAACTTGGACGTAAAAAGTCTGAAATCACCAATCTTCCTCGAGCAAGTGTGATCAATGCTCATTCTCTGTATGAGAAGAGGCCTATGCCTAGCAGTGTGACAGTATAGAGGCCGATGATGATGATATTTCAATACAATTTGAACTAAAAAATTACTTAACTGAACATTAGAAACATAAAATATAAAGAATATATATTTTTAAATACATCAAACTTAGTGACTATAACTCAAGGGAAATGTAATATCCTCAGTATTTTACTCAGTAACATTTTTCCAACCATCTACTGTAACTACGTGTTTTACTGCGTACATAATATTACCTGTATTCATTAATCTCCTTCGAAGAACGAGCAGTCCATAAACTTCAAACCAATATTGTGTTAACAATACTCTCAAAACAACAACCTCACGGCACTCTGAAGACCAACAACGGACTGGTTAAAAGATTGCATCTCTGAATTCGTAATGACAGGTTGTGAGTTCAGCTATACGAGCTTCTGCCTTCGAATAAATATTTATTACTCCACAAATTCTAGAGCATCTCGAAGCTCGAACTTACGAAAACATACATTTACGCCCAGTACACACAATACTTTAATTCTGCAAAGAGATCTGCATCTATGCCGCATCGCATATTTTGCTTTGTCAAATCTTGGCGTTCGGCCGCGTTGCGTCATCAAATTCGCGGTTCCAAAACTGCATCGGGCTCCGACATCTCTTCATATGCATGAAAGATAACCCCTTTCAGAGCTAGAAACCATGTCAATGCAATTTAAAATATCTGCCATTGAATTTTGTCGGTGTTTTACTGATTTTTGATTTCACATTTTTAAGTTAATTTATGTCAAATATTGCTCGGTAAACCACTTTCTCTTATTGAACGAACGTCACATCTCATTGTACTATTATCCTACTGCGTATGCAGGTGCATAGCAAGTACATTAGTATCCCGCAGTGTGACTGTAATACAATTAATTACCCATACTATTCAATCTAGATTTTTGCAAAAATACGTTAAAGCTGAAATTATGGTAAATTATTAATAGTGGTGCTTTCCCGAGCGAATCAGACAGAGACTGCTGCCACAATTTCTTCTTTAAAACAAAATGTAGTAGTGAGTACCTAAAATAAATATCAAAATCGCAATTACATAAGCTTTTTGTACCTAGATGCCTATTAATCTAGTTATAAAAATACATAGGTGCTCGTGCCTGCCATCAGTTAAGTGCACTTAATAGCACTATGTGGATTTTTTTATCACTCGTTCCAACAATAAATCCAACAGAATTTTCATTGAAAATATTAAAATAGTATCAATTATACGTCGAAGGTTTTTAGAACTGAATACGCTTGACAAATTATTATTAAATGCTCAACGTGCTAACAGACTATGTCGATGTTGATATGAAATCCGGAATTGCTTATTAAAAGCTCGTAGGTAAAGTTTTACATTTTTACGAAACTTTTTATCATGTAGGTCTATCTATAAATGAAATAGGTAGGTATAGCCATATGACATTCAATATATTTTGAGGGTCGAATAGAGGATTATCCCTGTCGATATACTGATCCACTTATACAGTCTGTATTCGTGTTAAGTAAAAAACAATGGCTTCCTAGTTTCACCTTGATATGTGAACATAAAGGCCAGTACATACGTACAGCAAACAGTGGGCTCTCGAGGGAACCATTGTTGTTCAAACTACGCACACGGCGACGCGAACGACGTGATTTCTATTAACGTTTCCGAGTTTTCTTTGTATGAATTATATTGTTTGAAGTGTTTCACTTTCTTCACAATACAATACGCTTGATCTGGTTGTGTAACTGTATACCTTTATTTTTTTTGGGATTTGTGTACTTTGAGTAGTCGTGAACTCGATAACCTAAATATATAGTAGTCGTAGAAAGCGGGACACTACAATACTTGTTTACATAAAAACGGTTTTGTTTGTTATAGTCCGACATGGCTATTTATGAATGTGGCTGACAGGTGAACTAACACTAGCCACCATCTTGAAATGTCATTTTACGTGATACCGGATAAAGGAAGATTTTGCCCCAAGTCAAAAGTTTATTTTCTTTCCTTGATAATACTATATGTTGTCATCGAAATTTTTACTGAAGGACATAGATGATCTGCGATGCCTCTGGTGTTGTGGTTATCTATTGGCCTCAGTGACTACTTATAACCTGATGGATGGGACCTACTAACATCGAAATGAGTGTTAAATTTTGAAATATTACATTTTATTGTTTCCAATGTGATGATATTATTGAAACGTAAATTATGAATTAATAAATTGCTACTTACCATGTCATGATTTACTTAAAAAAATGGATTCTATTAATTGGTCAATCATTAACAGTGTCATTTCAAGATGACAATGTTAGTTTTCACCACATTCATATAGATCCATGTCGGACTACATGAAACGTAAAAGTTGTTAAAAGCTTAATCTTAGCTTAATATAAACATTTTCCGGTGGGTTATCTCAAAGTACATAGCTAGTCAATTTATGCAAAATATTTTCAAAAGTAGATGCTTGCTTGAACACAAATATCCCGCAGCAAGTTATTGTTTAGCCGTCCATGTAGCCAGGATATTGTGATCTCATTGTGTAAATATTGTAAAATTTTCTACTATAAAAATGTGCTTACTGATGTCTTCGCTGCATAG
Organism: Pyrrhia umbra; assembly: GCA_963891755.1. NCBI lineage: Eukaryota > Metazoa > Arthropoda > Insecta > Lepidoptera > Noctuidae > Pyrrhia > Pyrrhia umbra. The sequence goes on from OY982924.1 coordinate 6,584,929, forward strand.
CCTGAAGATTAAAAAGGAATTTAAACTGGGAAGATTTTTATATTATAATGAAGACAAATAGGGAGGCTAAGCAGCTCTTTACCCTCGGGCAGTGACAAGCTACAGTTACTAAATAGACAATATTTGTTTTTACTCCTTATTATTTCTTAGTTTATAAAACAGATACTGGCAACATAAAGCACAGGAACAAAAAGTTTTTATTTTGTTATATCATAAAGTTTTACCCGACTGCGGTAGAGAGAGAGAGTTTCTAGGTATGTATGTCAGTAACCTTTTCCTCGCGCCGTGTAAAATACTGAACCGAATTTTGCAAATAAAGTGTTCTTAAATTGGAGTTGATCTAGAGACCAACCTACCTACTACGTTGTTGAGTTTGAGTTGTTTTTTTTTTTGTAACAAATATCCTGGTTAGCGTCTTATTTCTAAAGGGGGTGCTACATTGCAGAATAATTGTAAAACAACGTTGATCTATACTGCGGTCTTAGGATTTCTAGCTGCATGCTAGTAAGAAGAGCCAACGAGCCAAACTGCGGTTTGTAGGTACGTCATTGGGTGCCTTTACCTCTGGCTCGCTGACTTATTGCATTACCCCCTTAAGCTTCTATATCACACTGTATTTAACTATAATCAGTTCAAAAGTTGAATCAATACATTTTGCCAACACACAAAATAAACATTTTTATTTACATTTCAAAGAAAGCGAGTGAAAAACAGAAATAATACTTTTTATTGTCATGCTGTAGAAAGGATAGACATTTTATTCAACGCGAGACTCAAAGAGTGTAAAAACAAGCAATAAAATAAGAATTGTGAAGCCCTTGAAAACTTTTCTAGACTCGATTGAAAACATAAAACATACATTCATATCAGCTATTTCTATCCAATACCTATATACTTACAAGAGTCGAGTGAAAGGAACTTTTTATTGTGAAGCTCGCAGACAATAGCTACCGTTATTATCCATAGTTGAACTGTTTCGATTTTATACAGCTCAGTTTAGTACAATTGAAAGTTTTATAGAAACAGCTGATACAAATAGAACGATAATGAAATACTTACTAAAACCAACCAGAATTTTATCCGGCATACATTTTACGATGTAAGAACTATGATTATTACTTGTAACTAATCTGTTTTGATGGGTTTTGGGATTAAATAACGCATAGATTCTTTCGTTCTCTTTTAGGAGTCTAGGATTTATTATCTTCTGATATTTTATCGGCTACTGTTCAAAAATTTACGGGGCTACAATAATAGAAACATAGATTCTATAGCTGCGCATTTATTAGAAGACAATGTAAACAGAGACTATGCCGCGTAACGTGCCTAGGTATAAGCGACACAACGTCTCGAGAAATCCCTCCCTGACGCTCAACACAAATGTCGCGAGATAATAAAGTAAATAATAATAATTATGTTATTTTTTTTTAATTTTCTTATTATTAAATATCTTTTTTATATAATTTTTCATCATTAAATGTAACACATTATTATATTTTAACGTCTGACTATAACAAAATCTGGAACTAGTGTTTTAGAGAACTGTACCTAATAATTAAACTAATTCGCTGTCTGCTAAGACTTTTGTTACAACGAACCAGTTTAACTCAAATAATAATATATTGTATTGAATTCTTAGTATTTAATATAGCACTAACATTAAAACAAACTTTTCGCTTGTCCCCAGTTCCTCTCTCTACTGGAACGCAATGTGATCGCCAACACAACGCTACATTACCGTCAGATGACTCTGTTCGCGCCAACCAACGAAGCATTCCAGAGGTTCAACGGAGAATTAGACGACTCACTAGTTCTCTATCATATAGGTATGTACCATAAATGTTGTGAGAGCGAATGTGTGCTGCGCAATACACGACTTTTCTATTGATGTCGAATGGTATAAAGATAATATTTTTTATCTTTAATTGTAAATTATTTGTAGGAGGAATTGTAGAAGGTTGGAGTATTATAATACGTAAACGTGGTCGAGATTCCAGTATGGGCCAGAAATGGAGCTTAGCGATATAAAAAAACTGCTACCTGAAATCTGGATTAATTTTGCATGTCCATAAAGCCCCAAAACAAAAATATTACCATCATGTCTGTGGTTATGTCCATACTAGCTTTGCTCACCCAATTTTCACCCTCGTTCCTTTAGCAAAAATATCTACATAATAATATTTGTGATACTGACAGAAATTTCATTCAAGTTCGTTTACCCGCTATGGTAATTGATTTCAAACATTCAAACTCACAAACATACTACATATTACATGAAAAAATAGTACGATTGGTAAGTATTTACGAGTTTTTAGGTAATTACCGTAAACTTAAAAAATCGGCGCTGGTATTCAATGGATATGTTATCTAGCATTAACTGACAAAACTTAAAACTAAAACTTTAAAAAATATTGTTAACAATGCAAATAAATAAATAAACTAGCAACTAGTCTGGAAGTTCTCATTCAGTAGCAAAACGTAGCAAGATTATTCTTTTTTATAGTTTCACTCTCGACAGAGCGGTCGTGGTCACGATAAATTGTGTCCAAACCCAGATGTACACTTAGAATATTATGCCTGTATGGGAATTACGCTCACCCAGACCATTCTTACGTTTGTTATTGAAGACACCTTCTCACTGCGCCAAACACTACGACTAAATCGCATACAACATGCTCAAAGGTATTTTGGTGCACACATCAGAGTCACGTGTTGTTTTACCCAAACTCAAGGACTTAACTTGTGGAACTTATCCTATTACTCAACCCTCCTTGTACTTTAGTCTAAACTAAGCTAGTTCAGTACAGCAACTCCTAAATTAAAGCAATTCGCCCAGATTTTCACCTTGTGTCTACGTGGGAAGCCAGGCATTCATTAATTTTAACTCCACGTGTCAACGAGTCGCGTTGATTTTATTGTTTCGGAAACTTTGTTTTATGTCAAGTACGCTTTAAACCGAACTAGTAATTATAACTGAAATCAAATGAAAGCCATATAATTGAAAATATTAAAGCAATTAACAGTTTGCAAAACCAGTTTAAAATTGATTCAATCAAATTCACAGTATAGTCGCGGAATCGATGAATTAAAACTATTGCTAGAAGTTTCCAACAATGGAAAGATTAGAATTACATCTAGAATAGAAAACTTATTATAATTCCTTTCCCTTTCGAAGATTGATAAAGGAGCCGCTCTAATTCAATATTGGCTGACATAATCCGATTATAATAGTTATGGAACGAGCTAACTGTCAAACGCGGTTTCACCCGCGCATTATTTGAATAAAATATTAATATCGTCGCTGTGTCATTTATCAGGAAGATAAATAGATTTCTGTTGTGATCTGAGGAACGCCACAACATTCTGGAGCGAAGTTTCCTAACAAAGAATGGTTAGGATCGTGACACAAGCTTTTATTTTCTATCGTGTATGACTTTTATAAAATTTTATTATCATGGTCGATCACAGTTTTGCGTATAGTCTATTAATTAGCATAATGTGGATGGATAGACGTCGCCCATTGATTATAGGCTGACTATATAATGCAGTCTAGGTAAATACAGTAACCGTTGCAGCGGGCTTCACTGGGCTTTAAACGCAATAGCATAATCTAAAGCTCCTATTGTAATTAATTTCAATAGAGGACTTTTGGAATTAGTTAACGTAGTATTACATAATAAATAGAAGATAGTTTAACTGAATTAGTAGTTACTATTTTTATATGAATAGTATGGTCTCATATTTGTCATTTATAAAATGAGATCTAAAAAAATTTATAGATTGTGTTGGGTGTTCAAACACAAAGAATGAAAGATTTTGTCATATGTCCAAAAGTTTATCTTTTCTAAAAAAAACTTCCATCTATGTATATAATTCCATTCTAAAGAAGTTAAGGTATTCGATAAGTTAACTAAACCACTCTATATACAGCCGGTTTATTTCGAAAACAGAAAATAAGCAAATTTCAACAACAAGAATTAAAAAAATCCATTTCTTTCAGCAAACCTGGCGACAACTCTTTCAAACATGGACTATGCGATATCGACGGATCTGGACGGCAACCCCCCTCTGTGGGTGACGACGCGGCGGGGAACGATGCATGACGACATTTACGTGAACAACGCTAAAGTTTACGTCACCAGGTCTTACCAGGCCGTCAACAGGAACAACAAGTTACAAGCAAGTGAATTTGTATAATATTATGTCTAATATTTGGCTTCGATTTATGAATCATCATTATTCACATTTTTTTTAAGCAACACCATCATTAGTAATCTAGATTTAGTATAACAACAAAATCAAAAGACATTAATTATTGTATTCCAATGTTTTTAACGTCTAAAACTGGTTACGGCTGATAAAGTATCATCCCAACATAATAAGAATTTCAGGGGTTTATTCATAAACCATGCCCGGATTTACTTTACTGTATTACGGCCGTCAATAACCCTCCCACGAGATTCAGAGTAGTCAGGTGTCTTTTAGGTGAAGACGTAACACAATTATTATTTCAAGGAGATACTTCGATAACTCCGTACCTATAACTAATTTAATAAAGTGGCTTAGTTGAATCCGGTCAAGATAGGGTTATGTCTGAGGTAATCGAATTGGCTACAATTCAAATTTTATCGTATATAGATTAGTTGTCACAAACCGGCCCTTCACCGGTTTATACAAAAGGTTCATTCTACTCGCTTGTTATGTTAGCTTCTTATTTTTTATAAATTTGGAACTTGCATAAACTAAGATTACGTTATTAGGGCTCTGGATAAAACATAACGAAAAATAATTGCCACATAGTACACAAAATTGTCCAGCTTCTCTGAGGGTTTGCTTCGTAAACCAAAAAGCGTGGGACAGACAGGCGGACGCCTTAGTAATTAAATGAGTAGGTGTCCTACTTAATTCCATAATTCATTCGCGTCCAAATGAAATACAAAAATACGTACAAAAAGCGGCAAGGAAGGATCAATCGATTTTTATTCTACCCAACAACGTTATTGTATTACAGTTTTACCCAATTAATCATAGCTATTGTTGTAATAACATCGCTCTACCCCTATTGAGGAAACATTGGGAATATACCGAAATATAAATATAAAATCTTCATGTATTTTGAGTTTAGCCTAGTTTTGAGGATAATACCCAGGGATAATATGTGTTGTGCCAAAAGTCCGCAACGATCAATATCGAGACAGAGTTTTGGCACGTTTCTTATACGAATAATTTACAGTGCACATTTTGAGCACGGGCAAGCTCGAACGACGCGATTACTTCCCTTATTCGGAAACCAAAACATTTCGTTGATTACTAATAAAAATATGTTTTTATTACAAGTTTTTCGTGCCGCGTTCGAACAAATTCGCATACCCACAGAGGCTTTTTGGGAAATTGAACTCCTGTAAGTGGGTATTTGTACACCTTTATGCGATTTGCGTTTGCAGGGGTGCTCTACGACTGTGTTGTAGCTGTATCCATAAAGTGATAAGTTTCAGCCCTAAATTTGTCGTGTACTACTTCCCAAAAAGTTTGATTTATTTTAATTTTTAGAGCACTCTATATTTCTTGCTTGACGGAATTTGATTAATAAAATCAGTTAAATAAATTGTATAAGCAAACATTGATATTATATTAATGCGTACGGACCGACATATACAAAATAGCCAAAGTGAAAACTATCGTGATTTCAAGTATTTAACCTAATTTCTCACTCGACTATTTAGAGAAGACAAGGGTGTCGATGGAGACAAACAATCAAAGGTCAAAAGTTAGGAAAAGTCAAGACAACCGGGTATCGGAAAGGTTTTTGACACGCTGTTTATTACTCTTAATACCAGTGAACAGACACGAAAAACACTAAGAAAAATCGAAATGTTTTATTTTGTCCAAGACTTTTCATAAGCAATATTCATACGCGGGAAAAGAAAAAAGGTTTTAAGTAACGAGACAGAACTTTGTGTCAGCACAATGATGCCTTTTGCTACATTATTTTATTGTCTTTGATATTGTCTATTGACATCAATGGACATCAATTGACAGTTATTTTCTCTCGTGCGCGGCAATTATTTTTGGTGTTTATATCATAATTTACTTATTCAAAGATGATTGATATAAAATTATTCATATTAAACCTAGCTTGGGACAAGGATTATTGTGATTATTTGCCATAATATCATATTCTTTACAAACATGAACACTTCGGAGCTAAGTCAAATTTTGTTAGTGAAAGTAGCTGCCGTTCAATTAGGTGATTCCTGTGTATATTTTAAGGCATTATTTTAATGGATCTACCATTTTATCAAAACAGCCGTGATTATTATTTTATAATGGTACTAGTTGTTGTCCTCGGTTTCACTCGCATCCTGGCTATACTATTTACCGCATCAAGATAAAAAATAATTTATGCCCTTTCCCAGGCTTCAGTCTATCTCCATTTTAAATTTTATCTGAATCAGTTCAGCTGTTTGCCGTGAAAGCTTGCCAGATAAACATTTATAGCTTATTTACTTATTACTAGCTTCTGCCCTCGGTTTCACCCGCGTCCTGAGGGAATTACTTAATACATTCGGATAAAAAGTCCAATCTTTTCCAGGGTCCCCTCTATCTTCGTACTAAATTTTATCCAAATCGGTTCAGCTGCTCTCGAGATTTGCGCTTAGCAACACATACAGCGATTCATTTTTATATTATAGATTAAGAATGCTCATAATTTTCATATTTTAGGTACTGCACGTAATAGACCAAGTGTTACTGCCGCTGCAGCCCCATGGACCTAGCTCAATCAGCTCCCCAGTGTATAATCCTAATGCTTATCACTTTCTGGAACACTCTGACCTCTTCAACATTGGACAGCATCGACTCAGGTAATTTAAAAAGAGAATAAAATGATGGATTTTCATTTGATAATTAAATAAAGAAGTACAGGAGTCGTTAAAGTCAATCGACTATTAAAATTAAACAACGACAGCGCAATATGAGTAATGAGGTCGGCAGAATATATACAGCTCAATCGTACGCTGAAAGTATTTAAAATTGTATACGTTTTTCTGACTTTCCATGTCCCGAGGCTTATAATTATATCCATGTTATTCGTAAACCGCATTCAACATGAACAAAATTAAATTATTAAAATGGCAATTACGACAAAGAAAGTTTAAATGGCGTCATTAATTTGTTGAAAAATATTACGTGAAAATTGGCATTTATTTCCAACATCACATTTCCATTTAATGAACAATAGCACAAGCCTGGACTTGCATCATAATTGTTCGTTAACGTTGAGCACACGTTATAAATAAAGTACTAGTAAAAAGTCTGAAAAATAGGCCGTCATGAAACAACTTGAAAGTTAATTACAATGAGTGTTTCAATTACGGGCAAACTCGCGGCGCACCAAATTATCGTTGCATTGAACTTTTGCACGTCGGTTCGCCAAACAAACAACACAATTACTGAGAACTATCTGTAGTGCTATCCGTAAGGTACATGCAAGGAATTCGAATAGAATGGAGCAGATTGAATGAATTTGGAATTAATTTGGTGGCTGATTGTCTGCCTGTGTAGTTAAGCTAATGCAAAATGTCTTGACGTTTCTGTATTCGTTGAATACAGAATACACAAACTTAAGAAAATAACGAGTGTTTAATCTTTCTTTCTGCACGAGCACGTCTAGTCTTACCGATTGAATAAAACAAGAAGGAAAAAATAAACTCTTATCTCGAGATGCATTTTTCACAGATCCTTCAGACAAAAAGTGAACCAGCTTAAAAAGAGCAAAGTATTTGACTCCGACGGCAGGCATACGTTCTTTATCCCTGTCGATGAGGGATTTAAGGTAATCTCCTTTTTGAAAATATACTCCGAAAATACATTGAAAGGCGAAAAATAAAATTTTTGTTTTCTTTTAGCCGACAACTAGATCCGACTTGATAGACGAGAAAGTTGTCGATGGGCACGTCATACCTCATCATGTGTTGTTCACTCATGCCACACCTGACACTAAGGAGTTTGAGACTTTGGCCTTCGGAGACAATGTCAAGGTCATAATATCGTTCAGCACCGTTATGAATGGGAAAGATGAGATAAGTAAGTATTGATGTGGACTTCCTTTGTAATGATTAAAATAACCTAGGTCATCGATGGTTGGTTTAGTGACAATGCTTGGTGACAGAAATATGTTCACGTACATGGTCGTACTATTTCATAAATCAGAGTTCTACACAGCAGACTTGTGGACCGTTGTTGTTGGATGTGTCTGAAAACAATCTATAATCTTATCGATCGGATCGACACGTTTAGCAGTCTAAAGATGTGATTTTAAATAAATGAGTTCTGTTCTGTAAGACTCATGTTATATAAGGATTATTAAAATAGAATGTACGAACTCGTGATTCATTCCTTTCTATGATATAAACTAACTTTACTTACCTATGTGACGTCGATCTTACGATGTCTTCTCTCTCATTAATTCCGATACTGAAGGCGCGTTGTGCGTTCTTTTTATTATCTATTGTATACTGAGCCTAAATACAAATGCAGGAAAAGGGCATCGGCTTTCAAGCGTTACTCGTGATAACAATACCAGAACTGACATTTGATGAATACCTTTGTCAAGATCTCTATTTAGGCTTTTAATGAATTTCTGGATATTTTTTACTGTTCCTGATTTTAAAATTATAGTGTGTTATAGTAAATAAAGAAATAAATAAATAGTATAGCAAATTTATATTAAGGATAAAGATTATTTTTAATAGATTGTTACGAAATAAAGATTAACGATGATAATTTAATTACGCTGAACTAAAAATAAACTAAAATGAGGCATTAGACTTTAAATTGTGAAGTCTACTGCAAATATTTCCTTCAGTGTAGACGTATTTTGATGAGCTTGCATCGCACTCAGTGCAATAGATAAATTATTCAATAGTTCAACTCCGACAGGGTAATTGCTTGTATAAGGGAACGTTGAAGGAATACGAACAGTCTGACAGGGAAATCTAACTTCTCTATTGTGTGTAGTGACGTTAATTGGCATGACGAATTTGATGGCACAGTCGAGTGACTGCTTTCATGACGCGCAGTCCTATCCTATTTTGTATGATCTTAAGAAAAGAACTTTTGACAGGAGTAGTACTTATTCACTATTCAGGGTATATTTTTTATTTCGATGACAAGGATCTTTTTGCCTGTATGTATTCATTTATTTTTCTTTCCTTAGCCTACGTCAAGTCCAATACCGTTGCTGGTGACGCCAAGCATGCCCGAGGCGTGGTTCTAGCTGACATCGTGAGAGCAAACATCCCAGTGAAGAACGGAGTCGTCCATCTCATACAGAGACCACTCATGGTCGTGGATACTAATGTCATCGATTTCCTCAGGGTGAGTGATATTTCATATAATACACCAGTTATTTTAACATTTTTTTTTCTGATGAATTACACTTTATGAGTGACTTCGGTGGTTGGGATTTCAGAGTAAGATGACTGATTATAGCTAAATCTTTAGAGTGCTAGTAACTAACATTCGCTGCTAGAAATTACCAAAATATTCTATCAACTTCTCATCACCTCTACACATATAAAATTATTGTACACAACTGTACTGCTACTTAACTCATACGTAATAACACACTACCTAACTTTATATCCTCAATTATACCAATAGTATTGTAAGCTAATAGAAACACAATTTCACTCACATAATTGACTTTCCGCTCCATTTTAATGGGAACCAGGCCATGAAGGTAAAATGAAGCGTTTTATTTATTTCTTATTTTACTATCAATCTTTGTGTGTCCTTTATTTTATTACATACCTTTCCGTTTCATAGAATTCTACGGTATAATCAATTTGAGCACGTTCTTAAAGTTTTTGTGTGTGCAATCGAGCGTAACATTGACGTACTGTGATAGTCTGGTAAGCTTCATTTGGTGCCATAGTTTTTATATTATTTGGTAGTCTACAAACTCAGGTTCATTTTTAAGTAATTTGTTCATTAGACATAACAGTTTAGGACTCAAATAATTAGTTTACGCAATTTTAGTAAAGTATTCAAGTATAAAATGTAAAAAGGTTGGAAATAACTTTGTAGAATTTGATTTAGAAGTATTTGTTTTTATGGTGTATTCTGTGTGTAAGCAAACAAAATATTTGTATTTACTATAGGTACCACATACCGATAGAACCCTCTAGTGCAGGTAGGTATATAATGAATATTTGTTATCTTGTTTTGTTTTTGCATCCCCGCTCCGTTGGACCCTGCCGCTCCTGCATGACCTTGACAACTTAGGGAATTGTAAGTACTGTCGCCTTATACGCATGACTTACCTACCTTAAACAATTTACTGATACACTTTCTTTATACTTCCTTAATTCTATCTAATAAATATTATAGTTCTTTTTTGACTATTGTAATGGACACCCAAGGTAAAGTACGACTTGTATTTTGAGATAAATAATTTAGAACTTAACAATATTAAGTGACTTTTCTGTTTTGAGATAGAAGTTAATTACGCATTTCATTAAAAAGAACAGTACGTAAATTAATTACAACGGTCACTTGATAAACGATGGCTTTAAAACGGATCTCAGAAGCCTTTGCAACCTTATCCAGATAAAAGATTACCCAGATTGTTTTGGTGTGCTATTATTTTCAGTGAGACTAAAAAAAGATTTGTTCAAACAGGAAAAAGAAGACGGACCTCTTTGTAAATTCTATGAAGTAATCATGGACCTGGGAGCAAACAACCAGTTCTACAACGAACTCACTTTGGCGAAAGACATTACTCTGTTTGCGCCTTCAAATGAAGCGTGGGCCGACTTCAGCGTGGAAAATATTATTAGGTTATTTACTTCACTTTATTCTTACGAGCTTTTTGTGTTGATGCGATTGCTGCCATAATGATTCCGCCTTTGATGTGCTATATTTACTGAGTTATTATATTGTATTATTACCCTGTATATATCAACGCGCGTGTCTCATAACATGCGAGCTTGGTCGTTATCGAAATATCGCATTTTGTTTTATAGGAATCATCAAAAGCTGAGAGATATTTTGAATTTACACTTGGTACGTGAAAGGCTGCCTTTAGATGCGATAATACACAACAACATGAATCAGGTAAATATTGAAACGTTAATTTACATTTGGTTTATTTTCATTCGAATGTATAATTTATGAACGAATACAAAGCTGTGACTGGAGATCTGGAATTGCCACGAATTATAACATTCATTTCCGAATAAAATGATTGTAGTATATTGGTTTTAATTCTCTGGTTTGGTTGCTGCTATTCGGAATCAGCTACCCGGAACTGTATGTTTAATATTTTTCAATACCAATTAATTATCAAATACATTTATCATTTACATCCCAGTGTTGTATTAATTTTTACTTCTATATAATATTTTATTAATTTATCTGCCTCAATGTTCATTTTATTCAATCTGTACTGTGGTTGCATGATTGTTAAATGAATTTCTATAATGTAATTTGTTTTTAATTTAAATATTTCTCCTTTGATAGATTTTCCAGGAATGTACATTCTATATTTTGTATTATCTTTCCTATAGTCGTTGTGAATGCATCATAGCATGGATGTCGAATGCCACCATAACATTTTCAAAATACACTTTTGTACAATCCAAATGTTATTTTAGATCTACCAAGCGCCAACGGCTTCTCCTCGGAAATATCTGTACTTCAATGTTCTGACTCGCGGTCAGAACCAGACCCTGACGGTGGAAGGTGGCGGAGTGAATGCGACTGTGACTCTTCCTAACATTGCGGCAACCAACGGCTTTGTGCATATCATCGACAGAGTACTGGGAGTACCGTATACAACAGTATTCGAGAAATTAAAAACGGATCCCATGCTAAAGTAAGCAACGAACCATTTCGTTCTTTTATATCATCCAAACATCAGCTCGAAAGTTTCTAAGAACAATAAACTTATCAAAATATCTGTTTGGAAGTAATAATAACAATGTTTGTCTTGTGTGTTTAGCATTACATACAACCTGGGCAAGCGGCAGATGTTCAACCAGCAGCTTAATGATATGGAGCATCGATACACATATTTCGTTCCTCGCGATCATGCTTGGCTAAAATTCCAAATTAAGCATCCTTCTGCTTTCAAATCATTATTCAGGGAAGACTTTGGCTATTTTGTAAGTATTAAAAATACTACCTACAATCATAAAGTAATATAAATTTTGAGTGTTTTAGCTATATTGTTATCTCATTTCAGACAAAACAAATTTTAGAGCGACATGTTATCCGGGCGGGGCGCGCGTACACAGTATCTGATTTAAAACTTCTCGCTAACGAAACACATCCCTTCGTACTGCCGACTTCACGCGATCCACTCAGGCTGCGTGTCAAGGAATCTGATAAGAGTAAGCTTTTAGCGGTTCATTTACATTATTGTCTGTTCTCCTTTATAATGTTGCGATTTTATATTGGATAAACGTCGAGATTGCAGATTAAACTAATTTGTTATTTTCACAGACTATTACGTTGAGTGGAACGGCCATTGGATCCATGTGTTCAGACCTGATGTCGAGTGCACCAATGGCATTATCCACGTCATTGACGAGCCTTTCGTGCTGGAGAGTGACATCCGCGCCACCGGTGGAGCTCAAAGAGCGAGCGTCGCCTACACGTACTTCATAATTTTCTTGTCCTTCTGTTTTGTAAGAATTTTGGAGAATTAAACGTCCGTTCGTTTTTGTTGAGTCAAATAAGCATTTGTATTATTTATTTGCCAAAGGGGCTTTGAATTCTATTTTCAAAATCATTTAAAATAGAACAATGTTTAATTTGGACCCTATTTGCTATGCATTGCATTGAATGTTTAGATAATTATTGTATTAATTTCGGGTACATTCATTTTACGTTACCGTAGATTTCATATTTATAGGTTTAGAATAACATGCGGGATATGCACTGATTTATAAATATATAGAAGAATGTGGTGAGATATACCCAAACGTCTCGAACTATACACTGCCATCAATATCATAAGGTTTTAGTGACAAACGAATATTTTATAAAATATTTATCTTTCTTGCATTTTAAATTAAAACAAAATTAACTAAAAATTCTGTCATCTATATAAAATAATATACCTATATTATGTTTAATGTATGTTATAAAAAATATTAAAGAATTAAAAAATTAAAAAACCTTACAAATATTCAAGTAAGTCGTCGGGTAGGTATTTATTTCTACAATAACCGTTGTTGAAGTTTTTAGATTAATTATAATGAATGAATGAATCTTATAATCCATTTTTGAATTTTGGGTCCCTCGTGCCTTTTTTAAAACCAAAGTACTAAAATTACTTCAAAATATTATGATACCTATCCAAATTATTATTTACAAAATCTGTATAATATTTACTTTAACATAATATTGCCTATACATTCCATGTTATAAGTATCTTAAAGATCTATGAATGCCTAAATATTTATTGTTGTTACCAATGAAGTACCCAAATTAACCTTTCAGTTGTAAAAATAGGTATCTTTAAATGAAGTAATATAATATTATATAATTGTTAAAATTAAAATGAAAGCATTGATTTACCTTTGTAAGTAGAATTATTCATTCGTGTCAAATTAATTGGTCGACAAGTAAAAATGTTCGGGTTTGAATTTAAAAAGGTTATCCGGTAGCGGATGGAGAGACGCTTGCTGCCTGATCATTATTATATTTAAGTTCAATGAATATGTGTCACTATTATGACGATTTGAATTAAATAATGTATTTTAAGAAAGGCTGCTTTATCATGCACGCCGTTGGAGCCAGGCAGGTCTTTCTATCATTATTATAAGCAGTGGAAAGTAAAGTATTTAAAAAAGTATTCTTAACTTGAGAGCAATCAAAATTAATATAAATGTATATAGGAATGAATGGGCTTATAATTCTGATGGTGCATTTGTGATTCTCTTACGTTTACTAAGCAGATGTAAATAATTTATATAAGTTATCATAGTTCATTAACGTTATTGTATAATTTAGTAGCTATTACAATAATACGACTGAAATTTTATCACGTTTTCATACACGGAGATATTGAAAAATTTAAAGGTGTTACATTGAAATAACAGGAATGCTGCTTCCGCGTTTTAACCTCTACTGTAACGATGAATTTTTCTATTCAAAGTGATTTACAAAAGTGTTTATGTACTTACATTTACAAACTGTCACTTTATACTGAATATACATGAAAAAAATATTTAGAGTAGATATTTACAACAGTAAGGCAGCATTTATTAGTAAATTCTTACCAAATAATCAAATATCCTGTTGAAATCAGTGTAATAGAAACATTATCTGTCGCTTATTAGATATACTTACATTAATAAATTTATAAGCAATTATTAAAGTGATGTCTATATTGAGCCAAAGCTGCTACTTCAACTGATATCAATATTACCTTCCTATATTTATTGTGTAAGGTTATAATATTACCTACAATAGTTGTTAGATTGACATATAGCCGTTAAATGTAAGGTTTGAATGTTCATGGAAGCGATCATTATAAAATTGCATTTTTAATACTGTACACTAGTGTAATGTGGGACATATTGACCCAAGACAATATAATTCTGACCAAATATTGAACCAAATATTTGGTTAAGTACGAAATTGGAATTCAATTAATTAGTGGATGTTTTGGTGTAATAAAATCTATGTCAAATTAGTGAAGACGTTACGAGGAAGTGTTTAATGACAAAGAATTTATGTGTAAAATATACATATTGAACTTCTCGCCTTGGTTTCATTGGTCGCTGTGGAATTTCTCCCCTAGTCTAGTCACGTAAGCGGAAGGTGTCAAATTAAATTTGGGTACGCCGATGTAAGCGGACCCGGCGCCACACTGCCTTAACAGTCGGCAATAACATTGTTAGCAACAAAATCTAAAACAAAATTAACAACAATAACAATTAAATGTGTTGCAAGATGTACACTCGTGCAAAACGTTTCGGCAGCTGCTACAATTTCATTAATTTTCAGTTGCACGATCAAATGTCTAGCTAATTAACCAATGTACGGTTGTTTGCAGTAGAATCACTATTTTAGATAATGATATAATGACATCATTACGGACTAGTCTCATCAATTCTGGTTAAACAACGATATCCTAGACATAAAGGAATATTGTGTAATTTCCAATAATATATCTCTAACTGTAAGTGCCAGTTTAATAAATTCGTTTGAAGAAAATTTTTTCTGTTAAAAAAAATTAAAACCGACTTCCAAAAAAAAAAACTAAAAAAGTAAGAAATAATTTTAATTTAAACGCTTTACGACCAAAAACTCTAGAAGTCGGTGTCTTGTAAGTTACTATTGTTAGTATTTCGCCACCGACTTCGAAAGCGATGTTTTGGTCGTAAAGCGTTTAAATTAAAATTATTTCTTACTTTTTCAGTGTTTTTTTTGGAAGTCGGTTTTAATTTTTTTTGTAAAAAGCTTTTTTATTTTTTCGCTTTTCAGTGTCTCGGTCTTGCTATCTTAACAAAATAAACACACCACTTTTTTATGTTGTAATAAGCGTAAATAACCAAATCATCTAAGTATTTGGCATATCAGCAAGTAGAGATAAATCGTTATTTTTGATATATTTATAAAACGGCTGAACCGGTAGTGGTAAAATTTAAATGGGACCACACGGGAAGCACCAGCTTTCAAATAAAAAAAGAGTCATGAAAATCGGTTCACCCAGTCGCAAGTTATGAAGTAACAAACATAAAAAAAAAAAAAAAAAAAAAAACAGTCGAATTGATAACCTCCTCCTTTTTTTGAAGTCGGTTAAAAAGAAATAGTTTGGTAAGTTCTCTTATTTAGGGCAAATTGTACTTACAAGGCCGGTTACTTTTACATAGCTATGTCATATAATTTGATATTAATAATTTGCATACTTTTATGTTTTTTTTATGTTACAAGACATAGATAATTTAAGTTAAAATGGGCATATCTATCAAACATTCAACATATAAAAAAAACATTCAGTTTTGTCCTCTATTTTGAAAGATCTTGGATCATCCTTCCATTTACTTAAAGATATGTTACTTGTTATTTTTTGGTGCAACTAGATATTATTGGTAGGTATCAGGGAAAAATACCGCAAAGTAAACATAAAATGTGTGTACCACAATTTTTAGTTGGTATAGTTAAAAATAAATTTTATAGTAAAAATAATTCTACAGGTATGTGTACCGAGTCGTCTCTTCAGTTCCTTCGGATTCTCGTAGCGTTTTGTGAACAGAATAAAAAGATTTCCAGTAAAATATTTCCGCCCAGTTCCGCGCGGGCACTCGGTTTTAACGGAATAATTGAACGCAACGTTGCAAAGGTCGTAGTCAGTCTCTTAATCCCATAAGGTTGGTGCGACGACACAGCTACCCCCAATGCTAATCCCCTTGATGGATAGCAAGAGTAACTCGGTTCTATAAGACCATCCCATTACCCGGGACACGCTTATGCGAGGCAGTAATGCGTGTTGTGGTCTATAATTACCTCACATTCAAACAAACATTGCAATTAGTTATAAACAATTAACAATTAGTTATAGTAACAGCCCCGTTTATTAACAATAAGCGCAGATTGAATGCAATTAAAGTTGTATTCGACTGAAATGTTCACATGAAGTGAGTTACACTGCAGGAAAATCGAGGATTTTGTAGCGGACGACCTGAATTTACGAAATGAGATTTAAATAATGACAAATACACAGATCTGTTTTAAATTGGAATAGATTTTGTGAAAAATATTATTTTGTAAAAAAGGCGGTCATGAGCGTTGGACTAATAGCAAAATAAGAAATTTTAGGTTCTTTATTTTACTCTTTGACCTCTTTCACCAGTGCAACTCTCCCACGTAAATTAAAATAAATAGAGTACCTGCCTAGAGAACGTTCATAAAGAAAATTGTTTAGGTAGTGTCGTTACTTCATTTTCAATTGTAAAAAGATTTTTATATAGAAATAATAAAATTATTTCAAGATTGTACGAACAATGTCGCATTGTCTAAAAATAAATGGCCCCTCACAATTTGCACTAAGTAAACAGATTTGTTTCTTGGACGTTCTTTACGAAATCCTACGAAATATAGTATGAGCAGGTGTGTCCACTAACGTTTTTACTCACGAACGGTTACCTGAAAAAAAACATAAAACATTTTGTGAAAGAAGGCAACATTTTATAAAAATATTGCTAACACTTATAGGTGAGGGTGCGCGCTCACAATACTGATACATCACGCAAAAGATTTATTTTTGTTTGTTACAACATAATGCAATAATTTTATTGATATTTATTAAATAATATCTAAAGCTTTTTTGGTTCCGTGGAGGGTTTGATACATAGCGGAATTAGGCATAAATTTATAGCTGGTTTCAGTATCTCGACAATAGAAACGTCGATCGCCGACCAAATGCATATGCAATATTGTCATGCCGTCCTCATGGTGAGCGCTGGCCTTTATTTTATAGACTACAAGGTATCGTTCTAATTGGCTGACTTCACGGCGCGTGACTAAGATCTAATTGAAAAGTTTCGAGTGTCCTTATAGAAATTCACAAATCTACGCGCAAACGCAGCATTATTCTTCATCGTTCGACAAAATCGCATAGTTTGCTTTTACAATTGAGAGTCAATATGTGTACATGCCATGTTAAAGAGATTAACCAGTTAGAAGGTTGGTATCGGAGGTAATTGACCAAGGTGCGCTGAACGATCAATTATTATATATCGTCCTCATATGCCCGGATTCTGAGGTACTTTGTCGGTAGCTCATCTATTAGTTATCTCCGAAAAATTTATAACCGCTGTTATTTAATAGATAAACCACCAACAAAACCGAACATTAACCAAATTGAAAACGGGCATTTAAGGCTCGTTTAATTACTCTACACATTTTATATCCCCACATGGTTTAGGTAAGTAACAAGAGTCTAATGAAATACCATCTTTGACAGTTTTCACATCCAAATACAAAATACAGAACATTTTTATTACGAACCAAATATATGGCTTTACAAATTCATATTTCAAATTCGAAGAGAAAATATGAACTGGTAAAACACATAATTATTTAGCATCGCTGTTTGTACACCACATCCTCTTAAATCTTTTACAAAATAAATGCAAGCTGTTACGACCTCTGTCGGAGAGGGGAAAGGAAAAAATAAAAGTTTTTATAGACTCGATTTATCTTAACGCTCCGAGCAGAAATACAGAAACGATCAAAATCAAACGCAGTTCTTCTATTTCAAACTGGCTTCATCTGATTAATGTTTATTTATTATTTGTTCAAGCAAAGTCCGCGAGTGACCATTTGTCATTTTAATGGCAGTAATTGGTCAGTAATACAATTAATTGTTAGTCAGGCTAGTTTGCCTATGATACAGTGTACCTACCTATTATAGCTCTTTAAATGTATTAGATTGGAAACAATGTTTCTCAAAGAGAAACAAAATTATGTTTATACTTGCGTATAATCATTGGTTAGCAGTAGTATTGGAATGTTGAAGAAAAATCAAGGGTGTTTCATCATCAGCCTATATAATGTCCCGCTGCTGGGCATAGGCCTCTTCTCATACAGATAAGGCATGAGCATTTATCACCACGCTTGCTCAAGGCGGATTGGCGATTTCAGACTTTTTAAGTCCAGGTTTCCTCACGATGTTTTCCTTCACCGTTAGTCAGTGACGTCTAAGATATACTTAGAAAGTACATATGACTTTAGAAAAGTCACATTGGTATGTGCCAGGTTTCGAACCTGCACACTCGTACACGAGAGGCAGGTGCCTTAACCACTAGGCCACCAATACTTCACCACATCATCATGATGATGATAATGATGTAAAAATAGCTTGTTGTTGTAATGAATATACCTGCACTGTCACATACAACGTATGTATCTATGTTTCCAATGAATTCAATCTCTTGGGAGAATATAGCCTTGTGCATGACGCGTGACGTGTTTTATTAAACTAGCTACTAGGCTTCACAGGCATATAGTCCATTGAAATGTTACATTTTTTAGGCCTAACCTTGCGTTTCTTAGAGGACGCAATTTTATTTTTTTGATGTGTAGGGGGGGTCAGTGTAAAGCTAAAACCAAATTTGTGGGGTCGCCACCCTTGTCCCCCGGCCGCCATCTTGAAAATAGGGGTTGAAATGGTTTTTACGATATATCTCTTAAACTATTAATTTAATAAAAAAAATTGTTAGCATTTTTTGTTGCAAATTAAATTCTCTACAACTTTGGTTCAGAAACTTTTTGTCGTAGAACTATAAATAAAAAAGTTATAAGCGAAAATGTTCAGAACCTTCAGGCCTTACTACCTGTTATTTCGTAGCGTTGCTTTATACACTTCTCATCAAAAAAATCGAAACACTTTCGTTTTTATTGTTTTTGTCCTAATTTTTTACAAAAGAGAATTAATTCCATGAAAAAAAAAACATTATTGTGTAGCTGGCAGTTTGGTCATTACAGTAAGAAGAAAAAAATCAAAATTCGAAATTAGAATTTCATTTGTTTATCCTAAAATGAAATTAATCACTGTTTTGAGACAAATGTGTATTTAGGGTTGGAGTACGTTTCTCGTTTAAAAACTAAAAATTAGCGCTTGTCTTTAAACTTTTTGTTTCTTATTTCATTTACTGTGACTTTGGGACGTCTGAAAAAACTTTTTTTTCTAAAACATATGGATACTTCGCCCGCAGAAGCCGCCCAAGTGGTGGCATTGCTGGATTCTGGACTTAGTCAGCGTGTTGTGGCTGCAAGATTGCATCTAAGCTTATCATCTGTTCATAGAGTCTACAAACGCTATCGGGAGACTGGTTCGTTCACGCGCCGTTCAGGATCTGGCAGGAATCGGGTCACTTCTGAGCGAGATGATCGATTTATTGTAACAACTTCTTTACGAAATCGACGCCTTAACGCTTTTCAACTGCAGCAGCAGCTTCGCGTTGTACGAAGAGTAGCTGTAAGTGACTCTACAATAAGAAGAAGGTTAAAGGAACGCGGATTGGCACCGCATAAGCCAGCGAATGGGCCGAAATTAACTGCAGACCATCGAAGAGCGCGCCTTAACTTTGCACGCGAGCACCTAACTTGGTCATACCTTCAGTGGAGCAAAGTACTGTTTTCTGATGAGTGTAAAATTATGCTGTATGGTAACGACGGAAGGAACAAGGTCTACAGAAGAGATGGAGAACGCTTTGCACAATGCTGCATTGAAGAAAAGGTCAGCTATGGTGGCGGTTCGTGGACGGTTTGGGGAGGAATCAGCGCCGACGGTAAGACAGAACTTGCCTTTGTGTCTGGGCCACGGCTGCCTGCACTAAACTCTCATCGGTACATCGAACAGTGTCTTGAACCTCATGTGATGCCCTATGCACATTTTATTGGCAACGACTTCATATTCATGCACGACAATGCTAGAGCTCACACCGCGGGCGTCGTACGAGATTATCTTACCGAAGTCGGTATCTCCATTATGGTATGGCCAGCAAGAAGCCCGGACATGAATCCCATTGAACATCTATGGGATGAATTAAAGAGACGAATTCGAGCAAGAGATCCAGCCCCAGAAACACTTAGCCAGCTGCAAAATGCAATCCAAGAGGAATGGGATAATATACCACAACATGTGATCGTGACTCTCATCCGATCGATGAAGAACCGTATGGAAGCAGTAATAAGAGCTCGCGGAGGGAATACAAGTTATTAAATAAACGTTTCTTAATTATTTTTTTCATTTACGCGTGTTGTTTTACCCATTTCCTTCATATTCCATACAGGGTAAAAATTACTCATTATACAAAATACGAAATCTATGAAGACTTAATTTGAATTTAGAACAATAACATTAGGATTTAAAAACCTCATACTACTCACTATTAAATGACATTTTACATTTATTCCTAAATATACACATTTTTCTGATAATCCTTATCAAATCATAAACTGCGAGGTGTTTCGATTTTTTTGATGAGAAGTGTATTTTCTGAGAACATTTACCATAGAAATGTAAATATTTTTTATACCATCAGAAAGTAGAGATTTCAACAAACAAAAAGATCACCGACTTTTTAAAAAAAAGTGATATTTTGACGCGAGAATTTTCGATTGAAAATTAGGGTGTTTTTTCGATATTAAGTCAAAATAAGGTTAAAAAATAATTATTTTAAATAAAATAAATTACAGTGTGTTTGGGACATAAAAAGGCAAGTTTTCACCAAATTTCGTGGAAAAAAAATAATTATTGTAAAAGATAAAAATTAAACTCCAAAAACTTGGTTTTTTGAATTTTTCACATAAATTTTGAGGTTATGTGAAAAAGTGTCAATACAAAAGTTGTAGGTCTTTTTATTACCTACAATTTTGCCATTTAACTTTTTTTCATAGGACTTGTAGTTTTGCCGGAAATTGAGATAAACCATTTTTTTAACTTTAACCCCCCTCTCCCCCCACTTCTCGACCTCAGATCGCCCGTAATTTATTTTTCCTATCATTTTTATTATATTCTCCTCCTTTTCAATGGGTTTCATCCTACTATTATTTTATTCACTTTTTACCGTTTTTAGAGGCTAAAAGCACTGGCCTATTACTTCGGAGCGCTGTAAAACCTTAGCTATTGACTTAATGAAAAATGTTTTACATAAAAGTTGTTCCTCGTAAAACGATCTACAAAAATGGTCTAATATCATTTTTTCGTAAAATGATAAAAAAAAGTTATATCGAAAAATATATTTTTTTTCTGGAATTCTGAACATTTTCGCTTATAACTTTTTTATTTATAGTTCTATGACAAAAAGTTGTGGATCAAAGTTGTAGAGAATTTAATTTGCAACAAAAATGATAAGATTTTTTTTAAATCGGATAAACAGTTTAGGAGATATATCGTGAAAACCTTTTCAACCCCTATTTTCAAGATGGCGCCCGGGGGACAAGGGCGGCGACCCCACAAACTTGGTTTTAGCTATACACTGACCCCCCCTACACATCAAAAAAATAAAATTGCGTCCTCTAAAAAACGCAACCCCAAATGTAACTTTTCAATGGACTAATAAGTTATTTGCATATCTTTGGCGAACGCTTGATCTACGGGGATCAAAATCATCTTGTGTTGTCATCTTCACGACACGGCCTATATGTATGCTAAATTCATGGAGATCGGTCGAGTAATCATGCCGTGAAAGTGGAATATATGCAGGTGTAGGAACTTTCGGGGAAAAGCAGGTATCGAGAGATTCTGAAAACAAAAAACTGAAATATAAATTTTTATGTACGTTTTATTAGAACATTCAAGTGGTTTAAGGGAAAATATTTTATTGACTAAAAGAAAATAGAAAAGAAATGATGAAAAGCTAATATAAAAGAAGTCTGTTAAAAATAGATGAGTGGGCGCGGTGAGATTAATAAATACTAACTTGTTTATTCAATTCAGAATATTTTCTTAACGTTGTCAACCGAACTGTATACCTATTGTGTGTGTATTATATTGGGATAAAATAAAACTTTGCGCATCTTTTGGTGATCCTACGCGTTGAGTTGATAAGCTATAGGTAGTATAGCTTGCATTGTGCTACTATCATCGCCTGGTTCGCTACGCCACGGCATATTTTATTCAGTAGGCTTATACCTTTAAAATGTTACAAAGTCCATTAACGAATTAGTTAATGTAGGTACACAATGCATCCGACAATTTCATATTAAATTAACACTTTCACGAAAACCTCTTTAGTCGGCACATTACGTTATTGCATTTACGTCTCCACAAACGCGTATCGTGGTCTTTTCGATTCGTCGAACTGGCACTCCATTAGGTAATCTGTTTTCGTAACTATGATTAGTGGCGACTATTCTCGTTGGTGAATTACTGTTTGCAAAACCATTTTTTGTATGAATGGTTGTTGACGTGAAGGGTTGCTCTGAGTTTAGGGGTAGGCGTTTTAATTGCAGCAACAGTTAATGCTTTGCACTTATTATAACGTAGAAATTGATAACATTCTACAAATATTATTAAACATAAATTACGAGGGAGAAAAAGGGGTTGGAGATTTGTATGGGAAATATGAAATTGAATTTTAATGGCTCATATTAAAATTCATAATTTAAAGTAGGTACCTATATAAATTTAAGTGTTTTGACAGATAACTTTGCAATCAACTCGAAGACAGTGAAGGACAAAGTTGCGGGCAAATTGATTCCGATTTTCTTTGAGATTTATCAGGAAACTCCGTGCCAAGTTAATTTTACCTTTAGTGTAGTTAATTTTACCTAAACCTTGTACCTTAATGCATGACAAAAAACCGGCAAAGTGCGAGTCGGACTCGCGCACCGAGGGTTCCGACCATTGGAAAGAAAAAATACGCAATAAAGTCGCAATTATCTTGTTTTTTTCCGACCGCATAATTTAGTTTGTTTGTAGAGAAAAATTGCTGATTACTTAAAAACTACCTGCTAGATCTCGTTCAAACCAATTTTCAATGAAAGTTTGCATGGTAATCTACATCATATATTTTCTTTAGATTTATCATTCTCTTATTTTAGAAGTTACAGGAGGGGGGGACACACATTTTACCACTTTGGAAGTGTCTCTCGAGCAAACTATTCAGTTTAGAAAAAAATGATATTAGAAACCTCAATATCATTTTTCAAGACCTATCCATAGATACCCCACACGTATGGGTTTGATGAAAAAAAAATTTTTGAGTTCCAGTTCTAAGTATGGGGACCCCCAAAATTTATTGTTTTTTTTCTATTTACGTGTCAAAATCTTAAAGCGGTTCACAGAATACATCTACTTACCAAATTTCAACAGTATAGTTCTTATAGTTTCGGAAAAAAATGGCTGTGACATACGGACGGACAGACAGACAGACATGACGAATCTATAAGGGTTCCGTTTTTGCCATTTGGCTACGGAACCCTAAAAATGGATTAAAATCAAAACAATAACTTTTTTGCATTCAAACCGAATTACTTTGGTTAACTCGGTTGGTCTTCTTTCGATGTCTCCAAATATTCGGTTCCATTGAATTAAAGATTTAAATGTAACAAAAATAAAAGATTGCGACTTCAATGAATGGCAGCGAGAATTTGCAATTTAAACGAGACTTAGCCGATATCTACTAAACTCGATTCCATTCACTTGATTTCAATTTCATTACTTGTGTTGGTACTAGTGCATTCTACTGTTTGAATTTACATCGCGTTTCTAGTTTTACATTTAAAAGTAATATCGTTTATTTCACTAAGCCCGTACGTAGTGTAACAAATGATCTAATAACAAGACACAATTTACTTAATTTCAAGATTACATAAGAAAAAGAAATATGTCTAATCTTTGCGTTCATTTATCTCCGTCTGTTTGGTAATGTAACAATCTTTTCTTTTTAAGACAAACCACTTCGGTGGATAAAAAGATAAATGTAAATAAAGAATAGCCTATCTTCCCAATTGCGCGTCGAGCCTGAAGTAAAGTGTATTTTTTAGGGTACCGTATGTGAAGGGTGCCAACGGAATAACCTTAAAAAAGTAATTATTAAACCATTACATAAAAAAAATGATAAAGAAGAACTAGCTAATTATAGGCCAGTAGCCCTAATTCCAGTGTTTTCCAAAGTTTTTGAAAAAATTGTATACGAGGCAGTCTATAATTTCTTGACAAAAAATAAAATCTTATGTGACGAACAAAAGGGGTTCAGAAAGAATAAAAATATTAATATGGCAATCTACGATCTACTTAATAACGTAATGCCAAGTGTAGACCAAAAAAGGCCAGTATGCGCCATATATACGGATATGACAAAAGCATTCGATTATGTGAACCATGAAGCTCTTATAAATAAACTTCACAAGTATGGGATAAGAGGAAATGTCCTAAATCTAATAAAGTCATACCTAACTAATCGAATGCAATGCACGGAAATAACAAGGATATGTGTATCAACAAAACAAGAACATAAATATTTATCCAGCTACAGAATAGTCAAATATGGCGTACCCCAGGGTAGTGTGCTTGGTCCCTTGCTATTTCTTTTGTATATCAATGACTTGCCTCCACAAATAAACCAGTCTATGGTATTATTCGCAGACGACAGCACGGCAATAGTAAAATGCGGAAATGAATTAAAATATGAAACAGATATAAATAATACATTACAGAGCATAATAAATTGGCTTAATAGAAATAATTTAATTATAAATATCCAAAAAACAAAAGTTATGCATTTTCATCAGCGCCTAGTAGCTAAAGATTATGATGTTCAATATAATGGTCAAAAAGTAGATTCGACCAATGTAACAAAATTCCTTGGTATTCTAATTGATAATAAACTAACTTGGAAACCGCATTCAGAGGATGTATGTAAGAGGTTAAGTAAGGCAGCGTACGTACTTTATAACCTATCAAAAAAAGTAAATAATCGCACCGTACTTGAAGCTTATCATGGTCTAGTAGTTTCTATTTTGAGATTTGGAGTAATATTCTGGGGTAACTGTACTGAGAGGGAAAGCATATTCAAAGCCCAAAAACGTTGTATAAGATCTATGACTAGCCTTAAAAATACCGACAGTTGTGCACCTGTGTTCAAATCCCTAAAATTACTCACCTTTCCATCTTTATACATACTCGAAGTTGCAATATTTGTTAGAACAAACATTCATCTTTTTACCCTAATGGACGATATTAGAACACGTCCAGGATTGGTTAGATCTCAATATAAAAACCTAATGTTTACAGGTAGGTACAAAACAGCCTTATTAAAAAAAAGTTTACTATCAATGGGGCCCGTTATCTATAATAAAATACCCCAGGCCTACAAAGAACTAACATTAAGTATATTTAAAAAGAGGCTAACATCACTACTGATAGATAAATGTTATTATTCAATACAAGATTTTTTGAATGATAAGATAAGTCTGTAATGTTATACTTATGCATTTGTAATAGAATTATAATTTATCATCTAATAATAATAATGTAAATTTTGCTTTCTTTGATGTTTGTTTGTAATAATTAATTAACTTTCTCTTTTGCATGCCGTAAGGTAGAGTATGTTGGAACTGTTATTTACAATGTTTACACCTTATTTTGTACCCATATTCTTGCAAAATAAACGATTTGATTTGATTTGATTTGATTTGGAAGGCTATTATTAAGCCACAGATTTCCACCTGTCTACGTTGGGACCTATGTCTGTCTGCAGGCTGTACTTATCTCATGAACCGTAATAGGTAGAGAGTTAACATTTTTAGTGTTTATTATAGCCGCTATAACAACAAATAGGTAATAAAATCCCGGTCAAGTGCGAGTCGGACTTGCACTAGGGATTTCATACTATGCGTCGTGTTTTATTTTGTACGATGATACGGAACCTTACGTGTGGGAAAACCAACAATTCGCTACCTATATTTAAGTTCGTATAATCTAAAGTGCGTCTATTGCCAAAAAACTGGCACGACTATAGACTAAGCACTGCTATTGAAACATTCCTGATGGAGAATCCCAATAACGGTTTTCCCAAACTCACAATCGAACTCAAAACCTCATACATCGTAGGAAAGCTTGCAATCACTATTCCAACGGTACAACTGCGTATGTCTTTAAAAAGAAATAACTGATATTTTTTAATTAAATTCGATTTTGTTTCATATCAGTAATAATTTATTATTTCTCCTGTATTGTGGTTCTTTTTACAAGTACAAAAATGAAATTTATCAATCCAGGGAAAAAAATCATCTATACATATAATAAAATTGTAATGGTAGAAAATCTGTACATTGAATATATTTTTTTTAAAGTGGTCTCGGCGTGACCAGTAAACGATGCTGAATCCAAAAATATGATTTTTAGAATTTTTGTCTGTTTGTCTGTTTGTGTGTTTATCTGTTTGAGCTTCACGCCAAAACGACTGAACAGTTCTACTTGAAATTCAGCAAAAATGATTGTTATGAATTGGGTCAGGCTTTAAGCTATAAAACATCACGCTAAATATTATGAGGAATGAGCAGTGAGACATTGTATAAAAGTTTGTAATGGGATGACCTATAAATTTTTAGTAATTATGCATTTTAGCTGTTATTACAATCATTGATATGAAAATTATCACGCTGATTCCTAAAGTAGATAAGCAGTAATTGAAATTGAAAACACGAAAGCATTGGTAGAATAGTAGAATTTATGAATCGAACGATGTATGAGAACGTCAATTTTAACTAAAATGTCAACGAACAGTGTAGCCTGTATTAACGACCATGCGAGTCCGTTGCTTTTGCTTCGAGTTCAAATCCCGCGAAGTTTAGTTTTTTTTTGCGTTTGGTAAATTAAATTTTTCTTTTTTTGGTTGAATTCACATTTTCTTTAAATACAAAAATAACCATTAGAGACGGTTACAAGAATTCAAGTGACGAATTTGTTAAAAGTAAGCGCTTTCAAGTCATAAGTATGCACATTATTTACAGTAAGAAACATGAAAATAGAAACCACAAAATATTCTAATAAAATGAAAATTTAGCTAAAATTTGGCGTCAAAAAATTTTTCCTCATCACCGTCAACTGGAAGCGTACTCAAGTGGCTGGCAGAATTGCCACGTTGGATTGCAATGCTTTGTCTTAGGCAACGATAAAAGCAGCCCTTGGGTCACGGGAACTGTTAGCAAGCCGCTTCGCTAAATCTAGGATATCCAGTATCTGGAAAATGTCAGGGAAGCTATAAGTGGTCAGGGATTGTCAGGTAAAAACATCGTAAGAGTAAAAATTCATGGAAAAGGGAGTCATGAAATAAAAACACGATTCCTAAGAACTATGTTCCTAAAAAAAAAATCTCGCTCGCTTCGCTCGCGTTTTGATTCTTATTTTCGTGGCTTACTATTTAGGGTACTTAACTCTAAATACAAATAAGATATATTCTCCTATTTAGTGCACATGGTCTAGACCTTGACTACAATAGTGCAAAGTATATTACATTCATAATATAATACATTCATAATTTGGTCCATAAAACGAGAAAATTGCATATTTGCCTTATACGACGACAATACTGTGTCAGGGAAATGTGGTAGAGTGATCAGTGAAAGTCAGGGTTTTTATAGGCATTTGGAGTGGACACCCTGATCTTTTAAAATAAGGTGGGTACAGTTTCAACCACAAACAGCTCGAAAATATATTTGCCTGTGTGGCTACTATACTAATATGAACATTTCCTTCCGCCTTAAAAAAACATTGTACAATTAGGCCATAGCCCTGTAGTGGGACTATAAGTAGTATAAGTAAGGCCAAAAATAATGTCGCGCTTTCCGTATGCGCCCAAAATAATAAAGCTGTTAGCGATAAGTCCGTTCGTGTACCCTTCACTTTGATGTAAATTGTATCTCATGTATTTTCTTCGATGACGTTCGAAAGAGTAATTATGATATTCCAATTATCATAATGCAATGATATACCTATAAAAGTAAACAATCTTTTTCCAGATTATATTGACCGGACCTATGTCTGTATAATATTCATGCGAATGTTAGGGTTCAATGCATGCGATGAAATCAGAAAATTACTTTTCACACAAAATACAAACGGCTTACAAGTGAAAATTAATTTTATTTTCTGCTAAAACATCGTTCTAGAAATCACTGTCTTACACTAATTTTCTGTTGAAAAAGTGCATTTTGCCACCTACTTCTTTTTCGTCGTTCGTCGTCGTCAACCGCCTGTTTTACAAATAACAAATGTTCACTAAACTTTTTCTCACTTTTCGTAACGAGTATATTAGCTCCTGGGGTTCTTTTGTTTGTAAATCCATCAATGATGTCTTTAATACCTTATTAAGGAATATCCCATTCATCTAACACAGCTGTTGTCAGCTCCCTTATAGCGGTTAGTGCTGGCATTCTAGCCAAAATCTGTTGTTTAAGATTGATTCAAACTACGTGCTGATTTAGAAAAAGTTTGCATTCCAACTCCCTCAAGATACCCAGTGACACATTGAATGATGTAGCTACAATACGTGGCTAAAATGAAATTATCTCCAATCAAAGACCAGGCACAGGACTGACAGCTTTACGTGCTCTCCTAGGCACGGTTGGGTCGGTTTAGAAAAGGGTTACTTATCGATTTGCATGGCTATTAATTAGCTACGAGCCCCCCAATCTCCGCATATGATTATTTAGAGAGAACCTCACACAAACTGAAGCCCATCTGGACCTCTTAGGTCACTCTGCTGTCGTATGAGATCAGTACATTCTTTCGATTCTCAATACTCCAGTTCGGAGGCCCGAGTTAGCCAAAATACCCTTCAATTCCTTTCTGTCTTTTTGCTTGAACTTGAAAAATTTTGGTCGGCGGTTGATTGTGTCTATGAGTCTACTTTACGCACCCGCATAATAACCTCAATATCCTTCCTCAGCTTTCAGTTTATATCTATACAAAATTCATCTCATTTGATTCAGCCGTTTTCCCATGAAGGTATTATAGACAAACGGATAGAAAGACAGATGGAGTTTTGTATTTATAATATTACTAATATAAGAAAAATAACTATAGTCTTATGAGACCTGAACTATTTCTGCACGGAGAGAAGTTATGCATAGGTATTTAAAAAAAAACTCTTAGGTATTTTTCAGTTTCGTTGCCTTTGTAAATTAATTATCTAACAGACATAATGATTTACATTATTGGGACATTTTTTGTTTGAAATTATATGGAAACTGGTATTTTTCTGGAGGTGGTAAAACTGGCCATCCAAAAATAATTTTTATAATGCAATTTTGCGACACCTCTGGGATGTGTGCGAAAATCCGAATCTCTCGCGGACGAAGTCGCGGGCAAATTGCTAGTATATCATAAATCTCCACACACTGTAAGCGGTTTTTGATTCACGAGATTATGATTCATAAGCTTTGTGTCATTGGCTTTATCTCACACAGAAAGCTTTAGCATACTGCAACTAGAATAATGGACATTATCATTGTCTATGTCGGTAACGATATTTTATTGCATATAATATGACTGTTATTCCCAGATTCCCGAAGGGTAAGTCTATATTTAGCCAGTTTTGTTTTAAAGCAAAAAAGCAAGTACTAATGTACCTACTTTCTAACTGTACCTTAGATACCACTTAGTAACGATGAAGTAAAACATCATGAGGAAATCGGCAATTAAAAATCTGAAATCGGTACCCGTTTTGATCAAGTGTAGGGATCAATGCTCATGCCTTCCATGTATTAGACGAGCATTTTGCTAGGCGGATAGGTTGACGGTATTTTAGCCTCATGTAACGTCTTAGCTAGGTATGAATTCAGACTCCAGGCTGGAATTAAGAAATTTTATGTAGAAAATATTTTGCCCGACTCAGGGATTTGGATCAGCAGTCACACTTGCGACCACCAAGGCATGTATAATTGTATAAGGTCAGTATACAATGTACGTACTGCTGAGACACTGGCCCTATCTACTGTACAGAGTGGTAGTCCAGTGCACGATCCCAATTGACTGACAGCTGTTACTTCTAAGGTTTTTCCAGATCACCATTTTAGAGCAAAGATGGTAAAGAAAAGCGATTGTGAGCGTCGTAACCGCTTCATTTACGTATTACAGCGTGTACGAATAAGCGTGTACTTAATTCTTGTTAAATTTATATTTCTTTTTATTTATTCATATTATTAGATTCGCTGGAATTCGTCCTATATAATCGATGTTGTATTATGGCTTCTAGGCAAAGTAAGATATTTAAAAAGTCAACCCTTCATAAGTAGTTACGAGTTTAATTAAATTGTCAAGTTCGACGAAATATTGTTTTTTTAACCTCAAAGTCAGATCTTTTTACAATTCACATTAAAAAAAGTCAGGAATACTTACCTACATTATTCAAAGCGAAAAATTTTATTTTGTACAGCTGCTATTATAAATCAGAAGGTAACTGTTGTCTGTCTATCCGTTTGTTACGCTATTTGGTATGAGATAAATGGAAACTTGAAGAAGGACATAGGATAGTTATTATCCGAGTGCCTGAAGCATTTTTCTCGGAGTACGAGTAAAAAAGAAACCATGGGAAATAGCTACTATTTTATAAAATCGAGAACCTTTGTATGGGTTCTGCCCTTGGGGTATACGTAATAACCGCTTGCTCATTATAACAGCTTTACCTAATTCCATGAGGCACGTTCCGATTGAGGACGGAACCCATACAAAAGCACCAATTTATCCTTAAACAATACATTGATGGATACATCAACACTCAAAATCCGAGGATCCAATCAAAACAGGAATGCACGTGTAAATATTAGATATCTACGTGTATAAATGCAATTTTATCGTTGCGTGATTCCATCGCTCGGCAACCCCGAAAAGCCCGAATGCAGCGAGCACAATGAACAAATACAAGCACTGGTAACGAGCCTTCGGGCCCGCCGCGGGGAATTCGACCACGGCCCGTTGACATTTCCAAAGCTTACGCGATTTTTTTTAATATCTATTTCGGTGCTTCGTTAACACTGATGTTATATACCTAAATAGAGATAGATATTGCTTCTATGTAAAATGTATTTTCATTTTCTCGCATCTAAATTATATCTTAGAAGACTATCCTTCAGAATACCTAGAAATAGAGACATGACATTATGCGAAATTAGTGGCTGGCCCTGCATAGCTGGTACTGCGCTGCGCTACGCTCAGGCTAATACGATATTTATGCCCATTTGTACCACTATTTACTGAACACATTTACCGCTAAATAGGTTTAAAACATCATTCTATCTCTTTTAATCATTTGGTATCAACGAACGATGCTTGATTTTTTTTTACAATGTTTTCCCACTCATTGTACAAAAAATTAATGAGATAAGGTTTTTATTTTTAATATATTTGAAGGTTTTCGATTCCGAGACCAAACTGTACTAGTGTCTACGGTAGAATATAGTTCCTTTATAATTTCTAGTGAAAGTAAATGTTTTTGTACCTTTCCAATATATTATATACTTTCCAAATTTTTCTTGGAGAGACGGACGGACTAACCAACCAACCCAACCTGAGTAAAGATTGATTAATGCTCGTGCCTACGTTTTTCTATGTCAGTACAGGAAAGTCTGTGCCCAGCAGTGGGACCATAGAAACACATCAGTTTTTAAACTTTTTTTGTTATTATTATATTACATTGAAAATAATATTGAAAGTGTTATCAATACAATCCTATCAAAAAGTTTTAAAACCTCTTAAAAGCTTAAAACTCGCACACGCGTAATATTTTTATGCGATACTCGTAATTCAATTATTGGAAAAACACGACATGTACCTATTTTAGGTTCAGACCATAAATGAAAAATTGGATAAAAATGACTTCGTATATTTATAAAATTAAAAAAAAACGATAAGTTCTATCTTTTATTAGCTGTTTTATACTGCTCGCGCTCAGATATAAATTATCCTTTCCCCTGGGTACAAGTTATCTCCGTTACAAATTTCATCTAAATCAGTTCAGCTGTTTTACCGTAGAAGTATAACAAATAAATAAACTGGCTTCTGATAGGGATTTAAACTATTTAGTCTAAAGCTTACCGTAAGGAAGCTAAGCTATTACAAGCAGTCGCCGATGACATGAATAAGCTTGCCTAAGTAGGGACTCGTAAGTTGGTATTATGTACTAGTCTACTCTAGATGATAGCAAATCTCACGCGCACTCAGTAGTGATATTGATGTAGCGTGTGGATTTAAATTCAGAATTCGTACATGTGGCAAATATTGTTAGACGCCGGAAGCGCTTGCTAGCGGAAACACGTCACCGGAGGCGCACGCCCTCTACTTCCGGCCGACAGAAGCGGAGTTATCCGAGCGACTTACTTGCGCTCATTTCTCGGCGAATGAATTTCAGGGAATCGCTTTTCAATCTGCTCAAGGTATTCTCAAAGAGCGTTCGCCTTTAGTTCACTATCGAACAGTTCACAAAAGATAGTGTAGTTCCAATTACCTACGTGTATTGTATAACCCTATGTACGTTCCGAAGCTTGCAAATTTGAACTTCGAATATAGAACACAATACCAGGCTTAGATTCGTGATTGGATGACCAATCAAGCTGTTATGGATTTATTTATTACTAGCTGTTTCTCGGTTTTACCAGCATCACAAGATAATTACTTCACAAACTTGGATAAAAAGTATCCCATGTGTTAATCCAGGTTACAAGCTATGTCTTTGCAAAATTTCATCCAAATCCATTTGTAAGTTTTTGCGTGGAAGACTAACAACCATATTATATACATACAAACATACATCCTCACAAACTTTCGCATTTATAATATTTGTATAATTATATTTTTATACAGTAGGATATATTAATTTATTAAAGTACACCGCTGCAGTTTTACAAATAACTTGTTTAAATTTGTCGTGTTGTTCATCTCGGTGACCACGAAGTAATTCCTAATCGAATCGCTGAATGTTTGCTAAGCGCAAATCTCGAGAGCAGCTGAACCGATTTGAATGAAATTTGGTACGGAGATAGAGGGGACTCTGGAGAAGGTTTTGGGATTTTTATCAGGGTTCGTTAAGTATTTTCCCTGGGACGCAGGTGAAACCGCGAGAAATAGCTAGTAAATAAATAAAATTTCACACGACATTATGAATCTATCAAAAAGCAGATTTTGGTTTCTGGTTTTTTTTTTCAAAGCTTCGATCGAATAGTCAATATCAGGCAGTTTTTATTTATTTATTAGATACTATTCAAGTAACATGACGTTTCACATTGTTGTGTTGATTTCCAGAATAGATTTCAATGTTTGTTAGTTATACAAAAAATAGATAACTTCATAATTCATGTAGAAATTATTTTTTATTTCCCTAAGTGGTATCTACCATATATTGAATACTAGTAGAAGAAAGCATATCATATTATGTGCATCACCATTATATGCGCTTTATTGTCCCACTGTTGGGCTAAGGCGGTCATCTCACACAACGATACTGAATGCTGATCAGGGGCCTTACCCTGACGTGCCACAGCAGGAATATTTTCGTTGTGAAAAAGAGACGATGCTATGCGATTTTAATAACTGTGTCTCATTCTCACACAGACAGTACACACAGACGGTACAGCTCCAATCAATTTTATTGAATGTACGACACGACAAAAAAACGCAAGAATAGTTTTTGTAGTACTGTGCGATTTCCCAAATGCTAGTGAGACAAGGATTTCGAAATGCAAAGTTGCGAGCGAACGCCTTGGGTGACATCCAAGGCAACTTGTCGCTTTCATGCATCTTTGCGATCTTTTCCGAGCGAGACACATGCGGCATGCCGTATTTGTCTTGTTCGACCAACTTTTAAGATAAAACTTTGAAAGGAGATCATTTAGGCTCCACAAATTTTTGGGCCTTTTCTCAAAGTGCCAACGAAAAAAAACGGTGGTATCGTTAGAACTAGCCACTTAATGCAATAGTTACTATGGTACAAAAGTTTTAGGTTTTAGTTATATAGGTTCGGTGGTACGTAATTTTCATACATTTTCCAAAAAGGTCTAAAAAATCGGACTACTCTGTAAAAAGTTATGCGTGGTCATATATAAAAAAATATACATGTTGACTTGTAAAACTTCTCCGTTTTTTTCGGTTATAAATGGTCTCCTTCTTCGTGTCATTGACATCGTATACGAACCGAACACTTCTGAGGCAATATAATTAAACATTTTCATATTTAGGGTCTTAATACTTAGTTAAGGGCTTTGTGAAATGATTTTGGCTTTGTATGTAAATGAGTATGTAGGTATAATATGGTATATGTTTCTTACTCTTTCATGCAAAGCCTGCGGCGTGGATTTGGATGAATTTTGGTAGGTTGTGTACTACCAAAAGTTAGTTAGCAGTTTTTAACCTGGATTAAATATAGCTAGAATGATTTTCACCCTGGTTGTTCGCTATCCTACTAATATTGCACTGCATTTATTCATATAACATTGCAATACATATAATGCATTTAAATGCAATAATGTTACAAAAATACAACATTTTTAAAAAGTTTTATTTCTTTGTTTGTTATTTTTTCTCCACTTGTTTCTTTATGTAACTAAAAGAACACTGCATTGATATTATCTTAATTCCAGTTTTATGTATGTTTTAGTGTTTAATAGCAGGTATTATTAAAGTTATTATTTCCTACCAAATTGCGTCAATATACACGTCCGCAAAGAAATAGAGTTTCTCTTTATCTCTGTATACATAAAAAGTACTTCTGAAGACCTTCGTGTAACACATGTATGTAAATATATAAAATTCTAACTAATATTATAAATGTAAATGTGCGTCTGTTTGTTTGCTTGTTACGCAAACACGGTAAAACAGTTAATACAAATTGATTTAGATGGGGAGTTTGTTGCGCCACTTCTTCTTCCCAGGTAAAACACATAGGAAGTGGTGAAAGGCGGGCATTTTGGCGGCTGTCTTTTGTAAATTTGATGTTCAAAAAGGGCTGATTTTCAGCCTAATTTGAATTAACGATTTTTGAATTTTGATAAATTTGGTAAGGAAATAAATGAAGATAGTTATAGGCTACTTTTTATCTAGATGCATGAAGTACGTCCCTCAGGACATGGGTGAAATCGCGGGAAAGGCTAGTGTATACTAGAACTAAAATTCAACTTATCCCAGAACAATATAGGTACAGTACAATGTATGTCAATCACAATGACGCATCTCATACAAGTTTGTATAGTAATTCGAAATCCATATTCGTCGCCCCGGGGAACACGAACTAAACCCGTTCTTCCTTCCTGATCTGACATTTCAGGGGGATTATGAGCCGCCCGCTTCCAGAAGTGGGGTTTAAATCGTTAAGTACCTTCCAAACAGGAACTTGGAATTTGCGAAGTCTTGACCTCGTGATACGAGTGCTCATAAAGCTAAGGCACACTGAGCCATTATTAATGCGAGGTGACAGTGAGGTGACAAAATTCATTGTCAGCAACAAGAGTTCTGTCGTTATTGCTATTGTTGTCTTAATTCCAGCAAAATGTTTGAACCCAAATCACCACACATACATATTTTATTAAGTAAACTTTATACGAAAATTCACCTTAAATAAAAGGAACTTTACAATAAGATTTTGCAAGAAATCCTGCTGGGGCACTTTAGTGGTTTACACCAATGTGCAACTCTTACACGTTACACGCATATTTGCCTTCCACTCCCAAGTCGACGGCTGATATTAAAACGGCATATGGGAAATTAATCTTGTCCTAAGCATAGATCTTTTTGAAGACTATTGATTGATTGATTCGAGTTTAAGGTTAATCAATGCTTGAGTAACTTTCTCGAATACTGACATACTCAGTTTAAAAGGAGTACTTACAATTCAATAAGATATGTAATATTTAGAGAATATTCAAGTGTTAATTCTTTGTGTCTGTGTCTCGAACCTTACTATGGTTGAAGTAGATAATAAGAAGTGCTTCATCTGTCAAAGAGGCGTTTGTTTATCTGTACCAATTTTAGGCCTGTCACCATTGCTGAATTAATTTAAGTTTCAGGGAGACTTGAAGGAGTTTCTATGGCTAAACGACACTTGTAAAATATCGTCTATCAGTCTCATGCCTGATCACTCAAACATTACTTAACTCGAATGACCGGTTGCATCAAACCTCTCATATACTGAGATGCTTTGTCCTGAATGGCTGACGGTTCAACGCATAGCCTAAGCCACTGATCGTAAAGGCCTTAAACTTGGATGGTGTGTTCTTTTTATGACGTGAAATACTACCCCTGAGGGGGTGAAAAAGGGGGCAAAGTTTGTATATCACTCTGTCATTTTTTATTTGAATTCGTATAGCTCACGCGGGTGAAGCCGCTGGCTAAGCTAGTATATAATAATATATATGTTAGTCTTTAAGGTATATCTATGGGCCAATGTAGCCTGAAAATAAAGATGATTTGATTTTGATTTGTAGCTAATATTACTATTATTGCAATTGAGTAGGGGTCGTACATAAAAACCTTAACTTCACTACAATACACGTAAAATTTACAGTGACATCATGAGATTTGGCAACGTTTCAAATAGAGTTATGTTTTTTAACATCAGGCCAAAACATTTTTATGTACCTATAGTATTTTACGATATTTGGCAGTATTTATAGGTAGAAAACATTTTAGAGAGCGATGACTATAATTAGGTAATGCTCCCTAGGTAGGTACTCTAATCTTATCTTTAGGTACGCGAAAATATACAACAAAATAAATAAAACATAACTCCTTTCGTGGGTGTGCTGGAAAAAATCAAATATGAAATAAGCTTTACCTGCGTGCTTAATTAACTTTGCATAGGTACTGTTTATTGTGCTTTCTCATATTCATATATAATATACGTGTCAATAAATAAACATACGACACAGTCCAATCAGAGACTAACATTATATTCAAATCATCATCATGATTGTGTAAATTAATATTTTGTTAAGCAGAATTATTTTATTGCAACAATCATAATTCATGACCCTCATAAACTTATCTCTTTAATAAAATAACGTTAACAGTTCTTATTTGCCCACTACCTACTGCTTATAGAATAAATACTAAACAAAAAACGAAACTGGCAAAGTACACAAAGGCTATAAAACCCTCTTATCTATCTTAATAATATTATAATTAAACGAATTACGTCAAGTCGTTTTACTCATCTAATATTTTTATAGTCCTGCATCATGATAATTTCCAATGGTTTTTCCAGACATAACTTTAAATTAACAGAATATAATATCAAAGGCAAACGATATTTCTCCCAAAACAACTTTAGTTACCAAAAATTCATGAGTATGAGAGTTTCAACCCGGGGTCGGTGGCTCGAAAAGAAATCGCTGGGACTGTTACATTGTTTGTTAGCCTCCACGGCCCGGCGGCGTTACTATCTCATCTCATGCAATTTGCATTTGTTTAGCTACACAAAGGGCAACAAACTATCCATTACGACCCACGACCTACCTATCTGTCCTTTAGTTTGTTCTCTATTGATATTATGTGGCTGAATCTCAACCCTCTTTGCATATATTTGTTGAATATTTAAAGTAACAAATACTTAAGCTGGCGGGTATTGAATGCGGAGGAGTATTCCTGCAAGCATACTTAACGACAACATCTATCATAACCACAGACGTTTTTAAGCTTTCATCTACCTAGTTATTCGCAGAAAAACAGTTTTTGCATAACATTACTCACGCTAAGAGAAGATGGATTGCTCTACTTTTTTTTATATGTTGTTAGTTTTCATGGAAAAATATTGTGGGTGATTATATTCGAAACCATGTCTTTTATATGACGATTAACACTCCCGTCCGTGGAGTTCCAAATTTTGACTGTTTTTATAAGTCTAGGTTCCTTCACGATGTTTTCCTTCATCGTTAGTTGGTGACGTATTATAGATAAACTCGAAACATTTTTGTATATTCGTTGAATAATGTATACCTATGTATACTCAGAGACTTGTTATTCTCTGCTATAATGTTGCGGTGAATACATGTTTAATATAATTATTTGGGCACAATTTTATTATTACAAACCCCAAACCCTAAAAGCAACCTAAATATAACAACTTTATTGTTTCATGATAAATATCAGGCTAAGCATAAAATAATTATATTGAACTAATTCGGAATCAGCTTTGTCAACTTTTTAACTTACAAAAAAATTTGAAGCTACATAGTTTTCATGTCAACATAACTTTACAAAATTCGTGTTAAGAGAGAAAAAGGCTGTTTTTGTACTTCTTAAGCTATAGATTATATTCAAACCGTAACTATACATATAATAATTTATATTACACTGCCTTGTGCTTGCGGCTTCATCCGCATTACATAGCATCATAAAACACAGCCTACTCAGCTTTCGCTTCATGAAAGAGTTTTTGAAATGAACCGAGTACTTAGTTCCAAATTTCGGACATACAAACTCTCCAGCTAACGAAACCTTTTTTTATTAGTTTTGATTATGGTTGGTAATTTAGAAACTTGCTATCAATTTAATATAATCTGCTATAGGTAGGTTACTGTACCTACATACATTAGAAGTCAGATATGGTTAATGGTAAAAGTTCTTGCATTCGGCTACTATTTCCTTGGGAGCAATGAATTCACTATAGGTATGAAAAGTATGCATATTAACTTAGTCATTTAAAAAAACTTAATAGTTAATATTTTCATTGGATAATTAGTATAATTATTTAAAAAAACTGGCCGTTATTTTTTTATATGTGTATGTATTAATTATTTATTCGATAATTTTGACGTTATTTTGTCTTTGAAATTGACCCTGATCTTGTATCTTAAAAGGATCGAACATATTATAAATATCTCACCGTTGCCAATAAAATTATGGGTAGTGAGGTCGGATTGCGGTAACCGGACTAACCCTAGTCTTACGGTAACCCCAGTTGTTACCATAATAGGTTTGCTCGTAATGGAATCCAGGAAACGGTTAACCTGTATCTATAATAATAAATAATAATAATAATAATAATCTTTATTGTCATAAAAAGTACATCAACATTTATGAAGTTTCTGACACCCGTGCTAGGTACGTAACCTGTGTTACGGGAGTCAGCGCCCTCTTCCATTTATAAGGAGCTTACGTTTTATGAACAATATAAACTTAGCTAGCTAATACAAGAAAAAAAAAATATATATTAAAAATTATAGTGAGAAAAACAGAACTGAACAACTCATTTCACATGTAGGTAAGAGTGAGGGTGAGTGAGTGTGTGTGTGTGTGTGTGTGTGAGGGAAAGTGTGATTGTGTGAGAGAGTGTGTGTGAAACAGGTGAGGGTGGGTGAGTGTAAGAGAGGGTGTGTGTATGTGTTTTGAGGGTGTATGTGTGAGTGTGGATTGTATGTTATGTGTTTGAAGAAGGTCGGGAACGGAAGATTTTATTATGCTTAAAGAGTTAAGTGCGTTTTTAATTTTGAAATTAGGAAATTCTTGTTAATATATTTTCAGTTTCGTCATATGTAAGGGTTTGTAGCCATTGATTCAGAATTAGCTTAACCTTTTTAAGTGTAAGGTTGTGGATTGAAAGTTTCCTATTTATTTTATTGTATAAATATAAGCTTTGTGCAAAAAAGTGTCTTTGTGCTAGCGCAGAGCGACATCTAATAGGTCTGTAAATGGCGAAACCAGTGCGCCGATTTGAAGATGTAGAAGTAACGTCTGGGGGTATCGTGGAGTGTCGACGTAAGACAGTGCGGAGGATATAAAGTTGCCTTACTGTAAGAACTTGAGTGTCCGAGTACAGCTGGACAGTGGGATAGTCTCTTTTTCGAAAGCTCATTACTTTAAGGACGGCCCGCTGTGCTCGTTCCACTTGTAACATAACAGTTTTAAAGGTCCCTCCCCACACTGGTATACAATAAGTCAATATTGACTCACCCAGAGAACAATAGACCATGGATGCTGTTTTCTGGTCCGCAGAGTACCTCAGTTCTCTAAATAAATAGATCAGTTTTCGGAGCCTGCAACATACAGCCTCCGTGTGCACACGCCAATCTAGTTTCTCATCGATATTAACACCTAAATATTTTATAGAACTGACCGTATCCAGTTCTCTGCAGTTGCATCCAAGAGCACTTTGACATGTGTGAGCAATTAAGTTATTTGGAACCGATGAAGATTTGGATGTATTAGGTGGTAGGAATGGAACTACTTTGGTCTTGGTAACATTTAACGTTAAAAGGTTGAGTGTAAGCCATTTCATTACGCGTTCTAAGGAAGTCTCGGCACTCTTCTTAGCAGTGGTCCAGTCTTTATCGTATATTAGAAGAGCTGTGTCATCGGCATAACAGAATATGTTACAGTTATCGAGAGATAATTGGCATAGGTCGTTAATGTAAATTTGGAACAATGTGGGCCCTAATATGCTACCCTGTGGTATGCCGTAACAAGTAAATTGCTCACTGCTGGTAATGGAATCAATTTTTACACATTGGCTACGTTCACTAAGGTAATCTTTAAAAATATTGAGGATTACCCCACGGATTCCCATGTGCTCCATCTTAGACACTAGTTTGGGGATAGAGACGGTGTCAAAAGCCTTGGTCAAATCTAGAAAGACGCCATAGCATTTTAAGCGAATGTCTATTTTATTGACCAAGGTATTGACGAAATCGATGACAGCATCCTCAGTGGAGACACATGAGCGAAAACCGTATTGATTTTTTGCAATTAAATTATTTTTTGATAGAAAATTAGTAAGAGTCGTGTTTAGAATTCTCTCGAAGATCTTGGATAAGGAGCTAAGTACAGAAATGGGGCGGTAATTAGATACATCATCTTTAGCCCCAGATTTATAAACAGGATGAACAATTGCACGTTTGAAAGCCCTAGGAAAGATTCCAGAATCAATGGCACAGTTACAAATATGAGCTATGACCGGCGACAGGATGTTACAAGAAAGTTTTAGTACTTTATCTGATATATTGTCCCATCCAATCGCGCAGTCATTTCGTAAATTTAAAATTAAACTTTTCACTTGCGTTTCGTCAACTGGTGGAATTACGAGAGAATTAACCGGGGATGGAGAGAGATTTTGGTACGGGTCAATGGAGACAGGCTGACTGTGAGGAATTTTTGAGGCTAGATTTCTACCCACGTTGATGAAAAAGTCATTAACATTATTAACAGATGTGATAGGATTCTCGGATGATTTTAACAAAGCGTTAGGATAATGTCGTTGTTGGTGGCTGTGTGTAATGGTTTTTATTACTTTCCATGTCGCCTTTGGATTGTTTTTAGCTTTAATGAACTCTGCTTTTTCATAGGCCCTTTTTAGTTTTTTTATAAGCGAATTATAAAAATTGCGATATCGTGAATATGTAATTTTTAATGTCAAATTATCTGGGTTTTTTTTAACTTTGCGATGCATTTTATCACGATTGCGTAAGCAACGAAGTAAACCTGCTGTCATCCAAGGCTTAATGATAGCTTTTCGATTAGGAATTATAATAGTCTTAGAAAATTTATTTAAAACCGAATGTATGTACGAGATAAAGGTGTCCGTTGCTAGGTTAGGGTCTAAAATACTGAATATATGATTGAAATCAAAATTATCTAGCGCTTTTTTAATAGCCTCATAATCGTAACGTACTGATTTTCTTGTCGTTGGAGATGCGGCAGTTTTGCGTAAATTCAAGAGTAGTACGACTGGTAAATGGTCCGTAACATGAGTATCTATAACAATAACTGTGGCAGAAGTCTTAGTCCGTAGCATGACATGATCAAGGCAGTTAGATATTCTAGTAGGGATTGTATGAGCAGGAAGCAGACCAAGGGTAGAAGTCAGATTCAGGTAGTCATGTGCCAGGCGATCAGAGTTACCAGTT
Organism: Pyrrhia umbra; assembly: GCA_963891755.1. Taxonomy (NCBI): domain Eukaryota; kingdom Metazoa; phylum Arthropoda; class Insecta; order Lepidoptera; family Noctuidae; genus Pyrrhia; species Pyrrhia umbra. Next base: position 6,627,289 of record OY982924.1, read on the forward strand.
TTAATATCTATATTTATATCGCCTATAAGTATAACACTATTATAAGATTCGAGGGTCGTGACTATCTCGTGTAAACTGGCATAGAAGTTATTGGGGTCTAAGTAGGACGGGGATCTATAAACTGCAATGACGGCCGTTTTGTCAAAACAACATATCAGAGAATTAGCGTCGAGAATCTTTGGCTCATACGTGGTACAGTTAATTGAATTTTTAATATATATTACAACACCATCATTTTTAATAGGGTTACTTTTTGAAAAATATGATTCATAACCATTTAAAATTGGAAGATTACCAGACACTTGTAGCCAGCACTCGGTGAATATTAAGAGATCAAATTCAAGTTTAGTTAATGTTAGCATTATCATAAATTGTTCGAAGTTCTTTTTAATGCTCCTAATATTAATATGGATAATACGTAGGTTATGCTCGCAAAGTTTTGCTACATTAATACACTCGTCAGGTGTGCATAGTCTAGAGTCTGCAACTGAAATATTATCAAGTTCTTGAGAAACTTCATCAATATTCATCATTTTTAGTATTAAAAAGAAAATCAAATGTCATTAATAAATTTCCAGTAAAATTATGTAAGATTGCACTTAGACAGCATAATAAAAAATATGTGTGTTGAGTATGTTGTTGAATTGTGTGTGAATTGGTTGTGTATGTGTGAGTGTGTGTTAGTATTTGAGCGTTGAAGTGGATAGTATTTAACAATGAGTTACAGTTAAGAGAACTAAAAATATTAGCCATAAGACTATTACCTAAAGATAGAAGCAAACAAAACATACGAAAGTATCCTCGGATTTTACAAGGCGTAGCTAGTTGTATTAATTGTCATTCCTTTCGTTGAAGACTGTCAAGGTCAGCCTCTTTTTTTATGATGATTTGCCGATCTCCTTCCTTCTTTCGAAGCAGAACTTTCCCAAAGGAGGTCCAACAATATTTATAGGCGTGGCTGTCTGCAAAACGCCGAGCTAGGTAATAAAGTCGCTGGTCTTTAAGCGTGAGTTTCTCGGACAAATATATAGGCTTCTTTGGTCCTTCAATTTTTAAGTGCGTAGAATTGAGCTTGTTATCTTTATTGTCTTTATTAAATTTACGTGCTTTTTTTATAATAGCATCCTTCGAAATTGCACTTGTCAGCTCGACTGTAATTATATTAGAGTCATTTTTAGTTTTCGTGCGAAAAATGTCTTTTATTTCGGAGCTCTGCAACGTATGGCCAAGTACCATGGCAGTCTCTGTCACAATTGTACACAAGTCTTCCTTATTCTCATTTTCTTTTATGGGGACATTCCTTATTTCTATTTTAGTTGAACACTGTTGTCGGTCCAGACGGTCGACTCTTTCCTCTAGTTCGCGAATATACCGACGATCAGACTCACGCTCAGCAGCCATGGTATTTAATTGGACTTTCATGTCGTCGTAATCGGCAGTCAAGGTCGTCAGAGCCTTCCTTATCTCTTCATTTTGCGAGATAATTTCGGCAAACTTATTTTCCGACTGCGCCGTTGAAGCAGTCAGCATTGCACGTATTTCGTCCAGTCGACACGAACAGTCACAATCTGCGCGCTTACGCTTGAGTCGAGTAGTTATATTAGGGTCTTGTCCCAACGAAGAAAGATCCGGGGAAGAGCCAGATTGCAACGTAACACGAGAGCCGGAGTCTTCTTTTCTTTCTACTGGGGTGGGAGGTGGCGTACGTTTTAACGGCATCATAATTACCACAAAAATTAAATGAATTAGGATGTAAACTTCTTATGTACACTTGGACCAAGCCCTTAAGTAGGATCCGCTTCTCTCTAACGCTTATGAATTATGGCAAGCGACAAACGCAGTGGTCCCGAGTGATTCTTGAATGAATTCGTCGGCGCGGCGGCGGGCGGGGTGGCGTGACTCACGTGAGCGGGCGCAGCGGCTGCGTACGTAGCTCCGTCACTATCTTCTGCCACGCGTGTTGCTATCCTTATTTCGCACCGAGTCTTCGTTCGCTAATGTCTTATGCGCTCCTGGTACTTGCCGATTTATTTATTTTTGAATTTTTTGATTAAATTTAAATAATTATTTTTTTTTATACGTAATACGGGTCTACACGTCTATACTCTTTCGAGGTCCGGGGAGAAGGGGGGAATCTAAGGGCAATCTAGCGGAGTGATTTGAAACAATATATTAGTATTAGTTTTAGTACCTGGCTTTGATTAGGTTTGCTGGAGTCCCCATTTCAGCTGTTCTGGAATAATAACGTCTTGTTACGCGTTAACATTAACCAATTAATGGTGTGACTAACAATTATGAAAAAATAACAATTAAAAGAATTAGCATGTATAGATTTTTCAGCTCCTCTACGTAGTATAAAACAAAGTCACCGTCAGTACGCTTATATCTTTTAATTGTTTTTATCAATATGCAAAGTGATTGAAGAGGAAGGTTTATTATGTATGATACATGCATGATAGTAAGGAATCTATATAATATCTACATTACGCCTTTGCAAAGCTGGGGTGGGTTGCTATTACAGAAGCCGACTTACACACTACTTAAAATTAGATACAAGTGATACAACCAAACACTACTTACTTAAAATAAGATACAACCAAAACACGGCTGCAAATCTATGTTTAAGACTAGATCTACTTTTAAATCTCATAAATTGTACAAGTATTGATATACTTACCTAAGTAAAACAATCTCGTGAATCATAAACTTTATCATGAAGATCTATCTACACACAGTATAATCGTCTACAGTAGACAAACAAGTAGTCCAGTAGGCGTGGACTAATGAGTTTTCTACACCTTTTGTCCTCTTGATCAATACAAAATCCATAGACAAACGGTGGAGAATACGGATTTGTCCATCCCCATCCTAAGACTACAGGGTTCTATTTATCTTCACACCAAATTTTATCTAAATTGGTTCAACCGTTTTACCTTGCACGCATAGCAAAAAACTTACATTTGCATTTATTGTACTTCGATTCACTTTGCACTTTTATGATTCTTAAATCATGTGTAATGTTTGATCGAAGGTGGGTCTATAAAATCACGCAATTTTAATATGAGGGTATGTTGTGCCACGATTGACGAATCCCGCGGAATGACACTACCTACGCCTATCCTATTTATATAACACAACGCTCTGGCGCGTTGACCTTTCCGATTTCCAAAGTTAGCTTGACTAGCACTCACTCGTGTGTAATTTGGTAAATTTTCAAAGGAATTGATTAACATTTGAACCGTAAAAGTAAAACACAAACAGAATCACGCCCGCAGCACCAGTATACAGACAAATTTAAGACTTACCTGCCTACCGAGTAAGCACATGATTGCCTTATTTATTTCTCGGCGTGGCTTTAAGATATTTTCATAAATGATGCTGCGGTTCTACATTCTTCCCTGGTCATTCATGTGGAAAGAAATCAAAGGATCTCTGCGTTTTCATAGCTAGCTAGGTAACTGAAATTTCACGGGTAGTTGAGCAACGTTTTTGGACAAACAGGGAGCTTATCTTGAGGATGAAAAGTATTCTAGGAATATTATCTTTCTTTTTGTTATGTTGAAGTAGGCACTTCATTATTCAGAAACAAAGAGTTTTAGTTCCTTTTAAATAGTGTTTTTTTAAGACAATGTAGAAAATCCATGCATTCAATATCAGGGGCCAGTAGTAGAAGCAGATTTAAATGCGAGAATGAGATAGAGATGAGATTATTTGTTTTTTACTTATTATAATACAGTCCCATTAACTATCATCAAATGACCCCTCCCGCCGTGGGCGGGGCGGAAAGGAGTGTCACTCTTACTGACTAAAATCTCATCCATGTTCCTTTCTCAGCCCTTTGCATTCCGGGGGCGCGGTATCTCTTTGGAACGTCCCGCAGCCCCGGCAGGAGTCCCATTAACCCTAAGGTTGATTGGCAGAGAATGCCCTGTGATAGTAAGTCCACATAATTATGTAACACTACATTCTTACATGAAGTTGAAATAGTACCTAGGTACCAACGGCTGAAAAAGGCCTCAGCTAATCTATTTAGCTTATTATTTTCTTGTAAAATTGTTATTCTTGAACATAATATTAAAGGTAGCATAGCAACACAACTGCCTACAAGTACCTACAGTTATATAAGTTGTGTTACTATTTTACGAAGTGCGAGATTAAATTTCAAGAATGCCGGGAAGTAAATTGGATTTTACCGCAATATATCGTATCTGGGTATATTTGTGCGTCACGCGTAAGGATGCGGGTATCCATATGTGTGAGATTAGAAATTTAATATGAATTAAACTTAACGGCTTGTGTGGTGGAACTATATGCGTGTCGCTTGATAAAGAGGCGGTTTCGAGTAAAACAACCTAGTTGTGAAATTAGGACTTAAACTTTATTAGCTCTGTTTGTTTAATTAAATAAATTGTAATTACTCACAACATGCTCACAACTGACGCGACATGGGCGTCACGATATATGAACGATATGAACATGGACAAAGAAAAACGTTTAATTAAGGGATGTTGATTACGCCCATACGCTGTATTATAAAGTAACACTAATTAAATGTGGATGGTGTTTTATTTATTTGATTGCCTCGTTGGTCTAGTAGTCGCATACGCGACTGCTGTAAACGGGGTCTCGGGTTCGATCGAAATCGCTTTCATAATATTTACATACAGTGATAAATAGGAGAGGAGCTCGTGGCTAAGTAACAGCCATACGGTTCGATCGATCAAAAGGTTAAGCTACACTTGACGTGGTCAGTCCGTGGATGAGTGACCAGACCATCTATGTCATAGCGAAACTCCTCCGTGCCTCGGAAAACACGTTAAGCTGTTGGTCCCGGCTGTCATTTGTAGATCTTTGACAGTTGATACGGGTAGTCAGAGCCAGAAAGTCTGATAACCAGTCTTACCATGGGGTATCGTATTACCCGGTAACTGGGTTGTCGAGGTCAGATAGGCAATCGCTCCATGTAAAACACTAGTACTCAGCTGCATCCGGTTTAGGCTGGAAGCCGACCCCAACATAGTTGGGAAAGACAGGCAGATGACAGGAGAATAGGATTTTTAAAAAAAAATTACGAACGATGTCATCGAAGTTTTATAAATGCATAGTCCAATGTATAAAATAATATTAGCAAGATAACGTGGATTCAGATTTGTGAAGTGAATTGAGTACAACATCGATTATTTTAAATTGTAGTTTTGTCAAAGCATCCGTACATCATGATTTCCTGAGACTCAGCAGACTGTTAACATAGATATGATTAAAACACCATTTAATACAAAAATATGAACAACTCTTTCTATTGTTGGAAATGTTTTACCGGTGGTGGAAATGATTCTCAAAAGCAAAATGAAAAATTAATATGTTTTAAAAATGATATACAACCTTCCAATTTTATTTTTTGTACTGTGTAAATATGATTAGTAACGATAAATAATACTTACGTTTATATAATAAATGTCCTTAATTTAAACCTTGAAAACACTTAAGCAACATTGCAAAAACTGGTCAAATATGTAAGCCCGTACAAGAATATTCTACTTCATTACATGAGATGATAACTCTACATAAATATAATATATGTACATAGATGATAGGATAGGATGCATAATAAAAAATCAATCGCTGAATGAAAATTAACGAATGCACATATACCACAAACGATCGCTTCAATATTCATGATGAAATTATTATTCCAAGAGGATATCCACTGAATTCTGTTCTATCTCCGTAAAAGTTTCATTTCGTAGCATTGCAACTTGTATTTGATAAATAACATGAAATATAACTTGTGTTCTTGGCTCTTGAGTAAACCTAATCCGTCCTTTTCATAAGAGAATTAGTGAAGGAGATGCCTTTCACAGAGGCTTATTCGCGAAATGTTTAGAAGATTATTACTGAAATGTTATTTTATACTCATACATAAAACCAAATATGGAATTAAGTTGAAATAAAATTATGAAAAAAATTACCGTCCTTACGTCGCAAAGCACGTTATGACGTTGCGTGCTCGCATCTGTAAATTTTAGATTTTGGAAGTCGGTACAGGTAGTCAGAAAGTCAGTCTCAAAAACAAGCAAGCCAAGAGGCGTCGTGTTTCGTGTGTTATGTATTCAGCTGCATCCTGTGAAACTGGAAGCCGTCCCCAAGATATTCAGAAAAACTAGGTAGCTAGGATTTTTTTTCTCATTCTAACTTAGCCTGACTTACAATTGTAAACATCAAGTTTTCTTAATAGGTACGAAATGGCATTTCAACGTATGCTAGGTGCAACTAGTACCAGTATATTACACAAGTCAAATCCATGCCCAAGTAACTACCAATACCTACAATCGTCGACTGTTTGTAAAAAAATAGAACAATTTTATTTCCTTAATGTAAAACATAATATTTACAGCTTGAAACGACTTTTTATCTTCGCTGAGTCACAATAGCAACCGTCGAAAACACGGAATTATCATATTGTTCCGTTTGGTTCTTGGAAAATGCAACTTATTCCTTTAAGTGTAAAGTCTATATTACTGGAATTGCCTTCTGTACATTTTTTGGTAACATTTTGGTTGGCTGACTAGACCTTAGATGTAAAAAGCCGTGCATTTTGGCATGTATTAGAGCTCGTTATGTTTTATCGTGAAAGACATGATTATTCAAAGTAGACCTGCGAGTCGTGCTTATTAATTTGATTTCTTTACACAATTATTGTGTAGCTTGCTTTTTCATGGTAAAACACAAAAAAAATGTGACAAGAATAAGTGTAAAAAGATTGCCTAATCAGCAGGTTAGTACAAAGCTGACTGCTCAGATTTCGTCACTCGTGGAGTCTCTTGCAATGCCTTCTTAATTAGACAGTCTGTCTAAATAATGGACGAATGCTATCTGCATTTTAACTCTCCACACAAAACATAACAAGCCTGAAGAATAAAACATTTTAGTATAACATTACTGATATACTAATTTTAGTATCTCAGTACAATAAACAAAATATGTAAACCTTGTTGGACACTGAAGCGACACAATAAAAGAAAATAAAATATACAGCATACTGTTTCAGACGAGTAATAAGCTAAACATCGTTTTTTAACAACCTGCGCTCTCGTCACTAAAAAAATAATGTAGGGATTTTTAATGAAATTTGCTCCGTCGCATGTACTGCTTAGCGCCACAGTATGGTCCGTGCTTTACATGTTCTACGTTATAATTTTATTTGAGTCTTTGTTGTTTTAATCATTTTGTGAGACAAGAAGTGTTTTGTGTAGTCTTTTAAATTGTGGAGTAGTAGTTTTCAAACGGTAAAAACATGTTGGATATTGTGTCAGTTCAGTTATCTTAAAGATTTTTTATTGTCTTAGGACCAACAGGTCTATTACAAACTACTTTTGAAAAGTATTCGCATTTCTCACATAAATATTCTTTTAAAACTGAAGTCTACATGCTATTGTTTGCTATGAACGTTGTAGTCATATTTATTTGTTGTACACAAACGTTTACATGCCGTAAGCTGGCTCCGCTACCGTATGCGCCGCGCCGTGTCTGTGAACAAGCTATCAAAGTGCATATAATCCATACAACACTCACGACTGTAACGCACGGCGATTAACTGTAGGTCCCTACGACCAATAATGCGTGTGTGCAAGAGGCCTTACTTGGTACCAAAACAAAGTTCACAATATGTTCAATTTACGTCTTCCCCTTACGGAAATACCATCAAAAGTTGTTGTGTAGTTGTTTGAAATTATCGTCGCATATGCCAATATGTCGGCACTGTACTAAATCGGTAGGTAACTTCTGTCATTAGTATGCAAGCCGAGCTTTACCCCCGTGTTGCCACGTGACGCCCTAACATTGTACTCCATGCATTAGGTATAATTACAAAGCGATACATCTTATGGTTTAAAGTGAATTTTCGTTTGCGTTGGTGTTCTAAGTAAAGTTTACAATGTAACAAACTTATGGAATTAATAATAGTTTTAATATACACTATTATTGCCCTGTATCTGTACCAATTCACTGCCCTGTCTGTAATATCATAGATATGTATATAACATCAAGCCTGTTTCCCAAGAAAGGCTAAGCAGGGATTGTCCACCTGTAGTGCCCATATTTTGATAGTTAGGTACTCTTACGTCCCATGTAACGGTGAGCGAGCATGTTGTCACCAATCACATATTCAGACTTCGGGCTCCTGCCAAGATATTTTGATGAACATTGTACTGTCCGGCTTTGGAATAGAATTCTAAATGTTCAGCAGTTTTTTTTTAATGTCTCTTCACGGTTTGTGGTAGCCAATGTTAAGTTTAAAGGCAAGGAACCGGATTTAAGGTAAAAAGGAACGTAGAAATTTTGATATAGGATCAGTATTCATGAAGTAAAAATAATAAATAATGAAATTTATTAATAAGGCAAAAGAGGCAAAATTAAATATTAGAGAATGACAAATTATTTTAAATTTTATTTTATTTGATGAGATGAACGAAGCAATTATTTTATAAACATTTATATTATTTGTATGAAGTAATGAAAGAATAGAAGTAGGAAAAGGAATACCGAGGGATACTGTTCATCAGCAGTTACGCAGCTACCAATGGACTAATAAAGCAGTCCATAGAATACACACAGTACAAATACTTCTGCTATTACGTAGGTAATTAATAAATAAATTGAATTTATTTTTAAGTTTTTTTTTCCTAGTCTCTGTTTATTTATTTTTTAATATAGATAAAAACAAAGCAAATTGATTTATAGCCCATCTTAACTGTGGAAGCGTTCAAAGTGGCCGTCCATTTGAATAACAGGAAGCACACGGGACGCTGCCGGAAGTGGTCGTGATGCGGGATAACTTCGGGTTCCGGCGTGCGGGCCTGTCTTGTGACGTATTATTAGGTAGGTATGTCGTGAGCCTTATTGTGTGAACGTGATACATGTCACTGGGTAATAGTTACGTTTACTGTATTATTATTGTTCAGGTTTATTATAGGATTTGGAATGTTTTTTTCAAAGACCCAGCTATTATGGCCATCCATTGAATTAGCGTCTATAAAAAGCGCCGTTTATGCTTTTTGCGTTTATGAGAGTAAAGCTTTTTGCAACTTTTCTAATGTAAGGAAACTTGGTTAATTCATCGGGATACATTATCACGTATGATTAAAAAGTGGGCCTTAAATATGTAGAGTATTATAATAGCTGTTCCCAGCAGACTTTTCTATGCCACTATTTTGGGCCAAGTAACGTATGCTGAAGAACTCACCAAAGTGTCATCAAAATTGAGTTTAGGAACGCATAGAGGACAAATATACAAACATCTATTTATATAGATAGAAGATATGGGTGGATAGATAGATGTGGAGGACTCGCGTTGGACCACTATATCACTTGAGGGTAAGGTAAGCGAAGGTACAACCGATGCTGGAACTCGTTCTTTAAAACCTATTCATTTATTCCATCCCTTTAAGGAACACACGTCAAAAATATCCCTTAGGCTGCATTTTTAATTTAGCCTAGCAAATTACTAACGAACATAAAACAATAGAAACACCATAGAACAGTACTTACGTCGCTGGACTGAACGGTGTCATGTCTAATGCATAGTAATGAACTTCGAAATCCGAAACCCGAACACACGTTGGCCACTAAGAGCAAAAGATACGAAAATGGTCAGGTATATCCGAGCTCCTAAAGCTTACCAGCCGTCGGTATGACGTAGATACCTTTTGTTATTTACCGACGCTATACGGGGTGGAAGGAATACCTAGAGATTCAGTATACAGCAGACTGTACAGGCTTGTTTCTAGACACCCCAAAATAAAATTGTTTTTATTTATCGTTATTTTTTTTCTTATTTATAATTCGAACGATAAACTTTTTCTATATGGCCTTTCTAAATGACGTAACGTGTTGCCAATTATTATTATGAATACAAAATCCCAATTACCCTTCAGTTCCTATCTTGTAGCAATCTAAATAATATTATATATTAATCCCTTGGTATGCAATAAAGAGAAAATACTTTAAAATAATAATATATACGAGTACCTACATATCGTTACTAGCTGGCAATAACGTTTCAGTCGTATCCTATACGTACTATGCAGCTATTGCCTAAATCTCGACAACAATGTTCCTATTCTAATGTCAACTATTCAGGACTCCATAAGTACAAAATCGTTATATTGATGAGCTCTTAGCTCCAAAATTATATGATAACTAATTACTTCCAGCGGTTTCACCCGCTTCCCAAGGGAAATACTTTACACAACCAAATAAATAGTAGCCTAACTAACTGTGTCCACGGTATCTATCTCCGCGCCAAACTTTATCCAAATCTGTTCAGCCGTTCTACCATGAAATTGTAACAAACAGATTCCCTACCATTAATAAAGATACATTCTCCAATATCCTCGGTCCGAACACTATCGTTTTGACATTTGAGTTCGCAGTTATTATAAAAGATCAAACATTTCCTCTCAACTCAGCGATCCATGTATCTTAATAAAACAACCACGTCTGTTTCGCATTATAGCTTAATGATAGGGCTATAAACGAAATTATATTTACATTTTATTTAGCACATCCACTGGTTCAGGTCAATGTTTTATGTTTATTTACAAGTAAAACAAATTGTAGATGCTTTAAAACGCAAAGTAGTGAACGCTGGGTATTATCAGTAATTAAATTAGACTTGCAAAACGCAGACGTATAAGTAAGTACGTCTTTTAAGCATTTATTTCCTTTACGCACAGAATGAAATTTAACAAATTTCACGGAATATGTTCCAGTTTGCGTTGCAAGCTCGAATTCATCAAGTTTCGGGGTTTCGGAACATTTTTGCTTTGTGCGCTATCTGAATGAAATTGTTTTCATCTCCAAAAGATGAGATTATTTCTATTTTAGAGCGCTCTCTTTGTCCCGTCTCGTCAAACTGTGCGAGGTTAATAAGATTTTAATAATAGATGCGAAGGTGTCAAGTTTGTTACGTGCGGGTCATTCAGTCCATTGTATAGAGTTTACGAGCAAGCAGGCTCGTAAAGTAAGTATTGCTGAAGGTTCAGCTATCAATAAACTTTATACTGTTAAACTTGCAGCAATTTTCTTGAAAATGAACCAAAGTAAGCCGTTTCTTTAGATTACTTATTTTACATTGAAACCTTTTAATCCAAACCAATCATTCAACTTCTATGCACTGCACAGAATGGTGTAATAAAAAATACCTCAATTAGGCGTCTCACACTAACACGTGCAATGCATGTAACCACGGGCCTTGGCGTTGTCTTTTATGCGAGTTTTCTGTACAAACTAAATGTGAGCCGTCATTCGTGAAGCCAGGGTAGTGGCACGTGGTACTAGTGTGTGATGCGATATAGGTGTGTAAGAACATGTTAAACAGACCTCTGGCCTTAACTGTAAATTACAGTTATTCTATCCCACACAGACATTAACATAAACATTAAATGATTTATGTTACATCAAAAACTTAAAGAGCTTGGCCGGGTGAGTACAACCACTGCACCTAATTCAGCCACCAAGCAGCGTTGCTATGTTCCGTTTGTAGGGTGCCACCGCTGTAATAACAGGCACATGGGACTTGGTCTCTGCGATAGCAATACATTTGTTATCCTTTGTTCAATAACAAAGGATAGCAAATGTAGTGGCCGACTGGTTAAGGCCACCTACATCTCGTGTACGAGTGTGCGGGTTCGATTCCTGGCAAATCCCAATGTGACTTTTCTAAAGTCATAATTGTGTACCTACTTTCCAAATATCTGGCGTACGGTGAAGGAAAACAGCGTTAGCAATCTAGACTTAAAAGTCTGAAATCGTCAAGCCGCCATGAGCAAGCGTGGTGATCAATGCGCATAGGCATTGATCACCACGCCTCTGTTTGAAAAGAGGTCTTAAACCAACACTGGGACAACGATGACCATGTTGCTTGATACTTGCCATGCAGTAAACAGCAAAAGAAAATAAGTATATAAACTAATTCATAATTATATTTAAGTTAAATTAATCTGAGAAGCGATCTTCGCAATGATAACCCTCTACTATCAGGAAGGTTGTTATAGTTTAGTCATTCATGAAGCTCATCAATCATTTGTTTGCGAGGAACTTTCGAGTTAATAGTTTGCTCGGGCTATGTATTATCTATAACAGACGTGGTATCTATGCTGCTATTCAGATATGCGTAATATTAGTGCCAGTGTAGCAATACAAAAATACTAGCTAGGTTTATTTGCATGTGTGAATTTGTACTCATATCTGGGGGGTTAGACAAGTGGCAAAAACGCTAGTAGAATAGAAAACAACATGTATGGGAATGACAGATAGCTAGTCGTAAACGAATGTCATTCCCATACATTTTGTTTTCTATTCTTCTAGCGTTTTTGCCACTTGTCTAACCCCCCTGAACAGTGAAAGCACTAAATGCTTCCTTGGTTTTTATTTTTTTATATTTATAACTATATCCACCATGCAGGTTGTTTCTAATTCCAAATACTGCTTAAGCCATCCCTCAAGTCCCATCATTTATTTTGAAAAACAAAACGCACGTTAACTTTACCACCGTCTTTTAACACCAATTGATTTGCCTAATTTCTTAGACGCTCAATGCCTAAACAAAGATATGTGGTCAAATAAGAGTATTCTATCTGGTTAACAAGCGGTTTTTAATTCAGAATTAGCACATTATATCCACCTACTTAGTACCTGTTCTTGCTTCTAAATGTCCTAGTTCAGTACTTACGTAAGGGAAGTTATCAGTTTACTCCATATTTGTTCGGTCTACCTAAGACAACGTATTTGGAGTTCGGCCAGAAGTGTGTACTCGCCTCTTGCCTCGCTATAACTTAATAAACACAACCATATTCGGAACTAAGTACTTAAACTACCTACTGAGAACCGAAACTTTTAAAGTATGTCTCATAAGATACAGAATGTTTGAATAATATTCTTTCTAATTAAGAAAACTAAATAGCTAGAGTTATTAATAAGTTTTGGGCAATTAGCCAAACGTTATATAAAAAGTATAGTCTTCATAAAAACTGAAGCCATTGGCTTATTAATAATCCCACCATTGTGGGTTTTGCTAATAATGTTGTCTCTTACCTACAACACAAGCATTGTATTTTTGCATCACCACGCTTGCTCAAGGTAGATCGCTGATCTCAAACATATATTTCCAAAAGTTCATCTAAAGATCGTCTTTTACCGTTAGATAATAAAATAAGAGAGAATAACTTTTGATAAAATCACATTCGTTCTGGGCAAATTTCGAAACAACCATCACACCGCATTCAAAGGATTCTGTTGAGTTATAAAGTTAGTTCTTTATCGTTTTTTGCACACGATGAATCTAATCTGATCAATGTTCTGAAATGCAATGAATTTATTCTGCTTACTACTAGAATACAAAAATCTGCAAGCAATATTTCATTTGAACCAAACAACTAGCTTCCTTTTCCCACATGGCTTTATTAATCAACGGATAAGAACTTGTCTTACTTAACTCTGTCCGGAAACATTCGGGTAAACGTTAGTGGCAACAGACAATTTGAATGCTCTGTAGTGGCTCCGTGCCAAACTTTGCGGTTACTTCTCCTGAGTTTTCGGGACCCCTGTGTATTAACAGTCGCTATCGATTGACCGCTTAACTATTTTAACAACTACGAGATGCTCACGGAAACTTTACAAGAATTTCTAATAACTAAGAGTATTTTAGTAGCATCAATTTGGAAATTCTCGTCTAAGTAATATGGAATATTAATGCCTAAAAGCCCTTGGGTACTAGTCTGTAACTAAATTCAGTCTTTTATTTTTTACTGGCGTATAAAACTGGCCAGATAAAAGAGAATTTGAATTGGATAATGTGCGTGGGTACCTTCGATAACAAAAAAAATAAAAGCAACGTACTTGGAAAACAAATACTGCGTAGGATCCGCTGTAGCAGCAAACTTATATTACTTCAGTTTCAAGGTTGTATAACCCCAAAAAGTTGTAATAAACTTATGCATTCCGATTTTCACACGTTTACACCTAAAATATCTATCGGGTCTATTGATCCCAAAGGGCAAAATATCCGACAAAAGGGTTTCGGAGGACACATACCAATAGATTAACAATATCAACGGGAACTCAGAACTGTCAAGACTTAAAACACCGCAAGGGATTCCGCCTTTTGACCCACAAGTTTTGAAATCGCCAAGTTTTACAAAGAAGTACCGTCACCTAATATCTCTGGTGGGTTTCATAATAAGTAGTCGTATTTTTATCTAATACTTTCGATGTACCCTTAATTTTTAGGGAACAAACAATTTTGCAAAAATAATGTTTCCGTTATCACGTAATCAGTGTGCTATTTTACAAATACTCTGACGAAACATGTTTGCTCAGTAATTATTATGGTCAGTAGTATTTTATTTTGTTTAATTCTCGATTTGAGTCTTTCTGAAATAGTACTTTGAAAGGTCATGATAACAGGTGCCAATGCGTTTAAATAGAGCTTTAAATGCATTCTTTAAAAGCATCATCAGGAATATCTCTTTTCTCAGACATAAATCTATACATATTTATACTACATACATGTAAGTAGTAGTTGCGGGTGACAAATACGTGGATTAACCTGTTAATTTTACAGGACATATTGTGTCTTCCTTGATGTATGTGTGATTGTGTCAGATAGTTAATTGGTACGATCTTCGCTGGACGCCTGAAGGCGCCCCAGGGTGTACGGATAAACGGAATCGGTTATGTTCAGAACAAGGCATGAGCAAAGGCGATTTAGTAAATAAAAACATTTATTTTTGACCTTAAATATATGATGATAAGATACTATTTGTTAGCGATACTAGAACTGTTTTTTTAACTTTTCCTCTATTATAGACAAGGATTAACTAAAAGATTGAAGTGAACATTTTTTCTTGAGGACGCTATAAGAAATTCTAGTAGGTAAATGTGACTTTTTTGTTTAGATGAATATAAAATATTTATATATAAATATTTGTTGCACATTAACGCAAATCTACTTATACTATATTGTTAAAGTGACTGCTTATTTTATTCAGTACTATGCTAGAGCGACTAGTTAGAAAGAAGATGATTCGCATATAAATAAACACAGGAACCATATTTAAATGACCTGGTGGAGATCTTATGGTAGCCACACTAGACAGTGATCATTTGTTAAATCCAATATAATATACAATTTATTCCAAATCCATTAAATAAACAAATACAGCACTATTTCATGATCGTTTGAAAAGTTAGCAATAATATATTTGAAATCTACTGAAATAAAAACTTGCAACATGTAAGCTCACAGTCAGATATTTCCCTGTGATGCATAAATCAGTTTTTAATACCATAAATTTAATACACTTGGGCACGAGACAAACAGGGCTCGGAATCATGAGATATCCGTTCAGTTTCCACCCAGATTTTCCCCAAGGAACCTGGGAAAGGAAAACCGTACATAGGTACGTAGGACGGTTTATGGTGGAATGTATTGTGATTGATAATAGTCGTAGCTGCTTATCGATATGAAAAATCACTCGTGATCGTGCGGATTGGTTGTAAAGTTGAGATTGATTTTCTACGCAACTGAAATGAATTTCCATCCTTTATTATTTGTGCTATTTTCAGACTAATTAATTAGTCACTTAAGATAAATTTAGAATGTACACGAGGACCTACTTACCCGACTTCTACTACCCGATTGCTGAAGTAGTAGCGTTTATCATTAGTCTAACTACGTTGTAAAAAACGTTCTTTTTTCTGAAGAAAGTGGCTGTACTTAAGAACCTTGAAACTACATTTAAATGTCTTTTGCCTATTCACTACTTACATTATAATACGACACTGGTCACTAAAAAGGCTAATGGAACTCCTGACGTTATTTGACCAAACAAAAGAAGGAAGGTCGAGCAACCCTTTGTAGCCAAAGAATTGAAAGAAAGGTACTTAGATTAAATGTCCAAAATGTTTTTTCAAGATTTTCCCACGTGTACACTTGGGTTTTTAAGTAATCTTCGGATAATGTGGACAAAACATCATGAAATATGTTCTATAAACAAATTTCCTCGAAGCTTCACAGAAAGGATAAGGAAGAAATATGATATTATTTAAAACTGTAGGCGTTGGGAGTGAATTTTTTTTATATAAAAAAATGTTCACAGATACCCTTCTGATGGTCAGTATTATTTTATTTCTATTACCAGCCATATTTAATAATAAGAAATAAAAACTGATTTCATTTCTCACAAACTTATAAGTTGGATAATTTAAATTGAGGACTTAAAGTATCCTTGTCGCAATTGCACGCTTTTCATAATTTCTATTTAATTTGCTAAGCTGTGAGCAAATTAATTTCCCACCGTAATTTGAATGCACCGTATTTCCCGAAAGCGCTGAAGGAAGTTGTCGTCGGAAGTAGTTAGGTCTAGCGGAAACAATGCGACGGCGGTAAGATGGCGGCGCTTCTATTCTAAATTTGAAATTTATACACGTGTGTTTACCTTCGCTTAAATAGTTTAGCAGAGCCAAGGATTACTTTAACTCTAACTATCTACAGCCATTGATAAAATGCTTCAAAAAAATCAGAAAGTTTCTTTGCTGGCTTAATAAATCACCTCCTAATAGATATTATTGTAAATAATGAATAAAACTAGCTTACCTATATATAACCTGGAAGAAATAAGTACAGTAAAGATCATCAGTAGAATTATTCAGTCTAAAAAGTTTTGATTGTCATTCGAATCGAATCAAATGAAAGCAGTTGTAACGTAAAGTTTATCTATAGCCTGTGAAATCTTATTATCTATTGGATTAATCTTTAATTTGTGTTGGTAGATATTTGTCCCTGCAATGGCTTTTGTTTTCGACGGTCGATTGAACATTCTTCGACATGTGGGTTCACCTCTTATCGTACAGAAAAATACTTACAATATTCACCAGGGCAACTCTGTCATTTTCTGATATAAAAAAATATCACATATTTTTATTCGTCATTAATTAGCAAAATAATGCCTGAGTAGCTTAACTTACTGTAAAAATAAAAACGTTTTATTGTGTTTCATTAATCAAGCATGGTTTCCAATGTGTCGACCTGGGTAAGGAATAATAAGGCTGATAAAACTTAGGCCGAAGAAGCGATAGTTTATTAATTTATTAAATTTAACACTAGTACAACAATGATCTAAAAGCAGACTTAATTCCACAAGGCATTCTCTAGCAGTCTACCTTGAGAGGTAATAACCACCAACATTTGACTCAATTTGCACTTCACGGTTCCTAGTATCGGATGTAGAATAATACAATAGTAGGTACGATACGTATCCAAATTAGTGACGTTGCTGAGATTTGCACAGAACACATCTCTGCATTCTGCATTCCTCTGCAATTACCACTAAGCCAACGTATGTTACCACGAATTATGTATCCATACTGTGCCTATAGCTTATTGTGAAGTGGTATTGCAGGAAGCAAACTGTTCTATAGTTAAGATCTCGTATTTTGGATGATAAGCTATCATTGACGTCATATACATATGTACCTATTTAGATTGTACATTTATTGTGTTTATATTATGTTGTTACTTTACCTAGATTTCATAAATATGAAGTTCATGGACTACCTCGTTGGTGTAATCATCACAGGCACACCTGCTGATCGTGCTTGCCAGGGTTATTCAATTTGGGAATGTTTTAACTCTCATTACTTAATTTGTAACTTGACGATAAGTAAGTTCCTTTGTCATTTTATGGAAACAGAGTATCAGCTTCAATACGCTATCGTTATAAATAAACAATAGTTTTTTTTACTAACCGCGCGTCACGCGCAGCTGATTTAAGAAAACAATTAATTATTTTATTGGAATACTTCAACTTCTACAATATAAACAGGTAAACGGTTGTTTTCCTGGTTGAAAGTTGAAGTGATTGATGTTTACATTGACGTACTACCTTCATAACTTGGAAATTATCGTGACGTACCTAAGTAACAATATATTATATTTGATTATTTTTTCCGCGTTAGAATTTCCCCTTAGGTAACGGATGCGTTCAAAAATATACATAATAATGTCACATTTACAAATACTCAAATCAGAACCACTTTAAAATAGATCATACGAGTAAGTCCTACCTATTTGTTGCGAGCGGGTATCGCCAACCGTGTTTTTTTAAACGTTAATCCTTACTCGTTTGCCTAGCCTTTTCCCAACTATCTTTGGGTTAGCCTCCAGTCTAACCCGATGTAGCCGAATAGTACTGTTTTACTTGAAGTGACTGCCGACTGCCTAGACGTGACTCGTTTAGTTTTTTTTTCCCAATACCTATTCTTCATGAGTCTCGGTCATCGTTTTAGTAGCGTTTTACCATGAGTATCTATATATGGTTTATGAAATGTGAAAGCGAGCAAGTATTTTTTTAATTTAATGACGTTATTAGTAACTCAATAAGCCCAAACACCATTTTCTTTCCGCTAAACAGTCCTTAACTACCCAGCTCCTAACCTAAGAAAAGGAAATGGTTCTTAAAGGCATCGTTATATTAACATAATGTTGTAGATGGCTCGAAGTATACTAACTGAGGGTACTGAGTACAATCCGACGGAAAATATTAAGCTATACAAGTAAATGAAACTCTCTCCTCAAAGCCCTTTTGCCTTTAAAGTGCACTGTTAAAATTAAATGAAAAATAATTCAGATCGTGTAAACTGACTGT
The DNA here is from genome assembly GCA_963891755.1 of Pyrrhia umbra. NCBI lineage: Eukaryota > Metazoa > Arthropoda > Insecta > Lepidoptera > Noctuidae > Pyrrhia > Pyrrhia umbra. Next base: position 6,645,993 of record OY982924.1, read on the forward strand.
CTGGGAAACTTGCAGGATAATAAGTATTAGGCAGAAAGGTCTCATATCTATATATTATTATTTTATTTTATATTACGACTAGTAGTTTCTCGCAGGTTCACCCGTGACCTGAGAGAACAGCTTTACAATCCGACATAAAATACCTACTATATCCTTCCTTAGAATTAATTTCAAAATTCCATCCCAAAATGTTTCATGCATAACAAAAAACAAACTGGCATGCGTTTTGTATAGGTATGAGGTTTTAAATCAGATGATCATAATACCCAGAGTGACTTTGCACTATGAAACTAAAATCTTGATTTTTGCATAAATTATATATCAGGTAAACCGGTAAAAGATTAAAACTATAGATTAAAGGGTATTTAAATAATAAGGAAATATAATTAGGGCATTAATTTACTAATTATTGGATAACAACTTACTAAGTACTGATTAATTTTATCAAATATAATTGTTTTGTTAATCAAGAAAAGATCTCTAAATCCAATCTTAAGAAATAATTTTCCTGCTAATGCCTAATTCGGAAAAACACATACTTAATAATCCATGATTGTAAGATCGGTCAAAATAAACATACATCAACATTACAATTTCAGTTATTTTTGCTATGACTTTCTTTTTAACTGATTTTATTTAGGGGCATTTGTCACCATGGACATGCGAGCTCCAACGTTACCTAACCTGCTATGACTTAAAACGTTTCATATTAGATACTATACATTTTGTAAGTATATCTAAAACTATCCAGGTATATATCAAAACAATGTCAAATATCAAAGTTTTGGATAGCTACGTAGAAACCGCGATCAGATGAATATTTTGTATAATTATTTTTATGTTTTGATATTGTAAATAGTGCGTTACTGACATAGGCATTTTTTTCGGCACATCCACCACAAAATGTATAGTTAAAAACTTTCTTACTTATTTTAAATTACTTACTTTCTAGTACCAAGAACCTCTGAGCTATGCCGCGGACACACAGACAGACAGACGGACAATCTTCAAGGGCGAATCTATAAGGGTTCCTTGTCGACTACGGAACACTAAAAAGCATCTCACAGAATCGGGTATAAAGCCGATTAGATATAGGAAATGTATGAACTGTTTAGAAACATTCCCAAATAGAATGGAAAGTGTTGGACTTGATCGAAAAAGATGGACCAACAAGCGTGTCGTAAATGTTTACTATTGTGTACATACCACGGAACTCTAAAAGTATCAGTTTGTCATTATTATGCTGCTTTAGGGTGTATTATCAGGAATACTAGCTTGTCATTTCCCATTCACACAGTACATTTGACGATAGTAAGCACTTACAAAATAAATAAAATGTATTTTAAACGTAGTCACAGTTAAACGGGCAGATACCGGGCGCCGCCGCTTTTTGTCGCCTCAATAAACTATCGGATTCACGTGAAAATGGCTTGCAAAAATTTATTTGTAACCATTTTTGTATTTGCCTGTATTGTGACATGAAGAGGCGATGACTATGAAGCCTGCGATGAAAATGGGATCGTGTAAGTTTATGTGGATATTTTTACAAGAAGACAAATATTTCTCTTTCATGTTTAACAGTCAAAAGTAGTCTGATTAATAATCTGATCGAATTTGACTTTGAAATAGTTTTATGGGATGAAAAATGATAATTTTAATTATCATCATTTTTGCCAAAGCAGCAAATAAAATTAAATAATGCTCTTTATAATGAATCATATAATTTTATTCCTAAATAGCTTTTTCACGCGGCTTCACCCACATCCTGTGAGAACTACTTTGCGCACCCAAATAAAAAAATCATAAGTGTTCAGTTTTCCAGGTATGTGCAACTATGTGCATTCAAATCCATTCGGTAGTTTTTGCGTAAAAGATTGATAAACAAACATTCATACACACATAACATTTAAACATAAAACACAAATTTTCGCATTCATAATTTATGTTGGACGATACTCATCATTGGAAAGGCAAACAAACGATAATATAATTGTTGCATTAAAATATATGCAGTTTATGAATCTAGTAAAAAGTATATTTTCAACAATGTAATAATTCGTTCCTTCAAATCTTTTCATAATTGTTTACATCAAACCTCAATAAGTGGAATACCAGAAATTCGTTTTGTTTTAAACAAAAGCAAACTAGGTACAAACCGCAGTACACGATTTAAATTGAAAATACTTTTATTGCAGCAGTTCAGTGTAACATGAATTATCTGGAACATTTTATTGCGTTTTGTACATTCTGTTGAAAAGCTAATTATATTTTCACATTTGTAGTTCTATGCATTCTACAAACTCTTATAAAGATTATTTTAGTAAGCAGTGCTTATCCTACTAAAGCGAAAGGAAGAAAGAGAAATATAAAAGTTTACAATATCAAACAGCAAACACCAATTTACCAAATGTTAGGCCTTCAACCTAAAAAAACCGGCCAAGTGCGTGTCGGGCCACGCGCATTAGGGTTCCATAGCACGTTTTAGTTGGTCGACTATAACTCTGTAACCGGTTAAGCCTACTTAGCCGTGATAGTTTTCCTTGTAAATTCATAACATGTGCTACGTCTGTGTTTTTTTTTTCATATTTCTAGGAATAGCCATTCAAAAGTTAGAGGAGGGGATGCTTGCATCAAACAAAAATTTGCACTTAAAAGCTAGATATTTCACAAATGGCTCACTTAAAAATAATCTTCACACAGCTAGTTTTTGAAAGACCTATCTAACGATACCCTACATGAAGGGATATGCGAAAAAAAATTATTCATCCCCAGCTAATATTCATTCAGCTTTCTAATACCAAGAACCTCTGAGCTATGCCGCGGACAGACAGACGGACATGGCGTAACTATAAGGGTTCCTTGTCGACGGAACCCTAAAAAGTATGCTTGCTTCATCCGTTGGTTTCCACCATGTCAGATCGAAATCTAGGTGACTAATTTGTGTATAGGTATGTTAATTAAAAATTTTCGTTCGCAGGTATAGCATCGTGTTCTGGTAGCCGAATATGTTATATATTCTTAGGTATCAAAACACAATAATGTCGAAGCGCAAATGCTGCAATACTGAATATTGTTTTCTTCAAGGCCGATGCGACTGATGAGAATGCCCTAACTCGAAGCTGTGGGACGAAACTGCAAAGAAGGGCGTGAACGACGAGTGTTCTGATTATACTAATGTGACTGAAAAAGGGGACTAATTTATATATTGGTAAATGAAAATTTATGTAACAAATTATTAATAAAAACACGATATAAAAATTAAACTAAAATAGAAGAAAAAGGTCGGTATCAAAATATTTATCCGCATCGCTGTCAGCGGGATCGTGCCCAAAAGGCTGGCTGCACTGCCACGTTGGACGATATATTTGGTTGATAAATATGGGTTATATGTATTATTTTTTACGCTCGTTATATTCTATTTTGAGGATACATTAAAACTGACACAGTTTCGTTTTAATTAAATATTAAAACAAAATAAATTTTATCGCATGATCCCAGATTTCAAGTCTGTACAAAAGTAAGTTCGTGTTTTCCCCAATTATCCATAAATTGTATCTAAAACATAATATATAAATACATTTACTTCGTGGTTATTTGATACATAATTCCCATAGATAAGACGATACTTGTACTATAAGACGAAATATTTCTGTACCTCTTCAGGGAGTAGAGGCGTGATTTGTTTCGTTACGTCAGGACTATACACGCACGATTCGTCTATTGTATAGTCCAATTTATGACAGTTCAACTTCATACAGAGGCAATAGAGCACGAACGACATGCGTACGCTATGTAGGACAGCCAGACAATGCGTGACAGCCCTATGCCATGTTCGCTTTATTTGGAGTGTATTTTTCGAAATTAAAAGCTATCGTAGAAGTACCAATAAGAATTAATCTTACCTTTAAATTTTCGAAGGGTGTGTACTGTGTTATTAAACGCATCTAACGAATGTTGTTTGCGAGAGGCTAGCGAACTGATTGCATAGATTACGAAATGTGATGTGGGTGTGTGTATACCAAGTAAATAGTTGCAGTAGCTGCACGAGTGGGGCACGTTTGTCAAATGTGTTCGGTCCCTAAGAAAATTTCTCGCGCATCATACGTGATAATTTACAGGATTACTGATTGATAAAATAAAACAAACATCTTTGTTGTGCAGTTAAGTTATAAAAATGTCAACCGTATATCATTTAAATACACATTTGCATATATCAATAAATATTGCGAAGAAAAAAGTCAATACTCAACATTTCTTAAGATGAAAATCATTTCTGAAGATGAGAATGATACATAGTATAAATATTAAATACAGACAGACTAACCACCAGACCAATTAGTTATTCCAATTCGAAGAGATAGAATATTAAATGTACCCACCTAGACCACTCTGCTTGCCTTTTAATCTGAACACTGAAAATTAACCGGAGCGGTCCTGACCAATTGACTTGTACAAGCATATAGATACCTAATAAATACTATCAATGAATATTCATACACCGATAGCATTGCAAATTGGGTTTTTATTAACAGGATTTTTCAAACAAATGGAAATTACTTACGAATGCAAAGTGAGATAGTTGGGAAAGCAAATCGAACTTCAAAAAATTGCATTTTTTATTTTGTTATAGAATGATCATTCTTTTAAACTGATGGAACGTGTAGATAATTTATATATATAAGTGGGAATGTTGTTAAATTTGAAAAAAAAAATTTCTATTTGGTAGCCCAATTATTGAGGCTAAAACAAGCTACTAACGTTTAAGGTCGAGCAAAAAGGAAAACGTGCAGGTTGGCGATGCAACGCGGTGGGTCGGGATCCTCAGTTTAATATAATTATGTAATATGAAAAACTATATCATTTTCACTACATTAATTAAAATAATATTTGTTAAAATTATAATGTTATTTATTAAAATAAGTGATATTTTAATTAAACATAGATATTTAAAATGCAATTTATGTGTGACCATATTTAATCCTAAATTCCGAAACAATTTAAAATATAATGGTCATACATCTAAAACTTATATTCTCTCCAAAGGAATAAAAAAGATTCTAAAAAGCATCTTTAATTTATTCGACTTAACTAAATAAATGAATAAGATCCCTTATGGATTCTATTATCAAGTGTGTGAAAATACAGGAGTTCCTAGCTTCCTAGGTTAGAGTTTACGTGATAACCCGGGAAGGCCAACCTCGCTTCACGTTTGTACCAAACACGTGTTTAGTACACGTTATCAACTTCTGATAAGCCACAATGTCATACTGCATCTATTATTGTTTAGCTCCATAGAATAACAATGCCAGCGGTACTTTCGAAAACCATGTAGGTTATTTAATTAAAATGTTATGAAATCATTAATTGGTCTGGCTACTTATCTATATCACACTTATCTCTACGTAACGCTAATTAGTGTTATTAATAAAAAAACTGCTGCATCATGAAACATTATCCATCGCGAATATCTTTAATTTATATAATATAACATTTGTTAAACGATTATAATTATATTCAATTTAAAATAACCGGCCTATTGCGAGCCTAACTCGCGCACGGAGGGTTCCGAACTTTGGAAATAAAAATAACTCGCAATCATCGTGTTTATTTGGTTTGTTTGTGAAGGAAAATTGCTGATTACTACAAAATTGTGATATTTTATTACGTGCCGGTGTAGTTCGTATACATTCATTCTGAAATTCAAATATAAACTAATATTTACAAATGGGAATGTAACTTTATCTATCTGCAATGGTAGACGGAGCTAATATTAGTATTATCTGCAGTCAGTTGTTTCTGCTTGAGTGTTTGTGCACATTTATTAGATTCTGTTTACAAATGCGACCAAAGCCTGATGTAACAAAAAATAATCTCGACTGTTTTTTTTTAAGTAAAACCTGGCACATTAGCTAGCCTATTATAAGCACTTAGAGTAAACAATATCTGATGTAGCTACTCTTATAAAGTGGGTTTTAAGTAAAAGCGTGATACACGCGAAATAGTATTTAATACATAGTTACCTACTAACTTTCTAACAGTTTTTCCTCTATAAAATGTTAAATAACGTTACTATAAAACGCCCGATTGAGTATTGGAATAGTCCAACTTTTCTACGTTCACGAAGCGATTCTGAGTATATAGCTGAAGTGCAATTTAACCACATCGAGGGAAATGAATTTGATTCATTCAAAAATTATTTTTGTTTTTAGTTATTTTTGCTAAATAAGTATATGAAAAACAATTTTTCAAATTGCTGCAGCGGTTTCTTTTAAGCAAAATTTGCATTTTCATTACGGATAATATGAAAAAATAAATAGCTCTCTTTGATTTGATCATAAAGCTGTTGGTCCCGGCATCATCATTTGTAGATCCTTAACAGTCTTTACGGGTAGCCAGAAGCCAGAAATTCTGACAACCAGTCTTATCAAGGATTTGATTTGTATAGTATCATATAGCCAGCCGCTTCATGTTAAACTCTGGTACTCAGCTGCATCCCGTTTAGACTGAAAGCCAACATAGCTGGGAAAAGGCCAGGCAGATGATGATTTGAACATAAAGAATGAATACTTAACAGTAACCCAAATGATTATTTGCATTGTTAAATTATCGTTAAGAGTTTAGAAGTTAAAAGTTGTGAGTAAAGCCTGAGGTCTCCCTTAAAAAAACCTGAGTTTGAATTCCTTCTGCAGCCCAGTGAGCCCAGAGTACGGGTGTATGCTTGAATGGCAATTAGAATTTATAACATAGGATTTAATCATGACCGGCGTGATGTTATGTTGGTTGCTTTTAATTTGACACTCAATATCGATAATTAGGGTGAAGTTCATCGATAAATGGTTACCTAATCGGCCCGTTAATTAAAAACATTTTTTAACCACGACGCGGGAATTTTCGCGTTATCCCTTTCTTGTCCAACCCCGGATACCAATCCTGGGAACGTTCGATTACCAAATCGACCGTTTAAGGAGTAAAAAACCCAAATGATAAGGTATTCATCGTGAGACAAAAGTTTGAATTTATGGTAAACAGCTGTTTTGAGTTGATCGGACTGTTATCATGTCGGTGAACTTGGACCTTATTGTTAACTTCGATTTAATCATCATTCCTGAAAAGCTTCCGATTTTCCTAAAATATATAGGACTTTTACAATGTACGATAGTATTGTGTATTGCTTACAATGCGCTGGAAAATTTCATGCAACCTTTTATCGGTCGAGTTGATGACCTGATTGATATTTATTTATAATAGATACTTATCTGTGTTGCTTTTAACCTTTACATTAACTTTATAGGCAGTTAACGGTTATTAATAACAGATAATACTATATTGAAGTGCCATTGCATATTTATATTTACGCCTGGTAAGTCGTTTTGCTAGCTAAGGAGTACAAGATTCCTTCCCATTTTATTTTAAAATATAACATGTAATAAAGCATAGTTGAGTTCAATTGTTCCGTCTTTTGTTTCAGTACAGAAATTCAAGATGTTGTGTAACGGCTTCATAGCAGCTTTGTTAGTTCTGGCAAACATAGCACCAAGTTTTGAAGATCCTATTGGCGATCCCAAACAAGAAGAATGTAAGAAAATATCATCGTGTTCTTCGTGCATATCTAAAAGTTTCTGCACGTGGTGCGTCACCAAAAGTAAATGTACCAAGCAATCATGCGGCAACGATAACATCATTTTCCCTCAAGGGTACTCCTCTATAATGGCTGGCCCGCAGTTCTGCCCCAGGGTCGTGGAACCGGAAGAAATGCTGACTCTAAAAAGTGGAGCAAAACAAATTATTGCTGTGAAAATTACTCAAATACATTTGTATATGGCATTTACTCCGTGGAAATGTAAAATAGATTATAACGGAACGCAAATGACAGTGGTGGCGATGTTACTGGGTGACCAAGTATTTTGTGAATCTGTGCTACTTACTAACGAGTCTCATGAACCGCACGCGAGCGGCAGTGTATCAGTACTGTGGGACTACAGTAAATCCTTTGATGGATCTGTTCCGTTTAAAGTGTGCCGCTGTGACTTAGACCCTTATTGTAAAGCTTGTAACAAATTAACTTTAGGCCAATAGATTCAGTGCTACTTTAAGATACGATTGTACATATTAAATTGCCGTAAGAGTTTTCTATTGTGTTATTTAAATCAAACGTAAAGTATCTAGTTGATCTCTATGCAAAATAGTGGTTATTTAATTCATTAACTTTTTTATATTCATTCAATAAGGAAATTAATAATAATTTGATTTAACTTGTTAAACTTTCTTTACAAGTACTTGTACCACTTAAAGTAAATCGTTCACATACTTCTTAGACAGCTGAAGCAATATCATTAAGACATTTTACAATTGCACTAACATTCTCTAATAAGCAAAGGAGGTGAAACCTTTGCGAATTATACTGTGATAAACTATTCCACGACTATATTTGTTTTTTTTTTTTAATTTGAATTTCCATTAGTTAATGTTAAAACTATTTTATCACTAGTCACCAGTCTGACATAATTATTATTCTTGTACATTTGCATTTTACATGGGCTTCATCAAAATCCTTTTATTCAAAAATGTTATAGAAGCGAAAGTTTCTCTGTTACTCTTTTAAGGCAAAACGGTTTAACCTATTTAAATGAAATTTGCTATGGAGTCAGATTGAAACTATTATTATGAGATATACATTGCATGAAGTAGTTTTCTCAGGATACGAGTGAAGTAGTGGAAAAGCTAGTAGGTAAAGGTATAGAAAATGATAACCACACAGCGAAAAACATTGTACGTAATAATTATCTACTAAGAATTAGAATCATATCTGGGAGTAGGGATGAATGCACAACCATGAAATGGCAAAACTTTAATTTCCTGTGTTGTTGTGAAGCGACCGTAAAAACGATAAGCCTCGTACGTATATTTCGAAAGCTAACAACGTCGTGAAAAAAAAGAAATTTCAGTAGGACTGGGTTTTTGATAAGTCCTCTCTTGAACATTATGCGCGCACTATGATAGCCGGCAGAGGGGGCGTTTACTACTGTGCATCGTACTCGTGTAGGTAAAAATATGATATTATTTCAAATTATCAAAGTAGATTGGTAACCAGTTACACCTACAAGCTCCTTGCTCAGATGCAGCTTTGAGTAATCATATTTTTTTTTTAAATAAATAATTGCATACTAGGAATTACTCTTATATCGTAGGTGCGTTTACAAACATTCATTCATCATCATCATCAGCCTATATATTGTCCCACTGCTGGGCACAGACCTCTTCTCATACAGAGAAGGCATGAGCATTGATCACCACGCTTGCTCAAAGCGGATTGGCGATTTCAGACTTTAAAGTCCAGGTTTCCTCACGATGTTTTTCCTTCACCGTTAGTCAGTGACGTCTAAGATATACTTAGAGAGTATATACGACTTTAGAAAAGTCACATTGGTACTCGTGCTTTAGTTCACCGTGCGGGAGTCGAACCCGCGACAGCGCAGCATCCAATTGCTCAGCCACTACGTCAAACGAGCCGTCTATGAATAGGTGTGTTGATTTAACGAATAATTCATCATATTAATTAAGCAAATATCTCTCAATTAAAACTTAAATGTCGCCTCGAAACAATAGCATTAGCAATAGTGCAGCATGAGATAGCATAGGCTCGCTATTTCTATTGTGTCGTATGAATTGTTGCGAACCTCCTCTTCCTCTATAAGCCTACTGCAGAGCGGGAAAATCCATAGAATTTAGTATGTTCAAATTCGTAGAAATACTTCTATACAGTAATATAGTAGGTGCCTGGGCGACCGAAATCCGCTCAGAGCTTTTTTTGTCGTGATAGACAGATAGACAGTCAAAGTCTCACCATTATTAAAAGTATGTAGGTACTAATTGTACAGTTTATTACACAATATGTCACCAACATAATCTCAATCAGCTAATCAAAGGACTTGTGTAGTACTGACAGCTGGACCCAGACGCTTAATACCGGCTCACAAAACATTAAGACGGGACTACACGGCTCCCTAATTACTACTAAGTAGCACTATCTATTAGAGACGTTGGCTTGATTGCACTAACATAAAGAAACAGATGTATGGTATTGTGAGAACACAATAATGTCCTCTAGACTGAGGGTCGGTCACGGTGGTCGGGCGAGACCACATATACGCAGCGGGTATTAAAATGCACAAACGTATGGATAGACACGGTGTACTCTCTATTTTTGATTCTTAAAAGGTTGTATTATGCATATTTTGTAGGATTTCTTTATAAGTTTCATACGTAACAACGTAGACAATTTAAACTTAGGATGCAAAAAAAACTGTCAACAAACAAAAAATGTTCGGTTTGATAACTATATTTACTATTTATAATATTGCACAGAATATACTGGAGCCACCCTTGCTTTATCTCTATCTAAGCTATCCACTTATCTAACCGAGTAAGTTGCTCTTTTCAATTAACAACCGTCACGGGCAATTTTTCTTTCTACTAAAGATACTTTCTGAGTGAAAAGGGGAAAGAGCTATGTGCTTTGTAGTTTTATTTTATTACTAGAACTTTACGCTTTAAAAAGAAAAGGGTTTGTTGACTAAAGTTGAGTTGAATTATATGCAACGAGTTGTTTAGTTTACCACGATTTTCTTTTAATTTAAGGTATAATTTTAGTTGAAATTGGTTCTATATTGGATACAAACGTTTAGTACACACTTTTGGATAAAAAGGTAATTTTAAGCGTTTATTAGTATTTTGTTATACCTTTGCCTTATTCTGACACAATATTTATTAATTTACGGTAACATTAGCCGAATTATTAGTTTACTTATTCTACACTCCCTTTATTGAAATACCATTAAGATTAACAGAAGAATTCACCAGCCTATTAGTTTGTATTTGTACAAAATAGCACTGCAGAATTTATTACATTTTCAGTTTTCCTATTTTCTGTAGTAAGTGTGGTGTACTTATTATTTCATTGAAGCCATGAAATAGAAGGGTAACCATTGTCACCACAATACTGTCTCCAGTCTGCTAAAAGATTGTTAACACTGCCCGACCTGGGAATCGATTTCATCATGTTCAACAGTGATGCTTGGATACACTATTCCGGATTTACATATCATCGGCAATTTCACATATAGATAAATCAACTAACTCCCTAGGAAACATACGTTACTATATGCGAGGTGTTTTAGCTATCAATAAATACGAGTATACGTATTATCTCTGCATAGCCATGTGGTTCATAAATATTATTAAGTACTGCCTATATTCGGCATACCGTACATTTACATAATAATTTCACATAAATTAATTAATTAAAAACAAATTAAATCCTGTTTTGATAATTTAAACTGTATCTTATAAGATTCACTATTCATCAAGATAGTGTATGGATATGGATTGCGTGAACAATCTATTTTTTGCTATTAAATAAGTACCATTATTTCTATCAAAATCAATCTTCATCAAATCAGGATAAGACCTTATTTGTAAGTCTCATTATCAGTGATCACGTCATCATTATCAGACGTCACTCATTGCATGAGTGTTGCAGGCAGCGCTTTTTGAGTAAAGACGTTTGAATTTAATGGTGTTAAAGTCCAATATTATTTCGATATATAGGTAGATACAATTCTTAATGATTTGGAACTTACTTTACCTAATTTATGATTCTATTAAATAAACTCAAATAATTGGGAATTTATATTTTTTACAAGCTTTGCTCTAATTTCGTTTCAGGTCTAATTATGTCAAAGACGTATTATCTTACATTGTCTTAGTCATAGCTACATCTAGATCACAACCTTGAATGATAAATAGGTACCTACTATTAAACATTGATATGAACGCTTATAATAATCGAGCGATAAATATCTATAATTAGTTTAGGCACATTTTTTTTAACCAGCTTATTTCGTTTTGGCCACGCGCCGTGTATATATATCCGATACCCGATAGCTCTATAGTAAACCTACTTAGCCGTGATAGTGTTCCTTTTAACTCCGTTATATATTCTTATGCCGTGACGTTTTAAAAAAATCTAGAACAGCCATTTATAAGATAAAGGGAGTTGAAAACTTTTTATTTCGTAGACTGATATCTTAATTCGAAAATGTTCTTCACACACTTGCAATGTTTTTGAAAGACCTATTCATCGATACCTCACGCCATAGGGGTACCTAACATGAGAAAATCATCCTCACTTTACATAATATAGGAGATACTCTAAAATAAATATTTTTTACAATTTTATTTTACCACTTTGTCGACGTGGTACGACACTCGCTATTATTACAGCTTTTTAGTAAAAAGATCTAAAACGACGACGCTAGTACGAAGAATATAACCTATATTCTTCGTCCTAGCGTCGTCGTTCCTAAACATAAAATCTACATGGTTTTTCCACCAGGGCCGAGTTAAACACACCCTGTATGACGAATGTCGTATCTCTATATTGATAAATTTACCTTTTTAGATTGTTTAGAAAATACGCAAGTTTTTATAGCTATTTAAATAGTTAGTGCCAGTATTTTTTTTAATGGGGCAACATTTTCTGTAACCCAAAAATTTTGATGTGATTTAATTGATTTTTTAAATGGCTTATTATTCTACTTTTTTGTATTAGTGGCAGATAGATTTTTTCATTAGAATAGATTCATTCTGCACTTTAATCCTTAAAATTCTCTTCAAATCCTTAAAATTCTAATACATATGTATCTCTTAAGTATCTCGAAAACTAATGAAATTTTGCAATACCTAAGGAACCCTCAAACTTTATAGTTTCGCTATGTCCGTCTGTCCGCCTGTCTTTCTGCGAGTCTGTGTGTCCGGGGCATAGCTCAGAGGTTTTTAGTAATAGAAAGTAGAAATTTGAAACGCAATTGGCCGGTCTTTTTATTCTTATCGGTACATCTTATGAAAACGAATTGCATTATCTATATCAGACAACATCTTTCTGTTAATTAATTTAATTCAATTTATTAATCACACCTTATCAACAATCTTTTTAAATCAACAATTATGGCTAGCTACTTGAAATTGGCTAACGAATCAATAGTTCTTAAATTCAATTACTATTTTAAATTATATTACTAAGAAGCTTCTACACCTGCACTTAAGTACAATTCTATGCTAAGTAAAGAATATTAGATAATGAAATTACGTACTTTCCATGTATGTATATACGATTACTAGTATGTTGTTAAAACTATAGTTAGCTCTCCACCTTTATTCCATCCCTAATATTTATAACATACAAGCGGATTGGGAATAAATATGAAAAAAAAACTTGATCCAAGGAGATTTGTATTTATATATAGGTACTTACATATAAAATGCTTTGTCCTGAATGACTGACGGATCAACGCTCGGCCTAAGTGACCCCCCACACTAGCGTCTTTCGAGCGTCATTTTACATATATGTATGTATGTATGGGAGATACTGCGATCTCTCTCGAGCGTCATCGTCGTGTCAGCGTCGACGCGACGTCGACGCCGCGGCGACGTGACGTCAGCGCTTACGCGGCGCCAGCGCAACGTTTTTTACGAACAAGTACGTCGACGCCCGGTAACGCGACGCCAGCAAAGCGTCACGTAGCCGGCCAGCACTGACGTCACGTCGCCGCGGCGTCGACGTCGCGTCGAGGCTGTGCGGACGCTGACACGACGACGACGCTCGGAAGACGCTAGGGTCATTAAAATGCTGATAGTAGCGACCTGAAACTAGACTGGTGGTTTGTATGACGTAGGAATCCGATAAGAAAGTATTTTCGGAAATTCTACTCCTAAGGGGGTGAAAAAGGGGGGCAAAGTTTGTATGAAACTCTGTCATTTTTAATTTGAATTCGTATACAACACTCGGGCGAAGCCGCTGGCGGAAAGCTAGTAAGTAATATTAGATATATAGCTTATACTACTTTAATCACGCCCAATCGATTAATCTATTAGCGATATAGATAATAATCGTCTGCGAATAATTACTATTCTCGATATAAAACATCCATTTCCAACGTTTTTATTAAGCGCATCAATCATTAAAAGCTAGATAAGGTCAAAATCGATTACCCCAGCCCCAAACTATATGATGACTCTTTCTAAAGATCCATGATCAGCAAACAATCGCCTCGTTATTCGATAATTGTTATGAAATATTTCACAATTACGAGAAATAATTGATTGAGATCGTTGATTGAAGATATTTTGAAAGGAAATAGGAATGGCAAAGTAATCAGTCGATATCTGAAAATATTACCCATCAAATATGAAAAATAACACAGATCTACCAACCTTCGAGGTACGAACTTTGAAAATGGACTCAACAAAAAAAACGCAATAAATTTCCTTCGCACACACATGTTAAACTGCGTGACACAAATAATAAATAAACTACAGAAATACCTTCCATGATAATGTACATCAAATTATTTTTTTAATGTAGCCTTAAAGTTCCTTCAGACCTTCACCTCAAGAGATTGAGTTTTTTCGATATCTTTTTTACTTTTCGAGATATATATTCGAGATATAATACAAAATCGGGCAAAAATTGCAGTATTTTTCTAATTAAAAAAAAAGTATGATATCTGTTTTGTCTTTACAATTAAACAACAAAATATCCAAAGAGGTTGTACAAGTAATGAAATAAAACTTATTAATTGCTCCATGAACTTTTTCGACATCTGATAAAATCCGACATGGCTATTTATGAATGTGGCTGACAGTTGAACTAACGCTGTCTACCATTTTGAAATATCATTTTAGGTGATACCGAATGAAAAAATATTTATACCCAACTATAACTACATAAAAATAAAGCCGTATTCAATTAGGCTGGTTTCTGGCCCAAACTAGTTAGGAACGAGCAGTGATGATCTGCGATGCCTGTGGTATTGGAGTTGTCTATCGACTGTAGTGACTACCTGATAATCTAGTAGATCTTGGCTTATGAGCCACCTATAATGAAATATGTGTTAAATATTTAAATAGCATATTTTCAATTGAAATTATTGTTACCCGTTCATGGTGAATAAGTGAATTGTTATTAATACTTCAATAACCGGAAATTTCCATTAATTGGTAACATATACAGTGACATTCTAAGATGACAACATTCGATGCATTTCAATTTTCGCCATAATCAAGCCATAATCTTATAGACAAAGGGAATACAATACTTATAGATTCATGTTGAACGATTTCATGGGATATTGTTCGTATCCTTGAGGGTGGATGTGCAGCGTAATTTATGTGCATTCAATTATTAAGTTCGTTGATTATTCTACTAAAGAATTGACTCTAAAAGAGTGATTATTTGCGGTCACTCAATCGATAAGTAAGAGCATTTAAATATATCGTCGGGATTAATCATCGGTGAATTACTGATATGAAATGTGAGTATCTGTAAAGTAAAACTCTTCTAAGCCATCTTCGCTTCAGGTTTGAGAATATTTTGATACCACTATCAAATATGCCCTTGCCACGTAAAACTGCTTAAAGCTTTATGAAGAACTGTTTCCTTTAGCCTATCTCACATAAAACAGTCTGAGCTGAGTTAATAGTCAATCAATCACGAATTTTTCAATTCAAAGATTTAGATACAACGAAACCTCACTATTGAGTCTTGAATGCCCATTCACATAGACCATTCTCCTTCAGCCAGCACAGCTCTTTAGAGCATAATAATCTTTAACAAAACTTTTTCAAGGAAACACATTTAGGATCTCATGTTTTTGAAATTCACTTATTGAGAAGTATTTGAAAAACTGAACACAAGCATAAAATAAATGAACATTTACCTTTTTTATTCCAGGCGTAGAAATCCCATCTACATCACAATTAAGAGAAGTTAAAAGATTGTTTATAAATATATACGAAATAAGAATACAGCTCACTTTATAATATTAAAACATATGACGTGTTCAATGAGTTATTATATTTATTGAAAAAAGACACGAAAATAATTGATATGACAGTGCCACCAACCACTCAATTTTTGAATAGACTAAAAGAATTCAAGAACATCCAAATATACCCAGAAGCTTTCGGTAGTACTATTGCTTTTTGGTGCAGAACTAATTGGCGTGGAATCCTGTCCGAGTTTATTTCTACCCTGATGCTTGTATTACTTGGCTGTATGTCGTGTGTGCCCATCCCAGGTATACACACCACCATATTCGCGGCGTTTGGGTTCGGCTCCGCAGTCATGTTCAATGTTCAAATATTTGGTCATATATCGGGAGCATTTATGAATCCGGCAGTAACATTGGCATCAGTCATCTGGGGGAATACCTCCTTAGCTTTGGGAATCATTTATATATTAACTCAATGTATTGGGTCGATAATTGGTTATGGGATCTTAATTTTATTGTCTCCGATTGACTTATTAAACGAAGGCGTATGTGTCACAAAGCCGTATATAGGAATGTGTGGGATCCAATCTTTAGTGATTGAAATATTTATTACGGCTGCCCTATCCTTTCTGTGTATGAGTGTTTGGGATCCAGTAAACGAGAAAAAACAAGACAGCACCCCACTAAAGTTCGGTGTTACAATTCTCGGACTTATTTTTATTGCTGGACCGCTAACTGGTGCTAGTATGAACCCAGCAAGGAGTTTGGGGCCTGCGGTCTGGACGGGCCACTGGACTCAACACTGGGTCTACTGGCTTGGACCACTCCTGGGCAGTGGATTGGCGGCTGTACTATATAAGTACGTATTTTTTAAAAGATTGCTCACACAGATAGATAAACATTGAGACAAGAGAATAGACACAGTTGTATAAAATGAAACCTAATTTAAGATACATGCCTAGTCCTAAAAATAGTCAAATATTTCTTCTTTAATTATTTTATATCTGTTGTATAAAGCAAAGATTAAAATATATTTGGAATCTAAAAGCTTTTTCAATAATTACAAGGTTTAGTTATTATACCGAATCCATGAATCTCTCCCAATTATTATAGTTAAAAATAATGAGCAACTTGAAAAGCTCTATTTCGCTCATAATGTAGTATCGATGAAGAGCACATCAATTTGAAAAATGTGTGACAATCGCCTACATTAGGCCATCCTTTACGAATAACGTTTAATGACAAAAAAACTAATTCCAAATTACTCCCACACACTTATAGTTGTGTAAAGACGCTGTGTTGTATGTTATGTAAACAATGTTTTCTAACTATTTTATACAAAAAAAAGTATTGATAAAAGGATACTAAATCTGCTGCAGATATTATTCACAACATTGCACAACATGAGAAATCACTTAATATTAACAGATGATTCGTTAATTTGATAGACATAGGTACAATCTTACTAATATTTGTTATCATCCAAAAACTAAATGAAATTGGATACAATATGGAATACACTTAGTTTATAACTTATTAACACATGATATTACACTTTTTATCCAGGTAAGCCCAATTCAAAGTCCAAGTAGATGAAGACACGGTAAAGCAGTTCAGCATTGCGGGTGAAACTGCGGGAAACAATTAGTATAAAATAATATAAATGCATTTAATAATTACTTTTAAAAAGTATTGCTTTAAAATTGTTTTTATGTACATATTATATTTATTAAATAAAATTAATCCCAATTTCACAATTTACAGACACAATTCACGAAACACGCTAATTAATAATAATCGGGTGTTTCATTGTAGGGCTGAAAATAAGAGATAACGATCGCTCTATCTGTATCAATATCATTTTATCACTATGACTGTGCGTTGGGAGACACCTATATATTTTTAAGCTCGGGTGTGATGTTAAACAGTCGCGTTTGGTTTCAAACAAACATCACAACTTGAAGTGAAATAATTTTACCGGTAAAATAAAACAACTAGAAAATTTACTGTGTTGATATAACGTGTAGTTGAGCTTAATATTATAGTTAATTTTGTGAAAACGGACTTTTGCGATCAGTTAATATGACGATGCTGCAGATCCCTCAAGTAGTGACAGAACTCAAAATAACGCAGGATGACCAGCAGCTTTCAAAACGCTCCCTCTATTTATGGTGGACCGACTCGTGGCGACTGATCCTATCAGAATTTCTTGCCACTTTGATGCTTGTATTATTCGGTTGCATGTCATGCTTACCTATGGAAGGAATCGACACCAATATATACGCGCCATTTGGATTTGGGTTCGTAGTTATGATAAACATTCAAATTTTTGGACACTTATCTGGATGTTACATGAACCCAGTGGTGACTACGGCAACGATTATATGGGGCAGGACTCCCGTCGCAGTTGGAGTCATGTACATATTAGCTGAATTTGTCGGAGCTTTATTGGGTTATGGAATTTTAATAGCATTGTCTCCGTTGGACTTGGTGGCAAATAACGTATGCGTACCTATACCGTACGTAGGCTTGACCGACCTTCAATCGGTGGGTCTGGAAGCGGTTCTGACAGGTACGCTTATTTTGCTTAACTGTGGGCTTTGGGACCCAATCAATGCAAGTGACCAAGACAGTTCACAAATAAAGTATGGTTTGACAGTCGTTGGGCTTTCTCTTGCCGGAGGATCGTTGACCGGTGCGACCATGAACCCGGCTAGGACTCTAGGAATTGCAATTTGGACTGGCTACTGGGCCCACCACTGGGTATATTGGGTTGGACCATTCTCGGGGGGTATCGTGGCAGTTTTATTTTATAAGAACGTCTTTTTAGGAAAGGAAAAGAAACGTGAAGTTGAATAAATTCGAATAGTAAAGTGCACTTAACTTTATTAATGAACAATCATGTTTAGTTTAATAACAATTCAAATCCTGTAAATATTATCTTTCTGTTTATATTACGAAATAACTATAAAAAAATACTATGAATGTATTGCGTGAGCTTTTACAGGTCAGTTAGATAGATAAAAATCTAACTATTTTTATTTTTTATGTTTTTCTGTGATTTTAATATAAACGTAATTTATTTAAAACACTTATGTATTTTAAAGCAAAATTTACAAGCATTGTCATCTTTATTACTGGATTATATGGAGTATTTACTGGATTTCTTATAGGTATTATCTACTGGAATCTGAATAACATATTTAGGTAAACCCATTGGCCCGAATTGTAACGTTACAAAAATATATAAAAATATTAAAATATGTTGCAAGTTTTGTAAGTAGGTTAGGTTAGGTTTAGGCGACTGGTTTCCGCAATTTTGCATAAAGTTTCATTGCCTTGGAAAATATTGCTAAAACTAAAAAAACCTTAAATTAAAAATTCAATGCAAACTTATGGAGACTGACTGAAATGGGGATGTTTAGAGCATTAATCACAATGTTAATTTTTTTTATGGATATTATTGTGCCAAAAAAATTAACAGCAACATGACATTACGATATATTACTGGTGAAATCCATGCAATAGAGGGTACAGATTATAACATGACAGTAAATTATGCATTGATGTAGATTTGAAAAGACAACCCATAATATAATATGTATTATGTGTTTCAACTATATGATGTGGTTAAATACTATTGTCAATAACTTTATGAAATATTATTTTAATAGAAATAATCTGTATATAAATTAACATTGTTTCGTTGAAATGGCTATTCTACAACCTTTCTGTGATGATTAATTTTAAGATAGATTTATATTTCCCTTGTAAAATTAGATTTTATGATACTATATTATTCGGTGGAGAGTGCGTTTAGTATATTTGACGTTCAAAAAAAGCAGGTGGATGGAGGAGTATACCTATAATTTATGAAGGAATACTTATTTAGATTGAAATAGATAAAACAGTATTTTTTTGTGATTGAAATTTTTTTTGATCGCTAGTTCATTTTAAATAAATATATTGTTTTCCTATATTAATAGAATATTTTGTTGATTAATGTTTGTAAATAATTTATTCTAACTGTAACAACATAATATTCATTGATGCAAAGTAAAAAATGTACATTTTAATGCTATTGGAAGGTTTAAATATTGATGAACTAGTCCTGTCAGAATAGCGCAGGTCAATGACATTAATTGATCTGCAAAACTTAGTTCTTAAAAAGAGTTATAGGTGTGTAATTGTATGCATTTCATTACAAATATAAAATTACTTAAGTGATAATATTAAATAATTTATTGTATTATGGATTTACTCGTAAATACAGTATTGAACATAATGTGTATTGTTTTTGTTTTTCACGTAAAGTCTGGTTAAGCTATAGATTTCGGGCACGCCACAATTGTGGCGGTAAGTCCCGCTTTGAGGAGTGGGTAGAGAGGCGCTACGGCGTCCTGACCTTCCACCTGACGCAGGTCCTCACCAGGGCACGGTTGTTTCGAAAGGTACCTTCGTCAAATCAGTCGGGAGGAAACCTCCGGGTGTCACCACTGTCAGGATCGTCCGGAGGACACGGTGGAGCATACGGTGGAGATCTGCCCCGCTTGGGTAGAGCACCGCCGTGTCCTCGTAGGGGTGATCGGCGGTGGTGACCTCTCGCGTCCAGCCCTGATTCAGGCCATGGTCTGGAGCGACGGGGAATGGATAGCCGTCACCTCCTTCTATAAGGCAGTCTGTCTGTCTTTTTTTTCGTTTTTTTTCGTTGACTTTGGCCACCCCAGGAAAATACGGAGGTATACCTATGACTATTAATATGGCTATTGGGGACATACTATCAACATGGCTTCGACCGCTTCGACGCATGAGACAGTTATGTAAATTGTGGTAGGTAGGTACGGATCTATATTGAATGTCATCATTTGTGTATTTATTGATGTACACAGATGAGTTTTAGTGCCTAGTTATTTATGAGGGGCTTGTGTCTAAGTAACGGGGATGATATATCTGCGAGTGTAGCACTTGCTGAATTATATCCATGATTGGATGACCCTTAGCACGGTTTGTCCTGTGCGTGACCTCAAACGTGACGTGCCTAATAGCCGTCCCATCGGACTATGATAGTAAGAAAATTAAGAGTGAATCGATGTCTGCGCACATACTTGTGCAATATGTCTCGGTCTGAGATGGCTACCTTTCATTTAGATCGGCCGCCGTAATCGGTATCCGATTTGTAGCAATCACCTTCTTCTGCGTAACAATACGCAAGCGAAAAAGGAGAGAGAAACAATCTTCATGCCGAAGCAGACACAGGCTCCGCCCCAGGCGTCAGAAGTCGCAGGTGATTCATACCATTTCTTGTACTCCCATCTTTAAACATATGGAAATTATTATCTATGATTAATTTAACCACACAATAACAGTATTGTAAGTTACCTAGAAAAGATTGAAGGCAAATTATAATATCTCATATAAATACCCATGAACCATAAAAGGTTATAGCTCATTAGCTCCCCACAGCAAAATATAGTAGCCATGGAACATTTTGTTCGCTATATATGTTCACCAAAATAACTCTCGCCAAGCGAGGTCTCTATATTTTAGCTGCTATAGTCTCCGCCGCTGTAATCTAATTTCAGAATAACAAGGTTTCGCAAAATATTGTTGCCTGTCGTTCTGCATAAAACTTGGACTTCTTGTAGCTGAATTTTTACATAGTCATCTGTAAGCGAAGCTGATCTTAGGCTCTTATTTACCCGCCTACGGCGGAGGCAAAAGGAAGGTTGTAATAATTAATAGATCTAGAGGAAATGTATGTGATATTTTGTAGAAGCTAAAGGTACACGGTTTCGTGAGGATTTTGGAGTTACAGAAACATTTAGTAAGTATTTGTGACAGAAAATTTTTCGATTTCTGGTTTCCTATACTTCCTGCCCTACAAAAAACATGGGATGTTCTGTGAGGTCAGCGTAATGTTCCATAATTTTCTGTCAAGCACCAATGACTAAGTCCTTAATAAACTAATAAATCGTTGAAAAAATAGACCTTTGATACTAAATAAAACAACTATGTAGTAGTTAAAGATGAACAAAAACAAAGGATAAGCCTCTAAGGCCATGATAAGGTTTGAATTCGGCTCAACCAAGTGGAATATGCCCGCTTAAAGCCGTCTAGTCGCGGATTTCATCGTATGTCGCGAACGTGGGGGGAATTCCTTGCAGTTTCGGTGCTCGCCTTTGTTTTGTGTGCCTATTATGTTGGCATTAAGCTTCAACCTATGGCAAAATGTGAACTGCGGGCTTTTTGGTCTATTTGTGAGTATATTATGTACAGAACATGTTATCGGAAAATAATACAATTCAGGCTTTGTAAATAATACCTAGGGATTATATATAAGGGAGGTCGCTTAGGCATTGTATAATTTTTGGTCCGGCGCTCATCACTATCCTATGGTACCTTACCTATAAAATGTATGCAATGCCTCAGTATTGTATAATTTTTTTAAATACCATGAGATGATTAGGTAAAGTATAATAAAACTTTGTATTACTTTTAATTCTTTAAGGAATTCCTCCGCTTAGGGTTTATGACTTGGATTAACACATAGTATAGGACTTTATGTACAGATGCGTGAAGTATTTTCCACGATTTGGATGAAATTTGGAGCACACATGGTTTATGACCTGGATTAACACATAGGATACTTTTTATTTGGGTACACGAAGCAGTTTCTTCAGGATACGGGTGACACCACTAGTATCACATAATTATGATAGCCTTCCATCTTAAATGAATGTTTTGATCTTTTTCCTATAAGTTTTCCTAAAAAAGTTTTCCTTAAACATTCATCCGTATCATTATCAAAGGGATCGCGACCATTAACTCTTTTACTTGGTCCAAGGTGGTGGACTGGCCTTTTTTAGTTTTGTTTTTGAGGTTTTTAAGGGTACCAGTTACCAACATAGGTACGATTTATTTATAGATCCAAGATGGGTGACTCTACTTGAATAAAATCTTTATGGATATCCTTTTCTAGGTTTTAAAGGGTGCTCATTACGGATATGCGATCTTTTTACGAATCCAACATTTCGGATTCAAATTTTAAAGTAAATCGGTGCTTCCAATCGATACCCCGTTTTCAAGGTTTTTAGGACTGGTGGATTACGAATTTGAGATCGATTTACCCGTTAAATTCTTAAAGTTTTAAGCATTCTGTAGAATGTCTCGGTATTATATGGAATACCAGATGATACAGATTGCCGGTAACATAATATAAGTATGTATTAACATGTCTCAAAGCGGAATTTCATTACTCTGTAGGTATCTGTTTACCTTGGTTTTAAGATTAAATGTTAAAATATCTCGAATATTTCTTTCCCAAAGATAACATGTATCTAGTAAAATTTAAAGCGATACGTAAAATAGAATTATGTAACGATGAAGTTTATCCTTAGTATTACACTATTACTTCATTGTTTAATCACAAATATTTTCCTCAATAAGAAGAAGTTTATTACTCTACCTACATTTACACATGCCCCATAAAATAGAGACTGCTACTGAAAAATAGCATGTGAGAAATGTTAATGACTCTTTGCCCATCGAGCGTCGTCATCAACATTCGCGCTTACAACCAACCAGGTAATAAAAATTATAAGTGATAAGCTACCTAAAACTTTTAGTACTTTCAACATAGCAAGCTCTCCGAACGTGGCGCAAACACTTTTTTTCGACGATTTCATCTCGAAATTAGCGGTTCAATTCGTAGGAGTGCTTAATAGACGGGTAAGCCCCGCGTAGTGGCTGGTGGCTGCAATTAATCAGGCCGCCACTTTCTCCAGCACGGATTATAGTTAATGGCGCGGATTAGAGTCGCTCGCGTTTTTGCTCCTCTCACGGCTAGATTTTTAACACACGATTTATCGTAAGGCCTCTCCGGGGATGCAAGCTGACAAGTTAATCTCCACGCAATCAGCTACTTAACGTCTACATTAAGATATACCTACGCATTACATCAAGCACTTTTATCTGTCGTAAAAAACATGAAAACATTTGTTTGTTTGTAACCAGGTCATTTAGTAAAAACTGAACAGATCTACATAAAATATTTGAAATTTAGTTTAAATATTATTTACACACTACAAAAAGTAGGTAATGAAGTCGATAAAAAAGTAAAATATCCCCTCCTGTCTTTGTTACCTCTTACACGAAATATCATGGCTTACATTAAGTTTCAGCTCATCTATTACCGATTATTCGTTTCTATTTCATGAAAGTCCAAAAATAAACTAACATTCTTGTCCCCTATGTGATTGGTCGGTTATGTGTATCACAATTTATACTTTTATGATTTCCACGAGCTTTGGCCCTATCTTTCTTAATAAATATGTATTGCGGTCGTGTTTGTAGAAGACGCCACGAGGGACACTGCCCTTTACGGGAATTATTCGAGGGAAGATAGAAGTTGGTAATATTTTTAAGTATCTGTCTACGCCGGAGAATAAATTGATTCTGGGACAATGTAACTTATTTTTTTTATTTAGCTTAGAGGTTAAGTTGTACCAGTGTTCCAATTTCTGTATCGGTTTAAATTGAAAACTACGTATGTACTGGGACTGAACATGTTTGGTACTAGGTTTTGTATGACAGGTGGGCTTTGAGTCAAAAGGATCGACATGTGGGTCCGGCCTGAGAAGCTTCGCGAAAGACCAAAGTACCTGTGTCTTTAACTCGGTCGTCCCTTGTTTCATATGTTTGTAATTAAAAGCGAAGTAAATTAACCGAGAAAAAGCCTAAAAAGTGGTTTTAGATGTTTGAAATTAAAATCGAAAGCGCTTTTGGTTCGCATCGCTTCTGGTTCAGAATATTCTGATACTACTCAAGGATGCTTTTACCACGTTACACATATGAAAGCTTTTTTTTATTTTCTTCCGTCTATATCACATAATACATTCTGAGCTGACTAATAGTCCAATAATCACGAATTCCTTGATTAAGAAATTTCGAAGCAATGATAACTTACAATTAAACAACTTGAATATCTATTCACATATATACAACGGTTTGTTTTTCTGGCAGCGCAACTGCTTAAGTGAAAACATATTCATAATCCATCCACAAACAAGTTTTAAAGGAAAAAAAATATTGAAACGTAGGCGCGCCTTTTTTGCCCTGTAAGTAGCAAATACCATAGCAACTATTAACGAATATAAAAGTATACAGCTAAGTATTTTGTTTTTCTTCCTTATTTATTTGTGCATCACTAAAAATAATATCTTAAGTAGGTCTTATGGGTGTTGCACCGGTGAATATCAGCGTCAATGTGTCTAAATGATTTGAAGTAGGTATATAATCTAAACGGATTTACAGCTAGATAACATGTCTCTATGTAGGTTTTTATGTCTTATTGATGTCAGTACGATAAGTCAAACTACTGCACTTTGAGTCATGCGTTCGATTTTTCATGTTTTTTTTTCTATATAAAAGATATTTCAATATAAATTCAAGAAAATGCAAGCATGTGAGATTTTTGAAATTCAGTTACCACCATTGTTCATCCTAGCATGAAACCAGCAAGGAGTCTAGCTCAGGGCAGGCTGGATTGGCACCTGTGCTCTACAACTACGTATTTTCTAAGAAAATGCCCACACAGATAGATACAGATTGAGACAAGAAGACGAGAATATTCACAGTTGAGATATGAACTTAGTCTTAGGTATCAAATAATCAAATATATCTTAATAAGTGATTGCATATCTGCAAATTAATTTGAAGAATGTGCCACGCACATTTGCCTGCATTAGATAATCCATAACATTGCGAATACTGTATAATGACAATAAAATGAATTCCAATTACCCACGCATACCTATGGTTATGTAAACATATTGTTTTCAAACCATTTTATACAAAAAAACAATAGGTATAAAGGGATAATATATCTGTTGCAGATATTACTCACAACATAAGACAAGATGAGAAGTGACTAGATTTTAACAAATAATTTTAGATATGCGTTAATTTGGTAAAGCATAGATGTACTATGCAAAAGATTGTGAGGATGTATGTTTGTGCCTCTTTTACGCAAAAACTGGTGAATTTTGGTAGCATGCACAGATTTTATAAGATATGATACATGTTATCTGGGTGTACTGCGTGCATTTAATAAATAACTTTTTTTAAGTGTTAATTTCCTCACGTGGGGTCGGCCCCACGTGAAACGTAACATAAATAATGGCTCATATTGCAATAACAGGGCAACGGGAATATTATGTATATTATATACATATAATATATTAGTTAACAAAAAAAATACCGGACAAAAAAAAGAAACGATGGACAAATAGATAGCGAAACCCAATGATATTAATCCAAATTCCCAAATTCACAGCCAACAAATTCACGAAACGCGATAATAAATAATAATCGGGTGTTTTATTGTAGGGCTGAAAACAAAAGATAACGGTCGCTCTATCTACATATCGTTTTATCCTTATGACTGTGCGCTGGGAGATATCTATATATTTTTACCTCGAGTCTGACGCAAAACAGTCGCGTTCACCGGCGGACGAACACCACAAACTTGAAGTGAAATAATTTACCCGGTAAAATATTACAATGTGTTCTCACAACTAGAAAATTGACTGTATTGATATGACGTGTAGTTGAGCTTAATATTGTTATATATTTTGTGAAAACGGACTTGTGTGATTAGTTGATATGACTGTGCCGCCGATCCCTCAATTAGTGACAGAACTTAAAATCACGCAAGATGACCAGCAGCCTTCAAAATGCTCCCTGTATTCATGGTGGACTGGCTCGTGGCGAGGAATCCTATCAGAATTTCTATCCACCATGATGCTTGTATTATTTGGTTGCATGGCATGCTTGCCTATGGAAGGAATCAATACCACAATATACGCGCCATTTGGATTTGGGTTCGTAGTTATGTTAAATATTCAAATTTTCGGACACATATCTGGAGCATACATGAACCCGGCAGTGACTATAGCATCGATTATCTGGGGTAGTACTCCCGTCGCACTTGGAGTCATGTACATGATAGTTGAATGTGCAGGAGCTATATTGGGTTATGGAATTTTAGTAGCATTGTCTCCCTTGGATTTGGCGGCAAATAACGTGTGTGTATCTATACCGTACGCGGGCTTGACTGACCTTCAATCGTTCGGTGTGGAAACGGCTCTGACAGCAGCGCTTACTTTCATTAACTGTGGAGTCTGGGACCCAATCAACGCAAGTAAACAAGACAGTGCACCAATAAAGTTTGGTTTGACGATCGTTGGGCTTTCTCTTGTCGGAGGATCGTTGACCGGAGCCAGCATGAACCCGGCAAGGACTCTAGGACCTGCAGTTTGGACTGGCTACTGGGCCCAACAATGGGTGTATTGGGTTGGACCATTTTTGGGCAGTATCGTGACAGTTTTATTTTATAAGAACATTTTTTTAAAAAAACGTGATGTTGAATAAATCCCTTCGACTAGTGAAGTGCAACTTTCGGTAACTAATTTGTATATATAATGTATTTATACTCTGATTTCTAATTTTGTAGACCAAATTTCAGAAGCAATGGACTTTTTTGTTAAAAAAATTTGGTTGCAAGCGTGAAACATAGTGTTGTACGTACGTCTCACTCATAATCATAAGTCATTCATTAATCAAAACATTGCAACATGACTGCTTGATTAAATTAAACTCACTGGTGTTAATCAATTAAACTTACATGAAATAACAATATTAATAAACACATTACATAAACTGCCCTCCTGTCTCCTGAATAATAATTATTCATTTTTAAAAACTATTAAATATAAAAAAAAAATTTAATTTGTATCTGTAATATCATAATTTTAGTCATCGGTTATAGTCAATCAATTACTCAGGATATATAGCAATTTTTTTTACAATAAGGTGGCAACTCTTCATATTAATTAAATAAGGGTTTAGTCTACGAAATTAAATATATGGGTACCTATCAAATTCTAATAATACTATAGTTTAATTTCTATTACTAAAATAATTATAAAAAATGAGTGTGTAATTTTTATTCAGATTTAAAGATAAAATTATCGCTGTAGTTACTTTAAAATATAATACTCTTATACGTGATAAGTTTATCTATACCTACACATCATGATTTACATATTACTACATGAATAATTGTAATCCATAATAGATTGATTGATTATCGGGGCTTTACTATGTCTGCTGAACAGATAGAAATGTAACAAAATATTTTTCCTGTTTTCTGTGGTTTAATGTAAGTAATTTGTCTATTAAACACTTTATAGTATTACGTGCAGGAAAAATTTAAAGCATTGTCATAAGACTATTAACTGGATTTCCTACATAGCAGGAATCCAAATGGTTATAAATCTAGCAAACTCATTAGCGTGAATTCTGACGTTAGGGAAATATTATAAAATAAATATTTACTTGTTTTTTTTGCATTAAGTTTCATTCACTTGAGGCGAATATTGCCAAAACAAAGAATCTTCAATCAAAAATTCAATGTGTGTACCTATTGGGTTTAGGCATAACATTATGGGCCCCGTTCCAATATCTTAGAAGTCAGTGTTTAAACGCGCCAATGACCTCAAAAATAAGGAAAAGGCTGGTACCAAACTCGTATATGTACCGTACTTGCACCACACCAGGCGTTTTATAACACTTAAAGACAAGTTACGTATAAGACCAATACATTACTTATATATATGAATATATTGTGTGCAGTTCAATGACCTCTACACACTTTAATGCCACGGTACAAAGTGTCTATGAAGGTTTGTTACCTATACTAGTTTCTATTGCATACGTTGTATTGTAACCTGCAACAAAAATTCCCATCATGCGACATGTTATGCGGCAGATGTTTTGTATACCAACGTACTTCTACACCCGTCATTAATTCGCTTTGTCGCATAAACTTATTGTGCGTACTAAAACCGTTGCATCGTTATAAATATACAGATATTATGTTGCATAATAGCCCTCTTAATAGTAATTAAGCAAGGAGGTTGAAGATACATCTCCATTGACATTTAATAATGTCAGTGTTTGTATGTTTTGCATTACGAAACTGCAGTGCAAGAAACAAACTGAATATGACGCCAGAATTCTACGACGTAAATTGACAGATATATTGTACAATGTACGCTAAAACAGACTTTATTTCAAAGAAAAGTTTGTGATTTGACGTCTCAAATACTTCAGGTTACTTCGCCTTATGCTGGCTACCTAAAATATATCCTAAAATCAAAATGCGGTAGCTACAAAGAGTTACATATCTGTACTTGCGATGTTAAAAAGATGTGGATTGAAAAGTGACCTTTTCATTTCATGGTTACTCCTACTCAATTTTCGTGATCCTTTGGGCCAACGCCAGCAATAGTATCCTCATTAAAATTACAGATATAGTGTTTTTTTAAACTCACAGAAGTTGAAAGTGTTTGCCCGCCGACCTCACTTTATTTTAACTAACTCAATTATATTCTGCCTCGAACTCAAAGTTCTACATAATCTACATTTATATAACTGCGGACATTGGTGACTACAAAACTTTAGGGTTTGCATTTTAATTCATTTACTGATATGATATCTAAGTAAACAAACCCTACACTAGATAATTGCAGTTTCAACTACAAACTAATTAATTAATTGTATTAGTGCGATTATTTGGATAGGTGGGTCAATACAGTAAACAATAAACACTAATCTAATCTAAACTCACAGTTAAAAATAATACGTTTGATTGTGAGTGGAGTTTGCATGATTTTAAATTCCACCTTTGTAATCGACTGTTTCCTACAGTTTCACCTGCTTCCCGAGGAAACTGCATTCATCATGCACACTGGATAAAAAGCCTTAAACCTTCTCCAGTGTCCCCTCTATTATCGTATCAAATTTCATCCAAATCGATCCAGCCGTTCATGCGTCCGTGAGGCCGTAACCAAGGAAAATAGGGATTAATTTATATACCTATATGTAAATATGTATATATAATATTTTTTTATTAACATTTTGTATCAACCATTTCTAGACACTACTGACTAACGGTGAAGGAAAACATCGTGAGGAAACCTGGACTTAAGTCTGAAATCGCTATTGAGCAAGCGTGGCGATCAATGCTCATGCCTTCTCTGTATGAGAAGAGGCCTGTGCCCAGCAGTGGGACAATATATAGGCTGATGATGATGATGATGATGATCAACCATTTTGAATAAATTCAAATTGGTTGAATCGTTCACTATTTTTAATTGGATTATGCTCATTCTCTGCAATAATTCACTTGTTTCATCTGATTACAATTAAAAAGTAATATTAATTTCCGTAAATTTATAATTGATGATGATTGAAACATTTAATTAATACAAATTAAATGTTTAAAACACAGGGATATTTGTTTTAAAAGTGTAGTTAAAAATAAGTTGAAACTATCGGAAAACAGATCGATGCGCTGTAATTCCATCTAGTGGGTAATCGCTTATTAATTGAAACTAAATTGGGTCTGTTCATAACTAAATCATAATCACTTGTAATGACATATAATCATTGTATAAATGATTAGAAGCTGTAAATATTGACTACCATTTGCATTTCTATGTACTAGTCCTGTCATTATAGCGCAGTTCAATGACATTAATTGATATGCATAATTAGTTCTTACAAATAGTTATAGCTGTATAATTGTATGCATTTTTACACATATCAAATTACTTAACTGATAATATTAAATTATTTATTGTATTATTATTAATTTACTCGCAAATACAGTATTGGACAAGTGTATTGTTTTTGTTTTTTTTTCCTTGAAGCCTCTGCTTAAATATATCTAATCCATGCCTGATAAATTGGGTATTTGATTATGATGATGTTCTTCGTCAATCGACATTCATAGATTTTTTCAAATAAAAATTGGTCTATACTGCACAAACAAAAAAAATGCAAATAAAAGTGAAAATAATGAACTCACGCGATCACTAAGAGATTTTTTCAATATAAAATTCACTACTTATTATGTTCATTGATAGTATCACTGAAATATATTGAATCAATAAAACAAAGTCAATCATTTTTTTTTTACTAGTTTCTAAGGCATTTCATAGCTTGGGTAGACAGCCTGCACAAACTAAACAATGCTCGTTAAGACCTTTTATAAATCTGGTTGTAAAAAGTACAATCTTTTTGGGCAGCTGTTGTGTCAAAATATCTCAAACCTGTATTTTATTTCCATATCTTGCAGGGACAGCCTACCTTATAAAGGTAACTAAACTTGCTTGTGTTCACAATAAGACTGTTTATATCGTCGAAATGTGATGGACTGTGTAAGAACTATAAAAATATTTTTTTTGAATTTGAGTTTTACTTCAAGTACCAGTATCCACAAACCAGTAACCAGGTAAAATGTCCCTTAAAGGGACCAGGTCCCTTATAAGGACATTTCACATGAAGAAGAAAAAAATAAAAACGCAAGTAATGTCTGTCTCCGCTTATGCCTAAGTATCACAAAAGTCTAAAGAATGTCATGGTACACGTCCCTCACTGATGGCTTTTAGAACGTGACGGGGCAACGGCGACCGTTGATAGCCCTTAAGTCACAACCGAACTTTAAAATACTTTGCGAGAGCAGCTCGGAGTGTCCTTAAGTGGGAGGCTTGTACCGCGAGACAGCCAGGCGGCGTTCATGCAGACTACGTTTAAATTATAACTACTCTGCCGTCCCCAGACAGATATCTATGAGTCCAAAATATAATCCAAATAGTCGTCTGTGGACTGTTTTTTGATCAAAATGCCATAAATTTTCAAGGTATGTCAGACTATCCCGAAGTATCTCTAAATGTGTACCCTAGCACGACCTCGTCTGATTAGACTTGGATTTGGGTCAAAATACCTGGATAAAAAGTATCCTATGTATAAATCCAGGTATTAACTATATGTGTACTAAATTTCATCCAAATCTTTTTTGCGTGAAAGCGTCACAAACATACAAACTGTATGTATCCCCATCCTCACAAATTTTCACATTTATGATATTAGTAGGATAACAACAATATCCGAACGTTTTTAATGCGCAACGTTCTTAAAATGAGCAATGATGAAACAGATTGTATGTACTCAAAAGTTAAAAGATGATTTATAAACCGGCTCTGAGAGCGGTTAAGACACATCCATAGACGGCGATCGACGTTCCGTACAAAACGTACGATTAGTGGCGGATGTCGTTTGCATCACTGAGCGGCGGTCGACGGGTGCCTTCGATCAACAGCAGTTGCGTACGGAGTCTTTCGCAACCTTTAGAGCAGGCCTAGTTACTATTCGATAAGTATAGGTAGGTACTTCGCACTGGCGAATTTCGTAAAAAAGTGTTGATATTAATTAATAGATGTAACGCAACAGTTACCAACATTGACATGGTAATTAATGTAAGCGCACTGAAGATCTCGAGCGAACCGTTATTTATAAAGCAAATTCTGGCTGCAACTTCAACGGCGTGGGCTTTAGAATTGAATAAGTTTATTAACTATCTAAATTCCATTGAAATGCAAATATGTACCTACTTTCACATACTTGATAGGTGTTTCTAGAATTTATACATACAGCTCTTATTAACAAGTGTGTTGACTAACAAGTAGTTCATAAGTTACTAACACATATAATCTTTTAATTTTATTTTTATATTTATAATGTTAATAATTGTTATTTATGTCAGTGTATTGTATATTTTCTTATGTTATGGATTGACAAATCTGAAATAAACAAATCTTCTATACTTATAATAAATCTGTAGAGAGGTCAATTCTGTACATGAAATATATTTCCAAAATAACTATCAGGGGGTGATAAGGGATCGATACAGATGCCAAAAATGCAATCAGTAAAATTTTTGTCTGTCTGTCTGTCTGTCTGTCTGTCCGTCTGTCTGTCTGTCTGTCTGTCTGTATAAACTCTATAGAAACAAAAACTACTCGACGGATTTTAACGAAACTTGGTACAATTATTTGTCATATTCCTGAGATGGTTATAGTATACTTTTCATCACGCTACAATCAATAGGAGCAGAGCAGTGAAGGGAAATGTTGTAATTTTGTTTAAATGCGCTAATCTCAGGAACCGCTGGTCCGATTTAAATAATTCTTTCAGTTTTAGATAGTCCATTTATCGAGGAAGGCTATAGGCTATATATCATTACGCTAAGACCAATAGGAGCGGAGCACCACTATTCCACGCGGACGAAGTCGCTGGCAGAAGCTAGTTAATAATAAAAAATAATTCAGGTACATGACAATGCATAACTAAAAAGGACAACAAACGACATCGTATCAAATAATTTACAAACTATGCCATTCCATCTTCGGCTATGTAGATCCCCTCCTTCAATTTCACTTACACTAATCCGTGTCCGCGTCAGTATTCGTATTTTTTTCTTGCCATCATTTTGTTCACCTGCTATAATATTAATTTTTACACGTATGTGCAGATTTCTCTGCATCTGATAAATCTACATAGGTATATAGGTAACCACATAAACAATGGCAATTATGAACTGATAAGAGTGATTTCTAATTTACACTTTATGATTACACCTGCAATACATTATCTTGACAATACAGCATTGTAAGTGTGGATACCAATCTAAGTGAAAATAACAGTTTGCGTCGGTGTTACGTACCTATCTTAGATGACTATCTTATCGGACACTGATTAAGATCTAAAAAAATAATATTTTAACACATGGTTTCTTTATTGTTATTGATTACAATTATCTCAGTTCCGATCAATGAAATGTCATTCCTTATCATTCACTACAATGGCATTGTATTTTCGATTCGTTCCTCTTGTTCGTTGATTTATTCGAGTATTTTATTGGACGTACGTAAATCGCCTCCCTTCGTTGGCATTATAAAGATTACCCGACAAAATAGTCGGGCCGTCGAGCCCTTCCGTTCAATTTCGCAAATCATGTTGTGTTCACGGTCGGCCGCTCTGAC
Organism: Pyrrhia umbra; assembly: GCA_963891755.1. NCBI lineage: Eukaryota > Metazoa > Arthropoda > Insecta > Lepidoptera > Noctuidae > Pyrrhia > Pyrrhia umbra. The sequence goes on from OY982924.1 coordinate 6,679,771, forward strand.
GTATCGCATTCCCGCCTTCAAATTCACTTCTGCTTGATAGCAAATTGGATTCTTTTATAAAGATTTTTGCTGCTTTGTGTTTAGTCCTAAAATCTAGGCTCATTTCAATAGGTATTCAATGTAGTAAGGAAACAAGAACGGAGCTATGAGGTCGGAATTGCAAGACTGACATTTGTGTATAACTATATCCTCGCTGAAACTATTTTGAGATTAGACACTCCTAGACAAGATTAAATCATATTAGAAGTTCTGCTAATAATGAGCTCGAGGTAAATCCCCAGGTCTATTGGTGAATGTCTGTGGTCCTCAAGTGTGGGACATTTATTCTGATACGAGAATAGTGTCGCGACGGCGGCATCACAATGACAGTGTCGAAGTGTAAAAATGTATTCTGACATTTGTGTCGCAATTTCTGTGGAAGTGTAATTCATACTTAATCCTACTACTGGATTTCCAACTTCATTTTTGGCATAACTAACAAGCTAGACATTCCGTTCAACATTTCTTCCAGAATAAACCTTCAATACAGAGTATAGGGATTACTGTAGAGTAGAATATTATTTATTGTGTACACCACTTTTTATACTTAAAAACTTAATATGGATAATAAGGTAGGAGACACAATGGACGGTCTTATCGCTAAATGCGATCTCTTACAGACAACCTTTTCTGGCCCAAGCATTAAAATAATATCTAAATCCTAATCCCTCTGATAAAGTGATTCAAGATTGTTTGTTAATTACTAAGTTTAAAGCACTTACTTATTGATAAAAAAGGATTAATCAGATTAATCCGACAACTTAATCATAGTTCTATTTTAAAAAACAAAAAACAAATATTAACAAAACGAAACTCTTGGAGAATGACAAAATTATCATGATCATTAGCTTAGACTTAGCAAAGTCCTAATGAAACCTATTTGATTTTGTGTGTTTCAAACACAGTACTGTTATGCACATATTAGTACGCACTTGAGAAGTGTATGCCTACAACGACATTCAATCATTGTGGAATTGTAAATAGTTAATTAAACCGATAACTAATATTTAAACGAGATTTTAATTATGTTTACCTCCATGTTGATTGTCTAGCACTATTTGTTATACTTACTCAAACGTATCAGTGTAACTTTGCCATTAAAAATAATAGTTAGGTACAGTAATTGGAATTTTACATGACAGTTTGTTATTTCCTTAGAAGACGAAGTAACGGCCGCACGGGTCGATCGATCAAAGGTTAAGCTGCGCTTGACGTGGTCGGTTCGTGTATGTGACCATATTGTATGTTATATCGAGACGCCTCTGTGCCTTGGAAAGCACGTTGGTCCCGGTTGTCATTTGTAGATCTTTGACAATCGTTACAGGTAGTCGAAGCCAGAAAGTCTGACAAACAGTTTTACTAAGGAGTATCGTGTTACCTCGTGTATCGGTAGCTAGGTTGTGAAGGTCAGATATGCAGTCGCTCCATGTAAAACACTGGTACTCAGCTGCATCTGGTTAGACTGGAAGACTAACATAGGTGGGGAAAGGCTAGGCAGATGAGTTTGTTATTTCCTTATTATACACTAGCTGTTTCCCGCGGTTTCACCCGCATCCCGAGGGAACTACTTAGCGCACCCGGGTAAAAAGTAACCTATGTTGTTCCTCAAGGTCTATTTTATCTCTGTACCAAATTTCATTTATATCGGTCCAGTACTTTTGGCGTGAAAGCGTAACAGACAGACAGAGTTACTTTCCATTTATAATATTAGTAAGGATAGTATCAAATTTGCACTCCTTCCTATAAAAACGTTTTGATAACTTGTACCTATCACTAATGTTATAGTCGGATGCCTGTCAAACTAATAATAAATATGTGGGAACTATAATTTATCTTTTCCTTTTAGTTATATGGGCGCAGTAAATAATGCTATGATGTTTAGTTATCTCTGCCACGAGTGTGATCCGCAGCCGAAGAAGAAAACACGCGTAAACATAGCCACGACTTTACCATTATTTTGTAGCGAAAAACATAATAAAACTAATACTAAACATACCTACATAATACTCTAACTAGCTAAATAGGTAGATCGTTATTTATAATAAAAATAATAACAGTTGAATGGAGACATTTTCCTTCCTGGTATTATTTATTCAATATCAAATTTTTAATAGTTAGGAAGTGAAGAAAACTAATTGACTACTTAACCGCTAATTAGCGGTTTCAGTTATCAATTGATAAAGAAATATTTTTCAGTATTTTTAAACCTATTTTCGTTTTTGTCCTTGCAATATAATCTACGATATCAATAGCTTATTTAATACTTATGGAAGGCGATGGCTAGGCATATTTTCAGGAAACTTTACCTTATCCTTAACCTTATCTAAATACTTTGTTTCAAATAGAACGGTTCACTCGAATTTCGTATAAGAACAACTGCATGTTTTGGTATACTATAATTTTCAAAACTCAACAAAATGCTTATATTTAGTAATCAGCAACCTACAGATATTCAATAAACCATTAATTTCGTTTGAGTTGCAAATATGAAACAAAATCATTAATTAAATTTATGTTATAATATGCATATATTATGTCCCATAAAAATCTGTACCTAAAACTTCGTTACCGTTACGTTAACGTATAATTGTGTTTATGTAAAAAGTTTTCAGTTCATTAATTGCATTACTTCGGTTTGCCGGTCTCAAAATTGCATTAAGTGCAAACGTCGTGCTTAGTCGCATCTGCGTTGACATTTTAACGTACCTAGTAGCTAGCTCCTTGCAAATTATTAAATGAAAATGTTACAAACAAGGGATTGTTTGCTAAGTCGATGCTAGTTACAAAATATCTTCTAAATTAAAACATGCTTAGTTAAGTAGCCCCAGAAACTTTATAGCATTAAAAAAATGACAAATAATTTAACATTTAAAAAGGTGTTTTAATTGATGTTCTAAATCAAAAAAAATGGCAGAAGCATTGTCTTTGCGTATTCTTTTTTATACATTACAGGGAAAAATAAACGTTATCTAAGTACATTTTTTCACTAACGTTAAACAAACTTACAAGAAAAAATCATCAGCCTTTTGCAACAATGCATTATTTTATTAAAAGTGAAGGTTTTTCCTGCACAGATTCGAAGTCAATAATAAGCCCGCAGGGCATCTTGAGGGGGATGACAGGGGCAAGTGACCCCGCGGGTCTAGGTAGGTCAGTAACCGAGTGCTCCAGGTAGAAGTCACCATTCTTAACCGTTTGCATTTCTATAGTGTATACAGGGTCAATGCTCATGTGTCACCATAACATTTCATTAAAGTTGTCTCAAAGGGCTTCTGCGTGTCGGCTTCGGCCCCACGTTTGCCTCCCAAAGGTCCAGGACTCTGTAGTCCCGTGAATGGTGGAGACATACAAGATAATAAAAACATATTATAAATAATATAAAAAAGGAGAACCATATGGTATTTTCAAAAACTTTAAATAATTGGCCATCGGAACAACAACGCATGTACACACCGCGCCATTCGTCCCTGCATTCAACAGTGTGGCGAGACGGTGCGGGACTGCCTAGGCTTTAGGTGGCCGACGACCTTAAACTTTTCTCATTGCACAGAGTAACCGTATTAAGTTATGTGGAATTCATTCAAGTAAATTGGCTGTCAAATCTTATTAGTTGTTAAAGAAAATTCTTGCCAATTACCTTTATGACTATAAATCAAGGCCCGCTTGCGTGACATCTAAAATACTACGAGTATAAGTTGTATTTTCACGATTAAACTATATATTTTTTCAGCTATTTTACTAACTTCTTTCGCTCTCCTAAGTTACGTCTAATACCATAACTGTGTTTTCCAGAGTCACTACACATTCAACGCTTTATAAGGCATCAGCTAATCACAAAAGTGTGTCAATATAAAATAATAAGCATTATCGCGCGATGGCGTGTTAAACGCTATAAATTTTAGCCTAGTACTTGAATAAATAATCTATTAATAACAAGGGAACTAATCAGTTTCGAATAGACGGGTTGCATGATTTTTTTTCTGTATTAAACAGGAAATGGGTTCAGCAAAAATGAAAATTGGGTTACGTTTTATAATTAAATGAGGATTTACATAAAGTCACCCAACTAGCTAAACTATGACATTTACCTTATTTTCACAATCATTTTAATTTTTAATACAAATATTTTTTGAAGTTTTCACGAGAACTCTTTTAAAAGGTTTTCGTGAAATCCGAAAAGGGAAAAAATCTAATAAACACCATTAAATACCACAGGTTATGGTGCTACTTCGTCTGTCTCTATGTCTATCATAGCCACTTATTTACGAAACTATCACAGAGGTAAAAAGGATGCTTGTCCTCGTTTATTTAAAATTACGTCACAAATTAAAAGTTATGTCCATTATCTTCCATTTCTTTAACATTGCCACTCGCTACTTCAATAAAAACAATTCACCGCCCCAGGGGCTATATTTGCGTAGTACAACAACATACAGTTACTGCCATTTTGCAAGAACGACACGTATTATGTTGCAGTTAGGTCCTTATGAAAGTTTAGAGGGTGATATCATGAACATCTCGACCCTCGTCACGCACAAGGCGCAACTGAAATGTTGTAGTCTGTGTGTCGGGCAACGTCTTGTGTTACGTTTACGCCGCGCACTAAGGCCCCTCGCCCACGACGACTTTTTGTAGCGATGCTGTCGCGCGTTTGGCGCGTCAGTATCGCTACTAACGCGTGTTAGTCGCGTTTGCAACGCGCTACTGCATCGCGACTGTATCGATGCAAACGCGCGACCGTGTTGGACGACATTGGGTGAAGAACGAATCATTGCCTACGCTTCGGCTGCTTACGTAAAAGCAGCACCAAAGACAACGTGACTAATGTTACCTCAACGGAGTCCATCTTGCAACTGTAGCGATCGTAGGTATTTTTGTGCTGTTAGGGAGCATTCAAGTATTACGTAACGCAATTTGATGGGAGGGTCTTGTAAAACGTTACAAGGGCGGGAGAAAAGGTATTTAAACAACGCGTTACGTAACATTTTTTTATTTTAATAAAAAAACTAGGGAATTAGAATCTTCCAAATCGGCAACCCTTTTCGTTTATGTTTTACGGGGAATCCCTCGAAGAAGAAGGGCAAATTAGCTGCTCTGCATTGTGCGTCATAGTGAGGCATTGTCTGAGGATGCCGATTGGCTCAAATACGAAGTTGATGCAAGTGTTTTAACAATACCGGAACCTACTTCGTCTGCTCTCCAAATACCAATAAAAGAGTCTTAGTGGCTGGCAAACCCGTGGACAGAGTAGCAGTAGTTACAATTGAATTGTGTTTTTACGTACCTACACTTATTTGATTTATGACTAAATAAAAACATATAACTTAAAAATCCCTTTTTTTGTTTATTACTACTGCAAACGCAATTAAGACAATAACAATAACAAAGGTATACTTTGTTCAACATAATTGTGACTTAAATGTTACGTAACGTTTAGGGAGGGGGAGGGGGGTACAGAAAAAGGTTACCGTGCGTTACATTTCTAAAATCTTCAAAAATTGCGTTACGTAATACTTGAATGCTCCCTTACTGAATCGCGTTTGCAGCGAGACAGACGCGCGACAGTATTGCGTTTGCATCGCGACTGAAGCTGAGCCCGTGGGCGAGGGCACATAGCTAGCGACCGCTTTGCGACTGTATCGATGCGGACGCGCGACAGCATCGCTACAGCATCGCTACAGCATCGCTACAGCATCGCTACAAAAAGTCGCCGTGGGCGAGGGCCCTAATGTTTGAAACACCGCTGTACATAATTGTACCTGAATATTTGAATGTACTTTGATGTAGTTTCTGAAGTTAGTCTTAAGTGTGTTGTAGCGAATATTCCTACATAATATAGTTTAATGTGCGTTGAATTTTTTTTTTAGTTTGTTGAATGTTAATAAATCTTATTTTCATGTTGTTTTTAATATGTTCTATTTTGCAGTTGAAGTCACAATAAAGTGCACGACACGTTTCACGTTTAAACCGCTTAACCGGTTTAGATAAAAATTGGTATTGAGATAGTTTAAGTCCGGGAAAAGGACCTAGGATAGTTTTTATTCGGGTGAGTTAAGTACTTTCCTCAAGATGCGAATGAAAATGCGGGCAACATATAGTTTAAAATAAAAATAATATTCTATGGACCTGTAATAAATAAGTATTTGAACTTAAATACTTAATTAGTCGACCCGATGATAGCTGCCCCGCGCGTGACGACCAATTATTATTAAATCTAAGTGCACTAACTTATCTATTGACGAAGTTGTTCAACATTCTGGCCTGTTATGCGATTCCCGTGTTACGATAATGTGTACACGAAATTATCTGTGACACTAATGGAATGTGAAGTCGATCGAAATATTTCATTTCATAGAACAAAGAATACAAACTTCAAATGAATAATAAACCTACTTAATCCAAAAGTAACTTTGTATGTCTGTTTGTTTGTTATCACGGGGTTTAAAATAAAAAATGCTCGTATCGATGTATCGATTTCGGTATATAAAATTTGATATGAAAATCGATTGAAAACTGGTGAGGATACATAATGACTTTTATACGAGGGATAAAGTCCTTCCTCAGGATTCGGGTGTAACCGCGGAATTCAGCTAAAATAATATAAAATTTGCCTTTTCGTTGATCTTCTTTCATTTCATTCCATAGTATATCCCTATTTTTATAGATAAAATAAAAAATATAAAAGTAATATAAAATATAGAAATAATATAAAATTTAGATAAAATATAAAAATAATACAAAATTTCATCATCATCATCATCAGCCTATATATATTATCCCACTGCTGGGCACAGGCCTCTTCTCATACAGAGAAGGCATGAGCATTGATCGCCACGCTTGCTCAAGGCGGATTGGCGATTTCAGACTTTAAGTCCAGGTTTCCTCACGATGTTTTCCTTCACCGTTAGTCAGTAGTGTCTAAGATATAGGTACTTAGAAAGTACATATGACTTTAGAAAAATCACATTGGTACTTGCCAGGTTTCGAACCTGCACACTCGTAGACGAGAGGCAGGTGCCTTAACCACTAGGCCACCAAGACACAATACAAAATTTACATTAAGTTAAAAAAAATACGTATATGGCAAACTATCATGTTCTATTTTCACTCACAATTTTATACATGAATGACGTCTGAATGAATCTTTCAAAATTCGCAAAAAAAATTAGGACGAACGCTAACATTATGTTGAATTCTCTCAAGACACTTTATCATTTCTAGCGGTGCTTACAACCATTTCCCGAGACGGGAATCGAAAGAACGAACGAAAGCTCTAGCTGCACGTTCATGGTTAGAATTCCATTAGATAACTGCTGGCCAGACTGCACAGCTGGCATTAGAGGCTTTGTTTCTAAATCGATCGGCGACTCGCTTGCATTCATCCTAATGGCGTATGGAGCAAAACCTCATTTCTGGCTGGTACAAATGATCGGGATGGCGATATAATACCATAATACGGGCTCTATTCACAATTATGCGGCTTTGTTGTCACTTTCGGAAATCCGACTGTGTTTTGTTTCTAATTAGTTGTCCTGTTGAACTGAAATTAACGCTATATGCGTCTAATGACAAGCTGAGGCTCTGCGTACTTTGTCGCGCCTTTATCGTTATTGGTTATTTATAGTACCCAGTAACTTCTACATGAATAATATGCAAACAAATATGAACTAAATAGAAGTACAGTTTTGGTTCAGTTGTAGAAGTTTGTCGGAAATTCAAATTCAAATAACACGTGTATTAGAAAAATAGAAACAAAAATCTATCAGTGAAAAAGTATTGCTCGAAAAAGTAATCGTTACTTATTTTGAATCATTAATATAGGCAAAATTAATGTACCTATTTAGTGGTAAATGAAAAACATGAATTAATGAAGAATGAACCACGAGAATACCATCCACCAAGATAAATAACAAGGCGTTGACTTAATGGCGATGCTAACGCTTTGATGGTCACTTCAATGCAAGTTCTGACACTGGCCAACCGACACATCTACCGTCCAGGGGCTGTACCACCACGTGTTTTTGCATTCACGATTCAGGTTTGAGAGCGTGACACAGCTACTAACGTTGTAAGCTCCGTCTCTTTTTACAACGAAAATAATCTTGTTTTGGCTCGTCATGGTAAGGCCCCAGGACTCCGAACAATAATGGCAAACCTCGCAACAAAACAGCCCCGATTCGTCAATCGGTCTTCACCATAATTGCACAATAATACCGAAATACATTACTTTAAAAATTAGATTGTAAATAATTTGATTAAATAAATATTATTACATCCAATTTTTTTCACTGTACTGATTAAATAAACTCAAATGAGTTTAATTGAAACTACAAATAAAATGTATTTCGAATGGAACCAATTTACCGTCGCGTGTTTCATAAATAATTAATTATCTATTTGACGCATTCGGGACATGTAGGTACAGAAACTCACAATTTGAAAGCTGAAATTAATATCAAAACACGTTATGAAGCCTCATCAGAATATGGTTAAAAGCGCTTTTTGGATAACATTTTTTAGTTTAAATAGATTATATAATATAATCTTTTAAAAAGTAATGACTAAAAATACGTATTTCTTTTAAAACTGTTATCATCTGTGGGCTTATCACGAATCACTTTCGAAAAGTATTCGTATCGACAGCGATTTTCAAATGAAATATACTCGTATTTTATGAACAATTTATTTAAATTTATGACTTTAATCATATCTTTGGATGCTGTTAATTGTTATTTACACATTTTAAACTTAAATTTTGCTCTAGTATGGTTGTATTTATGATTGGAAAATCGCTTTCGATACGAATACTTTTTCGAAAGTGATTCGTGCTAGGCCCACTGAACTCGAACAGTTTTGCTAGTTTTACGCACTACCCAATCCTTATTAGTTGCGAGACAATAAGTAGAATCGATTATTCCTTAAGTCATTGCTAATTTGTACTACCCAGGTTCTTCCATCGAAATGATTTCAGCCTTGATATTGATTCAAACAAATAGACAAAAAATATTAAGGCAGGTATTTCAAGGACACATGCACTTTCATTTCATTTAATTGCTTTTATAATAGGTTTTTAATTTTATTCTACTGTTTCCAATACAAACTCACACTTTCACCGATAACCCACCGAAGCTTACTCTCAAACAAAGGCACTCGACGAAGTCAGTGCAACTGAGTAATGTTCAGAAACGTTTATTGAATCATAGGAAAGTGTAAGACGAATGTACGGCAAACATCAAGCCTGAACTCTGAACTGCCGGGCAATTAGGAACTCGAGGAGTTTGGACTACAATGCCGACCGAGGTCAAAACAATTACCTGCCAAGTGAGTTCGGCTCGCTAACTAACCGTGAATTGCTCAGTTGCTCAAACGAACAAATATAGGTACTGAACTGTTCTGACTTCTGACTAAAAGGTTGAAGTAAGGACCGTATTTTGACTCATAACAGCGACAGATCGCAGTGTGAAAAAGAGATGGTGAAAAAGACACGTGAACGTCCCCTCTTCGCATAGAACCTAAATCAAATAAAATCATCATCAATTTCATAATACTGCCCCTGAAATAGGCAATCCGCAATCCGCCTTGAGCATGTATGGTAAACATTGCTTGTGCTTTGTAAGACGTAAAGAGTAAAAGTAACGTTTTACTATATTTCACTTATCGTTTCTTTATTTTTTTCTATTGTATTGCATTGCCAGTTGCCACTCTAGCCCCATTAGTTCGCTATCCGTAAAGAAGAAATGACAATGAGTGAAATCAAATAAATATTTGACCGTATTTTTAATAAATATTTGAGGTAAAATCCTGGTGATGTTAGTTCTGATTAAAATTACTCACAACCGAACAATATTTTTTACACCTAACCAAATACAACTAACTCTTTTCCGTGATAACACTCGCCCCTAAGGCAACTATTTCACGCACCGGGATAAAAACTACCTTACGTCCTTTCCCAGGTTTCAATATATTTCCATACAAAATTCCTTTAAATCTAAATCGGTTCAGTCGTTTTACCATGAAAGCGTAACAGGCAGACAGACAGAACTTTCACATTACAGTATTAGTACGGATCTACTCAGTGAAGCGATAATGGCTGGCATTCGATATACCTACAGGGTCGCCGGGGAAATGAGGTCCAAAGAGAAAAATAACCTCTTACTGAGGGGCCAACACCCATATAGGTAAGTGTTCTACGATTTTCAGTAGTTTAGGAGATAAACTTTTTTTCTTATTTTTACATTGTACATTTGTGATTCATTTTTTTTGTGGTAATTTTCTACAATAATGTGTGTTATCTACTCCTAAGAATAATATCAAAAGTACTCGAAAACCTTAAAAAGTCCTATTTCGTCTAATTTCAATAAATCATCTCAAATTATAAGCGTGAATCGTCACATTTTAACAACTAAACTACCAAATTAATATTTAACCATTACTTGGTTATAGCAAAATATGTATAGAAAATAAATAAATAGCTTAAGTATAAACACCAAGATTATACGAAGAGCATTCTTTTATGATCGTGAGTAGAGGCCCCGCGGTGTCGTAGGATTCAATTACTGAAGAAAATAAAATGCTAACAGACCCGCTCTTGTTTGCTCGACGGCACGCAAATTCATCTATAACGAAGTTGACTTTTACTCCCGTGTTTTGAACGTTTATAATGGAAAAACAATCAGTTCTTTACTTTGAACTTAAAAAGTTGAGGGAATGTTTGGCACCCAGGTTACGTTATTTTATTACGTACGTTTAAGAACATTGCATACTCTGGTGTAAGAAGATGTTTTTTAGAAAATGTACACAGTATAGTTACTAGTGTACAATTAAGTAAATGATATGATACAAAATGTGGACCCACTTCCTAAGCGTCATAACGTTATGTTAAAAAGCCTTATAACCTTCCTCAAGAGCTTGTAAAAATCATTTATACATTTAAAATAGTATTTAAATTATAATTATAAAAAAAAACTTAAAATATAAAAAATCATCCTCATCGCCGTCATCTGGGCCGTCATGTGTACACGTTGGATAGCAATGCTTAGCTATGCGCTTAACTAAAAGCCAGCCTTTGATCATAAAAAGAACTAAAGCGCTTGTCTCTTTCTTTAAAAAGAAGATGAGCACTCGGTCAACGGCTTAACTGTATTTGTGCCGCTTGAGGTTCTCAATATGCAAAAGAACTAACCCTCCTAGTAGTTTCAGAGATTCCATAACATCTGAAAATATTCAAACATTCAAAACAAATGAACAAACTCGTCAGCTATATATGTATTAGTAAAATTAGTAAAGATGGAGACTCCCCGCTTATGAGGCATTCACTAGCTAAACAGAAGGCAAATTAAGTTCCACTCAAAGTCAACGAGCGAATGGAATTTATATCTTAAGTACTTATCACATCACTTTTGTTGACAAAAAGCAAATCTTGGAATTTCGACAAAGAGATTGAAATAAACCTCTCTTGTTTTATATATTAACACAATAATAATGGTATTGTTATTCTAAAAATACCTTAGAAGTAGCCACAAAACTTTGTTATTCGCTGCAAAAACTGCCCTTCGGCTAAATTGTGTTCTATTTACCAGCGCATTCATAATATCTCGTAATCTAAACGGTAATCTTATACGGGGTCTCCTTTTTTCATATAATCTGTAAAATATAGAACCTAAAATAAAACATTAAAACAAAACTATACAGACATGCGCGTCAATGAAATGAGGCGTCAAAGTAGTCATCCTCTAATCTGATATATTCTAAGCGAGAAGTATAAACTCCCAGTGAAGTTATGTAATGAAAACTAATATTTTTTTTACTCTCATCCATGTTTTACCTGCTCAGATGAACCCAGACTAAGATCATTGAAAATAATATTTTCAATATTTTTGAAATATCAATACGAGTATAACACACATATTCTCTGAAGAACTGATTTAGATGACATTTCGTATGGAGGTAGGGAGGTACATTAAAACCCGTGGCAAGAAAAAGGGTAGTTTTTATCTGGATTATGAAGTTCCCTTGGGAACAGAAAAAGGGAGAGTTTTTATTTGAAGTAGTTCCCTCAGAATGAAGGTGAAACAGCGGGAAACATCTTGTAAAGAAATCAATTTAACAGATGCTAAATGTGTCATTTATTTAAACTTATTTACCTATTATTTTATTTATCAAGTATTCGAGAGACATACTCACTGATTGAAATTGGTTATATTACAAACATTTAGGCTTCTATAATTAAAATAATTTTCAGAACTTGACATGGTAATCAAAACAGCCTTTATGAACAGGTCTGTTTCATTAATAACCACTTTATAGTAACGAAATGGTTAATTAAACTTAAATATGGGTAATAATAATTTACAAAATCAACAAATATTTTGGCGAATCAGCCCCGCCGTACCGCACCACAATACTATCGTATTTTTCCAGGTATTTTCATGGAATTTAATTTTATTGTTCGACCATCACACTGTACGGTGTTGAAACGAGAGTCAATTTGCATATTCAAATATCACGTTTAAAAAACACTTTTTCATCAGAATATACGTCCAGAGAAAAACGTTGCGTGCTCATGCGTTTGTTTCCGTACACAGTCGCGTTGACCAGCTGTCGTTTATTGGACAACCTTTATCCTTCATCCGACGTTTCTAAACCGATATATACGATACACGATAAGCGCGGTTTTGTTCGTCGATGACACAATCATTTTTCTTTGTGGAGAACTGAACTGTGGATCAAACGGATGGAAAATTGGAACGATATGTTGCTTATGACGCGCGAAACATAGGCTATAGTTAGTTTAAAGAGGATGGGTTGGGGAACCACCACGAAGCATTTTTAAATAGCACCATTTAAAGGAAAGAAATCTACAAATTATTAAATAAGAAACATCTATTCTAGTTCCAAGTAGTCAATTTCTATTACGATCGCCAATTTGTTGGGTTATAAACTAAAAATCTTACTTTCATTACGCCGCAATTTGTTGCCCATTGAAATGAGAGTTTATTTCGAGTTTAACGGCACTCGTTTCGTGCATTTCATATATTAACAATGTTTACTTTGAGTTTAATCCAACAAAAATGTAGTTGTATTTATAAAAACGATACGCTTGGGTATATTTTAAGAATGTTTCCTGTACCTATCCTGAATACCTACTGAAAGTTTTATTGTGGGTTCTTGTTCAAACAGAGTAAAGATTTTTCTGATTTATAGCACATAGATACTCGATTTTTCTTTTTGTTACTCGTGAGTTTTTGTACTTAGGTAAGTATCACAAATACTTAATAACTATCGTTTTAGTAAGCCTGTGTGAACTTTTCGATGCGCGATCTACAATAAGTCCATATTTGCAGCATTTATGAATATGATATTAATGTACTAAAAAACTTTAAATATCATTCGTTCAAAAATATTATAGCTTATTATTATTACCAATTTAGCTTATTTTTTTACATGGACCAATAATCCGTATAACCTTAAAATGTTGCAGCGAGAAATGCAAGTACCAATTACGGTAAGTCCCTTTCGTGGTAACCCACTGGTATTAATATAATTATTTAGCCACAGACCCATATTCTATTAAACAAATTGTATATTTATAAATTTTGCTTCTATAGGACCGTCTAGAATAGTTCCAATCAATTCGCTTAGTTCTCCACTGAATACAAACTGAATCGTAAAGCAAAACCGTGTAAAGTCATTCAGTTGTAGACACTCGGTTTGCGAGGTCGTAAGTCCATATAATTCTATTGAAAATATTATTCAAGTAACTTTCCTAAAATTATTTAAATTAATTGAGACATCAAAATTAAGTTAACATTGTTTTAGGAAAGTGTTGAAATACAAACATACATCCTACTAATAATGTAAATGAGAAAGTTTGTGAGTATAGATGTATGCATGTGCATGTGTGGGTGATTTGCTGTTTTATGAATAATACTCTACTGAATGATATATAATCTATATTAACATATAGGATATTTTTATCCAGATATTTGGACCCAGTCTTAAGTCACAGACGATGTTGTGGGCAGAAGATAGTAAATAATAAAATGATTTTTTAATTTCACACTGGTTTTGAAGTTGATTTTTATTAGTAAAAAAAAAATATATAAAATCGCTGGCCCCGGGCAATAAAGCGGTAATATACAAAATCGAATTTTACAGGAAAAATAAAAGAAGCAAATTTGTTTATAGTGCAGCGTACAGTGATCCAACACAGGCGTTCAAAATGTCAAATGAAAGCTAATTTTTTTACCAATATAACCTTTTAAAAATAATTGTTATGGTATAAATATTTAATGAAATAATTGAAAAAAATTATAATACAAATTATAGACGATACTGTTTCAATTGCAACATCATTAATGACTTTATAAACACACCGACCACTGAGATTCAAGAATGTAAGAAAATAATACGACGTAATTTCCACTTTAGATCTCGAGCGTACCAGCCGATTACCACCTTCTTCACGGAAATTTTGTAGCCAAATCTTAGCTGTATCATCCACTATCGCTATTTTATTTTAATACGTTTATTTCCAAAAAACGCGGTTAAATTTATTACTGTTATTCTTTGTTTAGAAATTAAGTGTAAAGATGTTCACCGGTTTTTTGTGTAATGTTTCTTAGAGTAATGCAATAATACATAACTTAGTCGTAAGAGAATTTTCCATGCAATAAAGCTGTTATTGTAATTTACTCTAGAGAAATATTATTTTAAAAATCTGAAAAAAATAAGAGTGATAGATTGATACTCAGGGAAGCTAAAAATCAAATAACATTAAAAAGGGCGTAACCGGTGTTTACCGCTATATTGCCCGGGGCCAGCGAAATTATAATCACGTCAATTGGTAACCCAATCGTCAAGGAGTAATTGGTGTACATAATATATTCTATTAAGAAGTATTATACCTCTTTCTATTAAGAAATTAGAATTCCGTTAGTTTAAATCACATCCTTTAGGTAACCTAAAGAAAATCTGAAGCTAAAAAATCTCTCACAGCAAGCTAAAATCACTGTAGAAATGTATTTTTTTACTTTGCTTGCTTACACGTGATACGGATACCTTTTGGTAAAACAACACTTTGAATAAAAGGCATGTTTTATTTGAGAAAGAAGTCAGTTTTGCACAAAACATTAGCTTTAACCATTGTAAATGTTTTCTCTTCGCTCCCTAAATATATTTTGTCGAGAACGAAGTTAAATTGCTTGTAAGTTTTTTATTGGATAAAGTTTTAATAAGACGGAACAATACTTCACCCGGACCGATAGATAGATATATACAATTATTTTTGGTGAAAGTGACTTTACGCTATTAAAAATATCGAAACTGCAGAAAATATATAACAAGCCAACCCAATTAGCATAGCATTTTATATTTTAACTCGGCCAATTAGCTTTCTAAGTTTGGTTAGTACAAGCAAATTTTATATTGATTTCGGAGAGCTGATACGTCAATAAATTATCTATATTCAATAGAAATTCGACCAATTAGGTACTCATGCCTTTAATTTTCTATGTATTTTACGTTTATAGTATTTTAAAAATATAAAATAATTTCTTGTTATATGTATATAAATGATGGTTTAATTACTTTAGAATCGATAAATTGTTAACCCATGTTATCGGAATCGGTTTAAGCTAAACAATCTTAACTAATATTATAAATGAGAATGGTGTGTGTTCGTTTTTTAGTATGTTAAGCTGTCATAATTAAACTGATGAACCGATTTTGATTAAATTTTGTAAGATATCAGGGTAGATGGATCCATGAAGACGGTTATGGCTCACTTTTTTCCGAGTTAGTGCAGAAGTTCCCCCAGGACGAGGGTGAAACCGCGAGTAACAGCTAGTCGACGATGAAAAGTCTCCCGTCTCAAGTTATAACTATTATTTATTATCTTTATGGCAATAAAAAGTTTTAGCTTTTACAGTTTAATAATGAAGAAATAATGCTAGCTAATTAAGCACTTGTGCCTGTGAAACTTCTGTCTTGATCAGAATAGCAATTTTGAAGATTAGGCCGGACTAGCGACAGATCAACTAAGATTTTCAAACTTGAGTTTGGCTTTCGCTTACTTGCAAATAAATTCCATAAATAATTATCTCTTTCTTATCGCAGGTATAAAGTTGTACAGTATATTGAACATACATTTATACGTGTTATTTATTCATAAAATTTCATGAAATGCGTATACGTCAGTATACCTGAATTTCATTTATGCATTTGTTAACTTGCATAGACGGATTGCCTGATAACAATTGACATATAGCCGAACAATGTATCGATGAAACATCCCACCTCGTGATCGAACGCCTACAAATACAGGACGTAGGTATTCAAAATATTGATGGTTGACATGAATCATGTTGATAGCGCCCACCATGTAGCTCGCTGGCCACACGAAATAAAACGCGTCATCGTCAGACACATTGCTGATACAGCACAAACCCGGTCATGTGCGAACGTTACTGGATAACAAAAACAGCGATTTAAATTTGCCGAGCTGTTTAAAAATATTAGCAAAAAAAAAGGTTATTGTAAATATTGTGCTGAAATAACATAAACTGTCTGTTGTTCATGTTTATGTAAGGATAAAAATGTATTATGAAAATACTTGAGTATTTAAAATACTAATTACAAATTTTATTTTAAGGAAGTAATTTAAATACAAATACCAAATACGTATTTGTATTTCAATGACGTATTTTAATTACAAATAATTCAAATACTGCCCAACCCTGTTCGTAAGGCAGCGGCTGAAGATTGGAAGAGAAGAACTGAAGAGATTAGACACAGGCTAATGATGAAGATCAAAAATCGTTTATAGAAAAACATCAAAGGTACGCTATTATTTAGTTTTACGTATAACTAACATCATATTTTTTTGGAACTAGTAGTTACATTACATAGATATTTGAATTAGCTGAATAAATGCGTACCTTATCACCGACCTATTTAGATTTCCACTGCTGGACAAAAGCCTCTTTTCATACAGAAAGGGCAAGAACACAATAGAAAACTATAAAACATTTTGCCAATAAAACAAAATGTTCAAACAAAATTGAAGCTGGCTAAGATCGAAGCTTTTAGGCCAGGAATTGTTTAAACGTTTGAGAAATATCACAAGTTATCCCAGTCAATATTATAATAGCATGTCTCTCTGAAGCAATCACCTTGTCGACAAGAACAATTTCCTTTTGTCAAGCTACGCAGTCAACAGGGATGTGATTTCACGCTACGTTTACAAGACGTATCAGAACAAGTGCGGTTGAACAAAGTCATGATGTATACCATCTCATCTTTGTGTTTACTGGCGCATGAGCGATATTAGCCTAACGTTTTGTTTACTTTATTATTGTAAGTAAACCTTAGTTGATTATGAACTTTCTGTTGTAGTTATAGAATTGATTTTTAGTTATTTTAAACAAAAATTTTTCCCTGCGCCTTCGTCAGGGTGTCAGACTTTCTGATGCAACTTTATAATACTTTGGGTGTTATTTTTACTTAACTGCCTTTTAGGGTTTATTAGTTTATAGTACTAATTCTTAGTCATCAAAAATTTTATATCATGTAGAAAATTCTTATGACAATGTCCGGACCGCAGATGAAAAATCCTGATACGAAAACCCAATAACAAATTGTACTAGGTTGGGAATGACCTCAGCTGTTAAGCTTGCTACCTCTTGACCAGCTAGGGAATTTTATGTGATCTGTAAAGTTCAATGTGGCAACAGCTTTAGGTAGAACAAATCAGTAGTTATTATATATTTCCTACTAATATTATAAATACGAAGGTTTATGAAGACGAATGTGTGTATGTATGTATCTTTGTAACTCTTTCATGCAAAACCTACTAGATGAGACTAGATGGATCTGGATGGTACACACATAGCTTATAACATGGATAGACACATAGAATACTTTTTGTCCGAATGCGTTAAGTAGTTGTCGGTACGTGGGTGGAACCGCGGGAAACAGTATATGTATATAGGTAACAATTAACACAATACCACTTCAGTGTAATTTCTATGAAATGCTATTGCGGTTGCGGTTGTTGATATCGCGTATCATTATTTACAATTATCAATGCAATTAAAATGATATAAGCTGGTTTTACCCTACTCAAAAAAGTTACGTTGTTTGTAATTAATTTTATCTATCTATCTATCTTCTTCTATACTTATAATAAATCTGTAGAGAGGTCAATTCTGTACATGAAATATATTTCCAAAATAACTATCAGGGGGTGATTAGGGATCGATACTGATGCCAAAAATTCAATCAGTAAAATTTTTGTCTGTCTGTCTGTCTGTCTGTCTGTCTGTCTGTCTGTCTGTCTGTCCGTCTGTCTGTCTGTCTGTCTGTATAAACTCTATAGAAACAAAAACTACTCGACGGATTTTAACGAAACTTGGTACAATCATTTGTCATACTCCTGAGATGGTTATAGTATACTTTTCATCACGCTACAATCAATAGGAGCAGAGCAGTGAAGGGAAATGTTGTCATTTTGTTTAAACGCGCTAATCTCAGGAACCACTGGTCCGATTTAAATAATTCTTTCAGTGTTAGATAGTCCATTTATCGAGGAAGGCTATAAGCTATATATCATCACGCTAAGACCAATAGGAGCGGAGCACCACTGTTCCACGCGGACGAAGTCGCTGGCAGAAGCTAGTATTTATTATAAATGCGAATGTTTGAGACGATGGATGAACGATTTTACGTTTGTATGTTTGTTAATCTTTTACGCATAAACTACTGAACGGATGTGGATGATATTTGGTTCATACATAGTTTATAACCTGGATTTATATAGAGAATATTTTTGATTAATTTGCACCATAGAAATATAACCTAACTAACATTATAAATGCGAATATGAGTTTCTTTGTTTAATACGCTTTTCTCAATAATCTATCTATCCGAAGATAAATAAGTTAGGTATCAATTTTTACTAGAGATAGAATAATATAAAACATTAGGACCATGTAACTAATGTCAAAAGCATATCTTTAGTAAGCAAATCTAAGGATAGACAAGTTATAGAAAAAGGCCAAACGTGGTCAAATAAAATCGAAAATTGCTATAACAAGCTCACCACTCGCGCGTCAAATTTTATATTATATTACGACGTGGGAGTTCAATTTTAAATTGCTTCGATTTCAAACGGAGTTTCCTTTGCTTCCCGTATTCTGGTCCTAATACCCACCTACTAGATTTTAGTGAACTTTGATCATTATAAAATTCGTAGCTTGCTACGATTACGCGTAGCAAGTTTCGTAGCAGGAAAACTAGCATGGTAATGAATGGCCCTGATTATTGTTGTCTTAACTGTTTCCTGCATACTTCGAGTACTACTACGCGCCCGGATAAAAACTCTCGTATGTCTTTCTCCGGGTTTCAATATATCTCCATACCAAATTCCATCCAAATTGTTTAAGCCGTTTTCCCGTAAAAGCGTGACAGATAGACAAAGTCACTTTCAGATTTATGATATTAGTAAGAATTAGAGTTAAAATTACACTAATAGGGTTGGGAAGAAAATACTACCTACCTAGTTTAATGAAAAACGTATCATTTAAAATGTTTAATAAGCTCACGAATTCCAATGTGTAAATTTTATTTACCCATCTATGAGTTGTCCTTGGCAAGTGCAGTTTAACTTTAAAGATCTCTTGACTCTTGTAATTAGCTATGAAGCAATAGGTGTTAAGAAGTAGGTATTCATTGCACAGCAAATAAATCGAAGTTCAGTTTGTGTGTACAATGTTGTTCTACAACTTGTTTTAATCCCAGCAAGCAATACGCTTGGTAGAATACTATTAACTCAGGTAGGTAGTCAGTGATTTGTTTGGATTAATTAACAGTATTTGCTTTCAATTTGTAGCACCATTTGCTATGAGACTCGCGAACAAATTCAGTTGTTCATTTTGAATAGTGAATGATATCCGTTGAATTTGTAATTTATATTCATTTTTGGATAGCCTAGAAAATGAGCAAGTTTTAGCAGCTATGTGTATAATTAGCGCCATAGTATGTTTTTCAGAGTGATATTTTTATTGTGGTCTTAACTGAAAAAATAAGAATTATTTTGGTAATGGCTCATAATTTAATGTTTGTGTTAATTAGGTACTCTTACTTATTGTATTACGTTAGTAAAAGTATCAGGCAGGAAATAACATTAGAATGAATCATATTCAATACGCACTTTTTCTAAAAAAATGTAATTAAATGTCGAATTCTGTATTCAGATAAAAAAGCCTTAAAATTCAAATTTCCTGTAAACTGCTGAATTTCGGTCATACATTTGTGTGATTAAATTTGTGGCTTCTGAGCCCTTCTCGCAGCTCCTGCCGGATACGTCGAATTACCAGTAATCCTGTAAAATGCATTGTGGATTACCGTCCCAGCGTCAATTAGTATTTCCGGATTTTCGCGGGATAGCTAGTTTTTCAGCACTTTCCTAATGCATCCCGCCATTACCCTGAGCCGGATACATAAAATCCCGGTATTTCATCAAAATAGCTATAGTAAAAAAATGCGATTTCATAAGAAGCAAACGGTTTACATGCGTTTTTATTTCAACGCCGATCTTTCCGTTGCTGTCAATCTGCTAAAACTGATGAAGCAACACTATAGGTAAGCAATGCATTATTTTCGTATGTAGATTTGAAATGTCACTGCAAATCTTAGGGTTGCAGTGTATTTATTAGCCGATTATGGTAGGGAGAAATGGTCACTATGTATTGTTGAACTACCAAACCGATTTAAACGAACAAGATATCCTTGCTCTGGTCTTGATCCAGGCACTACTTAAGGTCCTGCCAGGGCTACGGGATGTTCGAAAGAGTAACCGGAAGGAACATGGATGGGTTTTAGTCAGTATGAGACTGACAATAACGGCAAGAGGGGTCATTTTATGATTTCCCATCCGAAAAAAAATGGCTCTACGTTAGGGTAGATTTATTCACAGGCAAACTTTTATTTTTAGTGGAGTTTTAGTTTACATCTTGTTTGATTATATTATAAATTTAAAGTTATAAGAAAAAAAATCGTAAATGTATTGTACGTAAGTGAAGCCACATCTTCTTGCTATAAAAGTATAAAAGCTATAAATTGTATTAAACCTCTGCAGCGGTCGTGAACTGTGAGGCTCCTCGGTCTTCATTCTCGGCTTTGCGCTCTCGAGGTCTCGAGTCCCCTCACCGTGAGAGCAATCCAAACAGATGGCAAATAGTAACAGAATTCTTTTGACGATGCGTGTCTGCTATTTAATGATCGGCAAATAAGTTTACATCACGGGTCCTTTCCAAGGAGAGGATTGCAGAAGCTGGCAGCAGAAACACCTACTTACGGTTTTAATGTTTATATATCTAGATTTGTATGGTGTAAGTATATTTAGCGTGTTGTATAATATTAAACATACATTGATATTATGTATTCCTTCATTCATTCATAATATTAAACAGAGTATAGCATAGTAGAAGAATAGTGCGTCAAAAACATGCTTTTCTTCACTTTTTCGGATGCACCTGCTAAAAAACAATGTCTATAATAATCTCATACAAAAAAAAATACTTGCTATCTCAAAATATTCAGGAACTATAAAACTAATTTTATTTCATTAATATTAATATTTCATAATTATTGCTTAGCTTAGTGAAACAAAAATATTCTATAAAATTTTATTAAATATTAGACAATGCGTAGAAACTCATCTTGCTGAATTCTTAAACGTACCTTTATTTTATGAAGTAGAATTCATAGCTCTTTTCCTAGAAGATAGTCGCTTACACTGTTATAAAAATACCCTTCTTAGTACGGTTTTTCATCTAACTTTCCTTTCATCAAGAGTTTTAACATTTGTTGTTCCATTTTCTAGAATTGAAGCAGTAGCGATGAAAACAAGTTTAGAAAGAACTCCGACTGATTTATGAACTGTGCATTTTTTGCAGCCATCTTAACATTAGATTTCTTTTGCTTGATTAGAAAAGAACTTATTTGATAGTGCATCATAGTGTTTAACGTACTATACTATTTATAGAATCTTCATTTGATTATAAACATAGTAGCCAAATAAGAAAAAGTCATAGTCATAGACATTTTAGAAGGCTTTCAGAACCGGTAAGTAATACTTATTATATTGCTATACCTATAAAAAGCAGCCTGAAATTATTATGGATTTTTATTGATATTTTTTTTATTTGATAAAGTGTTTGTTCTTGACTCTAGTCTAGGTCATAGGTGACAGACAAAAAGTCGACGATGGAGCGAGCTTACCCAGAAGAAGCCTGGTCACTCTAACTTTGAAGAGATTAGGGAATTTTCAGAGGAACTTCTAGCGCATAGAAATAAGGTAACATTATCTTCTTCTTTTTCTTCGTGTTGGTATGAACTACGAGAATAGCTCATGCTGAAGTCAAAATATTAGCCAGTCAACATGGCATCATGGTAGTACACGTCACACGCAAGAAATAGTTAGTGGTTGGATCAGCTGCTGCCAACTACCCAGAGTATAAACATAAACTAAGATTTCGTTACTCTCATTTCAATACACCAAAGGTTTATTACTCGTACTTGCTACAAACATATACATCTATGAGGGACATGGAAGTTCATTAGGTAAGCACAATGAAGGTAATAGATATTTCAAAGATATTTTTGACTTATTTCTTTCTTTTCAATTACAGTTTTCTTCAGTTTAAAAAATCAATGATGATGCAACTGAAAAGTGACGATTCAAGTTCTTTTGCTAAGCGCATTGAAAACCAGTAGTTTCTAAGTCCTTTCAAAGCATAGCGGCATTTATTTTCAACAAAGACTAAATCGATCGACATTTCAGTCTCGTTCCATTTTATACAGCGCGCTGCTGAAATCAATGAGTGGTTTTTGATGTCAAAGTGATTCCACTAACTAGACTAACGATTCGGTTATAGTTTGTATAAAATAGTTATTGAATTCCATTTTTAAAACATTATTGAATTCAATCTTGGGTTTATATGAGGATTTCAAACAGATTATAAATATATGTAACTAGCTGTTTCCCGCGGTTTCACCCGCATCCCGAGGGAACTACTTAGCGCACCCGGGTAAAAAGTAGCCTATGTTGTTCCTCAGGGTCTATTCTATCTCTGTACCAAATTTCATTTATATCGGTCCAGTAGTTTTGGCGTGAAAGCGTAACAGACAGACAGACAGACAGACAGACAGAGTTACTTTCGCATTTATAATATTAGTAAGGATATCTGTAAAAAAAACAAAATAGCACGCTTATTATTGTTAACCAAGACCAATCTATTGAACTTATCAAAAATAGGCATACGAGGCTAAACTCGAGAGTTTACTAGTAGCCTAGCCACTGAAAAGTTATACATAGCTCCATCATCAGATCAGCTCCAAGATAAGACTTAATTTTAGTATTGTCATTTCAACTACACATATGTGTATAAATTAGTATATTATCTTATTATTTGATTGTTGTTGTAAAAAAACTTATTATTTAAAGCATCATATTACTTACTAGCTTCTGCCAGCGACTTCGTCCGCGTGGAATGGTGGTGCTCCGCTCCTATTGGTCTTAGCGTGATGATATATAGCTTATAGCCTTCCTCGATAAATGGACTATCTAACACTGAAAGAATTATTTAAATCGGACCAGCGCGTTTAAACAAAATGATAACATTTCCCTTCACTGCTCTGCTCCTATTGATTGTAGCGTGATGAAAAGTATACTATAACCATCTCAGGAGTATGAAAAATAATTGTACCAAGTTTCGTTAAAATCCGTCGAGTAGTTTTTGTTTCTATAGAGTTTATACAGACAGACAGATAGACAGACAGACAAAAATTTTACTGATTGCATTTTTGGCATCAGTATCGATCCCTAATCACCCCCTGATAGTTATTTTGGAAATATATTTCATGTACAGAATTGACCTCTCTACAGATTTATTATAAGTATAGAAGATATAGATAGATATAGAAGAAGATATAGATAGAAGAAGATTATGTACTTTTTTCATATAACTCAACGAGCAATGGCCTAACCATGTGTGTGCAACGCAATCAATGAATATTACGAGTTTTACTGCGAAAAATCTCCGGCCGAAAATTAACAACATTTTATCACAGAAAATGTGTCATTAAACTGGTTTAGAAGTAATTTTGAGTCAGTGGCATGGGGAGACGATTAGACACGGCCACTTAATAGCTATTAGAAGTACTCGGGCAGCAACTCGAAACTTGCGCTAATTATTATACAGAATTATAGGTACTTATTATAGCTTTCCTCATCCATATCTTCTACCTATCAAATCAGCTCGTTTACGTAATCTACTTAAGTCTTGAGAATTCGTTTCGTATTATTTTTATCGAAATTTCCTTAAACTATCGATAGACACATCATCTGCCTAGCCTTATCCCAACTATGTTGGGGTCGGCCTCCAGTCTAAGCCGGATGCAGCTGAGTACCAGTGTTTTACATAGAGCGACTGCCTATCTGAGCTCCACAACCCAGTTACCGGGTAACACGATACCCCTTGGTAAGACTGGTTGTCAGACTTTCTGGCTTGTGACTACCCGTAGCGACTGTCAAAGATCTATAAATGACAGCCGGGACCAACAGCTTAATGTGCTTTCCAAGACACGGAGGGGTCTCGCTATGACATAGATGGTCACCCATCCACGGACCGACCGCGCCAAGCGCAGCTTATCCTTTGATCGGTCGACCCATGCAGCTATTACTTAGCCACGAGCTCCTCTATAGACACAGTTACGTATAAATAAAAGTTCGTTAATGTTCCTTTCAAAAATCCTTCTCTATGTGTATCTTAATTTTTAGTTCATTTTGTAGTAAAAATATAAGTCAGGCTGCATAATCTTATTTAGAAAGACTTGCACCATTCATTAACATGTTAACATGTTAACGTGGCCAAAAAGAGAGCTAAATGCCTCAGCGACATGGTGTAAATTCATATGGGGCTCAAAGCGGAGTGCTAGTTCTAATTATAATAATCTATGACTCGATCTTAGTATAACTGCATTTATTTTTAATTAAATAAATGTATACAGAAGAAGATACCATCGTAAGAATTTTGAAATAAAATCTGCAGTAAAATGAGCCATTGAAATATGTGTAAGTACCTATAAATCTTGATTTATATATTGTCCTTATACTAAACTCAGTCTCTGAATTGACTTTCAGTTACAATGTCAAGCCGCAACTAAACACTTGAAATACTCCTTCAAATACATAAAATGTTATCGAGAAACATGGCTCACCTCTACGCCACAATATGTTTTCTATTGGTAGCTGTAACTTATCTAGATTTGTATGGTCTTTGAAGTGTTCCATTCATGCTCAGAGGATTCACTTTGACCACTGAAGGATTATGTGGCCAATCGAGCCAACACATACTGCAAATATCCTTCAATATGTTGCAGTTACGTCACTACGAACATGCAATAACTGGACATGTCCATTGTTACAAAATAGAATATTTGCTGCGATATGCACGTGTTTTGTTCGTAAATGCTCAATGCGTCAGTCAGTTGTCTATTTAATATTTTAGGAACAAAAGCTCACATTATATTCATACAGATAACAATGCTTCGACTATTAAATATATTTATTATAGACCAGCTAATTCCTGCGGTTTTACTTGTGTCTCGAAGGCCTATAACCGTCTTTAGAGTGTCATCTATCTCCGTACTTACCTAATTTCACCAGTTACCACATCGGTTTAAATAAACAAACCAAAAACTCACTTTCGCATTTATAGGTAATATTAGGATAATCAACAAACGAATCAAAATTAATAAGTGTCCCCACTTATTCACTACAAGTGTCTAGTTCTTTCTGCCTAGCCATTGAAAAAAAACCTAACCTTACTATACAACTATTAACAGTACAATGTAGGCTCCATGCCCTCCCGACCCTAGCTTGACGAGCCAGCCCGCGAGCTGAGCTAATAGCTTTAAAATTCCCGATTATAATAATCAAAATTTATTCTGATCCAACCTGTCCCTTGCTGTCCTCCCCCAGCGACGCCCTAAGCCGAGGCCCGTACCCCACTAGGGGGTGCCCTTAGCGTGTAGTCGCTTAGTTTTGTAAGTTAAGCCCTGGCTGGAGGCCCTAAATTTATTTAAGGCACTTCACAGGCAAGCCCGGTTAAGCAGTCGACAACCTTCTAGGTTGACCTGCGAGATGCCATACACAAAAAAAAAAAAAAAAAAAAACAATGTAGGACATAAATATCCTCTAACGTATGTGCCATACCGACGCATCCAACTTATATCATTACATCATCACCGTATAACCAATTTTTGTCTTAATAAAATACTAGTTAGCTTAGTCCATTTTCATGATTCAAGTTATATGAGAATTTGATGAAGTAATCTAGATTTTCTACTTTGTGGCGCCGACAGGAAGGCGCAAGGGAATAACAGAATAGATTTTCTTATAGCAGCGAGCGTGGCTTGCCTAACGAGGCATCAATTTTAGCTAGACAAGAGGTGATACTGTTGAACAATTTAGTAATCTCAGCAGTTCAGTTTGTAACAGCATAAAGAAGAATATTTAGAAGAATAAAGAAGAGTACAGCATGATGACCCAGAGGTTAAATACTTTTTAAACACGAGTACTTCGAAACAAATCACGTCACAACATGTCTTTTTAAAAAGTCTGCATCTGGTTTTATAAAACAAGGCCTGAAATAACCCTTTACAAGCTTACCCGTACAACAAGTTTACTGTAATAATATTGTAATCCGACTAATATCATAAATTCGAATGTTTATTACTCTTTCACGATAAGATGAAATGTAATACACACATAGTTTATAACCTGAATTACAGCGAATTGGTATAACAAATAGAATACTTACTACGGTTTCAAATCACTGATTCGATTAACACAACGATTTAATATCGATATTAGCATCGAATGCAGGCGTTACTATTTTCGAATATCGTTTTACAGATTCAATCGCTGAATGTGCTTTATGATGCTGGAAGATGTAAAATCGATAACACTTACCTACGTCCAATTGCACTAAAACTAAGCATCGTTTAAATCACCAGCGTTATTCCAACCATTTCTGATAATGCATCATTCATTGAATGACATTGCAAAATGCGAGTATTTTTGTCATAGGGGTATTAGTTTGAATGGTGAACGCCTACTGATAGGTGCACTGAGGCCCACAAGAATGCGTCTTAGTATAGACCCCTAGCTCATACAGCACGATTGTATACTACCCGGTATAGTTATAGAGGTTATTACAAACTTCTCATTTAAACAAACAAAACTATTCTGCTAAGGAGCTCGTTCGAGAAAGTACCAGTACCTCCCTCTCTCCTTTTACAATTAAGCAGCGTTGCCGTGTTTAATTTAAAGACTATTAATACCAGTGTAATAATAGGCAAATGAGATACTTTAGTTATGTTCTTGGTCAAATTTTGACGCGTTTTAAGGCAGATGTTTATTATGCAACGGTAATCACTTACCATCAGGTACCCCGTGTGCTTTTTAGGGTTCCGTAGTCCGACAAGGAACCCTTATAGTTTCGCTCTGTCCGTCTGTCTGTCTGTCTGTCTGTCCGCGGCATAGCTCCGTGGTTTTTGTTATTAGAAAGCTGAAATTTGGTATGAATCACGCCGAGAAAGTGGTAAAATAAAATTTTGAAAAATATTTTTTTTTAGGGTAGCTCCCAAACATGTAAAGTAGGGATGAATATTTTTTTTCTCGCGTACCCCTTCGTGTGGGGTATCGTTAGATAGGTCTTTCAAAAATATTATAGGTGTGTGAAGACCATTTTTTGTTTAAGCGAGCCATTTGCGAAATATCTAGATTTTAAGTGAAATTTTTTGTTCGATACGAGTTACCCCCCCTCTAACTTTTGAATGGCTGTACCTAGAAATGTGAAAAAAATCTAAGACGTAGCACATGTAATGAACTTACAAGGAAAACTATCACGGCTAAGTAGACTTAACCGGTTACAGAGTTATAGTCGACTAACTGAGACCTACTACGGAACCCTACTGCGCGTGGCCCGACACGCACTTGGCCGGTTTTTTCAGACTGCAGTACTACACTATCGTCATAAGAAATAAGGCCGCAACTACCATTTTTTTCGATATTGATATATTAAATACATATTCGATTCGAATCAGATTTTTTTCCTGATATCAAAGATTGCAAAATAATGTTAGTTACGGCCTTTTTCCTTATGACGGCATTGTAGTGTTCTCAAAATCGCATCGCAAGTAAGAATACTTCCTCAAATTAAATCATTTTTTTTTTTTCAGGATGAAAATAAACTACTGCTGAAGACACACCTTACGCCGTATCAAAATTTCACTGGGTATTTACTTCTCCATGCAATATTATGAAGAAGCATATTAATATTCAAATACATACAATATTAATATACTATGTATTATTATTATCGACGTTAATGCGTTAAAACCGCAGAGTACATTTTACTGGCAGCACGCGGCTGCTCGCGATTTATACCGACGTAATATCTTTACTGCTAATAAGAGAATATTTACTGTAATCGTGACTAATGTTAACATTTTCTAATGGGAATAAAATTAACAGTATATTATCTGCTATTTGGCTAAGTTTCGTGATGATTTGGAGTTAGGAGGCCACTCATACACGAGGATTTCCCTTCCAGAGTATGTACGAGCATTGACCAGACCAGACTTAGCTTGCTTATAGCTCAGGTTTTGTCCACATTATTATTTCTTCACCTTCAGTCAGTGGTATCCATGAAAGTCTTATTATTTTTATTAAATAAAATACAATAAAATTATACATAACTTAAGCACATACGAATTTGAACTTGGGAAATCGAGCTCATGCCAGCAACTACGACTTACGAAGTGTGACTAGATAAGTAGGTAATATAAAAAATTGACAATCACAGTTAAACGTGCAAAAGGATTGCGAACCCATATTCTAGTTATTGAATTTAACAGAATTTTTAGTTTTGTGAATCCGCTTTGTAACTTTTTCAATATCGTAATGTAGTTCTAAGGTTATCTAGGACACTCACTGCGATAAAAACATTCTTATTCAAAAGGTTAAGAATATTTTTATTTATTTTATTTACTATTTATTACACACATATCGAAGGAGAAAATGAAAAGGAAAGAAAATAATATACAAAGGTAATGCTTATTTCTACAGAAATCTCTTCCAGCATACCTGCGATAGGAGAATAGCAATAAAAGAGATGTAGACAAGTGCGTTAAGGAGAAAATAAATAAATAACCACATGTTACACACAACATTATTATAAATACTTAGAATATTTTTATAATAATATTTATATTAAAATGTGGTGATAAATTATAAACAAAACGTAGGCGATGAGAGATATGAGACAATAATGAGCTGGTATATTCTTATACCAGCAATACTTCATTCTCATAGAAGTAAGTTAGCCTTAATTAGATAACATGGTTTGGTTCAAAGGTGCACGGCTTATAGAGTTTTAGGTACGCCTAAATAGTCTTTATTTCAAAGAGTAGTTATTATCAAATTACTTTGACTGCAAAATTTGTCAAATTTCCCGCTATTTCACCCGTATCCTGAAGGAACTATTTCGCGGACTCAGATGAAAATTATCTTTTGCCTTTTCCCAGGCCCCTATCTATGTTCATACCAAAATTCCTCTAAATAAGCCAGTTTACCGTCAAAGTTTAACGGACAGACACACATAATTACTTACGTATAATTGACTAGCTGTTCCCGCGGTTTCACGGTGCGGATAAAAAGTAGCCTATAACCGTCTCCAGAGTTCGATTTCATGCAAATCGGTTCAGCCGTTTTACCGTGAAAACGGATCAAACAAAAAAAGAAACATACTCACATACTAACATCTATGTACATCTATTCATAAATCTTTACTTCCTTATGTTTGGTTTTTCCTCTTGTCTTCAATCCATCCAAAGGTTTTCTGAAAGAGATCGCTTTTAGTTATAACACCGTCCATTATGTCACCTTTATTAGATAAGTTTAAAAGTGGTGTACATTGTAACGTTTTCAAAAGTGGAACTGAAAAATAAAAATAATGAAATTAAGAAGTCTGGTAAAAATCAGGGCTTACAACATAATAAAGAATATTCTATCCTATTCTATGGATTTATGGCACGCGAAGCATTCATAATTCAGGGAGCAACATAGAAATCTGAATTTTGATCTCAGCTGAGGAGTAAATTAAGAGCTTTGAGTTGTCTCGTGAATACCAATGATAGTCGTTGCAACCAGTAACAACTTTGGCTTACGTTTCATATTTTACAGGTACATTTATTAAAACGGGTGCTATAGTCCTATAGCAGGAGAAAGGTAGATATCAAAACTGAAATTCATTACAGCAGTTTATTATTAAGTGAATGTTTGTGATTGTGGGTGGATTGTGTACATCTTTGTTTGTTATTTTTTCAAGCAAAAACCTTCTTTAGCCCCTTGGGTTCCGGGGGCACGATAACTTTTTAGAATATCCCGTGGGGCTAGCTGGAACCTTGGGAAACGATACTTTTTATCCGGGTCTTCCTTGATGACATGGGTGAAACCGCAGAAAACAGTTTACCTATCATTCAAATTCAAGTTCAGTTTAGATCGATATTTAGTTTACTGCTGAATCGCTATCAAGACTATAGCGAACTCAAAGAGTGTTCTATGCATCGATATTAAAATTATTATTACCTAAATACACTTCACGTCTTCAACGTCAGCTTGCGTTGAGTGGAGAATCCTAGAACAAAGTGTTCCTAAGGTATTGTTCACACACACCCCACTCTCCACCCCCTCTTGTAAGTTTAACAAAGAAGTTTCGGCACAAAGTTTTGGAAACTCCTCGCTATTGTTATGTACCTACGATATTCATCAAGTCTTTCAACTTTAACACAATACTACAAACACGCTAATAAAATTTGTGTTCTTTACGAAAAACACACGCAAGAGACAGTTTATTTATTAAATTTCATTCTGAGTGATATTATAAATTATTATGCTGTTTTTCGTCAGTTTCTTAGATATTTTTCTGCTAGCTGATAACAACCAACAATCAACGCAATAAGTCTTGTTCTAAGTTCTGTGTCTTCTTAGAAAAGTCGTGAAGCTCCGTGACTATACATCACTCAGCAGTAATCTGTAAGCGTGTAGAAAAACTGAAATAAGACATGAAAACAACTATGGGTGAGTACAAAATAGGTAATATCTCAAGCGTGGAATTAATCGCGATCTTGATAAAAAAAGGATTCCGATAAGATTATATAATCTAAATGGATTGGGATGAACTTTGTTCGAGGATGTTGTGAGGAGTTCGTGGCTAAGTAACAGCCGCACGGTTCGACCGATCAAAGGTTAAGCTGCGCTTGGCGCGGTCGGTCCGTGGATGGGTGACCATCTGTATCATAGCGAGACTCCTCCGTGCTTCAGAGAGCACGTTAAGCTGTCGGTCCCGGTTGTGATTTGTAGATCTTTAACAGTTCGGGTAGTCAAAAGCCAGAAAGTCTGACAACCAGTCTTACCAATGGATACCGTGTTACCCGGAGACAGGGTTGTAGAGGTCAGATAGGCAGTCGCTCCATGTAAAACACTGGTACTCAGCTGCATCCGGTTTAGATTGGAAGCTGTCCCTAACATAGTTGGGAAAAAGGCTAAGTAGATGATGATGGGATGAACTTTGTTATGACATAGATGGAACCTTTTTTTTCGGATGGGAAATCATGAAATGATAGAGGGAGTATCAGATTCTTACTGACTATAACGCATTCATGTTCCTTCGTCAGCCCTTTTTATTCCGGGGGCGCGGAACTCTTACGAACATCCCGCAGTTCCGGCAGGCTATGGCCCTTTGGAGAGGGCCTCGTCTGTGATGCTAACATCTCTTAGATAGAACCCTGGAGAGGGTTATAGACTACTTTTATCAGTGTGCGTTAAGTAGTTCCCTCGACACGCAGGTGAAACCGCGGGAATTAGCTAGTTTTGTCTGAACCCAATTAAATAATAACACTCACCTAATTACTTGATTACACCTGTTCATTAATGAGCGGAATAGAAGCTTTATGATAGTGTAAATAAAGCTGCTATCCGTGGATAATTGTTTACATAATAAATAAAGCCATTTAGATTAGATAATGTCATTAAAATACTACTGATATAGATAAGAACTGTTTATTTCCTTTAAGGAAAAAGTAAATTTTAATAGTAATCATTGATATCACAAGGTAATTTTTAATGGATTTGATTTGCGTTGCATCTTATTTTGTTACATAGAAATACTAGGTGTTTCCCGTGGTTTCACCCGCGTCCCGTGGAAAATTCTGAACCCACCCAGCCTACATCCTAACCTATAGCCACAGTATTACGATACATCTCCCTACAGTAGCGCAACGCCTTTGAAGACGCGCGTTGCCGCCTTTTTTTTGTATATGGCATCTCGCAGGTCAACCTAGGTAGTCGACTGCTTAACCGGGCTTGCCTGTGAAGTGCCTAAATGAATTTAGAGCCTCCAGCCATGGCTTAACTTACGAAACTAAGCGACTACACGCTAAGGGCACCCTAGTGCCCTGGTGGTAGCCCTAGTGGGGTACGGACCTCGGCTTAGGGCGTCGCTGGGTGAGGACAGCAATATATCAGAATATATATGATTATTATAATCGGAAATTTTAAAGCTATTAGCTCAGCTCGCGGGCTGGCTCGTCGAGCTAAGGTCGGGAGGGCATGGACAAGGCCGTCGCGACGGACCTCGGTGGCAACGTCTATAGCGCGATGCCGCCGCTGGCATTAGTAGATATGCTAAGGTTGTTACAAAATGGGGAAATAAAATAACAATGAAGCGAAACAATTTTCAACAAAACACGACCGCGTCTGGCCCCTCGCGCTCCGTCCCGCAAAGTAAGCGTGTTTGCGGGACGCGGTTGACACCGCCCGCCTCCCCGTGAGTCCCCCGCTGTTGCTGCGCGTAAGTACATCCGTTGCGTTACTATAGGGAGATACATCGTAATACTATGCTATAGCCGTCTTCAGAGTCCAATCTACCTCCGTTCTAAATTTCCGTCAAATCCGTTTAGCCGTTTTACCGTTAAAGCGTAACGAACAAACTCACTTTCGCATTTATAATATTAAAGTTATATCTACTTATAATTACACGTGCAAATTCTATCACAATTATATATTATCTACTCTCAATTCCGATAAGATAGAAATCGCTTGCAAAGCCGATCAAAGAGTGTTTTTTATCCGACTAGGCCAATGTCCGATTTCAACGTATTGTTTATGCTACTAAAATATGAACATAGATGGCGCAGGATGCTAAAACTTAATGTTATACTCCCTACATTGGATGATCTTGAAATGATCTTGACTCACCTGCTTTTTTTTTAAAGACCTATCCAACAACTCCACAAGACGGGATACATAATTTATTTGGGAGATACACTAAATAAATATATTTTTTTATTTCATTATACCACTTTGTCGGCATGATCAATATACGTACATATTTATACCGAATTTCAGCTTTCTAGTACTAAGAATCTCTGAGTTATGCCGCGGACAAACAGAAAGACAGACGAAAATGACACGGCGAAAATAGGATACTTTTTAAACCGATATTTGAACCCTTCGAAGATCAAGCAAGCGAAATTGCGGGCAGAAGCTAGTGTTCATAATAATACAATTAATAGTAAGTTTGTATGAACAATCGAAAGAGCTGGAAACTTCTGGTTAGTACTGTCTACGATATCTTATGTTATTTTACACACACTCAGCTGCATGATTTACTATATTTATAAATTGGAAGGCACATGTTTTCTGTTATAATAAGTCTGTTAAAAATGAACATATTATTATCACAATAAAACGTATAAGAATAGCGGAAATCGCTGTCTAAAAAAACCTAAAAAAACCGTGGATATCCACATACGGATCGAAACAGAATCTCCTTTTTTTAAGTCGGTTAAAAAATAACACATAGTTTTGATATAAAAATGTATATTTTGTAAGTTTAACTTTGTAGTAGTAGAAAATTTGTTAACTTTCGGATTTGCTGATTTTATTAATACCTAATGTTTAGACTAGCAAAAAAAATAAAACATTCATGTAAATTCAAATTTATCAAGTTGCGCATATTTGTCGTTCAGGTTTATCGTAGATTTTGCTACGCCTATTGAGTTACAGCTTGCCTACGCCGTAGGCCGTAGCAACGTAGCGAGGCAGCTACCCATCTCTTTGTTGTAATTACCGTAGAACACGGCGATGCCATAGCAATGGCTGCGGCAATATTAAATTCATGTCCTGGCTGGGTAGAACAATAAGTACTCAGCCTTTGTATGGCTGCGCCAATTTAATGGAAAGACTTTCCTTCCTACATTTACCAGCAAAAGAAAAAAAAGTATTTACAACCTCCGGTATATTTTTAATATAATATACACAATAGATTTAAGCTGTAATACAGGAGACAATAAACGCTTATTTTACTCTAAACTTCTCTCTTTACTTATTTATATAACCTAAACATATTTTTACTGTCCACAAAATCCTAACTAATATAATATATTACAAATTCAAAAGTAAGTATGTTTGTTAAGTTTCACGTTAAAATGGCTGAATCGATTTGGATGAAATTTATTACGGAGTCTGATGGAACCTTGGAGACGTTACAGGCTACTTTTTATCAGGGCGCGCTCGAGACGCCGGTGATACCGCGGGAAACAACGAGTTTTATCTGAAGTCAATTAAAAAATAACAATCACCTGATTATTTGATTACACCTGTTCATTGATGAGCGGAATAGAAGCTTTATGATAGTGTAAATAAAGCTGCTATCCGTTGATTATTATTTATATAACATCAATGCTATCTAGATTAGATAATGTTATTTAAATACTCTTGTTATGGCAAAAAGATAAGGGTCGGATATAGACCAGTGCTTTTAACTTTTGAAAACAAAAAAAATAATAGTAGGATGAAACCCATTGGAAAAGGAGGAGAATACAATAAAAATGATAGGAAAAATAAATTACGGGCGATCTGAGGTCGGGAAGTGGGGGGGAGGGGGGGTTAAAGTTAAAAAAACGGTTTATCTCAATTTCCGGCAAAACTACAAGTCCTATGAAAAAAAGTTAAATGGCAAAGTTGTAGGTAATAAAAAGATCTACAACTTTTGGATTGACACTTTTTTCACATAACCTCAAAATGTATGTGAAAAATTCAAAAAACCAAGCTTTTGGTTTTTTATTTTTATATTTTACAATAATTATTTTTTTATCACGAAATTTGGTGAAAACTTACCTTTTTATGTCCCAAACACAATGTAATTTATTTGATTTATAATAATTATTTTTTCACCCTTATTTTGACTTAATATCGAAAAAACACCCTAATTTTCAATCGAAAATTCTCGTGTCAAAATATCACTTTTTTTTTAAAAATCGGTAGTCTTTTTGTTCTTTGAAATCTCTACTTTCAGATGGTATAAAAAAATATTTACATTGCTATGGTAAATGTTCTCAGAAAATATAAAGAAACGCTACGAAATAACAGTTAGCAAGGCCAAGATCCTTCTAGCAACTCCCCACTTCTCTATGAAATACCTTTTGATCAGCTAAAAGGTATTTCATAGAGAGGTCCAAGGTTCCGTAGGTCACTCAGATACATAAGTTATCTTAAAATAGCAATAAATAGGCATCTACGCAAAAAATTTAAGCCGG
The DNA here is from genome assembly GCA_963891755.1 of Pyrrhia umbra. Classification (NCBI taxonomy): domain Eukaryota; kingdom Metazoa; phylum Arthropoda; class Insecta; order Lepidoptera; family Noctuidae; genus Pyrrhia; species Pyrrhia umbra. The sequence continues at coordinate 6,715,540 of OY982924.1, forward strand.
TCTAGGCCTTACTACCTGTTATTTTGTAGCGTTTCTTTATATTTTCTGAGAACATTTATCATAGCAATGTAAATATTTTTTTATACCATCTGAAAGTAGAGATTTCAAAGAACAAAAAGACTACCGACTTTTAAAAAAAAAGTGATATTTTGACACGAGAATTTTCGATTGAAAATTAGGGTTTTTTTTCGATATTAAGTCAAAATAAGGGTGAAAAAATAATCATTTTAAATCAAATAAATTACAGTGTGTTTGAGACATAAAAAGGTAAGTTTTCACCAAATTTCGTGATAAAAAATTAATTATTGTAAAAGATAAAAATAAAAAACCAAAAACTTGGTTTTTTGAATTTTTCACATAAATTTTGAGGTTATGTGAAAAAGTGTCAATCCAAAAGTTGTAGATCTTTTTATTACCTACAACTTTGCCATTTAACTTTTTTTCATAGGACTTGTAGTTTTGTCGGAAATTTAGATAAACCGTTTTTTTAACTTTAACCCCCCCTCCCCCCCACTTCCCGACCTCAGATCGCCCGTAATTTATTTTTCCTATCATTTTTATTGTATTCTCCTCCTTTTCCAATGGGTTTCATCCTACTATTATTTTTTTTGTTTTCAAAAGTTAAAAGCACTGGTCTAATAGGTTTAAGCAGGACCGCGCCGACCCCTGACAGCGCCTGTGTGCGAAACGTATGAAGCGCCTCTTTTTTAACCGACTTTAAAAAGGAAAAGGTTCTCAAGTCGATTATGTTTTGTTTGTTACGCAATTACTACACCAATTATACCAATTTTGATTATTCTTTTCCTGTTTGGTAAGTCATATTTCAGAACATTGATTTCAGCATCTGTGGTCTTTTACCAATGTGTTTATTTATTTTAAGTAGAAAGCGCGAGCGAAGCGAGCGCGACATTTTTCTTAACATGATAATATTATGAGGATTTTTTTTTTTAATAAATAGTAATAAAAACAGTATTTGAAAAGAAATATAAATACGTACGTAATCGAAAGCGAGCGCGAATTTTTTTAAGCAAAATAATGAAAGGGAATAATATTTTTCAATAAATAGTAACAAAAACAGAGTTTGAAAAGAAATATAAAATACCTACGTAATCGAAAGCGCGAGCGAAGCGAGAACGATTTTTTTTAGCATAATAATTTATTTATTTATTTATTTACCACACATATTTACCATTGCCATTACAGGGAAATAATGAATACATAATGAAAGGGAATAACCTGAAGGCTGAAATGGGGATGCATAAGGATGTGGTCATAGTGGACAAGGGACTCACCCCGCTCTCGTTGGCTAACGAGAATTGGCGCAAACCTGTAATTCTGGATACTAAGGATCGCATGGACGTATGGCAGAGTAAGGAGCTACACGGACGCTACTTCCGGGCCCTTCATGGGCCTGATGTCGACTTGTTAGCGTCCATATCCTGGTTACGCTTCGGGGATCTCTTCGGAGAAACCGAAGGGTTTGTTTATGCAATTATGGATGAAGTCATGATGACAAAGAACTACCGAAGGTATATTGTGAAGGATGGCACGGTTGACATCTGTCGGGCATGTCACCGTCCGGGTGAGTCGATCCGACACATAATGTCCGGTTGTTCCAGTCTAGCCAATGGCGAGTACTTGCACAGACATAACCAAGTGGCCAGGATTATCCACCAGCAACTTGCTTTGCGATACTGCCTTGTAGACTATGAGGTACCATATTACAGGTATGTGCCCGACCCAGTTCTCGAGAATGATCATGTCACACTATACTGGGATCGATCTATCATCACTGACAGGACTATTTCAGCTAATAAGCCTGACATAGTGGTGATAGATCGATTAAAGCGCCGCACAATGATTATTGATATCACTGTGCCACATGACGAGAACCTCGTGAAGGCTGAAAAAGATAAACAACTCAAGTATCTTGATTTAGCACACGAGGTTGTCGATATGTGGCATGTGGATTCAGCAGTCATTGTGCCGATAGTCGTTTCGGCCAATGGACTACTCGCCAAGAGCCTCGACCAACAACTACGAGAGCCTCTCGTTAGGCAGCTGGATCAAGGGCTTGATACAGAAAGCAGTACTCCTAGACACTGCGCGTATCGTCAGGAGGTTCCTTTCTCTAGAGCCCTGACCGCCGGTAGCTTGGACCCTGTCTCGTTACCGGTGGGATACTATTTTTTATATTTTTAAATGTTTTTATTTATTTTTCCTATTTAAATTATGGGAAAGGAGAGGTCATCTTGAAGGTTGACATAAAGAATGCCTTCAATTCAGTTAATAGGGACACCTTGCTGGCAGAAGCTAAAAACGAAATACCCCAAATTTTCAGTTTTCTTTGGCAGTGTTACAGGCATCCATCTAAATTATTATATCGGGACAACCTTTTGGAGTCTGCTGTTGGCTGTCAACAAGGTGACCCCCTCGGGCCTGTGATTTTTAGTTTGCCAATCAACCCAATAATTAGACAACTAAATTCGGAATTCAATGTTTGGTATCTGGATGATGGAACCTTGGGAGGCAATGCAGATACCGTTTTAAATGACCTCATTTTTCTCCAAGACAAACTAAATGCAATAGGCCTGACACTCAACGTTTCGAAATGTGAACTTTTTATACCTGACACTACTGACAGACAAGTGACTCTCTCGAAATTTAACGCAATAGCCCCAGATCTAAAATTAATTGACAAAAGTTCTCTTTGCCTCCTTGGTTCCCCAATATTTGAAAATTCCTTTTCTAATTTTATTGATGAGAAAATACAAAATTTCAGTGATGTTTCGGAAAGGCTGTTCCAAATTAACATGCATTCGGCCATCACCATAATTCGGTACTGTTGTTTTGGTCTAAAATTAACTTATATTCTGCGCGCTTCCCATTTATGGAAGCACGCAAATCTTTTTTTTCTATGGTTTGTAAAAATATTTAAAAATGTACTATAATATATGTGAAAATAAATAAAAGGGAATAATATTTTTCAATAAATGGTAACAAAAACAGAGTTTGAAAAGAAATAAAAATACCTACGTAATCGAAAGCGCGATCGAAGCGAGCGCGAATTTCCTTTAGCATGATAATTATAGGGAATATCGTTTTTCAATAAATAGTAACAAAAACAGAATCTGAAAATAAATTAATCGGAAGCGTGAGCGGAAACCTTTTTTTTAAGATGTTTTTTTTTCATTAAATGGTGACGAAAACAGAAGCTGAAAAGAAATAGGAATACGTAATTGAAAGCGCGAGCGAAGCGAGCGCGAATTTTTTTTTAGCAAGATGATTATGGGGAATAATATTTTTTTTAATGAGTTGCCTTGATTGATGATGTTGCAACCTATTTTATTTAGTTTCCGAAGATGGGAGAATTTTTCGCAAGTTCAATAAGAGGTTGGCTAATCAGGTTTTGGGGGCTCCCCTAGCTTTGGGGTCCCGGGGCGCTGCCCGGCTAGCCCTTGGGTAGCTACACCTCTGCTCACGCTTTTATTTAAGTGATAACTGTAATAAATTAAAGCTTATGTTTCTTTTCCGCAGAAACAATGAAAAATTCTTACATTCTGTGTAGGTTTATGAAAATACTTAGGAGAGCTAGCCTAAGCCTATATAATCTTTCCTGTTCCATTGAGGCTACTCAAAATTTTTACTTTTGTAATTGCTTTTGTTCTTACGCTCATTTAAATTAGGGAGTACCCGGTGACCACATTTCGCTCGCGTCGCATCGTATCGCATCGGATTGCGTTGATAAACTCATCCACGGCGCGGCCTTTTTAATAAAATAATCGCCTATTGTAGCGACTGCGGTGGTTCTTTTGATTTTAATGCAGAGCTCGTAATTCATGTAAACTAATACCCGAAACGTAAACAGTGGGTCAATTCAAATAGTGTAAAATTAAACCACAATCATAAAAATTGTCTTGGGAGACTTGTATCTACTTAGTCATCGATGCTCAACTATGAGAGAATATTACCTATGTTGATAAAAGTGACAAAAATAATGTTAATAACTGGCGCTGGCATTTCATCGGGCGCCCCTACTGCCCTGGCGCCTGTGTGCGCCGCACACTTCGCACACAGGGGCGGCGCGGCCCTGGGTTTAAGGAAAAGTTAATTTTATTTATGGAAAAAGTAATTTTGACAGTCATCAATGATAGCACATTTTTTTAATAGATTTGATTTGCGTTACATTGTTTGCCATATAGAAATATAAAAGCTACATACTCGTATATGTTATCTATATACCTACTCTCAAGTCTACACATTATACTACTATAATACAAGCATAGGTATCGTAGGATGCTTATGCTAACCTTTTATTTTGTTTAACATGGATATGGTTTTACTCGTGGCTAAGTTACAGCCGCACGGGCCAACCGATCATAGGTTAAGCTGCGCTTGGCGCGGTCGATCCGTGGATGGGTGACCATCTATGTCATAGCGAGAAGCGAGGTTGTCATTTGTACAGCCTTGGCATTCGTTACGTATAGTCATTAGCCAGAAAGTCTGACAACCAGTCTTACCAAGAGGTGTCGTGTTACCCAGTAACTTGGTTGTGGAGGTCAGATAGGCAGTCGTTCCATGTCAAACACTGGTACTCAGCTGCATTCGGTTTAGACTGGAAGCTGACCCCAACATATTTGGGAAAAGGCTAGGCAGATGATTGATATAGTTTTGCATATCTTAACGTTGCCAGCGCGGGCAGGTTCCTAGTGCGTATAACATTAATTTGTATAAAACAACAAAAAAGTAATAGTTTTTTTTCCAGTGTTATTATATCATATCACGTTCGAAAATTCCGAGCCTGGAAATATTGAAATCGTCCAACTGTGGCTGAATCTTTTTTTGTACATTTTTAGGTTTCCGAAATAAAATGGTAAAAAAAGAAACCTTTATGGTTGGACTTCGTCTGTTTGTCCGTCTGTAACAGCTTGATATTTTAGGAATAACTAATGCTTTCGATTTGTTAGGAACAATTATAAAGAATTATTGACCCAATGAATTTCAAATGAAAGAAGTAAGGAGGTATAGAAATATTTTTGTTTCGGTGGCAAAAGTGAGGATAATATAAAAAAGGCTTAGATTGGGTGGTTGACACCGATAACAAATAATTTCAAGACACAACTTCTCTAAAATAGCCCTTACTTTTAGCCCTGGCAATCTGGTATCTCCGAAGTCTGCGAAAGGAAGAATCTGAATAATTAAGGAAAAATAAAATGATGACACTAAATAAAATACTACAGTTTTGAAACAATTAGCAAAATTTCTTGGCAAACATGGGTAAAAAAAGGTAATTGGACTTCACTGCGTATGTTTTTCTTTCCAAAGTTGTAAAAAAACCAAAACTAAAATCCAAACTTGGTTCAAAAAAGGACGAAGCCGGCTCACACTTGTCCTGTCCTCCTTCCTGTTCTCACTTTTCCTATCCTTTTTGTAGTAGACATTGTTTTTTAGTACCTACTTACTATAGTAACAGAAGAGTTCCAAGAATTACGAGCTATTTACGTTAGCAGTATTGTCCTTGTTTTGGGTAAAACATGTAAATAGCTTCGTGCTAACATTGTTTGCATCGTTTTACGTAAAAATATTTCGAAATAAATAAACGTGCTTTTTAGGGTTTTGTATTCAACAAGGAACCAAAATATATGTTTTGCCATGTCCGTCTGTCTGTCTATCTGTTCGACATAGCTCAGAGGTTCTTAATACTTAAAATGCACGCCGAAGATTAACTAGTAGGCGCCTTCTAGTAGGTAGTTATTCTTCCTTTATAAATACCTACCTACTTCTTACTTTTTACCTCTTTCATACTGCATTTCGATACATTTAAAAATAAATAAAGAGGTGATTTTCTAAATAATAATTTTAAACTAATTGAGTTATACAATTTTACCTACAAGATGACTACTTTTCGCTTAAAAAGATTAACTTTTTGTGCCAACCATAAAATGTATTTAAAGATTGGATTCGATTTGATGAAAAGTGGGAAAAAAAATATTCTATGAGATATTTTTATAAAATTACTTACATTAAATACAGTAAGTCATTTTATAAAAATATCTCATTTTATTTTGGTACTTCAAATATATTTTATTTCGTTGATACATTTAGATATTAAAATGAGGGTCTTTGACGCCTTCACTTTTTAATGCATTTTTTTCATATTTATTTTGTATTGCCTTTTATTTTGCATGATGCACTAAATGCATTCTGTTATGTAGCTACATCACCTGCCTAGCCTTTTCCCAACTATGGGGGGGTCGGCTTCCAGTCTAAACTGGATGCAGCTGAGTACCAGTGTTTTACATGGAGCGACTGCCTATCTGCCAACTCCAACCCAGTTACCGGGTAATACGGTACCCCTTGGTAAAACTGGTTGTCTGACTACCGTCAGAAGCCAGAAAGAAAAAATTGGTGCAACCGGCTGTGTAATTATTTATGGCTTTAATAAGATACCTATTGACTGTTTTGACTATTGAGTCAAATCTGCACTTATTTTTACTCAATCATAAGTTATTTATTCTGTAGGGCAAAAGGATATAGGTACCTAAAATAAAATCTTTTTTGCTTTCAAAATATTTAATTGTAATATATTGTAAATATGTAATTACAGGCTTTCGGAGGTCACTGGGCCCGTTAAACCGTTAATCATTTCCAATAACATCTTATAACTCCACACACAAAACTGTACTTCATATTTGTCTGGGCACAAGCTCGAAATCAACATTTTTTATTCTGACACTTAGCGCATGTCCAACAAAAGTTGGTTTTTTATGCTTCAAGTTTACTTGGTCACATTTTAAAGTAAACGCTCGTAGAACGTGTACTATAGCAGCGAGTAGTTGCAATTTGGAATACCTATTTCCTATACAAGTCCTGTTACCCATCCCAAATGGCATATAAATGTCATCGTTGGGTCTCCTTTCCTTAGAAAATCGCTCCGGGTCAAATACTTCTGGGTTCGGATAAAGTGTAGGATCATGATGTATTTCATAAATCGGTGTGTACAGTTTTGTCCCCTTATCTACTTTGACATTTCCAACAGGTAGCACAGTGTCTTGAACGCATTGCCTAGTCAAATATCCAATGGGAGGGAACATTCTTAAAGCCTCACTTAGCACATTATCTACATACTCCATTTCGCCAATGACGTCGTATGTTATTTTCCCGTTGTATTTTTCAAAGTGTTCGTCAATTTCTTGGTGAACTTTTTCTAATATTTCTGGATGCTGGCTTAGAAGAACAAAAGTTGAAAAGATCCCATCAGCGGCTGGTTCAACACCTGCTGAGAAAAAGAAAAACGCCTGTGCAGATAACAAGCCAGTCGTAGGCTCCAGCTCGTAGCCCGTCGTTTGATCCTTCATGGTACCATTCTTCTGTAGTTGCATACATAATTCAGCAAAATCGTGTCTCTTTACGTTCTCTTGTTCTCTCTTTTTAATGACTTGTCCTATTGCATTAACGAAAAAGTCTTCATGCTCTTTGAAAATTTTCATTCCTAACATCTTCAATAATGTTGGGCTAAGACTAAATAATGTAAATTTCAAGTTATTTTTGAAACTTGATATCGATATTTTTTTAGCAAACTTAAGAAAAGGGGAATCAAAGCTTGATTGTTCTCCAATACCGAAAATTGCATTGCAGATAGCAGCATTGCAGTACAGCATAGCAGAGTTGAAAAAGTCACCTTTCCAAGTTTTGGGATCATTTTTTAAATATTCCACAAAGTCCTGCGCACTTTTGTCCATAATGTAATACATGTTTTTTAATTTATTTGCAGTGAACAATGGAGTCATACTTTTTCGCATTAACTTCCATCGGGGACCATTCATGAAGGTTATATTATCGCTCAATTGGTCACCAGCGACGCTGTCGATTCCTCTGTGGTTGAAGGACTGAAAGTCTCCTGATAAAACATGCTGTACATTCTTTGTGTCTATGACGAACAATGCAGGTGTTAAAATTTGTCCAATGCCTATAGCTGGCTCATTTCTATATTCCTTATACAGCTTACCGAATTTCTCGAACAGTGCACCTTTAGATACGGTGTAGTCCCAAAACGGTCCAGCCACTTTATTTTTGCTGTAGAACTTCACACCACGTGACTTCCAGTAGTTTTCATTGTGTCGTCCTACTAAGTACCACGTTAGTAGTGCAACTACACCAAATAAAATTATGGGTAAAAACATTTTTACTTGGTGAACGTAAAAATATTAAGTATGATATAGAGAAACAACCACTAGTGTAGCTTTCAACTTCGTGTCGAACTGTGTAAGTAAATATTCACCCTCATTATATATACTAATTTCTTATCAGTATTTTATTTATGCGACTCATTATTACGAAGCGCACCCAACTATGTTTCCCCGTTTCGTCTAAGATTTGATTCCATCATATTTTTGCTGAGTAATTATTTACTGTTTGTAGACAGATAATCCACTATCATTACCTACCTAGTTCAATCACTCGGTAGAGTTTGTAAATCAGAAATCTATGTATATTTTTAACCGATTTACGATTACTTTAAGGTTTTATCAGAATAAATAGAAAAAATATATTTCAAATAATTGGAATATGACGAAAACATTGATTATATAAGTACGTATATATATGCATAAATTCTGTCAGCAACACTTGGTCTGCAACTAATGTTTAAAATGGTCGGCAATTTAACCAATACAACAGTCTGCAAAATAATTTTATTTGGTCTACACGATTTCATCATTGGCCAGCAAAGAAAAAAGTTACCGATTCATCATCTGCCTAGCCTTTTCCCAACTATGTTGGGGTCGGCTTCCAGTCTAAACCGGATGCAGCTGAGTACCCGTGTTTTACATGGAGCGACTGCCTATCTGACCTCCACAACCCAGTTACCGGGTAACACGGTACCCCTTGGTAAGACTGATTGTCAGACTTTCTGGCTTCTGACTACCCGTAACGACTGTCAAAGATGTACAAATGACAACCGGGACCAACAGCTTAACGTGCTTTCCGAGGCACGGAGGAGTCTCGCTATGACAAAGATGTTACTTAGCCACGAGCTCCTCAAAAAAAAAGTTACCGATTAAAAGCTTAATATTTCGCAAACTTTTTTTTCTAACGATAATACCTACATACGATGGTATGGTTACTCTTTCACGCAAAAACTACTGAACGGATTTGGATGAAATTTGGTACACACATACCTGGAGTAACATATATAGGATACTATTTACCCGGGCGCTCGAAGTAGTTCCCTCGGGATGCGGGTGAAACCACAGGAAACAGCTAGTAAGTAATAAATTCTAAGACCAATGCATAGAACATGCACGGAGTCGCCAGTTGACTCGTGTAAGACTCATTAATTCAGTTTGTATCTAATCTGAATAATATGATTTGATTTATTGACGTACGATTTTTATAGGAGAATTCTCGTCTAAAATGGCTATTGTATAACCTACCTATATTATTGATTCTTATTATATACTAGCTTCTGCCAGCGACTTCGTCCGCGTGGAATAGTATGGAGTAACTTCTCCCGTTTTCCTAACATTTCCCTTCACTGCTCTGCTCCTATTGAATGTAGCGTGATGAAAAGTATACTATAACCAGCTCAGGAGTATGAAAAATAATTGTACCAAGTTTCGTTAAAATCCGTCGAGTAGTTTTTGTTTCTATAACGGTTATACAGACAGACAGACAGACAAAAATTTTACTGATTGCATTTTAGGCATCAGTATCGATCCCTAATCACACCCTGATAGTTATTTTTGAATTATATGTCATGTACAGAATTGACCTCTCTACAGATTTATTATAAGAATAGATTTATATCATTTGCTTCTTCCAACCCTGTCCTCAATTTATTTGGAAAATGCGGCCTGCATTGGAATCCTCATTGGATTAATGAAACCCATCTGCAAATGTTACACTAACTTAAGGTCGGTTTCCAGTCTAGTCCTAGAAACTTCAAAATATTATTGTATTTCTAAGAATAGGCCTGCTACTATGTCTGGGAGGAATTTCAAATTAGGTCCAGATACCGGGATAAAGAGTAATTATCCCATCTGTTAAGCTAGATTCATAAACTGTGTGTGAGCTAAATTTTCTCAGAATCCGTTAAACTGTTTTTGCGTGTTTGAGTAACACACATACCTACAAACTTCCACAATAGAATAGGATATGGAACGACTACCATCTGTATTTTGTAACTCATACCTCCTATACAGTGGCATCGGTTTTTTATGAATAAAATAGTATATTTTTAGCATTTACTGCAACGTTCTGAAGGTATGTATAACTCGACGTGTCATCATAGTACCTACGCATTAGTGAAAGATTGTTTAAGATTCTATATTACCCATAATTTACAAATAAGTACCCCTTTTAAAATACCTCTACACATTTTTTTCTAAAACTCTAAATATCCCAACATTTATCAGCCGTCGACAAACTTGGCCTTGTATTTTTTTATTGTCTACTTATAATATCTTGACCCCTAAATGATAGTGGTTCTACATACAGTATGGGTTAGAAATATTATTTCGTATTAACTTAACGAAAATAGTGGGCACAGTTGGGTACTAGTTCTTGGAAACCGACTTAATTTGTGCGACGATATTCGAAAGGCGGCGCGGCGGGTAGGGGTTGAAGCTGGAGAGCTGAAGATCGAGATTCGAGATCAGTGGCGTGCTATAGGAGAGTCCTGTGTACTGTTACGGAAAGCTCATGATACGATGACAAATGCAAATATACCGATACCATGATATTAGACACATTTATGTGTCGATAAATAGGTATATCTTTTACCTCACGCTTTTTTCCCCGATAGGTTAAGCAAGGGTTTTAAGGACAAACATATCTAAGCTCGACTTAGGAATCGAACCCAAGGTCTCGTGCTTCCAACAACTAACGCAGGCGAAGCAGGTGGAATATTTAACCTTGTCTATATAACTGCAAGACAGTAAAAACATATTGTGGAATAGTGGTGCCCTAAGGTGTGGAAATAGTAGATTGTTACACAAGGGATGAAAGTGACCTATTTAGGCCCGAGATGGTTTGGCGCACGAGCGTAGCGAGGGCGCTAATAGTTCGAGGGCCTACATAGGTCTTTCTCCCGAGGTAAACACTCTGCTTTTCATTTCGAATATGAGGAAAGGAAATACGAACCTGATTACATAAACAAACAATATTTTATTTGTAAACGTAAATAATTAGCACTCGACGAAACAACTGAGGATCGATTGTCCGCCTCTTTTTTTTCTGTGGCATTCTACCAGCTAGTATTTTTTTGTCAAAAATTTTGCTCAAATCTATTTAAATTAATGAATAATTTATTGAATTCTAAATTAGAATTACCTGTATGTGACAAAATTATTGATAATATTTTTTAATACAATTTTACGCCGCGATTTAACAGAGTGGCTGTATAGACATGGCTTGCATAGTTTTTTTTTTGTCAGTTTTAATTTCTTTTTTCATAGTAAATTATTTTTTTGTAAAAAAATTGCTCAAATCTATTTAAATTAATTAATGAATTATTGAATTCTAAATAAGAAATACCTGGGTAAGTATAAAGACATGTTACAAAATTATTGATATTATTTTTTATTGCAATTTTACGCCGCGATATAATAGAGTGGCTGTATACAGGAATATGGCTTGCATAGTTTTTATTTTTTTTGACAGCAGGGAAAATCGCTTCCCCGGGACGAAAAGTACTACTTTCGTCCCTCTGATCAGGTAACTTCAAGCGTACTTTCCGTGTATGAGAAATGAAAAAACAATTATTGTTTAGAGATTATTTACCTACTGATAGAGCACTGTCACTTAAACAAGGTTAACCTGTATTGTACTTAAGTACAATATAACTGTAATACTCGTTAACAGAGTGCCAGTAGTGCCAGTACTGTCTACATTTATACTGAAATCCAGATTACCTAGCAGGCTCGACCAAGAATAGTAGGTAGTTAGTATTGCTGTCAACTTCATTTTGAGAATGTTGATAGAACTGTTAATATAAGTCAGCATGTTAACATAGTTCAGGAATTATACTAACCACTGACAGTTTTCAACAGTTTTTACTTGTATGGGTAAAATTGCAGAGTTGAAATAAAAAAATATGTAATTCAAATTTTTTTCAAGTCTTTTCTAATGAAATATACTTATTTCTGCTACATTACTTTGTTCTATTGGTAAGAAGAAGAATTAAACAAAGCTTTGACGTTTAAAATATTTAATTAAGATCACAAGTTGACTACGTTAGACACTTACTAAGATTACTAGGTCGGTTCAGAGATTACAATCCTAAAAATACATTATACAAACTAAACTCTATTTTACGTATCTAGGAACAAGCTCGACATCAATATTTCCTAGTCTGACATTAAGCGCATGTCGAATGAACGTTGGTTTTTTATGCTTTAAATTTTCTTGGTCACATTTTAAAGTAAACGCTCGTAGAACGTGTACTATAGCAGCGAGTAGTTGCAATTTGGAATACCTGGCACCTATACAAGTCCTGTTACCCATCCCAAATGGCATATAAATGTCATCGTTGGGTCTCCTTTCCTTAGAAAATCGCTCCGGGTCAAATACTTCTGGGTTCGGATAAAGTGTAGGATCATGATGTATTTCATAAATCGGTGTGTACAGTTTTGTCCCCTTATCTACTTTGATATTTCCAACAGGTAGCACAGTGTCTTGAACGCATTGCCTAGTCAAATATCCAATGGGAGGGAACATTCTTAAAGCCTCACTTAGCACTTTATCTACATACTCCATTTCGCCAATGACGTCGTATGTTATTTTCCCGTTGTATTTTTCAAAGTGTTCGTCAATTTCTTGGTGAACTTTTTCTAATATTTCTGGATGCTGGCTTAGAAGAACAAAAGTTGAAAAGATCCCATCAGCGGCTGGTTCAACACCTGCTGAGAAAAAGAAAAACGCCTGTGCAGATAACAAGCCAGTCGTAGGCTCCAGCTCGTAGCCCGTCGTTTGATCCTTCATGGTACCATTCTTCTGTAGTTGCATACATAATTCAGCAAAATCGTGTCTCTTTACGTTCTCTCGTTCTCTCTTTTTAATGACTTCTCCTATTGCATTAACGAAAAAGTCTTCATGCTCTTTGAAAATTTTCATTCCTAACATCTTCAGTAATGTTGGGCTAAGACTAAATAATGTAAATTTCAAGTTATTTTTGAAACTTGATATCGATATTTTTTTAGCAAACTTAAGAAAAGGGGAATCAAAGCTTGATTGTTCTCCAATACCGAAAATTGCATTGCAGATAGCAGCATTGCAGTACAGCATAGCAGAGTTGAAAAAGTCACCTTTCCAAGTTTTGGGATCATTTTTTAAATATTCCACAAAGTCCTGCGCACTTTTGTCCATAATGTAATACATGCTTTTTAATTTATTTGCAGTGAACAATGGAGTCATACTTTTTCGCATTAACTTCCATCGGGGACCATTCATGAAGGTTATATTATCGCTCAATTGGTCACCATCGACGCTGTCGATTCCTCTGTGGTTGAAGGACTGAAAGTCTCCTGATAAAACATGCTGTACATTCTTTGTGTCTATAACGAACAATGCAGGTGTTAAAATTTGTCCAATGCCTATAACTGGCTCATTTCTATATTCCTTATACAGCTTACCGAATTTCTCGAACAGTGCACCTTTAGATACGACGTAGTCCCAAAACGGTCCAGTCACTTTGTTGTTGCTGTAGAACTTCACACCACGTGACTTCCAATAGTTTTCATTGTGTCGACCTATTAAGTACCACGATAGTAGTGCCACTATCCCAATTAAAATTATGGGTAGAAACATTTTCACTTGGTGATCGCGATGTAGTTTATTATGGTTAGTTGATTATGAAATAATAACCACTAGTGTAAGACTTCGATGAGAACTGTGAAGTAAATTTTAAACTGTCGTTATTTATATCTTATATCTATCAGTGTTGTTATTATGCGTCTCATTATTACGAAGCATAATTGTGTTTCTGAGTTTCGTCTGCGGTTCGTCTTCATGAGATTTTATGCTGAGTAATGAGTTACTGTTTGTAAACAAATAATCAAGTATTCGACTTACTTAAATCACTCGATTCTGTTTGTAACCCAGAAATATACTATTGTATATTTTTCACTTTACGACTTTAAGGATTTGAGTAAGTTATATATAAAAGAAAAGATTAAGATATCTCTAGGTACATTATATGTATTGACAAATATATAAATCTTTAAAAAAAATGATTTCCTTTTTTTGCAAAGGCCTTCATTATATAATTTGTTTGTAAGTCTAAACGACAAAGCAGTGTCTCAGTTGTAAGTTCTACACTATGGTTCTACAAACCATTCAGCTTTACGACCATTTTTACTCATTTAGAATACAAACAAACATTTTGAACTAGTCGTTTCCCGTGGTTTCACCCGTATCCCCAGGGAACCTACCCTACTTTGCGCACCCGGGTAAAAAGCCTATGTCCTTTCTCAGGCTCTAGGCTATCTGTGTACCAAATTTCATCTAAATCAGTTCAACTATTTTACCGTGAAAGCTTACAAACGAACAAACTCGCTTTCGCATTTATAATCAGTAGGGCTCGAGGGGCTCGTAGCTAAGTTATAACCATGCAGCTATTGCTTCAGATCATTAATTTTGACAGTATCTATAAGTCATTTTGAATCCCAGCACTTTCAGGAACCCATTAAATGTATGAAAGTAAATATTCATCAGACCTGTAGGTGTAACTTGGCTCAAAGCTAGAGTGAATTATGTTTCTTGGCTCAAAGTAACCCTACAACCTTTATGCCAAAGTAACTATTGCTCAAATGACTAGTTCTTACGTATCTTACCACGCACTTTAGCGGAAGGCCTAAAAATATATGGAGCATACATAAATGTTCTCCTTTCAATAGGTTCTGGCGTTTATCTCTAAAAGCGTAACAGACAGACAGAGAGGCATATTTATGAAGATAAGTAATTCACATCTCGAGTTATCTGTAAACGGTGTAGTAATAATTTATTTCTATTTTTATATAAGCAACTTTATCATTTAAACTTGAATAAACAAATAATTATAATTAATGCAAGTCACTCTGACTTAACGTAAACCATTTATATTATTATAGATTTTGATAACAGTATTTGTCTACTTTATACGAAAATAAATAACAAAATGTTTTGAAAATCAAGGTATTATATATGATACTAGCTATTTCCCGCGGTTTCACCCGCGTGTTCAGGGAACTACTGCATGAACCCGAATAAAAAGTCCTGTGTTCGTCTAGGTTGTAAGCTAGCGTGAACCAAATTTCAACTAAATCTGTTAAGTAGTTTTTACGTGAAGGAGTAACAAACATCCGTACATCCATTCTCACAGGAGCTCGTGGCTAAGTATGAGCCGTACGGTTCAACCGATCACAGGTTAAACTGCACTTGGCGCGGTCAGTCGGTGGATGGGTGACCATCTATGTCATAGCGAAACTCCCCCGTGCCTCGGAAAGCACGTTGTCATTTGTAGAGCTTTGACAAGCGTTACGGGTAGTCAGTAACAGTCTTACCAAGGGTACCGTGTTACCCGGTAAATGGGTTGCAGAGGGCAGATAGGCAGTCGCTCCATGTAAAATACTAGTACTCAGTCTGTACTGGGAAAAGGCTTGACAGATGATGATGACATCCATTCTCACAAACTTTCGTATTTATGATATAATTAGGAAGTAGGATATCAGTAGGATGTCACATGACCCACTCTTAAATTTCAAATAATCACTTTTACCTATTTTAAAACTTCTTTCATCTTCATTACTTATATATATGTACAACAATAACTCTTTCATTTATTCAGTTCGTTTATTCGTTCCTAAAATTATTTCAAAAGCTATAAATTTAATGCTATCGAGCTTCGATATAAATAACCCATAGATGAAGTCGTACCATTGGGTTCCTTTTTGCCATTTTGCCCCGGAACAATAAAAACACGATTCAAGTATAGAGGACTCCTCATCACCATTCAAAAAATTATAAACATAAATCTCTCACGCACAATCTCACTCGGACACCCAGAAAATAATGTAAGCGGTCATCGAACCCGCCCCACCCAGCACAGCAGCTTCTCACTTAGTCATTGTGCTAATGCTATTGTCGATTTTTTTGTCTTTATACAAATACGAAATATATAATGGTAATGGATAAAATATTTTGTAGGTACTTTACGTACCTTTGTCTAAACGTACGAAAAAAACAGGTTTCATGTTATATATATAACAAAAAGAGGGAAAAAATAAAAATCAGGTTTTGGTTGTCTTCGTCTATCTATATTTCCATATAATTATTCTTATCTACTTATGTAGTAAATCTTCACTGTAAAAAGCAGTATCCTCAGCATGTATTTCTAATACAACACATATTTAAAAATAATCCATACATACAAAAATAAAAATTAATATCCAACTTAGACTGAAGTATGCACATGTAACGTAGACAAACTTAGTAATACCATTTTGAGATTATTTCATGTTGACAATACTTATGCAGATTCAATTGTTTTCCTCGACATCCTGTGGAAATAAGAAAAATACAAGTTAATAATGTACTCGACAGTCTGTGTATAATGTGCTATCGACTCAGGGTCCTATACGAGTAAATCTATGATCTTCATTTAGGGCGCACAGCAGTTGAACGGGTTTAATCGACATTCAACTTCAGGACTAGTAGGAATTAATAAGTATAATTGTTTTTGGTGCCAGTACAAACTGAAATGGGGTCGTGAATCAATATTGATGGACTTTAATTTTTTAAGGTAATTTGTACTAATCCTTTTCGATTTTTATATTGAATGACTTTCTTACTGCGCGGTACAAAAATAGAATCACCTAGTTTTTTTTATTATCAATTTTTAAAACTTAGCAATGTTACCACAAAATTTATATAATTACAACTCAATATGTGGTCTAGTTGGACAAGGATAAATATTACTAAAATTAGCTAAAAACATGATAACTTAATAGACCTTATCTGAAGCTATATTTTGCCAGATCACCATCAACTCACAATGATAATGCAAATACGCTTCGAATTATGGTATTTTCCTTATAGCGTAAACATAATTATTTTAAAAATCTGTTACTAGCCAAACTGCACCCAACATTTTTAGCACATATGCAATTACTTTCATTGTATGTGTTTAAATGTTGTCTGTTAAGACACATTTCACCATATTAGGGATCAATATAATATGGTAACGCATGGGCGATGCCTCTTTTACTCCTCTTACTACAGATGTTTAGATGTATACCTACTCACTTTTCACAAAATGGGACTGATACACAGTTATCTAATGTTTATTATAAACATGTATTTTTTTTTGTGTAGGTAAAATGAAATTGATTACAGCTTGACTATGTGACATTATTTGAGTGTTAATAAAATTACATGTTAGAGGCAGTGGCGGATTTGCAGTCTTGAGCGCCCTAGGCCCCAGGCCATGTTGTAAGTATCAGTCACCCCTTTCTCCCTCATATAGACTGCATAATGAATTTATTGCGGCCCACCATTTAGATTATTCAGGTACTTTGAGTTATTTTTTGTCATCATCAATGATTTTTCGTCACGGTTTGCCGCCCCTTATATCTGGCCGCTCTAGGCCCTGGCCTACTGGGCCTTAGGGCAAATCCCCCACTGATTAGATATACCACAAGTATAAATTAATACTGCTACTACAACTACTTCAAATCAAACATGTACTTTATGGAACTTACAGTAGGATCGCAGTCGGCGCAATGCCACGAATAGCCTCGTTTCTTGGGATTCTTGTTCAATGGCGGCTCTAAGCACGTGAAGTGGTACCTTTTCGAGCATTCATCGCACCTACACAAATAACAGTTTATGCTATTACTACCGTTTATATATTCGTTACAGTCACAACAGTTATTATTTAAATTGCAGCCGGTTGCATAAAAAAAATACAAACTAAATAAGCTGATACTTTTTAACAGAGTATGTGAAATCTCCCGATTTACGGTATTAGTTTACTTTATTATTATAGCTATTGTACAAAGTAAGAATCCGGCACTTGTCAAGAATGCCCAAGAGAAAAATATTAAAGTGAAAATTACTTAAATTACTGCAACCGGCTGTAAAATTTCGACGACAGACCTAGACCTATTCATTTAATGTTACAAACTCACATGCAAATCTTCTAAAGCCCGGCCACGCAACTGTTTAAAAGTGCAGGAATCGAACCCACGTCCAAAAATACAGCTGTCAACAACTACTCAAATCAAAAAGTTACGACTTACATTCACAACATAAGATCGTTAGAAAGACCCTAATAATAATTGTATAAGTATAGTTTTTGTTTAAAGCAAACAGACATTACCAGTACAAATAATAAATAATGTATAAATCGATACGGCGCTGGCTTATCAACAATGCGCAAATAAAACAAAGACTATACCTTTTTATTATTAAATTTATTCTATTCTCTAGCGTTTCCGATAATAGAAAGCCATTGCTGAACGTCGTCGTCGTTGCAAGCGGGCACTGGTCATTGTAAAGGTGCAGATTCAGGGGCGCCTTTATCCAGCAGTGGACTTCATTAAGCGATATTATGATGATGAAGACAGTTTATCAGGGATGGATTTCGGAGCCTACCGTACGAGGTTGGTGTAGTCCCCAGGCTGTAAACACACGTCACAGTGCGTCAAAGGCGTAGGCGTAGCAGCAGTGCCGCTACTGTTGACCCCAGACCCGCCGCGTCGCGACCGCTCGCTACGATTTCTCTGTATAGGAAAATTGTATAAAGAATGTCAAAAGAGGCCTAGAAACTAGTATCAAGGAAAAAGTGTGGACTTTGTACTAAGTCAATATTTTTTCTCAATTTAATATCTTATCGTGTAAGGGTAACGCCCAAAATTTTATTTGTAAAAATCAAACCAATCACAAGAAAGCCACGCCTTATTGATTAGATCGCTTGACGGGGATATCGATTAATCCTATGGCGCATTGCTTATAGATAAAACTTGATAATAAACAATGGTGAAGGTTATCTAAATGATATTCAGATTATATATAAAAATACTTAAGGAAAATGTGTATCATTAAGATTTCCGGGCACCTTGAGGCGAGGTGACAAGAAGTAGCGATCACGCGAGCCGCACTGGGAATCAGAGTGTTTCAGGAAGAAGTTAATGTTCCTCATGTCTGGCTTGCCTTTATTGGCTCAGAAGGGTGAAGGCTGAACATAAATGGTGAGTAGACCAATGATACTGCGGACCCTCGGGGAGCAATTGAGCAAGATCCAAAGCAGGAGGTTAGGTAAAGATGCTTCACTATAAGCATCTTTTTACCCTTCAGCTACTCAAACGCTCCCCTTGTTTCGGTTCAATTTAACAATCTTTGGGGTAAATAAGATGGCAAGTCTGCGCCTGCCATTACATTGTCAAGCAGGCCCCATAACTTCATATAACCCCATAAACTACATAACTTGGTCCATTATTATCCCATCATAATAGTTCAAGTAGTTATTTATTTATTTAATTTTTTATCCTCCAGATGTTTTTCAATAGTAATACACAAACCTAGAACCCTCGCTAGGCGCAATCACGGTAACACGACTGAATCGAATTGGATGAATTTTCGTTGAGTTGTTGAGTTGGCTTGAACCTTGGGGAAGATTATGGGACTTTTTATCTGGTTACATGAAGTAGTTCCCTCAAAATACGCAGGCGAAACCGCGGGGAATAGCCAAGCCAAGTTTATACAGGAATGATCATCACATTCTACCAAAACTATCTCAAATGGTAGTAACCTTTAAAAAAAACACATAACAATGTTTACCTTAGGTTTGGATTCAACGAGTTCCGCTGGTTTGTCCTCCACAGCTTTAAGCTTGCGTGAAATTATAGATATACAAAATTATCACAAGTATTTAATAATCCGAAACCGGGTACTAACTACAGACATATTTGTAATGATAAATGATTACAAATATGTAGTATGTAAATGAATAATGTATGTAATGTGTAATGTATGTATGTGTTGCAGCGCTTGTATTAACTTCCATCGCTTGAAATAAAGCGCCCATTTCGAGAACCATAAAATGGCACATTCTATTATCGCTGCTATTTTTTAACGAGTCTAGTACTCTGTGTTTATCAGTTCTTCGACTTCGCAATCGGTTTCGATTTGACAGACATTAACAACAAGTAAGGCAAATGAGGTTGTGTGCTCACCATCGATGCGTCGGGAGTTTCTGGCGGAGGAGGTACTTCTGCTTCTACTGGCGGTGGCGGTGGCTGCTTGGCAGCTTCGTGATCCACATGCTACATTTAGAAATATCACATCACTCTATTATTACATGAAAGTGTAAGTTTGTTTGTGACATTAAATTACAATACCCGTTTTGATAGATCTGTTCCTTAGCTCAACAGTAGAATATAAAAGTGTACACTAACCCTTGGTTATCACTCGTATTAACCATTGCTAATCGTCTCATTGTGTGGCCATTTCCGTCTTTATGAACAATGCGTTAAAACTTTCTTACCTTAGATATTTTTTTCATCACTGCAGGTGGAGGGCCATCGTTGCTATCAGTGGGTACATAAAACATTTGCGTGTCTAACGACCCATCTGGTTTCGGAATCGGCTTAATCTATAACGAATTAAAAAACATTTTTTTAGATAAAAAAAAAATCAGGATTTCTTCTATGCCTGTATTAAATAAACTTTTATTTACCTTTATAGTAATTCTAGGATGTGGAGGGTCAGGATTTTCCATATCTTGCGTCTTCTTCTTCCTTTTATGTTTATGGGATTTCGAGGGCGACCGCAATAAGTCCGGTGAGTATCTAGATCTGTGCTTCTCTTTCCTTCGCTTCCTGTTGGCTTTGTACGTCGCTATGTCCGACGATAAATTCGCTAATGTACTTTCTATTGAACTCTCGATAGTTTTGCTGTCTCTTTCTTTACCTTCAACAAGAAGAGATGAAAATGATAGATTCTGGGGTACGAAACTGTCTTCTCGTTTGCTAGATGCAACATTGGTGGAGGCATTTGAGTTTTCATTATGAGAGTCATTCGGGCTGTCGGCGACGATCGGCGTTATTGACATCAGCGGAGTGTTGGTTAGAGTTGGTGACGTGAAACTGCGTTTATGTATCTTTTTGCTGGGAGAATCGCCCTCCCCGGCAGATGCAGACGCGTGGTCTCTTTGTTTCGACTTCTTTATTTTCTTCTCCTTTTTCAATTTAAGTTCGGAGCTCTCATTGCCGTCGCTACTGAATTCAAACGGCTTGATGGTCACTTTGATTGGCGATATACTCTCAGGAGTGGTTAGCTTTGACGATTTCTCTACTTTGTGATATTTCTCTGAACCGGCTTTAGGTGGTGATGATGGACTGTGTGGTTCAGTGATAATAGCACCATCCTTGCTGTAGCGGATTCGAGATCGCCGTGGTACTTTCTTTTCAAGCAACTCGGGTTCCGAGTCTGACGTTTTATCACATTCCGAGCATTGCCTGCGAAACAATTGTTTCAATTTATTCTTGTATTCAATAATAGGTTGATAATAATATGTATAGGTATCATATTTTTCATGTCATAATTATTAGTCTGAACTAGGTGAAAACTTATTAGGTTATCAAGAAACATAGTAGGTAATCGTATACTATGTTTCTTGATAACTCAATAAGTTTTCACCGATCGAATACAAGCTAAATCAGTCAGTTTTAGATCTACTTTTACTGCTGCATATACACGTGATGAACAGAATATAAATGTGATGTGAATGATCATACCATCCGTACAGCTTGCTCTTCTTGGGCGGGCGCTGCAGCGGCGGCTTGAGGCAGTGCAGGTGGTAGTGCTGGCGACAGGTGTCGCACGCCGCCATCAGGTGCCGCTCCGAGCTGCGCCCGCACGCCGCACACTCGCGCCCCGCCAGCGACCCTGATGTGGCTGACGCAACCACACACTTAGCGCAACGATACACTACCATACTACCCACTACCACGCACAATACAAGCTAAACTTTATTTTACGCGACATCCACTAGCAAGTTTTATTGATAGAATATTTTAGACAATTATGTACGGCTACAATACATAGGCACTGTAGTACAAAGGAAAATACTAAGTAACTTGAAATTCAACAGACATAACGTTGAACCCGCAAACCTCGCTTAATATGTGAATAATATGACCAAGAGCAATACAAAATATTTAAGGGAAATAAATTTAATTTGAATTTATGTCTAATTGCACAGAAAGTTATTTTTTTACAATTTATTAAAAAAAAGACCATGAAGGTGACTACCCTAGACCCGATCGATCCTGTTATTGTCGGATACTGCAATAGAAGTACCTAACGTCTTATTTTGCACGCCTGTGCATATTATCAAACAGCAAAATTAAGTTGTCATGCGCCGTAATCAAAAAAAATATTTATTATTTATTGTCCTGCGACAATACTTTCAGCAAGTCATACCACGTGTAGAATCGCATGGCGGATAAACGGAAATAAACTTGTTAGCGGACATCGCGTTATCGCTTCATACATAATATTCTTATCACTTATTCAATTAAATCTTAACAAACACAGATTTGGACAGGAAAATGTGTAAAATAAATGAAATAAGTATACCACAGGGGATTTAAAAAAGCTCGTAACAGAAAAGTTAGAGGAAATCGAAGTCAAAGAGATCATAGCAAGAGATAAGTGCAAGTTTAGAAGACCTATGTGCACAGTGAACATCGTTCGTATAGTATAAATAATTTCGCGTCAACTTTTGCGCGTTTATAGGTAGGGAATGGCTATTACCGTCGTCTTACTAAAGATTAAGAGATCAAGATGTTCAAGGCACACAATATCCAGTATCTTAAATCCATTGTCAATAATACAAAACTATATATAATAGCTTTCTTACAGTGTAAAGGAATTAAAAAGCTATCATGACTTGACAAAAATAGTATTATCTAAGTTTATAGCGCCCACAATGACTTTTAATTTTAAAATGAAAGCAATTACTGTGCGCTTTTTATAATAAGGATAATATGTTATTTATTGTTATTATTTTCTATGTTTATATTAATTGATAATATCATAATGATACCTACGTTATAACATTATGATTGCTGTGTCACGAATGGTAATTATATAGATACCTAGTTGTCTTTATGTAATAACAGACTGCTATTTTGCATAGGAGTTATTCCATCCCTGAATTCATTTTTGCATAGTAAGCTTAACTAGCTACTTCTACAGTTATTGGTAAATAAAATTAAAAAAGAAATTGTTTATAAAGTTGCTGCGTCACATTAAATTTTATTTTATGCGTATTTAAGACACCGGACTTCGAAAACATTATGTATATATACAAACAAATTATGTTAATGCATGAAGAGAGGGACAAAGAGACAGGGAAGAGGGAAGGAGAGAAATAGGTATAAATAAGAGATGATGGCGGATTTTTAAAAGGACTGGCAATAGATAATGGAAGATAAAGAAATGTTCCGACGTCTTTAAGAAATATAACACAAGACTTGACTGAATAAATTTGTTTCTTTTTTCAGAGTTATTCTATCTGATTATGAGGTTGAGGTGAGGGATTTCATTTTTATTTAACATTAAATAAATAAATTTGTATCAGATATAACGTAGAAAGATACTTACCTTCCAAAGAGGTTGATAAAACTTTTCCTTGGCGAGCGTCCGGGTTGTCGCTAAGAGGAAAACCAACGCCCATCTTAAGTGCAGCCGCGGTTGGCACAGACATTGACCTGCTGGCCGACCCTCGATACAGTACATCACGTATAACATATGCTCGGTATCATGACAAGTTTTTACTATGATCTAGTGTATATGTGAGTCAGAGCTACAATCGGCGTATAGTGGTATCCCTTTTTCATAACGAAACTAGTAATACTTTTACACTTCATGGAGCCCTGGTTAAATGTATAATTCGTCCGCTCAATTAGTGTTCTAAAAAGTACCAAAAATTACATAAAAATAATTTTCCTATGATAATTGATTAACCGACATCGAATTTGGATCCAAGTGAATATACACACGCCGTTTATGAAAGAAAAGGCGAACACACAAAGCAAACGGATTATACATGTTAAGAAGCTGTAGGTACCAGTCAGCATCATATTTATCTTCTAAGCCAACAGAGTGAGCAACAGAAAGATATAAGACATGTAATTTAAATGTATCCAATTATGGTAACTAAATTGATCATACCATATAATGAAAGATTAATGATTGGATTAGTGCTTAGATAGCTACATTGAAAGCGCAAATATTTTTTACTTCTGAAAATGAAAGCTCTGTGGGCTTAGAAGAATATGATGCTGATAGTACCTATACTCTAAAAAAACTGTAAAGACGTCATTCCAATTGAACAAGGATCTTGATAATACGTTAACGCTTAATTATCACGTTAATAACATCCATTATGATCGTGCAAGGTGTACTCATGACACTTTGTACATACTTTGTATCAGATACCAATCAAAGAATTGTTGAACTGCCAATACTTTTTTTTTATTATTCAAATAAATAAACTGAGACGATTAATCGAAATTGACGTTAATATGATAAATTATATGGCTTATTATTGATTATAATTAATCACTGATAATATGCGTATTATACACGAATTTGAAATTTGAGTTTTGCTTTAAATTGTTAAGTTCAGCGTTCTTTTAATAAAGATACTATTTTATAAAAAATCTTAACAAAAAAAACCTTGAAACTCAAGTTACAAACTGCTTTATCATGTCGATCAAAAAGCACTGTCACGAATTGTGAATTTTACCAAAAGCGTTTCCATTGTACAAGAAAATTGGTGCAAGCTAGCTGCAGCTTAAGTAGTTGAAAATTAAAACTGCAAGCAGCAAGGGTAGTTTTATGATAGAGATATGAAACTCGCATGCAAGACTAGCACAATAGAAACACTTCAGTGCTTTAGCAAATCAAGCTTACGCCTTAGGGTGGATTCGATCAAACCCGAATTTACACAAGAGTAATACGGAAAATAATTTAAACCACGATTTTATTCTCGAATAAATCAACAATCGTTTTTCCATGCAATCTAGCGTATAGCTATGCTTGCATAAGCTACTCACGAATAGCGAAGTGAATGTGAACGAATGTAAAAAAGTTGCTCTACCAACGTGAGGGTGCAGAAGCATAACTCATGTCAACTCTGATTTGTCGTATTATAGCGTGCAAAAGTAGCTGTCCAATGTCAGTGAGTTAAAATGATAGCATAAAACAATAGAACGCCATTTTATTATTCCTGGAACAAACTTCTTATTCCATTCAAAATTGTGGTATAGTAACTATTCCCGAATAGACTCGTTATTCCTCGAATTGTAGTTGGTTAAACGTGAAATTGATTTATTCTCTAGTAATAAGCAATTTACGCCGAGAATAAAATTTATTCCTGTTTGGTCGAATCCGCCCTTAGTTTATTACGATATTATTTGTCTTTCGCCTATATTGAATAATGAGGTATTCTCAGAAATGGCATGTAATTACGCAACACGTTCACTTACCGTTTCTGTAGCTGCTGTGGTGTTACTTTTGGTGTGGAGCGCGGTAACTCTGGTGGTACCAGCGGTTTATCTTCTAAGATAGGGGGCGGGGTCCTCTTGGGACATAACGCGATTATGGCATCATATATCTTCTGTAACGCCTGCCTTGTAGATGTCAATGCTGCTAAAGCGTCCGTGTTTTCTTTTGATGCCTAAATGGTGGAAAGAAATAGGTAGGTATTTTTTATTATATCTATACTAATAATACGAAAGTAATTTTGTATTTCTGATACGGTTTCTCGGCTAAACCATAGAATTAGTTTAGATGAAATTTACTATTATAATGTTTATTTAGAATCTATTATGTTTATTTAAAATATTTTTTATCCAGATATAAATAGTTTTGGATACCAGGGGGGTTAGACAAGTGGCAAAACGCTAACGCTAACGCTAACGCTCAATGTATGGGAATGACATATAGCTAGTCGTAAACGAATGTCATTCCCATACATTGAGCGTTAGCGTTAGCGTTTTGCCACTTGTCTAACCCCCCAGGTAAGCTGTGGGATATCTGTACAAGCTAATCTTTTACTCAATCTTACCTCATCATAGTCCAACCTCAACTTATCATCGTCTCCCAGTAGCTTCTCATTTTCCTTCGTGAGACGTTCGAGAGACTGTCGCAGTGACGACACTCTTGTGTTCCTCTCTAAGTAGTAGCCGACGAACTCGACGGAAAATGCGGGCGGTACGTGCCAGCGACGTGAGACATCTTTTAGTGCTGCCATCTGTGATGTGGAATAAGAGAGTATAATATTTCATATATTAAACTGACCTATATATATTTTTTTCATACAATCTGCCTAACGTAAATTATAAAAGACCGAAGGTCGAATTCTAAATGGCATACTGAGTTTTTTAAAATAAAGTGTTTATTACCTGCGCATCTTGAAACTCCAACGCGTGTGTATCAATACCCATACACTCTGCTTTTCGTTGAAACTTCCTCATAGCCGACGCGCTGCTGTATAGCAAGCGAGCCATTTTCTGTGTTGGTACTGTACAAATAAGCAGATATTTTGCAGTTTTATGATATAAACTGAGATCGAAATGCCAAAACTTTAAGGAAGTAAGTAAAATTAATTAAATACCACTTCTTTTAAAATCCCTGAATATTAAACATGTCAAGATTCTTATCGTAATTTTGAAGTATATTTTAAAACATGATGTTTAGTATTATTTCACGATTTTATATGACGCACTACGTTCTCCATATATGTAAATGACTCCCTTAGTGGGTATAAATTATAAACTAAGCAATTTTAGGTACAATTAGTTGAATATCTAGTGTAAGGCATATTTGATAATTATGTATACACCTTACCCCATGGAGGATTCCTATTTTCCTTCTGTATCAGATACTTTTTTCTGTATTTCACTAGCTTGCGCTGAATCCTTAATTTCTCTTCTGTACTTAAATTATTTTGTAACTCCAATCTCCTGAAATATATATTAAATTTTATTACTGAAAAACTGACATTAAAGCTTTGCCCAGTTGTGGCAGAGAAAAACATTAGAAGAATTGAGGGAAATCACTCGATTTTTATGAGATATCAAGTCAGACTTTGTCTTGAAAAGATACAGGCTAGTTTAGTATACTTTATGAGGTTTCTCTGAACCTGTTTTTTTTTTGCCCTTTTATTTCTGATAATTTGATAGTTCCAATACGGACAACGAGTCTTGGCCACTCTAAGTTGTACAGCTAAATGGCTCAAGAAACTTCAATTATATTTACCTTTTGTCTGTCCTCAGCTGCAAAGCAAGCCAATTCCTCTTACGTTTCTTGACTAGAGCCTTATCAGAATGTAGCTTGCAGTGTGCGTAAAATGGATCTGCTTGTTCGGCTTCTTCAGAATGCGCCTCTGCTAACAGGCCAGAGCGCTGTCCACTGAAACATTTAAATCAAAATCGTCATATCATTTTTGTGGTCAGCATAGCAATTTTTGTTTACATTTGCAATTGTAATTATAAAATATATTTTTCACAATTTTTATTTACTTAGCACATCTCTATCAAGTTCATTTTGGGTTAACTATATTTTCTTTCATGTAATCTCAATCGCATGACATAGCTATCCGACTTAAACGTAAAGAATGTAAAGCTAGCTTTCTCTCATAAATCTATCCAAAGATTGTCTGTAGAAAGCGCTTTTAGCTGTAAGAATATTCTATTCTAATAAAGTCATGTACAAACTCACCAAGTGACATGAAAGAAAGTTTTACAGAGGCCGGCGTCACAGCCGACGCAGACGCCCGTGCGGGCCAGCGTGCCGTCCTCGCACAGCGCGCACGAGCGGGCGCCCCAGCGGGAGTACGCCATCTCGAACAGCGTCACGCCCGACAGCCGCTCCACCTGACGTGCAATCAATTACCTTATATATCATGTATATGTACCATCATCTGCCTAGCCTTTTCCCAACTATATTGGGGTCGGCTTCCAGTCTTAACCGGATGCAGCTGAGTACCAGTGTTTTACATGGAGCGACTGCCTATCTGACCTCCACAATCCAGTTACCGGGTAACTGGGTACCCCTTGGTAAGACTGGTTGTCAGACTTTCTGGCTTCTGACTACCCGTAACGTGCTTTCCGAGGCACGGAGGAGTCTCGCTATGACAAAGATGGTCACCCATCCACGGACCGACCGCGCCAAGCGCAGCTTCACCTTTGATCGGTCGACCCGTGCGGCTGTTGCTTAGCCACGAGCTCCTGAGCTCCTCAGATGTATATGTACCCAACAAAATATATACAACTGATGTCTGAAATAATAATGACAGTGATAGAGAGGTATCACAAGGATTATCTGCGTTAAATATTTGCACATATACATACAAGTCCTTAAGTATTGTTTATGCATTATATGTGTGACAATTTAGCACATCATAGGATTTAAACCCATATGTAGTAATCTGATTTTGTTAAATTGGTTCACCCATTAATTTAAACTTCATGTATAGCAATGACCCTTAATTCACCTTAAATGAATTGTTTGAGTAGTTACCTCTGAAAATGCTACTCCGGGTACGTAAAGCGCACATACTAAATGCACCCAGGCACCAACTTCAGTCTCCTTAAAAATGCCACCTGAAATAATAAAATATTATAGCATGTAGAACACACATTGTGATAATTAACAGCGTCTACTACACTTGCCAAGCCTATATTTTATATCACTCTAAAGTACTACTATTAGGTACACATAAATGCTAGCCAACTCATATCCTAATTAATATTATAAATGTGAATTTGAGTTTGTTCATTTATTTGTTATGCTTCTGGAGTAAAATGGCTGAACCGATTTAGATGAAATTTGGTATGGAGATAATTGGGACCCTAGAGAAGGTACTTGGGTACTTTTTACACGGGTGCATGAAGTTGTTCCCTCAGGATGCAGGTGAAACGAGAAAAACGACTATTTTTATATAAAGCTGAGGAATTGTTTTTTTTGTTTGTCCACACAAAAAATCAGTGAGATTTGAAAAAATATTGAAGGCCCAACTCTCGAGGAAGGCTATAAGATATATAACACCATGCTATGACCCTAAAGAGCCTATTAAAGCAATGAAAGTCAGGTAGAATTCTAAGTGAAAATGAAATAACAGGGTGGATGGGCAAAGCTATGCAACATGTAGGGTCAAGGGGACATGAGAGGGTAAAACCGCAGAGCATAGCTGTATGAAATATTTACCTTTATTTGGACAAAGCTCACAGCTAGGGTCAGTCACACCTGCCTTGCAAGCTTCACAAAACCAGGGTTCGGTAGATGCAGAGCTGACTGTGCTGGACTCACTAGTTGTGTCTGACACTCCATAACAACCTGCAATAAAAAAGGAATAATTTGACCATAGTTTTAATAACAAACAAAATATATTATTGATTTATTATTAATAGTAATAAATAAAATGCATAATAGATCAGCAAACAAAAGGGTTATAACAAATAACATAATATTTTATATTAACTAACAGTGCAGGAAAATTAAGTGAGGTAATCTGGACTGAAAAGTCTGAAATTGCCAATCCATCTTGAGCATACATGATATTCAAAGCTCATGCCTTCTATGAGAAGAGACCTTTACCCTGTTGGGTGTGAACAGTGTTGTATTGAATAAGTTTCATAATTATGTCGTTTTTTATTTTACATACAGACAAAATTTACTTAGGAGGCGATATTAGCTAAGGTGACAAAGCAACTTTGTCACAGTAAGGTAGCTGAACTGCAGCTAGGTGAAATTTGGTATCAAGTTAGACTGAAACCCAGGAAAGAACATTTTAGTGAAGAATTTCTCTAAGGATGCAAGTAAAACTGTGGTTTGTCAACTGTGGTCAACAAAAAACTGACAATTACCTTCATGAACAGTAACACCACAACCATCACACTCAACAATTTCATTAAAGTCATCACTCCTTGAACCAAGGCAGCCTGCACATATCAGCAAATTCGCCAATTCAACTGGAAACTGGAAATTAACAATATTTATATTAAACAACATTAATAAAAGATCCATTTAGGAATTTCATCACAATTTTAATAATAGATGTATGTAAAATATCTCTATGAATACAATTAATATAGCCAAGGTTTATTCTTCAACTATTTATAGAGGTCTATGCTAAATAATTGCTGATAGAAATGTAATAAAAAAAGTACCTTGAATTCTTTATGCTTTGATTTTTCCAGTACATCATTAACAGGTTTGTCTTCACCAATCTTGTTTGTAGAATTCTTGAAATCATCATCAATGTCAGATCCCGATTCTTCTGAGGACTCACTTTGTACTGCTGCTTCTACAAAAGAGAAACATTAAAAAGAATTAATTCCACACTCATGAAAGATATTATGTTAATGAATATAGACTACAGTTTTATGCAGCAAGTTGGTTTTTAATTTAATTTTGTAAACCATGAGGTGCCGAACAGTGCATATCTACAACTCACATATTTTCTATTTGCAGACAATTAATCAGCAACTAGTTCTATTAGAGTGTCGTCTCTTAGGATAAGTGTTTAGAAGGCATGTAGAGAAAAAGTGCCCACAAACCAAATCTGTGCTTGCCAGCCAGCATAAGTACAAACACACTATCTAAGCAGAAACTAAGCATGTTGAATTACTGTAATTATATCATGTAAGGAGACATCTAAGCAAGCTTGAGAGGGGAATAAACTTAATAGGGCTAAGTAGGTCCAGAATTACATACTTTTTTCTTCATCGTCGGTGTTTATTGAATAATCATCACTTTCTTCAGGGTGGTCTTCTATCCGAAAGTCCGAGTCGTCAGAGCTCTCGCCTTCGCCTAGATCGAAATCTAATAGCGACTGAGGTTCGACCGGCTTCACTTTACGCTTAGCCGGGCCTCGGCTCTCTGTAAAAGTATCATTTCGTTTTTGTACAATAAAAGCCATGTCAATATTGTAGGTACTGTTGTACTATGCATTCAATAGAAATATAAAATACTCACGATTATTCATTTTTTATTAAAACTATTTGAAAAGACACAAATTTAGCTAAATAAAATCATTATTTCGCGAATTTCTCACACAAAATAGATTCCGAACTCCATGAAATGAAGTTAAATTGTTGCCAATGTCAAAAAATTATAGATTTATTTAATATTCAAATGCTATCTATTCTAAGAGGGCTACTACGCTTGAATTCGCCGCTAGAGGCGCTAGTATAGAGTGTGATCTCAAGAAATGTCAAATGTGAGCGATCTTTTACTGCTCGCACTTTTATCGCTGATTTCTAAAAAATACTGATGATTATTGCAAATATTCCGCCGTTCCTGATTAATTATGGCAGATTCACTTTACAGCCCAATATTTTTTTGTGCTTTACACGAAAAGACTACTTATTTTGCGCCTACTAGCTTAAATAGCTATTATAGCTTTAAAAATTAAAAAACAGTTAATTCAAAATTAGCTGTAGTAGTTACTATCTATATTTGCCAGAGTGTTTACTGCAAGATTTACATCTAGCTCAAATAAAATCAATGTGACTGTCTGTGTTGTTCTATAATGTAAACAAAACACCTCAATATAGCTACGTTTTGCCAAATTTTGAATGACTGTCAACTTATAACAGGCACTGCGCATATTTTGTTACATTTTAAGATGATGTCACACGTTTCTTTTTCTGTGGTAACTCTTAAAAGTGCGACTGATCTAAAAGCTTATTATATTACAATGAATCAGGGCCCCGTCTAGAGGTACTGTACTCTGTACAATTAATCTTTCCATCCTTTCTATAAATAAGCTTTTCATAGATTTGAAACATTTATTCATCTCTCTTTCTCTTTTACACTTCACATATACAATATTTTCATCCTGTTGTCATTTTTTATTTCTTAATAGAAGACAGTCATGTCATGTCAATTTCAAACAAAAGGAAAGCATCTTCCTTCTGTTAAATGTCAATTTGTCAACATTGTTTTTAGTGGTTTATTTCGTGAGATAAATAGTTGCCGTGAATAATAACTTCTCATAATACTTATGTATCATTAACAACAATATTTTTTTATAAGCTTTCGTGATTCATATTTACAAACTAAGTCTTTATTTTTATTATAACACAACAGCCTAATTTTTAAAATGGTCGGGCTGGATACGGACATGAACCGGGACGATGAATGTGACAATATCGGCCTGGGGTGTGCGTTAGAGCACTTTTCTGAAGTAGAAGATGTGTTAAACATGATTGACAATGTTAAAAATATATATAACACGCCAGCTTTAGAAGTAGAATATGATAAACTTTATGGAATCTTAAAGCAATACTATGAACAACCACACTTGCTTGATCCTCATTTGGATAAGATGTTGTCAAAGTTTCTGAGCCTCATCAAGGATAAAGACTCGCCGGTTGAGTTAAAGCATGCTACATTTAACTACATGTATCAAATTATCAGAGTAAGAGGATATAAAATTGTTATTAGGCATCTTCCACATGAGGTAATTAGTCATTTATTGAAGCACTAACATTTAAGAATCATTCTGTTTTAACAGAACATGTTTTTTTTTGTAGTAATTTCCGCCCCTAAGATGACCCACCGACCACTGTCCACACTCAGTTTACAGTCTCTTTCAATATAATAGGCTGTCAATTTAATGTAACAATAAAAATCAAAATCTACTGAACAACTTCAAACTTCAGGTTTCAGATCTCCTAACAGTATTAACATTCCTGGAAGCTCAAAATCCAAAAGACAAGGAGACATGGAGGAGCAGATTTGTTCTATTGCTATGGCTCTCCATTGTGGTGATAATTCCATTTCATATGAGCCGACTTGACGGCTTCGCTCCTGGACAACCAGGTAAATATTTCAGGTGTTTTATCATATGGAAAGATATCCTTATTTTTTACCATTTTAGATAATTTTTGTTTGATGACTTTAATGTGAGGCTGAGGAACACACAATACAATGATCATGTTTTTATAGGAATAAAGCTTGCTATAGCTGGCTCAAAGTGCAAGAAATTTGCTGATGTCTTTACCTGGTTGATCAGTGTGAAATAATAAAACAAACTTTAATTAAATTATTTATTTTAGATGCTGTTGATGGATCGAAAAAACTGACAGTAATGGAAAGAATTTTCAATATTTGCAAGACATATGCATTAACTAAAGACACATGTGCTGAGGCCAGTGCTTATTTAGCTTCAAAATTCCTTATCAGGTTAGATATTCATTACCTTTATTTTCACAATTTAATTCATTACTCTTTTTCTCAGTACATTGATATGAGAGTGAAAAAGATAGCTTACAAAAACAAGCTTCTATTAATATGAAGAAGAAAGGAAAGGAAACATTTTGGTTTGCAACTTTGTCTTGCCTTTCCATACACAATAGGTATTATTTTGTGTTGCAGGTCTGATGTTAAGGAGTTATACATGGGTGCATTCTTTGACTGGGCTTGTGATCTACATTCCAATCTACAAGAAGAAGAGTCTATTCACTATGGTGTATTGGCAGCTGTTGCAGCAGTATTGAAACATGGTAAAAGAGATGACCTCCTACCTCTTGCTCCCAAGTTGCTGGAATGGGTCACCAAACAAAACTATCAACTGCATAAAGCTATGCTGGTTAGGAAGTATGGTGTGAAGATAGTGCAAAGAATAGGTAAGAATGCAACATCTAAGTGTTGTTGTGACATAATAATTTTAATATCACTTTCACAATCATAGTGATCAAATAAACTTAGGTGGTGCTTAAGCAATGAAAATTGCGAATTGGTTTAGTGGGCACTGAAAATGCCCACTGCTAACTGTGGTGCTTTTTCAGTGTGATTTGATATGATTTATTACTATGAATAAGCTGTCTTGTTTATTCCTTATTTAAATCCTAATTAACACTTAGTCATTTCATAAATGAAAAAGTAACTCTGTATGTATGTGTTATGCTTTCATGTAGGTTTCCTTAGGACACAAATGTAACAGTTTTGTAATTGGCCAGGGTTGACATTCCTTCGCCCGCGCGTGGTGTCATGGCGTTATACGCGCGGTTCCCGCTCGCTAGCTGTGACGTTAGGTGGAGCCGCGGCCGCTGGTGACACCGAACCCATTACATCGCCTCCTGATGATGATGATCAGGATATACCTCAAGAGGTATGACATATTCAGAAACTTTTAGTTAAAATGTGTTTTGATGTTTCACACTAAGAAAATCTCATTAATAAATACTATAAACACACAATAGATTCTGATATTTTCATATGACTAACATATTTTGTTTTCATATTTTATATGAAGGTTGAAGATGTAGTAGAGCTGCTACTATGTTCTCTCCGTGATGACGACACGGTGGTTCGGTGGTCAGCCGCTAAGGGTGTGGGTCGTATCGGCGCTCGGCTGCCTGCTATAGCCGCGGCCGATGTGTGTGATAGCGTCCTCTCATTGTTCGCCGAGAATGAACGGGAGACTGCCTGGCATGGCGGTTGTATGGCGCTGGCTGAACTAGGTAATTTATATTGGTGAAAAAATCACAGCATTTTCGTGCATCGCGGCTGATCGCAGTCGCGCGCGGTGTTTCGTAGGTTTCTGACGTGCGCGGCTTATGCGACAATACTCATCATCATCTGCCTTTTCCCAAGTATGTTGGTGTCAGCTTCCAGTCTAAATCGGAAGCAGCTGAGTTTTTTACATGGAGCGACTGCCTATCTGACCGTCACAACCCAGTTACTAGATAATAAGACTGGTTATCAGACTTTCTGGCTTCTGACTACCCTAACGACAGTCAAAGATCTATAAGTGACAACCTAGACCAACAGCTCTTAACGTGCTTTCCAAGGCACATAGGAGACGACCTCGCCGCCGAGGTCCGTCGCGACGACCTTGTCCATGCCCTCCCGACCCTAGCTCGACGAGCCAGCCCGCGAGCTGAGCTAATAGCTTTAAAATTCCCGATTATAATAATCAAAATATATTCTGATCCAGCCTGTCCCTTGCTGTCCTCCCCCAGCGACGCCCTAAGCCGAGGCCCGTACCCCACTAGGGGGTGCCCTTAGCGTGTAGTCGCTTAGTTTTGTAAGTTAAGCCCTGGCTGGAGGCCCTACATTTATTTAAGGCACTTCACAGGCAAGCCCGGTTAAGCAGTCGACAACCTTCTAGGTTGACCTGCGAGACGCCATACACAAAAAACAAAAAAAAAAAAAAAAAAAAAAAAGCACATAGGAGTCTGATGACATACATGGTCACCCATCCACAGACCGAAGCACAGCTTAACCTATGATCGTTAGGCTAATACGATAATAGTCAGCGTATGAAAATATATGGCCCGGAAATGCACCTCAATCGGGGTCTGTTGTGTGCGCAGCTCGGCGCGGGCTGCTGTCGCCGGCGCAGGTGGGCGCGGGCGTGTCGCGCGTGGTGAGCGCGCTGCGGCGGGACGAGGCGCGCGGCGCGGCGGGCGGGGGCGGGGGGCGCGCGGCGCGGGACTCGGCCTGCCACGCCGCCTGGGCCTTCGCGCGCGCATACGACGCGCACGCGCTCGCGCCCTACGCCACGGCGCTCGCGCACGCGCTCATCACCACCGCCTGCTTCGATAGAGAGGTTCGTACCTTTATTCATTTTTTTTAATCGCAATCAGTTTATTTAAAAGAAATTATTAATGGACAGTTTTTTTTTATTTATAATAAACGTTTAATTTATTTTATTAATATCTATCTAGAGTCTAGGAATCTAGAGGAGAAAAGTATAGAAAATGTTCGTAGAAAAATATTCACATACAAGAAATTAAGCTATACTTACTGAGGATTTCTATGCTTACGACTGCCCAAATATCTAGTTGAAAGCTCATGCAAGAATAAAATTATTCAATGCCATTACAGATCAATTGCCGCCGCGCAGCGTCCGCCGCTTACCAAGAGAACGTGGGCAGACACGGCATGTTCCCACACGGCATCGACATTCTAACCACAGCCGACTTCCAGTCTGTAGGGCCTCGGAACAACGCGTACTTAGTGATAGCCTCACAAGTGGCCTCCTATCCGGAATACACACAACCCCTAATAGACCACCTCGTTGACCTCAAAGTGGAACATTGGGACTGTGCTATACGAGAAATAGCTGCTAAAGCTCTCAATAAGCTGACTGTTAAGGTATGTGTATGTCTGTCATCTTTTGTTTTATTGCATGTCGGTTATGTTAGTTAATGATATCTAACATTTGATTTCACGCCTTCATCTTTAACTAATGTATGTTTTTGGATTCAGTTGCAACTACATTATTATATATCGTTATCTTTCATTCTCAGACAATGATGCTACTATAAAACAGTAACATTGTGATTTTCCAAAAATGTGTTTTAGAGCTAGGTCATTCTAGTTATAATGTTGTGATGTTTGTTATAATAATTATGTTGTAATTTGATGACAGTCGTTCTGATAATGGCCATCCCCTACAAAATTAGACCCTCCGGCTTGATGTGGAATGTAAGATAGCGTATGTCTGACTAATAGTCTAATTAGTCTTTGCGCATGTGTACGCCGGCAAACAGTTCATGGAACAGCAATTTCGGTTCATGTTTCCAAACTCGGGTGGGTAGTAAGGAGTTTTTATTGAAGTTGTATAATACGCTGTTGTTCTGGCCATTATGAAATTCTGCTTGAAAAAGAGATTCAAATTCAGAACATCAAAATGATTGCTTGACAGTTTGTCATAGTTCATTTTCTGTGCTATTTAGGTTATGTAGGTTTAGTTTTGTTTTAATTTTATTTATATAAATATTTTCTTTTGATGTTTGACCCGTTTTTCTGTGTCCTTGTTCATTACAAACCATTTACTATTTCTTGAAAATCTGGAAATCTAAGGATGCTGGAAGTAAGATCGTTTAAATTATTTCTTTCAATCTTTTAAAACAAGCAACACGCCTATTTTCTATTTTACCGAAGAGAGTTAGGGTTAGAGAGCATATTTCAATTCGACATTGTCGTAGAACAAAGTCAGATGTGATAATACAACGAAATTGTGTTTTTTTTTAAATTCGCATCAACTAAACATAATCTATCGATATAAGCAAGAAAAAAAAATATATATCTGGTACTTTCCGAGATATTAAAACGAACGAAGTTGTATGTCCAATACGTTCCATAGAAAATCAAAACTTTAAAATGCTCTCCTGTAAAGTAGCTATTTTGTAGATCCGACTTTGTTATCCGACAGTGTCGATTTTTCCCATCAACCGGTCACAAATCTTTGTGGCGTTTCTCTGGAATTTCTTTGCAGCTGTTCAGAAATTCTTGATGAAATACTGATCTGAACCCAGGTTGTCAAACTTAGCAGTCACGTTAGTGGCCATAACCAAGGACGAAGTTCTTAAAAAAAAAGAGTAGCACAAACAAAAAACTAAACAAATCTTCTAAAAACAACTTTAAAGAAAATAACTTTTTGTCATTCTAAATATTATTGCGTATCTTAGATCCCTGATTACGTGGCGACGGTGGTGCTTCCGAAGCTGGTGAAGAAGACTGAGTCCATTGACCTCAACGTACGACATGGAGCCATTCTCGCTATCGGTGAAGCTATCTATGCACTATCCCAAGCGAGACTGCCAAATGGTATGTCACTCTTTTGAGAATACTTTACAATGAACTGTTATTTTTGGTATTGTAGGGAATGCGTAGTCAGAAGTGGAAGATTCGTTATTACAAATCAAAGAGGAGCTTTGAATACTTCTATTTTAATTTATGATCTTGGATCGACTTGATTTACTCAACTCTACTGATCTTGTATTAAATAAAAAATCTGCTTACTAACCTTTCTTCATTCTAATTTCAAAATGATTGTATGGCTGGTTCAAACAATAAGGTCCCATATCTTACTTTTCATAAAACCTCTACAGTATTTATTCAAAGGGCCAATTGGCAGTAGTACGACATTCCCGTAACGTGATTGTTTATGGCGTGTCGTTTCGATTGTTGTAGGCAAGACCGCCGACTCGTTGATATCCGAAGAGGTATCGATATCGGTTCGCGGACTGGTCGCGTCCCTACGCTCGAGGCAACAGTTCCGCGGGCTGGGCGGAGAGCTCATGCGACAGGCGTGCTGCCAATGCATCGCTTCACTATCGCTGGCGAACGCTCCGTATCATGGACATCCAATTATTGGTAACATTATTGTCTTTAATATAACTTACATTTCAGAAAGCATGTAGAAAAATACGTCGTGAAAAATTACGTTGCTCTTCGAATACTCTTGTGATATCTATTGATATTTATATACCTGCTGGTTCACTTCCAAACGAAGAGCTCGTCAACTATACATCATTGTATTATCATTAGAGTATCAATACTTATTTACTTGCCTAGTCTATTTTGATTAGTAGCTTAAGGTTGCAGCACAGGCTTAAACGGCTGGTAAGGAGTCAGCAGCTAAAGCCTGTGCTGGGAGGAATGTATTTCAGTGCACTATTTAGAAAATATATCCAGTTTGACATTCTGGTACACTGCTCACGAGTATATTACGTCACGGTGGGAAATCAGCATGACCTGCAAAAAACGTAATTTACATTAGTACAAGGGTACTCTTTCCCTCATAATGAGTACATAATCTTAACAGAATTCACATTAACATTATATTATTTTGTTTCTAGACGATTGGCTCAGTCTGATCGAAGAGTGTCTATCTCATGAAGTCCAAGCCATAAGAGAGAGGGCCATTTACGCGCTACCTCTAGTGTTCAACCAGTACTTGCGCGACGATAACCTCAAGTACGGTGACGTCACCGCTAAGGAGAAACGCAAGCAGCTCATGGACAAGTACTGCGAACAGTTGAGCAACACTGGCGTTAATGGCCTAGTGCTACGGATGGGATATGCCAGAGCTGTTGGTGAGTTTTTGTAACTATTCGTTTAAACATCACGTCATTCACACGCCTGCATTTTTTAAATGGCAGATAAAATGGTGGTAGAATGAAAGTTGCTCATTTAAAAAGTAGTTTCTTATGAGGAATAACGGGAAAGAAACTCCATAATTCTTTGATAAAAATGTTATAAACATTATTTGTACCCAGTGGCAGATCCAGGATTTTGGTTTGGGGGGCTTGATTCTGGTGAGGGTAGGTTTTATCAAGCGAAACACTAAAAAAGCACAGAACATTTTATTTTGCTTAACGCATAATAAGTCTCCTTGATTAGCTTTTGGGCTTGAGCCCCTTACCCTCTCACCCTGGATCCGCCACTGTTTGTACCTAACTACACCATCGTGGTTTTGCTAGTCATTAGGTACCATGCCCTGAGCGAGACTTTTGCCATTAACCAGGCATAAATTTAGACTTGGGGCTTATGCTTAGACTTCACATGGCAGGAAACAATAACCCCTTTTTGCTCAACCTTTTTTTTTCGAACGCCGTGGGTAGGGCGGAAGGGAGTGTCAGACTCTTCTGACTAAAACCCATGCATGTTCCTTCATCAGCCTTTTACATTCTGGGGGAGGGGTAACTCTTTCGAACATCCCGCAGCCCCGGCAAACACTGCTCAACCTGAATTTGACCAAGCGCCGTGTTTGAAACGCACCTGCATCCGTCAGCGAATTTTCTCAAGACGATTGATTAATTTGGGGTTGATCTGCAGTAAAATATTACTGACTTACGGTCTTAAAACTTGTCCTTGTTAAAAACATAACAGCTGCTTTAATAAATTAATTTAAAAAAAAAACTTACATTTCAGGTTCCCTCCCAAAGTTTGTGCTGACAGAACATTTGCCAGCCGTGATCCAATCGCTAATCAATTGCACAAAACTTACCGAGGGCACCCAGAAATGGGCGGAAGGTCGTCGGGACGCGGTAGTCGGTCTCACTGAAGTATGCCAGACGCAAGGAATTGTGGGCGGAGTGGAGGATTACATAGGGGATATCGTAGCGGCTTTGTTAGACAGTCTGTCGGAGTACACTGTGGATATGAGGGGCGATATCGGTGCTTGGGTCAGAGAGGCTAGCATGACAGGTCAGTTTAAACTATATTTTTTTTAATTTTATTGCATTTGTATGTTTGATTTCCCAGCTTTTGATAACTATAACATCTTCTTCGTTAATACTAATCACCGTCGTAATAATTTCCCGTGACCTGATATTTACTTTCTTGCAATTTAGATATATTCTTACCTCAGTTGTTGTTCTTGATTACTGAGAGATAGAGAGGATACTTGGGTGGCATATACGAATAGCTCATGTTTCATGACCGCTGCAAAAAGGGACAGTGTGGACAGTGGACATTATTGCAGTTCAACTTTACTTTTAACTCTATTTTCGACATTAAACACGAATGCAACTTGTAGAACTAGTCTAAATAATAAATCTGTAGAGTAATTTTGTGCGTACTAATCTCGTAAACGGATGAACAGATTTGGATGAAATTTGGTACGCAAATAGTTTCTAACCTGGATTAACACTTAGGATACTTTTTATCCTGGTAGTTTTACCCAATTTGATGGCCGCGCAGACGAAGTCGCGGGCAGAAGCTCAGCAAACATGGTAAAAGAAACCCTTATTTCAGGAACGACTATGCTATCGACCTGAAATTTGGAACAGTTATAAAGAATGATTGTTCATGCGTATTACGAATGAAAAAGTTAAAAAATAATATTGCTATAGCAAAATTGCGACTTTATTGCGTCTATTATTTTTTCTAAAGATCAGAACAATGAGTGCGCGAGTCCGATTCGCACTTGGCTGGTTTTTTTTTGTGTTGTGTTGATATTTATAGATGTTTTTCTATTTTATCGTAAGCGTTGTGTCCATAATCGAACAAATGTTTTTTCTATTCTAATCTAGTACTTAATAATATGTTGGTATGTGTCGCGTAGGGCTCCTGTCGATCTGCCGGCAGTGTGCCGTCGAGGCCCCGCAGCTGAACTCCCCGGCGGTGGTGCGGGACATCATGTGCGGCGTCGCGCAGCAGGCCGTCGAGAAGATCGACCGCACGCGCGCGCACGCCGGCAGGATATTCACCTCCTTGTTATACAAGTAAGGACGTACCAACAACTATAGACTTTGTTCATAAAGCTCGAACTAATTAGGAGTTCGTTTTGTAGTTCAAGAAGAGCTAAACTGCAATTTGGTCTAAAAGGTTACATAGTAGTTGCAAACTATTATATTGCAGGATATAGCGACTTTGACAGTCGGGACCCATTAAATAACCTAGAGTCTAGGTTATTTAATGGGTCCCGACTGTCAAAGTCGCTATATCCCGTATTTAAATATACTATTTGTTATAGTTTAGGTCAATTACTTTCTACGCATTTTTCCTTCAGTTCAGATCAACCAGACTTGTTTTATTCTTTTTAGTTTATAATAAGAGTATTTTTACGCAGTCGGGTTTTTTGATTTTTAAACAGCATAAAATCCTAAGTAAAATATTTATTTTTAGTGATCCACCAATATCGAACATACCTCACCACGATGCATTAAAACGCATCTTCCCTTGCGAAGAGGTGGAACTGAAGCCTCCGCCCAAGGAAATAGATGATTGTGATCAACCGACAACGAGTGAGAACTCTAACGTGGTGCTGTGGCTGTTCCCCGGACATACCATGCCGAGATTCGTACAGCTGCT
This sequence comes from Pyrrhia umbra, assembly GCA_963891755.1. Lineage (NCBI taxonomy): Eukaryota > Metazoa > Arthropoda > Insecta > Lepidoptera > Noctuidae > Pyrrhia > Pyrrhia umbra. Next base: position 6,757,153 of record OY982924.1, read on the forward strand.
CACCTTCCCGGACTATAGATACAGCGTCATAAAGGGATTGATCGTCAGCGGCGGGGAGTTGACTGAGAGCTTGGTATTTATTCATAATTATTAATTTATTATTATACTAGCTGTTTCCCGCGTTTTCACCCGCATTCCGAGGGAACTACTTCGCGCATCCGGGTAAAAAGTATGTCCTATCTAAGGCTCTAGACTATCTGTGTACCGAATTAATTTCATTTAAATCGGTTCAGTAGTTTTGGCGTGAAAGCGCGACAGACAGATAGACAGATCCTTACGTATTTATAATACCTATACCTATTTTTAAGGATTTTGTTAGTGTTCTGAAAGTATTAGAGTTTAGTTGCCTTGTTGGTCTAGTCCGGAAATGTGAGTATCACGTAAACTAAGTGGCGAAATGTAGGTGTAAACCTCTGGCTAACCTTTTGAAGAAATAACAGGCGCTATGCTTATATATATTATAATTAATTTAGAATTAAAGGAATGACCTACAACTTTGTATCCACCAGCCAACCAATCTTGTAATCGATGCGAGTCACCGTTTGTGTCACCTACATAATATATAATCATGTTACTAGCTGTTTCCCGCGTTTTCGTGGGGTTTCACTCGCTACCGTAGGAAATTATTGCCCGCCACTAGATAAACACTATCCTATGTTCTTCCCTACTGTTCAAGCTATCGCCATATAAATTTCAACCAAATTTGTTCATCACTTTCCTGTGGCAGCGTAACACAATCGAGTTACTTCCGCATTTAGTAGGGAAAGAAAGCAAGAAAAATCATTTATTTAGGTTAGTCTACCTGTACGAGGCCGGAAAATGCTCCCATCTCACTATATTCTTTTTTGCTAAGCCATCATAAATCGTTTTATAACGTTGTTGACAGGTAAAACACACAACGCAGTCGCTTTACTCATATCTCAACAGTCTGCACACCGACAAAGCAATGCTAACTTCTATCTGTGACACTATCATCAAAGTTTTCGCCGACAACTTGCATGTGAAGAGGATTACTGGACCTATTTATAATTTCTTGGACAGATTGTTGAGTTCAGGTAAGCATACAATGTGAAATACACTCTTGGCAGAATATTCTGATCCTCTTTATTAAATATTTCAAGGCTCCAGTCAAATTACCAACTTTAGACTACCTCTCTCTATCTACTCTACTAATATCTACATATAAAATGCTTTGTCCTGAATGACTGACGGATCACCGCATAGCCTAAACCGCAAGGGTGTGTTCATCGTATGACGTAAGCAATCAATAAAAAAGGATTTTCCGAAATTCTAACCCTTAAGGGGGTGAACAAGGGGGTAAAGTTTGTGTGAAACTCTGTCATTTCATTTGAATTGGTCAATACCAATCGGCATCTATACCTTGGCATAGGCCAAAAAGAAAAAAAAAAAAAAAGATCCCATAGATAGATACTATCCTGAGGAGGAGGACCAGGAGGTTTTACTATTTTACATTCTTAAGTGCCAATTTATCAAGTCTGAAAAAACTGAAGTTTCAGTAATAAAGTTTCATGTTTTACGCAATGAAATGCCTTTGAAAGGTCACAGACGATTTCTAAAATCTTTTTCCTTCGAAACAATTCCTTTATTTAGGTACAAACAAAAAATACCAGATAATAATATAATCAACCATAAATTATAAACCTTATTGTATTTTTAGGATCCATTTCACCGATACTAGATGATCCAGAATCGACCTTTGCTATGGATATATTGAAGCATCTGCAAATGGAACTGCGAGGAGGGAAGAATATTTACAAGCTTCTGGATTCTATCAATGTTTTGTGTCAATTGATTCAGGTAATTATGTATATTATATTTTTTTTCTTATATCAATATTTTCTTTTAAATCCCAATAAGTTGATAGCTTAAGAGGATTCAGAGCATGAGCGTGATAGTCAAAAGTTTTTTTAAACTAATGATATAAAAACATACTTCCGATATTTGAAGCACGCTTATTTCTTAATTAACTGCGTGCTCAATGATAATTTGCCGTTGCGGATATCTTGCGCAAAATTGCGATATCACCCATAAGCCCCGCCAATTTTTCAGTACTTAACCGTTTGCGTTGACTGGCATACGGGACCTTCTCAAAAAATCCGATTTCTCGGTTTTGTGAGAGATGTTATTTCTGTCAACGAATAATAACAGTTGCACTGATGACTTTTGAGAAATCGCCATCGTAAATCTAATCTCATTTAATATTATATTAATATAGAGAAATTACTTAAAGCTATTTAACAACGAGACGCGATAGTCATTCGAACTTATCTTTTCATACAACTGTCATTGCCATTTTTAGGTTTACTTACATTATGGTGTTGGCCTAGTGCAGACTAAGAAACACAATTGAATTCTACGGCTAGATTACCTATAATTATAATCCACTCCTTAATTTTCTCATAACCTCGTCTATCTATCGCAGTCAGTAAAGTGGTAAGCTTGTGACGGCCCACAGTGCGGTGGACGTACCTTTGGTTGTCACACGTGGACCCTATTTTACTGCCATCTTAAAAGATGTTCGATTATTCTATACTGACGTTTTGTTTTGACGTCTCATGGTTCATATTTATACTGTGTACTAGCTGCCCCGCGCGACTTCGTTCGCGTGGTATGCAACCTCTGCCCAACTCCTACCCAACTCAACTCCTACCCAACTCCTACCCAACTCCTACCCAACTCCTACCCAACTCCTACCCAACTCCTACCCAACTCCTACCCATTTTTTTTTTTTTTTTTTTTTTTTTTTTTTTTTTTTTATACGTGGGGAAATCCTCATGGACGAACCCGGCCCGATGGGGCGGCCGGGAACAGTGCCGGACTCTTACCGGCTAAAACCACCACGGTGTTCCTTGCTTGTACCCAGTGCCGGGGGTACGGGTATCGCTCGCGCATTCTTCCGCGCCCCCGGCAGGTATTGGCCCGCCAGATGGAAAGGCGGGCCCCGTCACCCTCTGCGGCCGTCACCCAGCGGCCGCAGGAATCCTCCGAATGTGAGGCGCGCGCGGAACACTACGCCGCCGCCTCGAGGCCTGTGTCTGGTCGGGCGACAGATGCCCCGGATCTGTCACCCGCAGGCCGCGCCCTACGGTGGCCGGAGATCGTTGGCCACCCTGCGACGCCCCCTTCGTCTGCTGCGGGCCGGGAGAGAGGTGACAGCCTCTCTCTCCCTTTCCGCCGCCTCCTTTGCGCTCATCACAACCTCGCAAAAAGAGGCGACGGCTGCCCACCCGCTCTCGCTCCCGACCATGGTTGACACGACGGCCGGAAGCGAGAGATGGCCCGCAGCAGAGACTACCGCGACCAAGTCACGGCGCTGCACCGCCCAAGCTGGGCACTCCTCCAGTGTGTGCTGCGCCGTATCGTCGCGGCAGTTGTCACAATGATGACATTGGGACCCAACTCCTACCCAACTCCTACCCAACTCCTACCCATTTTTTTTTTTTTTTTTTTTTTTTTTATACGTGGGGAAATCCTCATGGACGAACCCGGCCCAATGGGGCGGCCGGGAACAGTGCCGGACTCTTACCGGCTAAAACCACCACGGTGTTCCTTGCTTGTACCCAGTGCCGGGGGTACGGGTATCGCTCGCGCATTCTTCCGCGCCCCCGGCAGGTATTGGCCCGCCAGATGGAAAGGCGGGCCCCGTCACCCTCTGCGGCCGTCACCCAGCGGCCGCAGGAATCCTCCGAATGTGAGGCGCGCGCGGAACACTACGCCGCCGCCTCGAGGCCTGTGTCTGGTCGGGCGACAGATGCCCCGGATCTGTCACCCGCAGGCCGCGCCCTACGGTGGCCGGAGATCGTTGGCCACCCTGCGACGCCCCCTTCGTCTGCTGCGGGCCGGGAGAGAGGTGACAGCCTCTCTCTCCCTTTCCGCCGCCTCCTTTACCCAACTCCTACCCAACTCCTACCCAACTCCTACCCAACTCCTTTTTTTTTTTTTTTTTTTTTTTTTTTTTTTTTTTTTTTTTTTTTTTCGCTGGGAAAAAATGCGTTACGCATACCCCCCATCCAGGGGAATGGGGGGGTATGTGGGACTCCCCGGGCAAGCCCGGTATACCCACTAAAACAACCCAGCGGGATTCCCGCATCGTCTGAAAGGAGAGGGACTGGGAAACCGGCGTAGCCTTTACGTCCAGTCCCCCTCGACGAATGCCCGCCCTACGCGGCGGGCCCCTCACGTCCTCCCCATAGGGGGGAGGGTCGGGAATGTCCAACGGAGGCGGTGTGGAGTGCAATGCGGGCGGAGGCGCCCCCGCACCTGCCGCCCGCCCATCACCACCTTGAGGAGGGAGAAGATCTCCAACCTCCTTTTTGCGCGGCGGCCACGCATCCAGGTCCCCTCTCTAAGAGCGAGAGGGGAGGGGAGTACGTGGGAGACCGCGACTTCCGCGAGGGTGCGATGCTCATTCGGACATCGCAACCCTCTCATCGGCAGCCGCCGAGGTTCCCGCCACGGGAACAACGGCGCGAGGATCCTCACAAGCGGGACCGACCGGCGCCCGCACTTTGCCCTTCTTGGGAGAGGGATTACAATTTCTCCCCGTCATGATATGTCCCGCCGGGCGGCCGCTGGCAGCGCACACAGCGCAGTGTGGCGTGGCGGCCGTGCAGGAGGAGGCTTTGTGGCCGTCCTTGCCGCAGCGGTAGCAGGCGGCTGTCCTGTCCACGGTGGATGGACAGAGGGCCCGGGTGTGGCCAATGCCGAAGCACCTGTAGCAGCGCAGCGGCGCGGCCACAAGTGCCCGGACTGCACCCGAGCTGAATCCTACAAGAAGCCGCCCTTTCGCAAGGACGGCTTTGGCAGCGGCGACTGGACACTCGAACCGCATGGTACCCATGCCACCGCGGCCGGGTCTGATGTCCCGGCCTTGCACCGCTGCGACGCTGCAGCCCCCAATGGCTGCGACTGCCGCGATGACCTCTTCCTTGGTGACCGAGTCGTCGAGGTCGGTCACCTCCAAGGCCGCCGTCTTGACCGGTCGGGCCACCTTCGCCGAGTCCGCGATGGACTCCCTTAACTTTGCCGCGAAGAGGTCGGCGTTGGCGCTGCCTTCCGCCCCCGGGAACTCGAAGATTCGAGCCCCGGTTTGAGTCTGTCGGCAAGAGACTCTACCGATTCCCAGCTTGGCGGGGTCAGCATTTGCACGCGCCCGCATCAGCACCGACAAATATGTTTCGCCCCGCTCCGCAGCCTCCGCGGTGAGCGTAACCACGACGGCTGCGGTCTTTGGGGGGACGAGCTTTCCCCCTTTCTTCCTCCCTTGCCCCTTATCCGCGCCGGTCCTCGGCTGACCGGGAGTCGCGGCGGTGGGGGCAGCAGGCGCGGCCGGTGCCGACTTTTTGCCCTTCCCCTTTCCCTTTCCAATCGTCTGCGGCTGGCTGGAAGGTGCGGCGGCGACGACAGGGGTGGAAGGACAGCAGGTCTTCTTGCCCTTCCCTTTACCTTTCCTGACCACTTCGGTCCAGCTCTCCTGGCAGGGCGGAGTGGCGGAAGGCAGGGGAGCGTCCGCCCTTTGCGAGGAGGGACCCGGCTCGCTTCGCCTCTTGTCAGCTGCAAGCGGAGGCCGAAGGCGCTTCTCCGGCAAGAGCCGGTCCTCTATGCCCGCTAGGCAGGCTCGCGTAAACTCTCGCTCCTCCATCACAACCTTTCGGATGGTATCCTCCAGGTTGGAGGGCGGGGCCTCTAACGCAGGCGATGGTGTTGCCTGGTTAGGCCGGGCGGTGGCATCAGCCAGCTTTTGGTGAAGTTGGCTCACCTCTAACTGCAGGCGATCGACCTTCGCCTGCAGTTGTCTCGTCTCATCAGTGGCCTTTCTGGCCACCAACTCCTCAATGATGCCGCGCATGCTCGCGGCGCGGCATTTAAGGGCCTTCTGTATAGTGCCCTTGAGGTTGGAGGATTTGGAGGCGACCTCCACAATCTCCTCCTCGTCCTCCTCCGCCATCCGTGCCAGCTCGGCCACGGAGTGGTTGGCATACAGCACGCGGGACGCTCCGTACCCGGACTTGACCCGGGCAGCTTGCGTCCGCTTCTCCTTCGCGGCAACCCGCTCCTCGAGCTCCTTCTGGAGCATCTCCCGCCGGGTCAGGTTAAGCTGGCGTTGAGCATCTGCAAGGCCCACGTCGTGGGTGGTCGACGCTGTTGCGGGCTTTTTCCTCACCGAACCCGCTGATGAACCCGAAGATCCCCTCAGGTAGGCGCGCTTGCGCGACAGCGGCCTAGACCCCTCCGCGTCAGAGGCAAGTGAGCTGAGGTCGTCGTCGGAGAACTCCGACAGCCCTATCTCCCCCTCAAAGAAGCTCGCCGCAGACGGCGCGCGGCTCGCTTCGGACGCCGAAGCGTCGGTTTGGCCCTGAAAAGGGCCTTTGGGTTGGCCCTGAGAAGGGCCTTTGGGTTGGCCCTGAGAAGGGCCTTTTGGTTGGCCCTGAGAAGGGCCTTTTTTGGGTTTGATGAAACGCCCGAGGGCGTCCCGCGGGGTTTGAGACATTGTCTCCCGCTAGATCGCAGCACGCAAGACGAATGAGATTGCTACGAAGCACAGTGCACTTTGGCCGAGCCCAGCCTGCCACTCCGTTACGGTGGTCAGGACTGGGTCGTTTCCAGGGGACACGACGAGGACGTAAGCACTGTGGGGTGGTCCCCCTCCTACCCAACTCCTACCCAACTCCTACCCAACTCCTACCCAACTCCTACCCAACTCCTACCCAACTCCTTTTTTTTTTTTTTTTTTGTATCGCTGGGAAAAATGCTTTACGCATCCCCCCCATCCAGGGGAATGGGGGGGGGTATGTGGGACTCCCCGGGCAAGCCCGGTATACCCACTAAAAAACCCAGCGGCATTCCCGCATCGTCTGAAAGGAGGGGGACTGGGAAACCGGCGTAGCCTTTACGTCCAGTCCCCCTCGACGATTGCCCGCCTCAACGGCGGCGGGCCCCTCACGTCCTCCCCATTGGGGGAGGATCGGGAATGTCCGGCGGAGGTGGTGTGGAGTGCAATGCGGGCGGAGGCGCCCCCGCGCCTGTCGCCCGCCCATCACCACCGCGAGGAGGGAATCTTCTCCTTCCTCTTCTTCGCCTGCGGAGCGGCGCAGCGAGAGGGTCATCCTCCCGCGCGCGCTCCGCCGCCTCCTTTTGCGAAATGACATCCTCGCAAAAGGAGGCGACCGCGGCCCAAGCCCCCTCGCTCCCCAGCATGGACAGAACAACGCTGGGAAGCGAGAGCTCAAGGCCGATCTCGGCAGTCAGACATCGGCAGTCAGACATCGGCGCGGCTCTGCCCAGGCGGGGCAGACCTCGAGGGTGTGCCGCGCCGTGTCCTCTGCCGCGCCGCAGTGGTGGCACGCTGGGGTTTCCTCCCTCCCGATCCTGTACAGGTGCGAGCCGAAGCAGCCGTGCCCCGACAGCACCTGCACCAGACGAAAAGAGAGGAAACCGTGCTTCCGCTCGAGCCATTGCCGCAGAACTGGCCCGAGCGCGTCCAGCGTCCGGCGGCCAAAAGTGGCGGTGGCGAGGTCGTCCGTCCAGTGGACGACGATGGCGTCCCTCGCCTCCCGCCTCGCGGCCTCCCGCTCCTGCGCGGTGGGGCGCTCTCCGAGCGCCCTTCGGTGCGCCGTCCACTCGTACACCCTGGCGAGCACCCATGCCTCGAGCTCCCAAGGAGGGGTGCCCGCCAGAGCGCACGCCGCCGAGAACTCCTACCCAACTCCTACCCAACTCCTACCCAACTCCTACCCAACTCCTACCCAACTGCTACCCAACTCCTACCCAACTCCTACCCAACTCCTACCTTTTTTTTTTTATCCTATGTCCTTTTCCTGGTTCCAAGCTGCCTCCCCTCCAATTTTCAGCCAAATCGGTTCAGCCGTTCTCGAGTTATAAGTGGTGTAACTAACACGACTTTCTTTTATATATATAGATATAGATAGGTACCAAAAGAATTTTTTTACATTAAACAGTAATTAAAGATCATAAATAGGTACCAAAAGAATTTTTTGACATTAAACAATAATAAAATTAAAGATCATAAGCTTTGCCGCGCATCAAATTTTCAGTAATCGCATACGTCCGACACAGTCGTCTGCCCTCACGTGTCTCGTTCGGGTAGCCACACTTACAGAAGTTACTCCCACTACGCGACGCCGCGCTGTACCGCTCGCGCATGCGCTCTGCGCCCCACGCTGCACCGCTCGCGCATGCGCTCTGCGCCCCGCGCACCTATTACCACGCGCCCCACCAAAAGCACCCTCTTTTTACCCATTCTCCCCCATTTTTGCGATAAAAAGTAGCCTATGTTGTTCCTCAGGGTCTATTCTATCTCTGTACCAAATTTCATTTATATCGGTCCAGTAGTTTTGGCGTGAAAGCGTAACAGACAGACAGACAGAGTTACTTTCGCATTTATAATATTAGTAAGGATTGAAAAATCTCTCTCCAATCCAAAATGGATGAATATGACTACTCATCATAACGAAAAATCGGGAAAAAATAGTCAGTTTCTTACATTTGTCAGTTATGTGATAGTAAATGCGTATTGTTACCGTTATTGAGACTAATAACAAGTCCTGTCTAGGTGGGAGGCGTGGTCTGCAGTAGGTCTCTGGGCCAGCTGGTGATCTACCTGTGTTACGCGGACCGCTACGTGCGTCGCTGTGCCGCCGCGCGTCTGTACGAGGCGCTCACCTTGTACGGCGACGTGTGCTCAGTACCACAGGACAACATCGATCAGGTAACACCATAATTCTAACTAATATTTGTTTGTTTGTTATGCTTTCACAAAAATCTGTTGAACTGATTTAGATGAAATTTAATTGTACGGAGATTGATGGACCTTGGAGACTATTTAGTTTAAGGCTCCATTTAATCCGGGTGCGTTAAGTAGTACTTTCGGGACGTGGTTCAAAACGCAGGGAAAAATCTAGTAAGAAAATAATTAACAATGGCATGTCGGTTCTCAAACTCTTGTGTGTGTATGTGGTCTTTAGATCTTGACAACTGGAAAAAATGTGTATGGTAATGCACTTCATTAATCTGGACGAAAATTAATCTCTTGATAATTGAAATTGATGTTTTAGTTGCGAAAATTGAATGAAAGAAAAAATATAGAACAATTAATTAATTGGAGTTTGTTTGTAACGCCGTACAGTTGATGCATCCTTTGCTTAATCTTGATTCCTCCAGTACAATGAAATGTTCGTTTTTAACTTTATTGGGTGCGAATGACCTATATTATAAGGGTAAGAAGAGCCTGTACGCATAGGGCACGTTTTATCTGCACTATAAAACGTGCCTAAAGATTATTGCACTTAATCACAACAAACAATAATATTTTGAATCTACGAAATTCCTATCGTCCTACAGTCAAAAGGTTAAGAGCGAAAAAATGGCACATTGTTTTTGTACATTATTTTATTCACGTAATCATAACATAAATTGCGTATAATGTTTACAATAGTTACGTAACGTGTCAATGTCTGTTGGCGATACCGACGTACTGTGTATGATTCAGTAATTTTTTGCAACGTTTTAAAACGAAGTTTTTTACTTTCTAAATATTTTTCATGGCTAACCTTAAGAACGAAGATTATCACTTAACTGCAACAATCAGGGTCATATGAAAGCAATTGTTTACCGGCACAAAGATTTGAGCAATTATTGTGTGTTTATCGAGAGTTGTTGATGAGATGCATGATCCAGCAGTGTGAGTCTATGGGCTAATATGATGAAAAATACTAACATTATTTCTGGGTTATACGATACTCCTCGGTAAGTAAGACTGCCACAGATCGACAAACGAAAGCGACGATGAAACGGAATCATTCGCTTGCTGAGACCCGGAATGAAAAAAATGGACCAAACGCGTTCGATCGATCAATCCGACCTGATGCCCTTCCAAGTTCCTCCTCCATCACACCTTCAAATACTTTAAACCTCAAGACTGAACTTTCTTTACCCACAGATAATGTCGATTCTGGCCGAAACAGACTGGGAGCAAGAAGTATCAGAGCTAAGGCCCATCAGGAACGAATTGTGCGATCTAATGGACATCAAGAGGCCCGTTTTGAAACAAAAGACGGGCGCGTAAGATTGGAGCGCTTTACTGTAGGCACCAACATTAACGCTTGATATAATTAGCTTTATTGTACGAATGGTTAGAGACCGGATCATTTACAAATATTTTTATTTGCTCATGTGAATTAAGGTTGTATTTCGGAATCAGTGTTCATTCAATCAAGTTTTGTTTCACGATAACTGGCTGTCTAAAAGGCAACTCTCTTACTTCTGAAAATTTTTAAACCAAATTCTATGGTAATTTGGTAAATAGTTGCAGTTTCCCAAAAGTGGCAGAATAAGATTAAATTAAATCTATAAATATTATATGCTTATTATGTTTTACATTTCATTTGTCATGCATATGCGTATTTAATACGGTCTCTAATTATGGTAGATTTGCCACACAGCAGCTGTTGCAGTAGCTGCATATTATTCACTTTTTTACTGCTAAAGAATATATTAACTTGCTAATGTGATAATATATCGTGCTATGAACTTCTGTATTAAGGTACGTTTCTACTGCGCGAGCTTAGCTCGTAGGAAAAGGTGATAAGTTGACTACTGTTTGTTTTGAGACGACTGCTTGGATTACGTGAGTAGTACTTATTTTAAAGAGTGATGATTTTAATGTAGTAGCGGAATCTACGGAAATTAATGTGATCAGACTGAAATCTCAGAACAGTTTTGGAACAGACGTAAAACTGTTCTTGGTAATAATAAAAAGATTGTTTGTCAAGCTAGTGAAAACGTACCTTTACAGAAATATGAGAGTCATATTTTTATAAAGCTTATCAGAAACGACATTTGACACTTTAATGATGTTTTAACACGTTGCCAGATAATGGCTTGAACACGTTTTGCTTATTTGTGATAACTCCGAGATTCTCATTCAATTATGTTGGTTGATCTTGATATAAAATGATGCATTTATGTTATTCAATATAATACTAATATACCTATCTATTTATTTATATTTAGTTTTATTTACAATTATTTTTAGCCTATGATATAGATTATAAACTTGAATTTGAAGCGACACCTTTAAAGCAATATCAATCGAAAGTCAATTTGAGAAATCATTTGATAATAATCCTTGTTGTTGGTTCCTTCAAGTCCTTCAAGTCTTCACCCAAGTATTTGGAGTTGCGTTGGATCTTGTGGTGCGTGAGCAATGAGATTTGACCAAAATGTTCCGTAGTTTTTCAAAACCGTGCCTCTGTAAACAGAAACGGTGTTATTGTAAATATTACACATGCAAGTCATACAAGGAAAATGTAAAGTATGTTTACACTTCTATCATTCAGATTCCGTCACTGTTAGGGTTAAATAACACTGAAAATATACCTGATGGAGGAGCATTTTGATTCTTATATGCAAGAAGCCGCGATGGTGCTACACTACCTAATGATAAAGATTGTACTGCACTTTCAGTACGCCTACATCCGTATAGTACATACTGGACCCTTAAGGCTGGAGCACACCGCCCAATTGAGGTATTCGACACCACCAAACAGTTCACATACTTTTTATAAACAGTCAAAACGCGATTCTCCCATCGACTCGACATCGAATGTAGTGTTTGTTTACTCGATCACTCGTGCATACCGCGTGTTCGATAGACTTTAATTAAATTAGTCTAGTGCATTATCTGCCTTAGAACTAGCGATTATAAACAATACCTAATTGGAGACACCGACTTCTAGAACGATGTAATGGCTATTTTTCAAATTGTAGTGTTTTTATTGTCTTTAATTTACTTCAGCTTAGGTAATAGTGCAAGTTACATCTAAATCAGTTTAGTAGTTTTCAAGATATGGACAGTTAAGTTTGTTCTGATGGCTAAAAAAACACGTCGTTCGTTTTGTTCGTGCAAAAGAGGTATAAGATAAGATATGCAGATATTCGACCAATATACTAAAAAGGGAAAAATAAAAAAATAACTGACTTCCATAAACCTCAAAGGGTAAAATAATTTTAGTTTGTGCTGAAACATCGCTTTAGGAAGTTGGTAAGTTATTATTGTGTGTGATTATGCCACCGTCTTATACAGCGATGTTTCAGCAGAGACTATATTATGAGTAACGGTTATATCGGTTTGAACAGGCATTTCCCACATGATCTTGGTATATTTTTCCTTAATTTGTGGTTGTATGAAGTGTTTCTTTTTCTAATTTGTGTTTTAGCAAGATAGCAGTAGACATATGTGTGTGGTTTTCCTCTTGGTAAATGTAAATCTGTTTTTATACTCTCACATCGCACAATTGACTATTGACCTATGAAACCAAAATCAAACTTGTTGAGACCGGTTTTACAATCATCTCCGGGTTATCGCGCGTGCTGAAAGCTTGTGAAACATCCAAGGTACGTTTCAATATAAAAAAAAATGCTGATTAATGATTAATAAATGATTGCCAAACAGTATATCAAAACATGGTCATTATACAAAACGCGCAAGTCACTGGATGGCCGACATCGCAATTACTTCATAATAATTATTTCAAGGCTAATTATGTCTGCGCTTGAAAATGATACGTATGATCATTCTCGATTGATACACATTAAACGTAGCTAGAGTTTATCTTAAGGTCAGTTCACGCTAAATGATCATGACGACTCATTGATGTTACGCAAGTGGTACATATGTATGTGCAGTGAAAGGAGTGCTATTAGGGCACGGGTCGACAACCTCATTATCACGCTTTGGCCCAAAACCCAAGTATGGGAGTCGTATATTTAGTACTTCTACTAACTCGTTGAATTAGATTGACAGTTATAATTACGCTGAGAATTGCGAAACATATAAGGTAATCAACATTAACAGGATAACATCATTTTAGAGAATTACATACAAATTCAAAGAGCTTATAGACAACCCATGAAAGGGCATGAAAAAGACCTACCTGCTTCATCAAGACAATGAGATAGCTTCCGACTAAATTTGTGGGTTACAATTTCTGTCTGCAATAAAATAAAACTTACGTAAAGTACACCCTTCCGTGGGCATCGGGTGGTGCCCTCCATAGAAGCGTTGCTCTGTTCTTGAACTCGGGGTCGCCGTGCGTGATGGACGAACATTCTGGATGCACGGTCGTGTTAGGAGCCGGTTCCCACGCACCGATCCAGTTGTCGTGCTCCACTGATCGCGCTTGTATGAAGAAGCCTTTGAACGGCTCAGAGCCTTCTATTGTTACTGAAATTTAGATGAATAAATTCGTCGTTAAAATATTACTACCTTACCATGTAAATTACGATGCCTACAGACGAGTCTTAAATATTCGTTCAGAAACGCAAGCACGGATCCATCGGTCGAGTCAACTTCCGGTTTAAATACCGTTTCAAACCGAATCGAATAAAAAAAGCGTTAAGTTAAGCTTTGGTATCCACCTCAGCCCTTTTATTCCGCAGCTGGTCATATAATAGAATTTACATTTTCAAGGTTCTACCCGGTTACCCCATCTTTGGGGTCGAACCGGTCTTACCACCATAAGTCGTCTGACCTACAATACCATACCCATACGGCTTGCGTAATCGAACTTGTGAGTATTACGCACTCGCTGCACACCGGTAGATTTTATCAATGAAATGAAATGAATGTAGGTATTTTATACTGTTTTATCGCCAAATCTTGACGTGTCCATTTAATTTGCAATATGTATTAGAATTACTAGCTTGCAAAAAATAATTTGAGCACGATTAACGATAGTTTCGAAGGTGCGATTTTGCAACGCAAAGTTGAATTTATAAAAACAATAATAATGAATGAAGACATTCTCGCATCTACTTTTACCCGTTTTATTTTATACTTGAAATCTATTAAGAACATGCTGCTGAGGGTTAGACATCAAAATCACATGGTGAATTCTACAAAAACTCGAATTATTTTGAATCACGATAGATTCGTTGAGAAAGGCAGAATCGAAAATGGATAAAAAAAAGGTTACTAAAAGGAAAATATTGACTACACAATATCTATCATTCATATTAATTACAAACCCATGAAAATCTGTCGGGTTGCCATTCTACGTCATGTAGTTAAATAAAATTCTGTAGTTTTAAGCGTTTGGGGCAAATCTAATAATCGTATGTTCAATTAGTAGATATTGTTAACTGCTGCATCTCCAAGAGACAGAATTGATTTTATAGAAAAGGCATAATATTATGAATTTTACCAACCGTTAATAAATCTGCGTAACTATTTTTAAAATCTGCGTAAAAATGGAAGCAGGTAAGTAGGTTCAACGAGTTATGAAGGTAGATGACGGACTCTCACCTCAAAATTCGGTTCGCCGGTCATTTTGTTTATTTTGTGTAATAACAATAGTCTTTTATCAGATTTAGACTTGAAGTTAACTGACATTAACGTTTTTCTAAATAGAATTCAATTATCTCACATTCATAAATATTATGTTCTTATCTCATCTAAAACTTACGTTTATTAAAACAATAATGGGAACATTGTATTTACGTCGTTACCTGTGACCGGAGTATTTGGCCCGTAAACCAGCGCTGATGCGGCGACCCTGTACGGTAAAGTGGACAAGGGTTGCGTCCTGTGTTGTCCATGATTAGGCTGATTAGCACGGTTCTTTACACACGTGTCTATCGGCGCCCCGTCCGGGAAACTTTGCACACCCCAGCACAAAATTAACCCTAACAAAAACTTTGATAACATTTCGATAATCGTTTGATTTGAAAGGTAACACTGCACACCTCGCGGTCGACTGTGCGGGAGTAAGTTGCCGCACTCAGTTTTGTAAGCCGAGTTCGAAAGGATCTAGATCTTTGTACAAGTTGATAGATCAATTAATGATTTGCATTACTCGTAGGATGTAAGGTGTGCCGAAATAAACATATCGTTACTTATATTGCGCACATGGTACTTTCTAAATGCACGTTAAAATTAAATTATGCTTATGATTATTAATTTATTAGTTAAATAAAAGTTTTATACATTAGTTAAAAAAAATGTTTTCTGACCTTTGCTCACAGATACCAGTAAGACCGAAATTTACATGCCTGAAAACCGATGAACATAAATTATGTAGTAGATACCTACCTATTAAAAAGTGCTTGGATAAAAAATAATATAATCAGTGACTTGTTTTTGTACAGTTATTTACTAGATACAAAATAATTATAAGTAAAGGCCAAAATTGAAAAGTAAGGTATTTTAGGCAATGTAAGTACATAACATTGTGTTGTTCTGTTTATTTCGGGATATCATGATAAAAACGTTATCATTAACACTTTGTCATTTGACTCTACTGATATAAAAAGTGTATTTTATGATAATGTTAACAAGGTGTAAGTAATTATTCATTTAGAAATACAATCCTATCTCCGTCGCGTCTGTTCGGCGCAAGAGAGTTTGGGTCTAAAGTCACTTTGGCATTATCCGTAGTTTCAATATATTGCATTATCTCTTCGAGCATGTTCTCACAGTCGTCGTATTCAGCTTCATCGTTCGTCTTCACAGTGA
The DNA here is from genome assembly GCA_963891755.1 of Pyrrhia umbra. Lineage (NCBI taxonomy): Eukaryota > Metazoa > Arthropoda > Insecta > Lepidoptera > Noctuidae > Pyrrhia > Pyrrhia umbra. Next base: position 6,772,706 of record OY982924.1, read on the forward strand.
CTGGCTCTCTCTCAGGGCCAACCTCTTTCTTAACATCTTCATTACGCGCTTGCGTTCGATATTCCAAACAATTCCAATTTGCAATTATTTGATCAGAATTCTTTTCACGAACTTCACTAATGTCGCGAAGTTTCGAATGATTCGGAAATCTCTTGTCTAAATATTTTGTTTCATAATCATTTAAAGAATTGTTGTAAACGCTACTGGACGGCGACGAAACGCACCGTATCCAGTCTTGACAATCGATCGAGATACTGGATGCATTCGTGAATCCATAATAATCTTCCACTTTGAATTCTCTGTTGGCTATGAAGCCGGAATCATTATCTAAGTCCGATCTGTCTAGTGAATCATACCCTTCGTTAGTCACTCCATTTTGTATTGTTTCATACACTGGTTCTAAAATTTCGGCCAGTCGCTCGCTGGCTTGTATCGATATGATTTCAGCAACATGCAACTTTGGTCTTATAGTTGCGTATTGGTCTTTGGCATCGTCGGATGGGCTGGAAGGTAGACCGGTACTGCAGGTAATTCTTCTGTCAGAGTTTGGACCCATACTGACTCGAGGGTAGGTGGAATCTCTTCGAACTCTGGATACGACTGCATTTTCTGTTTTTTTGTATGTCGCTTTGATTAACGCGTGGACCTGCAAGAAAAGGAATATGTCCCTAGTAGGTATTAGGTATAACTTATTTAATTCATTACTTAGTAGAAAATGTATAAAAATGTTACCTCTCTATTGATATAGCAGTAAAGCATAGCCACGACAAGTCCTTGCAGCCCCTCCACGGTGTACGACGCGTAATAATAGATCTGTTCTTCAATGCAGTTAGTGGTGGATGGCCGGAATGCAGTTAGCAAGAATTGTGTTCCAAATATTGGCATTAGGAACAATGTTGCTTTTGTCGTGCTTCTGCAAAATAAATGGCATTTTGGAGATATTATTTTCACACAGTTAAGATAAAAGTATCTTCCCTATTCCTTTCACGTAGGAATTCGCAGCATAGTTCTTCTTTTCACCTCATACTACTTAGTTAAAGTATTTAGTAATAATACGGATAAGGGATCTAAAATTAGGATTTTAGTTTTTCAAGTTTATACTTTCTTATGCACCAGATAAGCAGCAGGTTTAATATTATACAAACACATAAGTTCGTAACGTAATAGGCTATTCATCTATCATCATCATCCGCCTGCCCTTATCCCAATTTATTTGGGGTCGGCGCAGCATGTTTTCCTCTTCCATACTTCTCTATCTGACGTCATCTTACTAGTAGCATCCTTTCTATTCATCTATATAGGTACATAATATATCTGGTTGTATTTGATATTACTCAATTTCATTTTGTTAAGAGTGATTTTCAGATGCGAAATAAAGTTCCGCTCCAATTACAACTCAGCTCAACTAGTTGGATTATGACCACAAAAATAAAAATATAGACAAAACTTGCAAAAAATAATTATATTTTCAGCTAACCTCTTTAGGGTAATCGTTCTATATTATACATATTTTATCTATCTTCTATCTATACTTATAATAAATCTGTAGAGAGGTCAATTCTGTACATGAAATATATTTCCAAAATAACTATCAGGGGGTGATTAGGGATCGATACTGATGCCAAAAATGCAATCAGTAAATTTTTTGTCTGTCTGTCTGTCTGTCCGTCTGTCTGTCTGTCTGTCTGTCTGTCTGCCTGTCTGTATAAACTCTATAGAAACAAAAACTACTCGACGGATTTTAACGAAACTTGGTACAATTATTTGTCATACTCCTGAGATGGTTATAGTATACTTTTCATCACGCTACAATCAATAGGAGCAGAGCAGTGAAGGGAAATGTTGTCATTTTGTTTAAACGCGCTAATCTCAGGAACCGCTGGTCCGATTTAAATAATTCTTTCAGTGTTAGATAGTCCATTTATCGAGGAAGGCTATAAGCTATATATCATCACGCTAAGACTAATAGGAGCGGAGCACCACTATTCCACGCGGACGAAGTCGCTGGCAGAAGCTAGTTTACAAATAAAATGTACTTTCGAGGACGTAACGTAACGCTTCGTAAAATATTTTGCGATAGGTATAGGTACCTATTACATTGTACCCAAACACAGAAATCTAGTTTCCATAATCTTTTAATCTGACTTTGGATAGCTCTGCAAAACTTGATACCTACATTCTGTCTGCGCATAATAACAATAATATAATTAATGTACTTGATTACTTATTATTATTTATCAAGGTAATACCATAATGTATGTAGAGAAAGACGAAAATGTATTTCATCATGCGATAAGTTTATAGGTACCTCTTAATTTTCTGCCTTCTCTAAACTCTTCTTGTTCTCTCCTTGTTATTCGCATGTAGAATAACCTCCTCCTTTTTTTGAAGTCGGTTAAAAAGTAATTAAGTTCGAAGACTTAGTTAACGAGTTTAAAAAAATAGATATATGTATAGCATAGTACTCACAGCTGGTTAGCATTCTCCGAGTTCCTGATCTTTGTTAGGAGTACTCTCAACACGTCAATGAAAAGGCCAGTGTTGATCAACAAGATGGCGATGCGTGGCACGTCCAGTATCCACTGCACGTGCTGCACCGTGTATATCAGCCAGCAGGAGTGGTCGTTGTGAACTGCCATTACAGCCGCCCACGATATTGCTGGAGCTAGCGCTATTACTGGGGATCAAACATTGTTTATAATATTATTGTTTCTACGTAGCTGTAGCCTGCCTTGGTTGTACTTTTTTTGTATGGCATCTCGCAGGTCAACCTAGAAGATTGTCGACTGCTTAACCGGGCTTGATCCTTGATACTATGCCTTGGTTGTACACCCGCCCGTAGGTCTATGGGTAGCACGCGCCTTGCCATAACCGCCTTGCGTGTGCAAGTCTCACACATTTATTAACCTAACCTAGCACCTCACTCTGTAAGAGTGGTGCTGCCTATGCACTCAAGTGCTGAGTTAGGTGGGTACCTCACTATTCATTTTGCTACTAATACTTCATACTGTTCATTACAGTACGGTATTTTGAAGCTCTCATCTAAATATAACTACAGGAAAAATGTCGAACCGTGCAGGTTATAATAGCATTTTTAACAAAAAGGAAAGTCTTCATTTTATGTCGAATTTAGCCAAAAAAAATACAAACCTGCTCCAATACCGTACAGCCATTTGATTTTCAACTTCTGCTTGAATACAGCAACAATGGAGCGATGTAAGTAGAGGCCTTCGACGAGCATGCACACAAACACAGCGTTGCCTGCAACACGTTCGGCGAACGCGAGCACTCGGCACGCAACGCCATGCGAGGACATCACCGTCTCGCCGGCGTTCGTCAGTTCGTCTATGTAGATCTAGAATCCCAAAGGCGGCTCTTGGTTCAGTAATAGTTGTACTTATACGGGTCGATCGATCAAAGGTAAGCTATGGATATGTCGATAACCCTCCTCATTTAGATACCCCTCCTCCTACATCTAGGACCGCATATTTAAGTTGCTTTAGCTAATGACATCAGCATTTTTAATATTAATTACATAAAACATAATAATTTGAAAATTAGGGATCCACCAATATCAAAAACAGGGTCTAAGCTACCGGTAGTTAGGAATTCATAGACAGGAACATCCTTACTTTACGCGCTCGAATAAGCGTATCAAAGAGAACTACCTTCTCCCTGTACTTCTGAATCCAGGCACTTGATCCGGCCGCCTAACGATAGCCTCCTTAGATGTTGGTCTAGCCTCTTTATCATCAGGCCATTGGCGGCAGAGGTGAATTTACATTCCACATGCCAACAACCTCGTGCGCTATATTTGTTAATTCACCTTTTCGAAAAGGTCGAAGTCTCTTATTGTAGGAAAACCTAATGAACCAGGGACGTGAACAATCTTATAACTAAAAGGAACAAGTAGTATCGCAGTTGCCTCATAAAAAAGCCTTCATCATTATTATGTAGGTTCTCTTGGAAAGAAACCACTTCTCCACTTCTGTCCATCTTCTATTATTTTGTTTTCAGGAATAAATATTAGCCATAAGGAATAAACAACTATTCCACAGCAATCGATTATTTAGGCTATGTATTATAGGTATAACAAAACGCTTAGTAAATTATATGCAGTCCACAAATTGCAGTTGCCGCAATACAATCACAGAATCACCTACCAATGACGTCAGTCTATTGTTTGCCACTTACCTCACTTCTGCTGACTATCACCAAAGCATTTCTCACAATGATGGCTATGAGAAGATTTCTATGTAGCGCGACTCGGGTGATTCTCAGTCTTTTGTAGAAACAAAAGATGAAAACTGCGGGCAAGCAGGCGACGATAGAGATGGATAGCACAGAGATGTAGAACTGGTAGCGTCGGAGGAGACGGGGCGTGATGCTGCAGGTGCTGTAGTCTGTTTGGAGCTCCCATGTCGCGTTCGTGTGGCACTGCTTGCTACTAAAGTCTGGAATTTTATTAATTTATGGAGAAAAATTTTCTTGTCTAAAAAAGTTATTGGGTAGGCATAAAGGAAGTTCAATACAATGTGTGTTGATTTAAAACCTCTATTTGATTTTGTTAACCATGAAATATATGATGGGTAAATAACCTACCTGAAAAAGTGAGCAGTCTTCTTATTACACCCCTTTAATAATGAAAGGAATCGTAAAAGACTTTCGATCCAGTAATTTCTAGACCTTTGGTTTGTTGTTGAATTGACCTATCGATAACTTTACCTGCGATACCTACACAGTAAAGTAAGACAAAACATTGGTAGTACATGAGTACCTATATTTTGAGAGATAGGGTTCAAATACCTAATAGTATATTATTGTATGCTTATAAAAAGGACAATCTGAACGCCTATAATAAGTAAGCTCAGTTATAGCGGAAAATTGGAAAAAAAACATACGGTGGCAAGAAGGTCCGGTATTGGAATAAGCGAACTCTGAACAAACTTCAGTAGCCAGAACACCCACAACTGCTTCCTGCCAGCAAGTCCAGCCGTCAAACGTTGCTTCACACTGGCTCGTATCTAAAAATTAACAATATATAGGTACGGCGACAGAGTGAGGACCATTGTACGGATAAACCTTTCTTTATTTAAGCACATTAAAGATCAGCTTACTAGATGCATTTAAGCTCTCAGGCATGTAATGGCTGCAGCAATCGCTTGCAGCGTAGAAGCAACGCTCCCACCTCCCTTGCGCCGCTGGGATTAAAGCTTCATGCACCGCCGCGGCCACCTCCTCAAGACCGGGATCGAAAGGGTAGCAGCCACATGATCCATCCTCCTTAGCCTAGAACAACAAAAACCGTGTAGAACTATGTACTTAGTACGCTGATCACGATCACACTAAAAAAAACCGGCCAAGTGCGTGTCGGGCCACGCGCTGTAGGGTTCCGTAGTAGGTCTCAGTTAGTCGACTATAACTCTGTAACTGGTTTAGCCAATTTGGCCGTGATAGTTTTCCTTGTAAGTTCATTACATGTGCTATGTCTGTGAATTTTTTCACATTTCTAGGTACAGCCATTCAAAAGTTAAAGGGGGGGGTAACTCGTATCGAACAAAAAATTTCACTTAAAATCTAGATATTTCGCAAATGGCTCGCTTAACTGAAAAATGGTCTTCACACACCCATAATATTTTTGAAAGACCTATCTAACGATACCCCACACGAAGGGGTACGCGAGAAAAAAAATATTCATCCTTACTTTACATGTTTGGGAGCTACGCTAAAAAAAAATATTTTTCAAAATTTTATTTTACCACTTTCTCGGCGTGATCAATATACATATTCATACCAAATTTCAGCTTTCTAATAACAAAAACCACGGAGCTATGCCGCGGACAGACAGACAGACAGACAGACAGACAGACAGACAGACGGACAGAGCGAAACTATAAGGGTTCCTTGTCGGACTACGGAACCCTAAAAAGCGTAATCTAAACGGAAATGACTAAAAGGTACTCAAAGATACATAGGATAAAATATTAGACACTAGGTAACGTCAGCATGCAAAAGAATTTTTGATGTAGAATATTGTAAATAGTATGTAAGTAATTCAGGCTTAAATAAATAAAGGTGGTCATAAAAAACACTTTCATGAGTGGTATCCCACATGACCAAGTAAATATAAAAACATAATCTAATTATTATGTATAAGGTAAAAGGAACCCTTATGGTTTCGTTTTCACTTCGTCCAGCTGACTGTCTGACCGTTTGCACAGCTGATTGTTTCAGGAACTATCGACTTAAAATTTGGAACAGTTATACATTTTAATAATGATTGTCATAACGTATTGGTGTTGCAAATGACAAAGTTGAAAAATGATAAGGTTTGGAACCCTAATAAAGGACAGTAGAGGTGAATTATAGTAATGATTGATTTGGGTAATGAAATAAAAATTTATAGATAGACCAAACTAATCAAACAAAGTAAATAAATATCTCTTGTTTTACGGAACCTACAAAGTCGTAGCCATAGAAATATTATCTATGGTAGCACAGTCTCTCACACGCAACATCAAAAGAATTTCTGGCTGGCACATGGTGAACCGTTATGCCACTACAAGCCTACTAACCAGGTATAAGCAGATTAATCTTTCGGGTACAAGGTTACATATCAAGATATATTACATTTAAAATGTTAGAAACCAATCACAACTTTATATCATTGGCAGTGATTCATTATCACAGCGATAGTCATCGCTACAATCGCTTCTACAGGCGATTCGTAGAGTTTAAAAACTAATTATGACTGTTAATCGTGTAAAAGATAAGTGCGTATCGTTTATTTTGAGATATTCTGATACCAACATTAAACACTGCATTGCACTGTTTTGTTAATGGCTATTGCATTTGCCAAAACCAAACGTTTTATACTTATGACTAAAGACCCGTTGCTGATTAGAGTAAAGTGAATGTGGTCTTCGTGTGCAAGAAAATTTATCATCTCGCGAGTCATCAAAGAACTAGCATCCATCCATTAAGAGATAAAGTAGGTACTAGACGGCTTAATTCATACACATAGGTACATGTTTCTTCTTCTACGTTATCGTTTATAAATCATCTGTCTAAAGATACCTACATCTTCCTTTCATCTAGTTATTTTTTTTCTATAAGACTTACAATCTCCAAGCAAGGTGCGAACCAGTTCCCGTAGAAGCAGCCAGCGTTCAGGTTGATGGTGTTTGTGCCAGCCACGTAGAGGAAGTCGGGGGTGTACAACAGGCATCCACGACCCGCCACCCAGCGGAACACTTGCTCGTGGTAGCGTACATTGCGATAGTTACAGGTCTTCCTGGCGTCCGGTGGCACTGTTTCTGGCGGCTCCTAAAATGTAACAAAACTATAATGATCGAAGAATCCATGTGTGCTTTCTAAGCGCCGTATACAAGGTTTTGTTTCTGTATGTAGGGTGTCTCAAGAAACAAAAAACACCAAACCCAGAAAAAATGTTTTTCCATGCGGCAATCAATTGCTCAGCCACTGCGCCAATCATGCTGTCAGCTACAGTATAATTTGTGCATCTCGCAGGTCAACCTTAGAAGGTAGTCGACTGCTTAACCGGGCTTGCCTGTGAAGTGCCTTAAATGAATTTAGGGCCTCCAGCCAGGGCTTAACTTAACAAAACTTAGCGACTACACGCTAAGGGCACCCCCTAGTGGGGTACGGGCCTCGGCTTAGGGCGTCGCTGGGGGAGGACAGCAAGGGACAGGATGGATCAGAATATATATGATTATTATAATCGGGAATTTTAAAGCTATTAGCTCAGCTCGCGGGCTGGCTCGTCGAGCGAGGGTCGGGAGGGCATGGACAAGGTCGTCGCGACGGACCTCGGCGGCGAGGTCGATACAAACGCGGTCTGTGTTTGTATAGAGTACTAGTGGACCTACTGCTCTCTTGGAAGAGGGTTTTGCGTCATCGGGTATGGTGAGAGTATGCCTCGGGCAGCAAATTTTACTGATCTGGGAGGGTGCGTATCGCCGATACGAATTATTTACTTTGGCTTGACTACTGTAATATTAAACGCATAAGTACCATCTCTCTTGGTCTTCTCTTTATGGTCGTCTATATGTAGGTACCCAAGCTGCCCAAAAACAACAGTACTATTAATTCATTCTAATATGCTACCGCTTGCTGACTTGGTTTGTCTTTCAAGCATTATAGCATTAAGCATTATCTTTAACATCTTTTACACAAACAGAATTTAAAACATTACTTTTTGAGGCAATCCGTTAGGTCATCTAGTGGCCCAAGAATCCAAAAACGCAGATTTTTTCAATGTCTTTCTATACGTTTCCATTGAACTATTTCTTCAATGACTTTGCTTACCTCACAAATATAGATGTTAGGCCTCTCGCAGGCCAAGCGATCATTAGCCCTGATGGCTACGCGTGTGTCGCGCTGGTGCCAAACATCGAAGTCCACGTTAACTGGGTTCAGGACATCTTTGAGGTGGGCTCCCACCTAAAATGGAATTCTTCCTTAATTTCAGATGTAACCTCCGAAAATACTAGACGTTTTACATTCTGATAATAATATTTCGAGAAACATAACTTTTTGTAACTATAGAATACTGAAACAAACCACTCTGGATCCACGTCGCTGGTGGCCTAGTTGATGGCAGTGAAGGGCCAGGGAGTGGCCTCACAGAAACAAAGTCTAAATTCTACTTCCGAATGGGAATTTTAATCTTTAAAGGTAGGTATTAAAAGGGACCACCTCAGTGCATTAAAAATTATGTAATTTCCTCCTCTTCAGTCGTTCCCTTCTAGCTGAGTGACTCCTCACCCTTTTCTGTTTCTATTTTTCAGGAGAATTTATAGTACATTATTATAGTTTATAATATAACGAAGTTAAAAGGAATGTTTTTTTATACTGCAAGCATGACTCATTTATCAACAGATATCCATCATTGCAATTTTCAATCTTGATAATACATCAATTCACTTCTAAGGAACGTTTATACCTAAATGGATCCGTATTGTTCAATGTTTTTATCTTTCTTGGGTTGGGCGTACCTACCCATACCCAGTATAAACATACATTAGTGACTAGCTAATAACACTATCGTAATTTTCTGCATGTCGGACAAGTTGACCGTCTGCACTTGACGGTTATTAAGGGGTCACCGTTGATTCTTGGTTGATTCGTTGCCTATGGATCTCCGATAGTGCTACAGGTTGCCTTTTGGAAACGAAGCTAATATGTTTCTAAGTACGGTAAGGTAGGTAAGTGCACGGTAGTGCAAAGTACTACAAGTATTTCTATATACAAGTACCTTGAAATACTAACTATTTGTAAGCCTAATTAAGAGAATAGAAGAAACCAAGTGAAGCGGCAGATGACCTGACCGGACCTGATGGATGGATGAGAATGGAGATGAGATACATAGGTTGTACCTAATTCAATGGTATACGCACCCCTACGTAATAACTATTTAGTAATCTGTGCCCCTACTGCGGCTGACGACGAGATCAATTTTTGTGCTGACACTGACGATGATGGAATAGTTATGCAACGATTTGAAAATCGATAGCTGTTAAAATGGCGCTCACTCAATGACGCTTTTCGTTAGTTCAAATTGTGACTCCAACGGGGTGGAGGGATCAATAAATAATATGAGATGGCCAATTTTAAATGTTACCTTTAAATCGTGAAAGTTCATCATCATCAGCCTGCTTTCACCTATTTTACAATCGTTCACTATTGGACATAGTGAGAAAGATTATAGACATTTAGAAATAGGTATCGATAAATATTTATGATTTCTTTTCTAATCATGTTCCTACCTTCTTATTTATTTCCGCCTGATATGTGTGCAAAAAATGCAAAAAAAACAACTTATAACAAATTTAATTTTAATTAACTATCTTATCACGAATTTTCAGACACTCTTAATGAGGGTGGGTATTAATTAGCCATATCTATGAAAAATACAATGACCTTTCAAACCCATCCTTATTGAAAAGATAAAAAACTAATTAATTATGTTTTAGTGATTTTAGTCGTGTAATTGCAGTGCGACATACGTGTTTTCACCAAATTACTATAAATAAATTAAATGCGCCTCTAAGTCCCGCAATAATCATTTTAAAACGAAAGAACCTATTTCAGACAGGCTGTACTGTAAGTTATTTATTATGTGTTTTTACCCCTTTTACCCGCAGCGACGGTTTCTTTCAGATTTTAGATATCCTTACTAATATTTTAAATGCAGGGCGGCTGGACCGATTTAGTAAATTTTATCTATACTTATATAAAAAAATGAATCCCTATTTCCCTTGGTCATCGCATCACGCGTGAACGGCTCGATCAATTTGGCTAAAATTTGGTACGGAGATAGAGGGGACCCTGGAGAAGGTTTTAGGCTTTTTCATTTTATCCGGGTGCGCTACGTAGTTTTTTAAGGATGCGGGTAAAACCACGGGAAGAACTAAAAATATAAATGCGAAAATAACTCTGGTCTAACTCTCTGTCCTACTGACCGACGCCTTTATGGTAAAATGGCTGAACCGATTTGGGTGAAATTTGGTGAAGACAGATGAAAAGGACACAGGATAGTATTTATCCGGGTAATAATAATATAATAATATGTAGGTAAGTGAACAATTCCAAAAATCTCAATAAACATCATCCTTACTAATATTATAAATGCGAAAGTAACTCTGTCTATCTGTCTGTTACGTTTTCACGCCAAAACTACTGGACCGATATAAATGAAATTTGGTACAGAGATAGAATAGACCCTGAGGAACAACATAGGCTACTTTTTACCCGGGTGCGCTAAGTAGTTCCCTCGGGATGCGGGTGAAACCGCGGGAAACAGCTAGTCTGTAATAATTCTCCTTTGAGAATTCATAGCAACCTATTTTTTTTTAATAATAACAGCATTGTACAACAACATCAAATAAGTACCTGTTGTCCAAGTAAAATCGAAATCCATATGATACAATAAACAAAGTTCAATATTAAATGACGTTTCTGCATAATTTCCATAAATCACTCTTTCTGCACCCGTAGAACATAATTGAAAATATCTTAAAGGCACAATCACTGAGAATAATCACATGAATTATGTCACGTTAGATTAAGGGACGTCCATTCGAATTCTACACTAATACAAGACACTGCACGCAAGTGTTTGGAAACCGAATAGCGTCAAACATTCCGGCGCGAGGAAAATCCAAAACAGCTTTGTTGATTGTCTTCGATACTGAATGTATTTTCATTCGTGGCGACAGCCGTACTAATTATTGTGCTAAACAACCCACTGTTTACAAATTATCTGCAGCCACAATCAATTGATAACTATAGATTAATCACGTTATGGACCTATCAATATTCGGCTGTGATTGAAAATTGGTGAAAACATGTGTTGTTCTAAGACAAAGCGTATGAGATCATGCCACCGAATTTTAATAATTGAATAGAATTATTGATTTAATCAGTTAATTATAATGCAGTGGCTTGCGGCTGAAGATAGGCTCGCAGTGTATAGCAAATACCTACCCAAGTACCTACTTAATTTAATGATAATTAAGTATTTACCTAAATATTTCATGTATTTTTTATTACATGTTTTATGAAACCATGTCGCATGTCGTGATTTGCGTCAATATCTTATCAAAAAACCGGTCAAGTGCAAATCGGGATCGTGGTTTGAGGGTGCCAAAATTCGGAGGACAAAAAATAAATTTAAAAATTAAATCCCGACTACCAAAAAAATCTAACTGTAAAGCACTAACAAGAAAATATTACTGCCGTTGACAAAAAATGTAAATAATACACATCTTCGTAAATACCGGTAATAATTATGACCCTCCTTTTTACTTCGCCGTAGTCGGGTAAAAATACGCTGTAAACTCGCAATTATCTTGTTTTCCGACTAAATAATAACGTTGGTTTGTGAATGAAAATTGCTGCTTCAAAACTGTATACATATCTAAAATCATAATTTTCCGTAAAATATCTATCCAATTGTAATTATGTCAGAACCCGCGTGTTCTGAGGGAACCATTTCTCACAACCAGATAAAAGGTAGCATATAACCATCTCCAGGGTCTCATACTCCCATAGTGCATAATCTATGGTCTCGGCCTGGCCTGACCTGGCCCAGGTAGTCGACAGACACCTCAAATAGTTGGCAGTTTGATTGATGGGGTCCTCAGGGGCCAGTGCCTGCCAGGGTTCCGGGATTGTTTGAAAGAATTAACACGACCACGACAAAGGGTAAATGAATGAAAAGGGATGGGCTTTAGTCAATAATTCATAATTCATCCGAGTCCTGACGTCCAACACGTATCCTATAAAAACTATTCTATAATCTTCTCTGGGGTACAGGTTACGTCAATTCACAATTTCATCTAAATCGGCTTAGCCGTTGTAACGTGAGTTTTATCCGATTGCGGGAAGTAGCTCTGTTAGGACGTGGATGAAATGTAGAAAACAACAAGTTTGTAATAATATATATTGGCACATTTTCGAATGATGGCCTTACCTAACCTTACCTAACTACCTATATAATTAAGTTGTCCATCACCGATTCTTTTTATAAGTAGGTATGTGTGCTCTGAAAGCCATGATAACAATTTTTAGGGTCCCGTTACCAAATATGGTAAAAAGGAAGGAAGTTTCACTTCGTCTGCTGTCTGTCAGTTCGTCTGTCACAGACAGCTGATTATTTCAGGAACTGCTTATGCTATCGACTTGAGGAACAGTTATAAAGAACGACGAAGGGATAAATATGATATAGATAAATAATTAGGATTGATAAACATTAACCTAAATATTACAGGAAAAATAAAACTATGATTCTAAGGCCCAAGTTCACCGACAACATAACAGTCCGATCAACTAAACCAGATGTTTAGCGTAAATTCAAACTTCCAAGTTTCGAATAGTAACACTATCATTTGAGCTTTCTATTCTTAAAACAGTCGATTGCCAATCAGAGTTTAAACAGGAAGTGGGAACCGAAAATTCTCGCTTCGTGGTTAAAAAATGATTTTGTTTATTTAACGGGTCGATTATGTAACCAATTGTCGGTAAACTTGGCCCTTAGTATAGCAGCTTTTAGGTAATCAACAATTTTCCTCTACAAACAAACTTAATTATGCAGTAGAAAAAATAACATGATAATTGCAACTTTATTGCGTATCCAAAGGTCCCTCGATGCGCGAGTCCGACTCGCACTTGGCCGGTTTTTAGGGTTCCGTAGTCCGACAAGGAACCCTTATAGTTTCGCCATGTCCGTCTGTCTGTCTGTCTGTCTGTCTGTCTGTCTGTCTGTCTGTCTGTCTGTCTGTCTGTCTGTCCGCGGCTTAGCTCCGAGGTTCTTGATACTAGAAAGCTGAAATGTGGTATGGATATGTATATTGATCACGCCAAGAAAGTGGTAAAATAAAATTTTGAGAAATATTTTTTTTTAGGGTAGCTCCCAAACAAGTAAAGTGGGGATGAATATTTTTTTTCTCGCGTACCCCTCCGTGTGGGGTATCGTTAGATAGGTCTTTCAAAAATATTATGGGTGTGTGAAGACCATTTTTGGTTAAGCGAGCCATTTGCGAAATATCTAGCTTTTCAGTGCAAATTTTTGTTCGATACGAGTTACCCCCCCCTCTAACTTTTGAATGGCTGTACCTAGAAATGTGAAAAAAATCACAGACGTAGTACATGTATTGAAATTACAAGGAAAACTATCACGGCTAAGTAGGCTTAACCGGTTACAGAGTTATAGTCGACTAACTAACTCCTACTACGGAACCCTAATGCGCGTGGCCCGACACGCACTTGGCCGGTTTTTCTTTACGGGAATGGTCTTATCAGTGTGTATACAATCAGTGACCTTGCCGAAGAGGTTCAATGTCTTCGATCTTCGTTTTCCTTAATCGGAAATCACGTACGAGTAATTTATTCGTCATCCCAGATAACAATTTGAAGTCAACACTAGGTTAAATTTTATTTCACATTGGGTTCAACATTTGAAGATATTTAAAATAATTCTGATATGGAAAAAAATAAACAAAAGTAATTATGTAACATGTACTAGGCAACCTACCCTACCTATATCCAAATTGTGAACTGGGATTTTAATTGTCCCATTTGAACTATAAATATGTAAGAGAACCCCAATTGCCAAACTGTCCTAGAACATACCTATGTCCGGCTGCGACATGTTCAAAGAATTACCGCGGAACGCAAAGGGCTAAGGAAGAAACATGGATGGGTTTTAGTCAGTAAGAGTCTGACACTGGCTCCCACCCCACCCACGGAGGGAGGAGTCATTTGATGATTTTTCATTAAATAAATTATGTATTTCAACATTACATAACATATCATGTGTACGTAAAAAAAACTTACACGTCGATATTCAGTTAGTATCTATCATATCTAAAGTTCCACTTCCATTTTATTCAGAAACATAGGTACCTTCAGCCCGCGATATCGTCTGCGCGGTGGATTTATCGAGTGAATCGGGTCCAAATATCCGAATAAAAAGTATCCTATGTTTTCCCAAATTGTAAACAATGTGTTTATCGAATTTTTCATATAGTAGGTAGTTTTTGCGTGAAAGAGTAACATGCATACATAGATCCACCGTCACATACTTTCGCATATAATTTTATAAGTAAGTTAGTATAATCTCACATTATGACTAAGATACTATCGACGTAACATTGTGTAATGCTAATAGAAGGTCTTGCGTACTGAATTTAAACTGAACATTTGAATCACTTAAAACTATTTAAGGCTATTTTCGTTCGATCTAGATTGAAATACTGACAACGTTCATAGTTATTTTCATTCTAATGAATCGCAAAACGTATTTATTCTTAAGCCTCGAGGTTCAGCTCCGATGCGTGTGTATAGTATCTACCTACCTACTTTGCATTTAAAACTAACATGACATTGTAATAGAAAAACCACGTTTCAAGATTAGTGAGATAGTATAGGAAATAGATAAACTATAATAGTAGAAATAGATATCTAACTGAAAGCTGAAATGCAAAACAGGGACACGTGTCGTTATAAACCTTTGATCCCACTTCCATACGACAGAACATTATCTGGGTTTACTTCATTAATTAGTAAATACATGGTTTTATTAGTTCTAACTGCAACAGTAGTAGTGAAACTCTTTGTGAAGAAGCTTGTCTAGGGTAAAACCTGCTATCACCATCGTATCTTTTTGTGCGGCAAAGCGTTGCCTGATTTGTTTCATCTGAAAGATAATTATAGCTGTAAATAATTTCAACAGGTATCTAAGATCGCAAATTCGCAACCCATGTGCGATGCCTTTGTTATTGCAGATGTTCATTACATTGGTGTCGGTAATCGCTTGCGAAGTTATAAAAAATACATTACCTATACTTACATAAGAATTTTCTTTTGTATAATAAGGGTTCTTTTTGGCTTCATCACAGTCTGGTAAAAAAGAACCGTTACCTAACTTACAAAAGTTGAAAAAAAGTTTTTTGATAAAGTTAAAACTAACCGTTGCAAATATTAAAAAAAAAACGTTTTACAGAATTACTTGTAAATAAATGTTATTATTCTGTGCAGGATTTCTTAAATGATAATAATCTTTTATATGACATCTTTATTATCCTCTACTTTGTATTACGTTTGCATGCTATATTAAGGCTGAATGTGCAACCTATTTTATGTACCAACCTATTCTATTCTACATATTTTTGCTTATTACTGTTTAATAAATTCTACATTTTTTAATAGGTTCAACTGGATGTGACCTGTAATACTGAAATCGTACGAGTGACTTAATTATGCTACAGTGCATTTTAAACAACGATAATTACCTAGTAAATGATCTATTATCAATTAATTGGAACACAAATATTATTGGTAATCACAATGTTTTGTGTCAATACATCTACACGTACCTAGAGAGATATCAATAAAAAGTTTTAAGTCGCGACTTTACTACTGAAATTTACTTAAAATCTATTCAATGCAATAACGAATTGCAAAATATCGTTTGGTATAGGTACTAAAACACGACCAGGATCATGGGCATCTTGAATAGGGTGATGAGGAGCAGCAACGCCGCGGGCCTAGGTAGGTAAGTGACCGACTGCTCTAGGGATAAGTCACCGTTCCTTACGAGGAACGGTCAGCATCACTGGTCATGGTAGTTGGTGATAGATCTCTCGCTGGATCCTCAGGGAGCAAATGATCTGAGTCAAAAACCTAGCGAAGACCTTGTTGCAATTTGAGGAAAGCTATTTCTGGGTCTGGGGGCCCGTTTAATGAGCTTTAGGGTTTCCACCAGCCATTTTTAAATGTATTTAGATTGATTCTCCAATGGCGCCAAGGGCGCATACCAAAACAATGTTTCCATAGTTCCCCATGTCATAATCCACTATCATCCCATCACAATAGCCCAACTATGAAGTAGTGTCATTCCATGTTCTGCAATAGTCGTGCACAAACCGGATATTGTCCTTTGCATTTCTTATATGTACACAGAGATAACCGTCGTTATATATGTGTCATTATTAAATATCTATCTTTAAATTCTCATTTCATAAAAAGGTTTCTTCGTGTTGGCTTCACCCCCATGTTTGCCCCAAGATCCCTTGCATGGCCCCAAGGTGCCTTTGGGGCGGTCCCGTGCATGATAGATATGTACCATGTAAACTGTAATATGACAATGCAATTATTACTTTTCACTTTCCACTACATAAATATTATTAGTAATTAGGTGAACTCGTCATGATGTTATTAAATAAATAAGATAATATATTCTTCAATGCGCATGACTGGATCAAAATATTATTTACTATGTGATCATGCATGTATTAGATAAATATATGTACATAAGTATCGGCATATTCTCAGGACGTGCATAAATGTAGTAAAAGCCCGCTACGCAAGAACTATGTGCCGGAACTACGGGTAATCGTGATGTAAGTACCTAAAAACTCAGGATCTATTACTCAGTGCAATTTTTTTACCAATTTTGACCACATCGACAATGTGGGAAAAAATAATCTTGAAAAAAAAAATTTTACGGTACCGCCCCTACATGTAAAAAGTAAATTCTAACTTTAATATTTTTTGTTCGATATGAGCGGCGTATGTGAAAAGATTCACAGATGCAGCATATTTTACAAACTTACATGAAAAACGATCACGGTTAAATAGGCTTAAGCGATTACAGAGTTATAGTCGACTAACTAAAACCTATTACGGAACCTTATTGCACGTTGCCCGACACTCACTTGGCCGGTTTCTTTTATTTTAATTCATGTTCAGTATCCGTGGAATAGTCAACTTCTTAAAAAATATGATGTTAAAAGTTCAAGTCAACAGTTTTTCCATTAAATTGCTACGCCCGAGCTACGGTAAATGGCGTAGCACAAGACAGAGAATTACCGGTCGTAGGCCGTAGGCGAGAATATTCTCGAACCCGGAAAAATCTTGCAAATATTTACACTCATACGAAACTTTAAACGGTAAAAGCCATGCCATTTTCAAGAAAAATATAAACCGGCCACGTGCGAATCCGACTCGCACGTGGCCGGTTTTCTTGTACGTCCGTCGCACTGACAGTTCCATACAATTCTTATACATTCGCAATTTTAAGATTTCTTGCCTTACCTTGCTCCATGCATGTGTAGATATGCATGCATATCACGCTGACAAAGTACTAAAATAAAATCATTAAAGTAAAATAGAGTACCCGACATGAAGACTGGATATGATATTGTTGGTGTGTTCAAATTACGACATTTACTTCAGGCTGATTTGACGTCATTAAACCTTAGTCCTTACTTTTGCTATTATAGATGTCCCTATTATCTTCACTAACATTACAAATGCGAAAGTACCCCTGTCTATCTGTCTGTTACGCGTTTTTTGCGCGGAAACGCGGATCATTGTTTCAGATGGTCTATCTGAACCAATTTAAACTGTTATTATACGAGTTCATGAAGTAATTCCCTTAAGACGCGGGTGGAACCGCGGGAAACATCTAGTAATAACGAATGCCAAGCACGCACTGATTACATCTTGATAGCAACGTTTGTGAACCACAACAAAACCGTCATAATATTACGATTAGCGGAGCAAGGTAAGAATAAGCAGTTGACAACACTGATGTAATTTTATATTATGATTTAAACATAACCCAACCCTTACAATAACAGCTATATGCGATAACATTGTACAAAAAATACCTCGTATATTGATAATGTAACAGTTTTCTTTTCACGGAATTATTTAATCATAACCAGATGCAATGGGAAAAGTTGACTTTGACTGTAATTGCAGTCAAAAGTAGGTATTATTGTCGAGAGCATGTCGTAAAAAGTACTTTTGTCTGGTAAAGAGTTTTGACTGCAACTTATACATATAAAATAAACGTAGTTATCAACCTATATGTGTATTAATTTGAATAGTATATAAGTAGTATATCCGTTAAGCTAGCACCCTAAGAATATTAGTTGCTTACTTTGGGGCTAGATGGTGCTGTGTGAAATTGTCCAAAGATATTTATTTATTTATTGTATAAAAACTTTTCAATATGGACTTATGTTTGACTATTACTATTAAATATTAATTTTAAAAAAGTAACGCTACAATGTTTGTTTTTCTGACAGCCGACATCACATTCTAGTCTTTTCGGTCTTTTCGAAGTCTGTTGGAATCGGATTTCATTATCTTACTGCGGCTAAAATCAGTGTTTTCTTAGACCTAGTGCCGTCAGATAGGTGCCTATCGTGAATACCAGTGTCCTAATTTAGAGCTGCAAACACAACACACTATAAATTTTACCCCTTGTGACGCCTGTTACAATAGCATGTCAGGCTTAAATCACAGCGTGCCATGCTCATCGAGGCAAAGGCCGATTATCGTGGATACTCATATGCTGTTAACTGACCAATTATCACAGTAAGTAGAACTTAGCATCTGCATATACGCCAGTCTAAATCCAGCTTTCCCAAGAGTTAAGCTCAGTCTAAACAGAAATAGTGTAACCCAGCCTTACTTAGAACAAGAATTATATAGTTTGCCATAGGTTTATGGCACATACATGAAAATGACCCACCGACCAAATACCTAAACGTATAGTTTTTCGGTTTTTCACTAGCACAAGCATTTTTAACACTGCCTCATTGGTCTAGTAGTCGCAAATGCGACTGCTGTGAACGCAGTCTTGAGTTGGATTCCCGTTATGGGTTATTAGAAATTTCATAAAGAAGACCGGACTTAGGTAGGAATTAGGTGGATTTGAAAATATCCACCCCTAAGATGACCCACCAACCGAAAATTTGGCTTGTTGGGTTTAAACCACGCGGTAAGAAGAAGAATCTCATGCTGCATTTCCGAACTATTTAGTTTCACTAATTAAGCAAGACATCGTGATCGAAAACTTATTTTTTAATGATCTTCTTATTCTTATTTTTTAATGATCTTCTAACTTATTTTTTAACGGCCTACTTTTTTTCCTAGTAATAATAAAATAAAATAATGTTTAGTGAGTGGGAGTTTTGTGAAAGCTGAATTTAGTAAGTAGGTACGTTAACCCTGTACTCCAAAATCCTTTAAGAGCAACCTTTTTCCAAGATTTCACAAATAACAAAGTCATCAGAATTCTCTCACCATGCTTGAATGCTGTAATATTCTTACGGAACGTACCTATATACATATAGCATGACTCTTAATTGCAAATAAAGTTGCGTCAGAATCAAAATATTTAATATTATCGCTTTATCTGTGTATTTGAAAGTTTAAAGTTTATCGTTGTTTAATTTAATCAATGAACCATTTGTCCAAAACCATGACGATGCTGTTTGTATGTAAAGCACAATTGGGAGCACAATACTACCTGTCATATCCTTATCAGTAACGTCGTATGAAAAAATATATTTTTGGTCCATCACCAAAACAATTTTATTTTATTTGTGTTAGTTTTGAATTCGTACACTACAATACAGGATAAAATCATGTGGACAAATCCTGGGTACCCATACACTGTCATTGTGGTCGAGTTCGAAAATAATAGTGGCTAACTTATTTGATGCTGGAGGGTACATGAGATCTTCCTACCTAAACCGAACTACCAATCATTGTAAAAGATAATTAAAATTTCTAGTCTTAGGTATATGGCAAAGAACTACAAAAAGTATTTTTTTGTCATTTAAATATGTAAGTTCTGGCCTATATTTTGAGAGAACAAATTACAAAGCAAATTAAAATGCAAACAAATGATTGAAATGACACAAAAATCTGAGGATATTTTCTATGGCGTGATTTCTTATAAAACGTAACACCATGCTCCAAATTAACAAGGGTGGAGGGCGGTAACGTTTGCTAATAATTGCCTTGTTGGTTGATCGATTTTTGCGTCGCCTTATAGTACCTATTTAGCCACAAGTCCCTGCTTCTGTAGGCATTTGTTATTGTTACATTTTTTCAGACGATAAAAATATTTAATGAAAATAAACTGATATCGTTTTAACAAAACCCTATTTTAAAATGAACCTGGAAATGAAATTGAACTTTAGCATGTTTTTTTTTATTAAACATTGATTTTATTGAATAGGTAAGTTTTTTTAGAATCGATATGTATAGGTAGGTACTATACCTAGCTACACTGACGCCTAAAAATAATGTTCCGTTTTTAGAATCGTGGCCAGAAAGTAGGTAACTTATTAAGTTAATTAATATTTATGTAGGTACCTACTTATCCCCATATCAGTACTAGCAAATGTCTCCTACATAATACATAAGGAAAAAAATATTGCCTTTCTATATTATAATACTAAGCATTAGCTAGAGGGGTCTTCCTTCCTTGTTGACTAGGTTAGGCGAGGAACTAAAGAATCTTCATCAGAGTACCTACGCACAAGTGACACTTCTATAGCTAGGTACTTACCTACTAATTTGCGATCAAGTAAAATTATTTTTTAAAAAGAAATAAATATGAATGCGAAAGTGAGGGTGCATGTATTTATGATAGTCTTTCACGCAAAAACTACTGATTGGATTTGGATGAGAATTGGTACACACATATTTTGTAGTCTGGATTACCACATAAGATAGGTATGCACCTACTTTTCATCCGTGTGCGCAAAGTAGTTTCCTCAGACAGCGTGTTAAACAAATTAGTACTAAACATAAATAGGTAATCACTCACATATTAATTTGTTTGGAGTTAAACATGACACTTTGTTTAAGTTAACCATAATGTTTATGTTCGAAATATCTGAAACAGCCACACGACGTTTATGCAGAACATTTACTAAATTACATCAGAAATTATCATGCCCTCGATCCGTTTATTATCAACTAATGTAATAAAAGAGAAGTATCAGGTCAACTATTATAAAAAAACATGTTATTCCTAGTAACAGTAAGTTAATAGTGCCAATAAGTGGATAAGTTTCACTAGATATGTTATCACCGTAACTTTCGTTTGTAGCTGTTTCCTAATGTGAAAAGCAACGGACTGTCGTAAGTTTCAGACATCCGCTAATCGCATAAAAATAATTAAATAAAATCAATATAAAAATATACAAGTAGATAAAGGTACCTACGGTAGGAACCCTTAAAATAATAATGAAAATTAACTTACTGTCCAAAATCGAAAACTATCAAAAACCAAATGATATCTTAACGAATTCTATCTTAGTCGTAGAGCCAGCTAAAAAATAAAAATATAAAGTAAAGTTAGCATACGTGGCTAGCTAAACACATATTTATTTAACATTGCTCATGATTTTTTTCAGGTCTTCCTGAATGATCCTTTCGATGATAAGGAGGACGGCAATTCTAAAGGGGCTTTTACAGAAAATGTAAATAAAATACATCTTGATTATATAGAAATATCCTAATTACAAAAGGTGGTTAAACGCGAGTCCTGGTTTGGTTTCGATTGTGGACATTTAAATCTTTTTACAATGTTTGTAAATATACAACGTGAAAACGAAAATTCAGTTCAAAGTTTGTAGTAGATTATATAAAATATTATATTTCTGAATTTTGTGACTCAATATGAGAGAATAATACAAAAAAAAACAGTAATGGCATTAAATGAAAAATCTATTTGCACATTTAGTAGGTAGGTTAAATAAAACGGGTCAGAACCAATTTAAATAGTTTTAAAATCTTCTAAATTATGACAGTCGGGTGAAGAATAGATCATAATAAATGAGTATTAAAATCACGGACATACAAACATAGTGTCGAATACAGAACCTCCTTTTTTAAAGGCTGTTAAAAATAGTTCACTTACTTACCTCTATAAAATTATTTGTAAGCCAAACGGCCAATTAAAAAAAAAGTGCGCTTTAAAATTAAATTAAATTCACATTGTCATTTACATCAGGTACTAATCTTCATATTATTGTTCAACAAATGATACGATAAAATGTCGCGAGCTCTTAAATAAGTAATGCATACTCGTTAGTATTTAAGTACAGTTGAATAAACAAACTTGCGTTTAGTTGACGACGAGATTTCTTGCGGGAAACTACCCAGCATATAAACTTATACCAGAAACCTAAGTAAAATTTAAAACAACATAACAAAGTGGTGCCTTGTTTTCAGTATTATTTAGTGGTGAAACGGCCTAGGTAGATTGTAATAACTTACAGGTATGTCGATTTTTTTGTATATTAACCCGATAATATATTATTTACTTCTGTGAGTGCTTTTTGGTCTTTTATCAGAATTAACTTTAGTAGCAAAATAATTATACCTACATAATTATAATCTTTAAATTTTATACAAAAAAAAATTCCCGGTTCTACCCCCGCCCTGGAGAACTACTTGATGAACCAGGATGAAAAGTATGCTATGACCTTCCCCAGCGTTTAAGTTATCTCCATACCTACCTACTTTCATCTCAATCGGTTAAGCCGTTTTCCCGTGAAAGTGTAACAAGACAGGATTACAGATTTAAAATATTAGATGTACCTAATTGGTTACATTAGAAAGGAAGTACCTAAGGATAATAAAATAATAATTACCTATCCAATTAATTGTAATGCACTTTGCAAAATTAAGAGACCAAGATGTGTCTAATATTCTAAAAAAACAATTAATAGTTACTTACCTGCTGTGTTTATTTTTTTTATGGTTCTGCTATGAATTCAATATTACTTCAATATAAAATAACATGTTACAAAATTGTTACTCATCCCATACTTCTAAGCAGATTATACAATCAAATTTGCCAGAAATAAATAATTTAAATAAGTATTAGCGATTCATTAGTTCAAAATTTACCGCGTTTGCTTTCCAGATAATACAAAATCAAAACATTATATTTCAACCAATAGCAGCATTCAGCACCACTGGCTGCGAGAATTCTGATTGGTGAATAAGAATTGCTCTGTGGCGCCTCTCCGACCTTATAAATATCGGCGCGATCACAAACCAGACCTCTTTTCCACAGTGTTAATTCAAGGGGACTCTTTCGGGTTATTTTTGTGAGCTAACTCTAAATTCAGAATGCCGGAGACCTCAAAAATGAATGGATACGCAAAAACAAACGGACATAGCTATGATATGGAAGAAGGATCAGTATTTTTATTCACATCAGAATCCGTCGGCGAGGGCCACCCAGGTTAGTTTTATTCAATAACTACTAATGCAGGAATTGTTCGTAGAAAAATGGCCGCCTTAGCATGTGCGTAGATAAAGTATAAATAGGATTCCTTTTGTTTACATTATTACATGTACTAGTTCTCGAAAATCATCGATTGTCCGGCAATAACACACTCTTACTGGCATGCTTTATTCAATGGCAATGTT
Source organism: Pyrrhia umbra (assembly GCA_963891755.1). Lineage (NCBI taxonomy): Eukaryota > Metazoa > Arthropoda > Insecta > Lepidoptera > Noctuidae > Pyrrhia > Pyrrhia umbra. Next base: position 6,796,487 of record OY982924.1, read on the forward strand.
TTGTTACATCATGGTCCTCGCAGCTATTATCGCAATTTACATTTGTCAAAATAATCGCAACACGTGGTCCGAGCCAAACAACGTTGAAATTTATGATAATATACACTTGCACTTTTACTTATATTTACATGTGCTTATGAATGTTTCATTTCAGACAAAATGTGCGATCAAATTAGTGATGCTATCTTAGACGCACATCTGAGACAGGACCCTGACGCAAAAGTAGCATGCGGTGAGTATCATGATAACATCATGGTTTCCAAGTAATTCCTATGTATAGAAACACATTAAACTGATTATGGTGCTTTATTATCAGAAACGGTGACTAAAACCGGAATGGTGCTATTGTGCGGTGAAATCACTTCCAAAGCTAATGTTGATTACCAGAAGGTTGTCAGAGAGACAGTGAAGCACATTGGCTATGATGATTCCTCCAAAGGTATGTAAACATTATCCTTGGACCACTGTCCGTTACTAAAGGTATACAGATGCAGTTCTTTGGCTTTAAGCCAGTACTATGCAGACAAATTCTAAATTCAACTTCCCTCAGTAATGGATGAATATTATTCCGTGCACACTAGGTTTTGATTGGCGTACACTAAATTTACTAGTGGCTATTGAAGAGCAAAGTCCAAACATAGCTGGTGGAGTATATCAACAAAGAGAGGAATTAGATATTGGGGCTGGAGATCAGGTACAAATTGATTAAGAATTTGCTGCACGGAATAACTCTTGGGTCTATTGGCTATTTTATGGACTATAACTTGGTTAACATTCAGCATGATTTACAGAATGAAAAATTACATCTGAAACTATGGGTTTTCATATCACTGTTGCCATACAATTCATAAATTGTCGATCACAAAAAGCATTTCAGTTGTCTTCGGACAGCTTATTTATGATGGAGCATGAATATTAAATATCATAAGTGTAATTTGATCCTCTATCATCACAGCCATAGGTCTGCCATTAATTTGTACTAAAATAAGCATGTTGGGATCAGGTTTTGATTACAAGACCTGCTGCGTGATGCTTGCCTTGGACCAGCAGTCTCCAAACATTGCCGCTGGTGTGCATGAGAACAGAAATGATGATGAAGTTGGGGCAGGAGATCAGGTATGTTTAATTGTCACACCCATTTGAAACAAAAGGGAATACAACAAACAGGTCTGCAATAAAAATAAAACATTTCAAAGGAATCCATTTATTTCTTTCATTTCATTATTAAAACTCGAATTCTAACAAAACTGACAAAAGTTTATCCATTATCTGTAAGTCAGGGTTATCAAAAATCCAGGAAATATTCAATGATTTGACACACTTTTTACATAGTTATTGTGAATGATAATGATTAATATGTTCTCTTACCTCCACTTGGGAAAAATCAATGTGAAAACTGTATTGCTATGAGTTGTGCAATATTGAGGATAACTGGATTTCCTTATTTCTACATAGCATGTGTCTTCGAATTTGCTTATTTGCTTACTTACATTATTTTTGTGAGAAATATTTTAACAGCTGTTCTTGACATTAACATATTGAGAACCTCCTCCTTTTTGAAATTGGTTAAAAAACTTCTTGATGTCATGAATTTTGATTAAACACTTCAATCTGTTTGTGGAGATATTTAAATTTCAGTGTGACATATTTCTACATTTGAAAACCAAATAATTATGTTTCAATCATTTTTGTTTAAATTTCTCATTATATTTCTTGTTTTGCAGGGTTTAATGTTTGGCTATGCAACAGACGAAACTGAAGAATGCATGCCTCTGACAGTGGTGCTTGCACACAGACTAAACCAAAAAATTGCTGAGCTACGACGAAACGGCGAGTTCTGGTGGGCTCGCCCGGATTCAAAGACTCAGGTAAATATTTAATATCTACTTTCATTTTTTTTTTCATTTAATACCTACTTACATGTTTTTTCACTATTGTTTACATGCCCCTACTGTGATAAGGAAAATACTTAAAAGACAATATCAAATGGATTGATAGATATAAACTCAAAACATAATGTATTTATCTGACCTCTTCAGCTATTTGGCATGTCAAAGGCTAAATATTATTATTCATGATTATTTTATTTTGTAAACTTTATATTCATGAAAAGATATAACTTTCGTCTTTTATGTATAACTTTTCCGGTTCTATCGTCTTTCATAAAGCTAGGTAGGCACTAGTATGGTATTTATTATGACATAAGAAAGGTGAAGCAATAGCGGCATCACATTTGAGTCCCAATTTATGTTGTAGTGTAAACTAAGCTTAAGAATTACAAGAAGTAATTGCAATATAAATCAAACTGTATGTAGCACCATGTACAAATGACAAAATTTTAAGTAGACTAAACAAAATATGAAAGCTTTGTTTAAGCTTTGTTCAGTCTTCTAATTTGACAAGACCTTACAGGTCATTTCAATAGCCAAAGGCTAATTGTCTGCTACAATGTAACAATACATTGTTTTGATCTTTGACCCTATTGCTGTGCAACATTATAAGTAACTTTGATTGATGCATATTGGTGTCGAGACTGGTAGGTATTCTGCAGGCCAATTATGCCTTATAAATCTGAATAAGTATTGATAAAGTGCTTCAATGAAGTCGTCTCGTTAGTTTACTGGCGGTGAATGTTCGGTCAGCAGCTGTGATGTTATGATGAGTAGAAGATTACACGGGGTAGCGCATTTGATAAACTGTTTCCCCTGAGTACGAAATGTGGAAGAAAAAAATAAATATTCGCTCGATCTCGATCCTTGTTAATTTTTCTGTTTTCGTGACAATTTTAAATGAAACAATTTTTTGTTTAAGCGTCAGAAATAAGACACTTTATCCAATAACTTTGTTAATGACACGTGTTCCAGTCATTTTAATATTGTACTGGCATGGTTGTGTAGTTTCACTGTTTCATGTAGTTGAAATAAAAAACTCAAGAATATCATATTCTATTCAATGTTGTCCCTGTTCATTCTAAAGATCGCATGACGTAATCAATGTCTAATATATCAATTGTTGTTTCATGACTGAGTGATAAAACTGACACCAGTGTCAAGCGACATTTGAGATCGGTCTATTAAATACGTTGGGAGTACATATGTACTTACTGTATTATGAGCGTCACACAAAAGAATGGAAAATGTTGTTTCGTCGTAGTTTTTATCTATTTACATCACATATTAATTTTTAGGAATAAATAAAATTGTACTTAGAATGATAAAAACGTTGCTATACATATTTTAGTCCAGTATTAAACTTCAATCCAATAACAAGGTAATTAAAAAGGTAATGGGTAAAAAGATAATATTTTTTTATACTGAGACGTTTTATTTTTAATATTAATCATTTTAAAAACGTAATGGTTTTTTTTAAATTGGCTTATTTTAAATTAATAAATTTTAATTAATGTCGATTGTTTATATAAATATTAATTTGAACTGTTCTAACCTACACTTTAGGTATTGTTACGGTACGACAAGTGCAGGCCACAAGTCCCAATGTGATGGGTCGAATTTAGAAAACGTACAACGGTTAGCCGTCGAGTATAGTAGAGATAAAATCATAAGTTACTTTATTCCCCATGGTTCACATTCTCGTTCTTGCAAACTTACATTGCAAGTGCATATTTGCGAGATAAATTCTTTATGTTCTATGTTTATGTCAAGCTCCATGTTTCCAGTGTAACCAATTTACTACAGGAAGTATCTAAGATAGAAATAAAATCTTATGAAATTGTTATTGTTTTCAGGTGACTTGTGAGTACGTCTTCGCTGGAGGCGCCACAGTGCCGCAGAGAGTTCACACTCTTGTCGTCTCTTTGCAACATTCAGAGAAGGTAACCCTCAGTTAATTTATTCAAAATCATTATTGTACATTGGTACCTACATCGTGAACATTCTACACTATCAAGATACGCAACATTAAAGCAAAATCAATTATTCCTTTAATAGCATACATACCGGTATTATTTCATTTAAATTTCGTCATATTATTTTTTATCATGTGTGAATAATTTTCTTAGCACACGAGTAAATTTTCTTCATAAACATTACGCACAACTGAATCATAGCATTACTAATGTGCCCACTTCATGTACGTGTACGTTTTTAGGTTAGGTACATATCAACTAATTACGTCATGCTCTTTGTAATAAAAACTTACAATTTCGTAGGTACACTAAAGTTATACTTCAAACAAGGAATGCCTGATAATATAAGGCCATGACCTATGACGACATGGCGATTAAAGTAGTTGATTTTTTTATTAATTTTGTAGATCACTCTGGAGACCTTGCGTGAGGAAATTAGGGAGAAGGTTATCAAGGAAGTTATTCCAGCTCACTACATTGATGAGAAAACCGTGATCCACATCAACCCCTGCGGTCTATTTATTATTGGAGGACCACAGGTAAGGACAAATATTTTTTAAAATGATTATGTTCAAAATAATCCTAAGATTCCAGTAACTTCACCAAGTAGTAACTAAAAGTGAATAGTTATGATCGTAACAAAATCGTCACTAATATTAGAAATGCGAAAGTAAAAAAAAAAATTGTTTATCCTCAGTCGGACGCGGGCCTGACGGGTCGCAAGATCATTGTGGACACGTACGGCGGCTGGGGCGCTCACGGCGGCGGAGCTTTCTCCGGAAAAGACTTCACCAAGGTGGACCGCTCGGCCGCCTACGCTGCACGATGGGTAGCCAAGTCACTCGTCAAAGCTGGACTTTGCCGCCGCTGCATGGTTCAGGTGAGGAGAGCAGCTGTTTATATTATATTGTATGCACATAAAACATGGCCTATAGCATCCAGGGATAATGTGACATTTATTAGTGAAAGAATTTCTGAAATCAGTCAGGTAAATCCTATTCTTAGCATGTCTTATTTTTCCTAATAAACTACAGGCTATAAGGTTTATAGACCAAACGGAAAAACCTTTATAAAAATTATACTGATGCATGTACTATTTTCATAAAGGTTTTTACATGTCATTTACAAGATACTAAATAAGTGTATGGATCTTACACCAGCGTCTTTGTTTATCGACTTGACTAGCGCGTGTTTATAAACTTGTACATTCAGTGATCATCTTCTACTCTCAGATAATTATGTTGAGGCAATCACCTCTGATGTGGACAACCCAAATAAATGTTACGACAATTTCGACGCAGCGATTGTTTACGTCATGCGCACGCACACGCTGGCAGTTCGTCACAGCCGCTGTGACGCAGCGCAGGCGCCGGGTTTCCGTTGACGTATTCGTCGCGACTGTCTATTAACACCGCCTTGTACTTTACCCCGTTCAATCATCTGTCCGTTGACACGTACTTATTATGCCGATGCAGATTGATCATCTCGAATGTTCTATTGACTATTTTCTATTCTTTTCTTAAACTAAAAATAACATTATTTTAAATAAATAGAATGCCTATTTTCTAATGCAGACAATTCAATTATGATACAAAAAAATAGTTCTATGTTGTGTTTATATTTTGTTTAACTGATTGAGGGTTTTTGTTATTTACAGGTTGCATACGCCATTGGTGTAGCTGAACCGCTGTCTATCACCGTATTCGATTACGGCACTTCACACAAGACCCAGCAGCAACTACTCGCTATTGTACAAAAGAACTTCGACTTGCGACCGGGCAAAATTGTCAAGTGAGTTTTTATATCATTGTTTTGTAATATTCTGATTTATATAATTCTGATTTTACTTAAATACTAAAACTTGCAATAAATTCTGTTTCAGGGAATTGAACCTCAGAGCACCCATATACCAGAGAACCAGTACTTACGGTCACTTTGGACGAGAAGGCTTTCCATGGGAGAATCCCAAACCGTTGGTTGTAGAATGACTTGAAACTTAAACACTAGACCATTGTAAATATTTTCACCAGTATGTTATAAACACTTAATCTACGTGTGTAATTGTAGCGAGGGCGCAGGGAATGTCGCTGATGTCTCTCTTTAGACATTAATATGTTCGTGACCGAACCTCGCCAGTGGAACTGTATGCGGCGCTGTAAGATCACGTGACGGTTGCATTTACGAGGTTCATTATATATTTAAGTATTCTCTAGTTTATTAGACAAATAGGTTTAACATGGTGCCGTCATTTCTGAATTTGAGTTAGTTCAGGGGTTAAAATGGCAGTCCTATTTATTTAAGATTACGTGTTCAGTTTCCTATAATAAATTTGTTTGCTTTTTACACTGCCGCATTGTTTTTATAGTTAAGTAAATGAACTTTCCAGTGAACATGAAGTAATATGATTTTATATTTATGTACAATATTAAATTGTGGACTGCCTACACTCTCGAATGTTCTTCACTGTACGCTTTACGATGTAAGTGCTATGATTTATTGGTAGAGTAGACTACTTCTCTGGTCGCGTCACAGTAGAGCGAGTGACGGTTGAACGGCCCCCAACTGGGTCGTACCACTGTTCTTCGCTTCACTGCAAATATATATATTTAGTGCTGCGTGGAGACGGTCACCCTAATCTTTTTTATTAGGACTTCCAATATTAGCAGAAATACTGACTTGCTTCCTGTTAAAGGTTAGTAAATGAAAATGTTGGTTTTCATCTCACACGCAGCACAATTTGTGTTGTGTTTCCGAAAAGGATTGTCGTGGAAAAGAGCCATTTTGAAAACACACCGACCAGACCAGGGCAGTAGTGCACTGTGCATTTACTCCATATTGTAATTGTAATTCCGCCGGTAGTTTTAATTAGGCGAAATGCTAACCGTACATTTGACATTAGGAATTAACATAGTTTTAAACTATTGCTTAGGACGGTTAGTGAGTATTTCTGATTATATTTTTTGATCTGTTTCATCTTCGACCTGTTAAAGTTTCTGATTAACTTCTGTGAATTATCAATTTGTCAGATTGTGGAATTTAAACTTAATAAAAATAATGTCCTCCTAAAATACTAGCGGGAGAAAAAAAACAGGCTTTTATTTTGATACGGTTGTAATCGTTATTTGCTAATATTGATGGCGTTTTTGGTATTTTAAATAAAATTTAACATCTCAAATACTTGTAAGTTACAGATAAATAAAACGTTTTATTTTCCCATGACAATGGGGTTCAAAATTACTATGAGTTAACTGTTGTTCACCCTGCTTGCAGTTGCTTTGAAACAGCAACGTGTTGTTGATAAATTAATCAAAGAATACTATATCGCATTTAGGCTGAAGTTTAATGTCTATGTATAACTATGTTAAGTATAATGATCAAAGGAATTAAAACAAAAGGTTTTCAAAACCTTTCAAATAAGCATTTATTAAGGAATTTTTACAGGTAATAATGTTATATAGCTCTTGCTGAAATGAAATCCGCTTTTTGGACTAGGAGAGCCAAGAAGCAACAATTCTTCTTGCTGTTTGCTGTACAGTTGTCATCATAATAGTGTCTGATGCGGACCAACCTCGCATGTCAAAGCAATGGGAAGCTCTGAAAAATAAATATAGGTAAAATAAATTGTCTTTTACGCTTGTGTCGCTTTTAAGGTGCATGTAGTGACTATTTATTACTTACCTGTCTACAGTGTAGGTAGGTGATGTCTCTGTAATATCTTCCTTATAAACGCCGAGTGCCCGCCACGGGTCGATATAACCGTGGATATTAATAGTATTGTTCACTTCAGGCCCAAGGCCGCCAAAAACCAAATTGACTCGTTCAGCTGCGGCTTTCACGAAAGCCTCGTCAAATCTGTTAATGAAAAAAAAAACAAATTTTGTTGATGCTATCTAACGATATGAACACACGAAGGGATACGCAAAAAAAAAAATCATTCACAATTCAAGTGCATTTGGAGTGGAAACCCACCTTTCGTCGAAAATCTTTTTGCAAATATCGACATAGAAATCCAAACTGAGCCACTCCAGGATGTCGAACACGGTACCAGATCTTGGTGCCGTCTGGTAAAACCCGTATTCGGTGCAAGTTTGATAGTACCAGGCCCTTGCTAAAAAAGTAATCTTGTGTTAGCATTTTTGAAAGTTATTTATAAAAGCTGAATTAGTAAAATAATTGCTTTAGCGTAAAAAATATTTATCCAAAAAAAAAAATAGTCGAATTGATAACCTCCTCCTTTTTTGAAGTCGGTTAAAAATAGATTCCTCTGGCAGCATTCATCCAGGCTTATCCCCCAATATCCTCATTATCATAGTAGGATAGTATTAGTTATCCAAACCAAAAACAATAGGAGCATTAGAAAACCTTTAAAAAAATATAAATGGGCACTTACAATTTGTTGGAAGCATGTAATCATTAAGGAAGTTTTCATATTTAATAAGCCAACACGAGTCGTCGCTTAGTTGCCGAATCCTCGCTATGTATCCGCCAATTTTTTCCATTGGAGTTGATCCTGAAATGTAGTTCATATATTATGATATACTCCTGACGGAGGGTACAGATGTGGGTAACCGTAATTGTCTATGCAGGCATATTTATGTTAAAATAGTTTGAATTCCTATTATATATTAGACTGAAAATCAGCAAGTTTAGAGCATCAAAAGACCAACCAAATATGCCAACGGTCCATCTTTGGAGGAGGGAAGGCAAGAAGTTGCGCTGCTAAAACTCAATATTGCGTACTAAAATCTCTTTCTTAAAAATCAGTATTGTAAAGTCGGTACAGCTCGCGCGATCTTGCTTGGCCGGCCTTTTTTATCGGATGGGTAATCATCAATGAGTGAATGAATCCCGCTGTGAGTAGGGCGGGAGGGAGTGTCAGATTCTTACTGACTAAAACCCATCCATGTTCCTTCCTCAGGCCCTTTGAATTCCGGACCGCGGTAAATCTTTCGAACATTTTGCAGCTACTTGACCGGCCTGAAGTTAGCATGTGGGCAGCTCTAGTTAGTAACATCTGGCCGGCCAGCATAAAATGGCCGTGCTGTAACTTTTAAGAACATGGTATACTCACCTTTTTAGGTAAAAGACTAGACATAGATAGGGTTTAGTAATTAATGAACAAGCTAACCTCAAAACACAAGGGAAATAAGTTCCTAGTCGGTATTAGCGAAAGTTTTACTTACCATAACTATTGTCGGTAAAATTATTGCAAATTGCTATCAGCGATCCAGGATTTGCTGTCTGCACAGAAGTAGAGAACGTCCAACTGATAAGACCCGAAAATTGACCTAGATCGTAAACGTTGTCGTAGTCCATTGGCTCACATAATCTGCAAGAAAATAAAGGAAGGTATTTAAAATTATCCTACCTATTATAAATCAGAAAATAATTATATCTGTCTGTTTGTTACGCTTTAACAGTAAAAAGGCTGCCCCGTTTTGGATAAAATTGAAAAAAATGGTACCGATCGAGGGGACCCTGGAGACGGTTTTTATCCTGGTGTGTTAACTAGTCACATCGTAATGCGAGTGAAACCGCGGGAAATAGGTAATAATAGTAAGATTATGTTTATCATCCATTTGACAGATCTTGAATGACTTGATTTCGTTGCTCTAATAAGGTACTATTAGGTAGTCTGCTGAGTAAATAGATCAAAGTTATCTCAATGAAATGTAAAAAAAATAAACTCTGCCCTCCATATAATTTGCGGGACGCGGACCGGGTAATGCGTTCGGCTGTACACGATACTTCACAATTACAGACATCGTATTAATGTGTGCTATTACTTAGAAACGTCATTTAAGGTACCATGGAGTGTTCAACACTTGCCTATAAGATTGTTCCAAGAGGCGCCTACCCTCGTCGGTCCTTATTGCGGCGACTGTATCTGCAATGCCTTGTCGTATGTGTGATATGCACTCCTCGCCACCCTCCAACAAGAAAGCTTCATGAACCACCTCCAAGTATTCTAAAATGTACCAAGCATCAGTAAAATATAGGATCGTCACATTTTAAAGCGATACAATAATTACCTACCTAATCTTATAATACGTTCCGACTTCATGCTGATATAAAAAAACTTATAGCTATAATACCTGACACAGCGGAGTAGGTACTTACCAGTATAGTCAACTTTCGCCAAGATCGGTCCACTAGAGGCTACGGTGCCAACCACCAAGTGTGGGTACCGCATTTTGAACCACATCACCATGTTGGCAGCATACGAGCCTCCGTACAGTATCACCTTACTGTCAGCGAACCGCGGTTGCTTCTTCATGTCTGTGATGAAGTATGCTAGGTCGGCGAGCGCTTGGTCGATATTTAGGAACCTCAAGTTTTCAGATGTGAAGTTTCTGTATTAAAAAAATCAAGACAGTTTGAGTAAGGATACAAATACCAAGTTAGCGCAAAGCCCCGTATTCATGGTAAACTTTTGTTTATAAACAAAGTTCCATCAACACGTTGCTGAGTTGCTGGCACCCTGTTGCTAGAAACACTGCGTGTTGCAGAGGTGATAATGGCAGTTGCAAAGTTCTCGATTGAATACGAGGCTTTACAAAAGTTGTGTAAACTTACGCGAAGATTTTAGTTGCTCCATAATACCGATGTTCAGTGTACACTTGATACCCCTTGTTCTCTCGTGCCATCTCATACATATTACCACCTAATAACCAGCGATGATCAATATTCCATTCTCCACCGACCAAGATAAATATAGGATAACCATCGCCGCCAAAGAATTCTTCATTGTACATGAACCGCTGTAATTTAACAACAATAAAAATCTAAGCATTGTATGTAAGACATTGAAAGTGAACAACTAGATCTAGATAAACTGCTCGGATTGATGTATATACCTCTTCATTAGTAGAAAGTTTTTAAACCATCCCAAAAAATATAAAACTTACGTGTAGATGTCTCCCTAACTCCCTAGATATTATAATTAGGTAAGTGAGTAGGTATAGAATTTTACGAACCATAAAAAAGTTTGTAGGATTCTGCTGATCAAAATGATCAAGCGGCATGGATTTCCATTGGACGAAGACGTTCCTCGTAGGCATGCTGCTGAACTCTTCGGGGGGTTTCATGTCCACTCCTAGAGACATTTCTACGAGCCTAGCTTCCTTCGCCCATGATAGCGAAAATAAACTTAATACTAGTAGGAAGATGATCTGAAAGGTAGGTAACTGAATATTAGAATATTCTATTTACCTAGGTTGGCTTTACAGAGGAATTAAAATAAAATATTTATCATACCAACAAACCTATATACTTTCCCAATTGAAAGAACAAGGCTTACCTAGGTACTTCCGTAAAACAAGCATTAAATAGAACATGTTCACTTACCATTTTTTTTATTATATTTTTAAAGAACAATTAACATCACATTACGCGCCTATTTGTTAGCCTAATTCGACTATCTGCACGAAGTTATTTGATAACGAATAGAATTGTGCTTATCCTTATCGTTAAATACGATTATGATAATTCCAGCTTAATATCAGTTGGTACAGGATGCTTAATTATAGCAATAAATGTTCTTTTTTTATTGTTTTTTAAGAAATAAACGAAAGTGTAAATAAATACGCTTTTTCGGGCTCCTCAGAGGTCTGACGTAAATTTTAAAGCGTCCGCGGCCTATTTCATATACATCAGCGACCTCTTCGGGGAAACCGAAGGTTTTGTATGTGCAATTAAGGACGAAGTTATAATTACCAATGACTATAGAAGATAATATATTGAGAAGGATACCTAGTACCTACGGTAGATATGCACGGAGGATGGACAAACTTGTTTTCTTCTCCTTTTGTCCCCCTTGGTCCTTGTACGTGGTCATATCACATTGTAATGGGATCGATCTATCATCATTGATCGGATGTTAATTGCTAACAAGCCTGAATTGAGTGGTGATAGACTGATTAGAGCGTCGCACAATGATTGTTGACATTACATTAGTGCTACATGATGAGAACCTTCATTTTTTTTCCTTCTCAGCTTTCACGAGATTCTCGTCATGAGGAATGGTGACATCGATTGTTAATGTGCGGCGCGCTTATCGGTCTATCACCATCACCACTATATCAGGGTGATTTTCAAAAAAAATGACCCCGTGACGATCAGGAAATATAATTTTGGGATTAAATAAAATTGCTTAAATTTACTCTGGTATCAAAGAATACGTAATTAACTAGCTAAATATGCTATTTAAATTAAAATTTAAACATAAATATGAGAAATATTCAAGTTTTTCGGTCAACCTATGACGCAAAGTGTTCCTGTACGCCACACAATATAATCGGTCAGAAATAAAACAACCAGGTATTGAATCAAAATCAACTTAAATTAGCATAAAGATATGCTTAAAATGTTTCCAAAAATAACAAAAAGTTAGCATAATTCTATCGCAATAATAAATAATCAGCCAAATAGTTTCATTTTCGTCACTTCTTAGACACATTGCCCTAGAAAAGTTGTTGTTTACTAATGATACGTGTTACAAATTCAAAAATCAAGCAAGGTGAGGAATCTTCGACAATAACAAAATTCTAATAGTGACAAAACTTAATATTGTAAAGAAATCTAGATACTTTTAAAACTAGTTTTGTAGAATTTAGAATATAGGACAGTGACTATTACGAAAATTGTGTGACGAATAGGAATAATTTGAGCAGTATCCACACTGCCAATTGCCACCATTGGCATTATTAATGTAACATTGATTTAAATCAAAATATGTTAGGATTTTGTCAACGTCCCAATATACTACTATATCGGCTATATCTCTCTTATCAAAATTAGGTAACACGTAGGTAAGTATCTATTACAAGATTAAATATTTCGTTGTACACTGAGCTTTATAGTTCAAGTTCGTCACGATTTTATTCCGGTAGTAAGTCACATGACGCACAGGACGTGACATATTCATACGACGAAACTTTTAAAATTAAAAATAACTAATACGCTGTTAAATTAACTTGTTTTTAGCTTTATTAATCTAATATAGGTTAACTTATGTTTTGAATACAATATGCCAAAGTAAAGAAAATGAGTTTATTTGCCTTTTAAATACTGTCACTATTCAGAAAACTTTTTCTGCACGTCGAAGACACCAAGACTTTTGTCACAGATTTTGTCGCAACTGACGTTTAAACAGTATTGGCGGTATCAAAATACGATCACAATGATGCCAGGAAAGTAGAAAAAACACAAATTAGTAGATTTTGTCTTATGTAAGATATCAAATTCACCGTGACGATACCGGATTTTCCGGTACTATGGTTTTCGTAGGACAACGTTAATTTAATGATATTTGTTAAAAATAACTATAAATTAATCACATAAAGACCAAAAACACACTTTCAGACATAATGACATTATGTTCAAACACCTAAATATACTCAAAGCTCAATAGTCTACAAGTAAGAAGTATCCGAAATCACCGAGGGCACCGTGGGACACGCGAAATCTTCACCTCCTGTGGTGCTTTTTTTTTAATATAAATATATCTGTCGTCTTTTTATGGTGTTTTTCAATTTAACTTGATTTTAAAATGTCTGCCTTAATCATATAACATTTCACATCTACATGTGCCATATAAAAAAACAAAAAAATAAAAATGTTTGAAGTTGTGGGACAGTCCGATTTTGCTAGGGTCATTTTTTTTGAAAAACACCCATCAGGATTATTGGCTAAGTTCTGTCAGTGATGATATGATAGACCGATCCCAGTATAACGTGGCACGGGTTTGTAGGTACTCCAAAGCAAGTTGCTGGTGGATAATCTTTTAATTTAATACAATTTATTTGTACCTAAGACACAAAATACTTAATAATGTAGGGTCTACCGGCCTTTCTACCAAAATATCCTGCCAAACTGACTGGTCTGTCCGGCTATTAGGTTTTGCGACCTGACAACCCTACCTATAAGTAGGTACTCGTAAAAACACTATTTTCTAATTTTATGTAAAGGTATTTCTGATTTGATAACTATTTAAAGCGAGCAGCACTTTGAGACACATTATCCTATTAACGGTTTTCATAATATAATTAGATAAATTAATGAGATTTCATATTTATTTTATCTATGTATTGATACCACACTACACAATAGATACCTTCACATAATATGCAGGTATCAAATTTAGCTATGAATGACAATCGAAATCGGCCTCTTGTTCGTTTGCTAGCCTAAGCCGAAAACTAAACGGTTTTCGGTGTTAGAAAATACTGAACATTTGTGTTCAGTATTTTGACCGGTTGCATCAAACTTCATATCATTTATACTATATACTTTTACGTATATCACAACACGTACTTATTTATTTAAAAATAGGTATTGATAGTTTCAATAAATCATCAATAATGAGGCTATTATTTTTGTTATAAAATCCATTTGTCCGACAGTGATGATAGCTATAATTGGAAATATCGTCTGCAATCGTCAATCTATTTGTAAATGACTCCAGTAATTTAAATTACCACAATCATAGCAATTTATATTAATTAATGCTACTAAGTCTAGTTGCAATAGTTTTCCCCATCACCTCGCATTGTAAGGTCAATAACTGCTACGAGAAAAAAATACTTGATTGACAGATAATTCAAAAATATCTCCACGCCATCGTGTCAGATCCCCAACTCCACACACACTCAACGAATATTTGGGGCCAGTTGCATGCAACTTCTAACTGTAACCAGTCAGTTACCGTCAAAAATTGCCGCTTGCTTATCATTTTCATACGGATTCCGCAGTGATAAGGCTGCACTTTTGATCTGTGAAATTAGTTTGCGACAAAATGCGAAAACGCGACTGCAGTGAACGGGGTCGCGAATTCGATTCCCGGATCTGTCCGACATCGCTTTTTGGTAGTTTAAAAAGTAATTGGCAGTGTTACACCTTTATGCTTGGGAAAGCACGTTTAACCGTCGTCCCCGGTTGCCACCTTGACAGCAGTTGTTGATACAATTCCATGTCAGTGGCCGTCAGGCGGATTTGAGGAAACTAACACTAGAGCTTGTTGGTTCTCCTTCAGTCCAAACGATAAGAAGAAGCCTGGCGACTTGTATCAACCCATCCTTGGTTGTTAAAATATATTCTCAAAGAATACCATCCTCTTATTTGAAACTGCTATACTTAGATAGAAATTAATTTTAATGAAGTGAAAACGATGACACGTCATGGTTATCTATGGGTTGGTAGATTTGATATTGTCTTATATCTTTTCTAATATTTTTGCACACCAGAACACAACAGTAGATAATAATAGGTATGTGTTATGTATATCAGAAATTTCACAGTTCAAACTGTGAAATGTTGTTTGCTACTGCGAAGGTCCGATAACAGACGCTTCATGTAAACCGTTGAAAAAAAATTGCACAAAGCGTGCTCATTGTTATCGAGCTGCGAGACCGTTTGTTTAGAAAAACTAAGGCTACATAAAAAACGATTTCCTATTATAATACTTTATTCGATTTTATTACATTTAAGGCTTAAATTATAACACGGAACATTACATTTTCAGCATTCCCAAATTACTCATTAACTGTGAAATTTTATAGTTTTTTACATTTGGATCCGTAAGGGTGGTTACAATCTTTAGCGCCACATATTAATTTCCCACTGGAGCCACCGCTTACCCTATACGGCTTTTCTCTTAAATAATTACCTCTGAAAAGATAAATAAATATTGTACTCTTTAAACCGGCTACCTACTAAAAGACTTCATCTTATGCGGATGGACCAGTCGGGAAGGAACATTGATTACCTACACTAGGTACTTCCTTATATCTTGTTTGTAATTTCTGACAATGAAGCGACGTCTCATGACTTAGGTGATAAAAGTGTTTTTCTCTCTATAATGATGTTCATATTTTTTTAGGAGATTATGATGTTGGAAGGACTTACCCTGGTCCGTAGTTACAAACGACGTAGAACTTGTTCCAACCATTCTTAAATGTTTGGGAGATGGCACAGCCCAGGTATATGCTATCGGACCACACCATCTGAGAATTAAAATTTACTATTAAAACAGTATCTTTCTATGAGCTATCGACAACTGGACAAAGCATAAGCATACTGCCTGTAGACGTCTAAAAAATTGTAACAAAAGGACGAGCAACATAATTGACATCACATTTCAGCATCAGGTATTATACCGTCTCATTATTTTTCTTGGGACCCTACATATAGGATTATTATGTCGGACACGTCAGGCAGGCGATTTTTTATACAGGCAATTTGCGAATTGGAGTTTTATACAAGAGCGCAGATTTTTTTTTGTGTTTGCTTCGAGGTCAATGTACGCGTTTTTTTATCACGAAGTTTTTTGGAGCGCGTTTATCGAAGATAAAAACGAAAAGAAAAGAGAAGAAAGGTTATCTCGTGGTTTTTTGGGGGGACACATACTGAAGAGTTTTAAAAGGTAGTAAGCAGTTAGTATTATGCTATTAACACAATGCGATATACAAACCTGAGTGTAATGTCCAATATCATAGTTTTTGGAAATGTCAAAGTCACTAGTTTGCAGAGGTCCGAACGTGAAGTTGACGTTTTCGCTAAACCACGACTGAAGGGCGGTCTCCGGCTCCAATTCGTATTTACCATTGGTTGTTGAATACCAATATAAATTTTCACCGGTCGTAAATCGGCCGGATGCTGCACAAAATTATTTTGGTTTAGGTAATAGATCATCGCTAATGTCACAATGCGGCGCCAATGCCTCTTCTCAGTGCAGAGACGGTACGAGCATTGATCACCACTTTTTTAACTAGGTAATATTTTAAAGACTTAATTTTAACAAGGTAATATGTGTAGGTAGGAAATATCTAATAGCTAAAAACAATACATTTAAGCAGGTATAATGTGATAAAGTTAAGTAAGTATACTACTACCTACTTATATTATGTAGTTGTTAACCCGTACCTATCTACCTACCAGCTAATAACTATGCATAATGTTAGGCACTAAGTATTGTCCAAACATAATAAGTCCTACTTATAACAAACTAACCTTATTATCGACTTATGTCCATTGTCTAGAATAACTAAGTAATTTTGACACACATTACAGCTAACTGTCCATGTTTGTTCTCATTGTTTCCGTCTAAGCACTCTATTTAAAATATTTTTGAATTCGTCTGTTAACATAATGTGAGTGATTTCGGCCTGTGTTCACTTCTTATTGAGGACGGTTAACAAAAAAATATTTATACCCACCTTATGTTTAAGGAGGTAATATTTTTACTTTACTGCTGAAGGAGCGTAAAGCTTTTACAATTAAATTGCCACTAATGAGGACATATTAGGTACATAACATAAATATCCAGCCTATTTCCCCAAAGGGTTAGGCAGAGGTGTCTATTAATGATACAAATACTACACCAATTATGTTTTAAGTGCAAAGTAACGTGGCGAACCTTATGCCATCAACTAATCCAACAGAAAAAACCTTATAACCTTTAGCTAACCCAGAATCCAACCCAGGACATATTCAGCGGCGCTAGCAACCTAGACGTGCGACACAGTCGCAAAATAAAATAATACTTAAAATAAAATTATAAATAGGATACTTACCGACGGATCTCTCCGGGTTGTGATAATTAAGATTTTTGATTACCCACTTAGATGCTTTGGAATGTAACTCCTCATCCCATACCTGGGAATATAGACCAAATTAGAAACACAATGGTTTTGGGACCAATTACCTATTATATTTTTTTATGGTTTTTGCACGTTCGAACACTTAAACCATCAGGTATTCAAGGGTGGGATGACAAGTGATGTCACTATTACTACTTATTTTATGTTATTTAAGTGATTCTTCTTACGCGTAGTTCTTAAGGATACTGCAATCGAAATGTCAATGGCATTATCCTTTTGGTTGAATGAAACATTGTTTGAACAAAAGAAACAGTTTGAACTTAATAGAGATTGTGAAGACAATATACGTTTTATAACAGTGCCCAATTGGTCCTGATGGTTATCCAGAATATTTTTTTATAAAATAACCATGAAGGTGCAAGCATGCGTTTGAAATTGCAAGAAAAACTGAAAACAATCCAAATAACAAAACTTTATAAGCGTAAAATTTTAAACACGGTAAATGCCTATTTATATTCGAGGTATTGGGAATGTTGTAATTGTATAAGGTAGGTATAATAGTTAGTTCAATGTTTAACAGACCATCATCTTCATTTCAGAAGCAGCCGGCTGTCCTGGAATTTTTCCTTTGGCCACAAGTAGACGTCGGGAGTTGTGGCCATCCACGAATGCACGTATTTGTTTACAAGACAATGTAACCACTGAAACCAACAAGTTTCATTTATTAAAATGCAATTACACTCTCACAAAAATAACGTTTTATTGACAAAAACTGGTTCAAAATTCAAACAACGATTAACAGCAGGTAATGATAACATGAACGAACATTTGCATTGTGCGATAGCTAAGAAAGTCAAAATAAAGAACACTTTGAATCCCATTGTTCCGATAGCCACAACTGTTAGACTGACCGTAGACCGACTAATTCAAGACTGCGATTTGATTGTAAAACAACGCCACTTCTGTTATATACTACTACTATGTAGTACAAAACGGTGTTCAAGTACTGGTTTAAAAGACACGGTTCCGTATGTTGACTTTGGAACAATAAGTAAACTGAATCAGGTATTTTTTATTGTATAGAGGTCGAGAGTAGAATAAACAAAATGCTGTTTTTGACAGTCTATTTCGAGTTAAAAAATACTGGGTTAAGTACTTAAAATTTAAACTCACCACATTTACGTTAGAGCGAAGGAAGTGCCATCACCGATGTCTAAAACATCCTAACTCATTTTATAAATGCGAAAGTACCTGTACTCTGTCTGTCTCTTAAGCTTTCACGTAAAAACAGCTGAACCAATTGGTATTTTTTTTCTTACACTGTGGATATCTTTATTGAAATCCTATCTCAGTAATGATCCCTATTTTTAGGGTTCCATAGACAGTAAGCGACCGTTATAGTTTTGCAATGTACCTACGTCTGTCTGTGTGAGCATGATTCTTAGTATTCATCGGACGGGCATCTACGGAACCCTACATTGGGCGTGTTTTTCGAATTAGGTAGGTACTTAATGTTATGTAACCGTATAAGAAACGCATGTCTGCTCTCATAAAAACGTCGTTAAAATAGATATTTGAGTTATCAAGGGTTGTCATCATAAATTAAATTAAAATATTCAGCTTAATTATTTTTGCCTTTTTCGTATCTATAATGACTGCGTTAAACGTAGCTTTTATTCGATCTTGGAACTCGGTATTAAAATACGGTATTTAAAGGTAGGCGGTATTTAAATACGCAATCATAATTAATCACCAATGCTCTTGTGTAGAATTATTTTACTCGTCAAGAAGTCGCTAACGATTCACCCCTTTGATGCGTCATCAATCATCCTTACCAATAAGTAAAGGGTAACCTATATTATATTATGCGAAAGTGTCCAACTAAAAACATCACAATACCGAAAAATCCGATAAAGGTGAAGGTGATTATCAGAATTAAGTTCTAGTCGTATCCAAACACATTAACAGTGTTAACTAATATAATTATAACATTCAAGTCCTTATTTTAAAGAAATAGTCTCACCCATTATAAGAAACTAGCTTTCCACCCGCATTGACATTTTTTTACACCTTGGGTTACATTATTCAAGTTTTAGTAGGGATCCCTAATTATTTCTGGTAATAAATTTAGCCTATGACACTTCGTAAAAATGTAGTTTTCTAACGGTGAAAGAATTTTTAAAATCGGTCCAGTAGTTTTTGAGTTAAAACCTTACAAACAAACAAAAAATGTTTTCTTCTTTATAATATTAGTAAGAAATTAATTTCGCGACACTGTTTCTTTAAACATTTTAAAACTTTGCCATTACATCATCATCATCAGCCTTTAATTGTCCCACTGCTGGGCACATGCCTTTTCTCATACAGAGAAGGCAAGAGCATTTATCACTTTGAAGTCCAGGTTTCCTCACGATGTTTTCCTTCACCGTTAGTCAGTGGTGTTTAAGATATACTTTGAAAGTACATATGACTTTAGAAAAGTCACATCGGTACTTGCCAGGTTTCGAACCCACACACTCGTACACGAGACTCAGGTGCCTTAACCACTAGGCCACCACGAAACCATTACATACGTATTTTTTTTATTATTAAAAAAAATAATAGCCTATTTTATTAATCATTAAAAAAATATTATAGAACATTCTCTAGTTTGTACGCACTCGGGTAATATCTTATAGGGCGCGTGTAATATGTATGGCAAGAGAACGATCTGCTTCTTGTTCTTTGTATCGTGCGAGCTTCAGTTTTAGGGTGTCCCTTCGTCCAGCATACTCACCATGGAATCCTGATATTTCATGAATGTCAAAAAACTGTTCTGAAATAGTGCTAAATAGTGCCCAAAGGAAAAAAATAGTGCTCTTGTACTTGCGAAGTTATAGCCATAGTTCGATGAGTATGCTGGACGAAGGTTTCGCCCAGCATACTCACCTCCGTCCGGAGAATCTGTATACGCTTCAAACATAATTCATACTTCAAAAAATAGTTCCCAAATAGTGCCAAACGGTGCCCAAAAAGAAAAAACAGTGCTCGAATAACTTCGGAGTTATAGGCTTCGTTCAGTGAGTATGCTGGGCGTAGGTTCTACGCCCAGCATACTCACCTCAGTGCGCGAATATCGAACGAGCTATAGGTACAATTTACGTCTCAAAAAATTGTGCTTGAAATAGTGCCCAATATCAGTCCAATTTTTGCTTGACTTTTGACCTAGAAAACCATTAAATTTGATTGTAAACTTCTACATACATTACATTGAGTACAGTCGAATACAATATTATTAACTTTCTTTCTAACAATTTTTGTCTTGTGTAAATTATTAATTGTCTATGTAAGGGAGTATTTACTTTAGAATCGCAATATTATTAATTACACATTATTTTAATAATACTTTATAATAATATGATTAAGCCTTCGCGCGTCGCATGGGACCCCGGTAGCTAGGAACAATGATTTTATATATTTTGTCTAGATCACGGCGCTTGAAGGATTAAGATATCAAATGAAGTAAATCATGCATGAAAAATAAAGTTGCTGTTATTAATGCTTACATTACAACTGACAAAATTATTCAAAATAATCATTTTCCGGATCAAGGACGGTACCACAACGTTTACGGAATTGACCTGTATTCCTCATGTGATAAAGTTCAATATAGTGTGGCAGTAATGGATGCACGTACGGTCAATAGGTATGGGGCTTACGACGCGCGGCGCCCGCGACGCAAATGAATATGTTTATGTTTAAATACTAGATGGCGCTGCCCTAACATCTTACGATTATTAGACAAGACTGATCTATATTTTGAAGGTGATAAGGGTCCATTTTGTGTCACAAAGCAATCGAAACGAACAAGCGCTTCTCAGTTTCTTTGTTTGTTTACTTCGTCGCACATCATTATAATTATACAGTCAAACGAACTTACCTGTAAGTGAAGTTCGACAGTAATTATACGAAGTTGTTATCTCGTCCGAATATGATGAAGATAATATGTGTAGTCTCGGTTCGGCAGTGCGTGGCGTCACATAATTTTGAAGAAGATTTCAAAAAACAAAACGCACACTTGACATGTACGTACGCGCTCTCTGTAACTAGATTGTCATTAAGTTCATAGCACTTTATTGGTTTTACAACAAGAAAGGGTCCATGCTCAAACGCATGGTATGTTAGGGTCGGGGGGGACTCATCATATTCGGACGAGATAACAACTTCGTATAATTACTGTCGAACTTCACTTACAGGTAAGTTCGTTTGACTGTATAATTATACTCGTTGGTTATCTCGTCCTCTATGATGAAGATAATATGTGTAGATGTTCAAAGACATGTTGTAAAACAATAAACCTGTAAAATAACACGTCAACTGTCGCGATGCATTGATTATGTACTAATGCATTGGGGCAACAAACGTGCTGAAAACAATAATATTATTTTACCATTTCTTGATATAATTCTATATTTTTGGATTTAATCATTTATCCATTATTAATCCCTGTGAAAATATATCTCGAATTGTATGTACTAAAATAGGTACATAGATACTTATTTTGTCGATAATATTATATTTAATAGACACAATTTTATCATGCTTAATGAGTTCCGATTAAGGGCTCAAATCTAGCTCATATTATCATTAAGGATAAGGGGAGTTCCTTTAATATAACCAGTTGATGTTAGTACACGGTGAGTATCTATATCAACTGAACTCCTAAACTTTAAAGTCTATCATTATATCAACTGAACACTCTTAAATTTTAGGCTCAAGTCAGCAGATTGTAGTGAAGCACATTCCTGTAATGACCTATGGCTAACTATTTCAAGTTGCATATTAAATAGTAAAAATAGCTAGGTTATTAACCACATTATCTTATTTAGAAATATGCAATAGCTGGCAATACTTCACATTCTGTTGAAGAATAAAAACATTAAGAGAAAAAAATAAATAAATTAAGTGTTTTGCCCATAAAGACCACCATCAATCATGATACTATAAACTTATTATGTATTATAGAGATCGCTTGCAATCTTTGTTTCTGTGATAACATGAATAGAAATGTTTAACAAACCCAAAAGACAGGAAAATCGTATAGTTTTTTTTTTTTTTTTTTTTTATGTATATAATTTTACACATTGTTTTGTAAAATTGAGACATATTATGTGTGTGTCTCTGAAAATACAAGTGAAAAGATAAATATATGTATATAACAATACTTGAAAAAATATTACTTATGGATAAAAAATATTTTATCAGGACTTGAAAAAGTAACTTAAATATAAACTTATGTCTCCTATTTTTAACATATTTAGGTCTCTCTGGACAGTTAATTTAAACTTTATTACTTTAATAATAATTGGAACTGTACCTAGGTACTTAAAGTGTATAATTTTGTATTATATATAACTTTAAATCAGAATTAATCCTGATTACCAGCTAGATTAAGTTATTCTAAGAGAAAACTCCCTCTATTAGTAACATTAAGGATATTTATTAGGTATTATGGAATATAGTCTTTTACTTGTAATTTTACTTTATAGGTACTTTTACTAAAAACACTGGTACTCAGCTAAATTCTGTTAGATTGGAAGCTGACCCCAACATAGTTGGGAAAGAACTAGGCAGATGATGACTTTTACTAGTTAAAGTATTGTACCCACAGTAGAAAGTATTGGTGACTGTAGATCATTTTTGATACAGCACTTGAAAAAATAAATTCTTAACATAAAAGTCTACCTGTCATCAATTTCAATTTTATGTATATGGTATTTGCATATTCATTTCTAAAGACCAGGACTTCCGTAGAAAACTTCAAATATAAAAGATGTTTGCATCAACATAAGTACCATTGATGAGTGATCAATTATTGACACAAAAAATTTCAGCAAAAAAAATCTTTTTTGAGCTGTCTATCTAAATAGTCTGTTGTTTCTTCCTATTCTATAGACAAACATAGATTACAACAGCAACATATATATTCGTACTAGAAGATAATGAGTTCAGGCTAAATCAATGCCTAAAACATTTATTGCCTCAGATATACGATCACATTATTTGAAAAAACCTTCTGATAAGGAAGAATCTCTTTTGATAATAATTTATGTAATTTTGTTACTATATTATTTCTTAATTAAAGTCTCTTGATGAAAGTACTTAGATATTTCTCTCCTCTTAATGAAAGTACTTAGATATTTAGTCAAGAAGGAAAAACAATCTTGGTAAATTTAATTTAAATTTAATTTGAGTATATTCTTTATTTAAATGTATCATGTATCTGCAGTCATATAACTTGTTAAATTATTATTAGGATTTCACATTCACAATAGGTGAGTACCTATATTAGTTGTTCATCAGATGAATCCCAACAAAGTAAAAACTACTTTCTAAGAAGACTTGTGAGACTGAGCTCCATCCTCAATCAATCACTCATGAGCAATCTGATTGATACAAAATACTAAACACCATCTACAGCCTGTGTGAGAGATACAATTCTTATCTGCACAGATATTGTCTTTGTAGGATGAGCCTATTTAGCTGATTAGTGCTTAACATTTAAGCACAACAGTGTCTTTATATTAAATAATAGAATTATTATTGTTATTTAATAGAATTTTCTAGAAGAAACTATGAACTATAAAAAACTTTATATTTTTGAATAAAATAATGTATATAGGCAAACCATTTGTATTCAATTCTTATGAAAAAATGTAGAATTATCCTTATCTCATTTTCATCAGTTTTAGTTCATTATTCTTTGTACATTCATATCTTTTCTATAAATACTTGAACATATTGGTAATAGTAAATATTTCTACCTATAACTTTACAGTGTATAGGTTTAATAACACAGGCAGGTATGATTTATTTTCTATTCAAAAGAAAATCATACATATTAATAATGAATTGTTCTTGTTTTAATCATACTGTTAAGATAATGAAAAATTATCATTCATAGTTGACTAGGTTGTCTAATACTGCATTTTATACATGAAATATTAATTAAATATTGTGAAGAAAATAATTTCTTATTAAAAATTATATACTTCGTATATATGTATTTTGTTTGAGTTTGGTCCATTAAGAACTGTTCATAATTATGACAGAGAAGAATTTTATTTGTTTAAATTATAGTTTACATTTAACCTTTTTAAACAATATGTAGGTACTTTGTAAACATAGTGATTTCCTGTAGTGTTAACAACAACATACCAAATAACCATTTTTATTTCCATTTAATGTTATTTGTAAACATCCTTGATTAGAGGTTGTTTCATTCACCGGAGTGTAGCTCTGGTGAGATTAAGGTTTAAAATAGTGGATTTATATTCCACACCACAAACCAATCAAGAAGAAACAAGATCCGTGATGAATATGTTTCAAACACAAAATTAAGATTTAATTTTGCCCACCTGTACATCTATCTGGATAGCACCTTTCGTTCACTTCAGCTGCTCTGCATGACTCTCCACCACACTTCTTAACTTCTCTGCGAGCAGGTCCCCACTAGTTTGAAGCTTACATTTTTAATATAAAAATGTTTAATGTAGACAAGACACCTGTTTACACTGTGTTGTAGTAAACCATAATTGTGACTTAACAAAAGTCCAGTTCTTTGACTGATTCTGCAGTAATCATAGATCAGTGAAAATTTCACCGAACTGGGAAGCTTTTTCTGGCTCTGAGTGCATATGCAAATTATATATTGTCATATATTATATATTGCAAAAAATATATATATTGTCATTTATTATTGACAGCAGTATGGAGATTATTAAATCCCATTGTCTCTGAATATAGCGAGTGCACAATAACCAACAAACAATTTCAGCTTTTGTACATTTAACATATTATGTACCTTACATCAATACATTTACATGTATCAACATTTGTTATGTTATACAGAGATTAATAAACTATTAAGTCTGCAATTCAGGCAGCATATGGGTTAAATTAATGGTTCTCTCTTCTCAACAAATCAGTCTTTCTCCTTCCCTGCCATGTTTAATATTAAAAAACAATGGCTAACTGGTTCTTGATTATTCTACTGCTCCAGGCTAATTGAACCAACCCTCATGTTTATGAGATAATGATGCATCCTCTATTTTTACTTTTCTTAGTTTCATTACCAACTGTATTTAGGAATTCAACATCCATACACCTATGTATATGATTTAACATACCTTACCAGTTCCTTGGGGACATTCTCATTATTTTCTTGAATGTCAGGTGAACTGTAAACTCGTCCTACAATCTTAGGACATAATTCATGCAGTAAATTAAGCATTGTGTGTTATGCACATATATAGCCATGTAAGTTCCCGCAGAACTTCCCTTTAAGGCTATTATATAAAGCCAACCATGTGTGCCCCTATAGAACACCCCAGAGGTTGCTCACAGCATAGCCTTCGTAGTCCACGTGTGTTCCCGCAGAACACCCCTCAGGACAGGCTAGTTAGCTCTCGACATAGCCGTTTTTAAACCACGTGCGCTCCCGCAGAACGCCCCACAGGTCAAGCAAGTCGTTTAGAGGTACTTATTGGTACTTTTGATTGCAACTAGGTACGTGCAAAGCGAAACCACACTTGAAGTAGCGATTACCTATACGTAATGTATAAGAACAGGATCTTACTCCTGGTAAACGTAAAATATGCCATCAAACACTCAAGTTACATTGCGAAAAAAAAATGGATCACTCCACTGCGACAACTTTTTATGTCGACGAGTAATTCTCGATCTTTTTCATAAAACTGGTCTGCTTTCCTTCTTCTCCGACTTCCTTTCTATATAACTTATTACTTTATCACACAGAGTATATTATATATACGCTTTATTATTTAAATTACAATTTTAATAAAGGAAATACATGACGCCACTTGTTGACATAAAAACCGAATGACAATCTAGTTACAGAGAGCGCGTACGTACATGTCAAGTGTGCGTTTTGTTTTTTGAAATCTTCTTCAAAATTATGTGACGCCACGCACTGCCGAACCGAGACTACACATATTATCTTCATCATAGAGGACGAGATAACCAACGAGTATAATAACGCCGGCTTTTGAGTTTGACTACATAGTGGGTTGCAAAACCAAACAATGTGTTGGTGATGTCATTATTTACCTATATAAAATTGTGTATCTAGTACGTAATCAATATAGGAGCTGCACCCAAATCAGTAAGTATATTTCAATTTATAATAGTGGCATTTAACTAAATTGATTTTACACTCATTCATTAATTGCACTGTAAAACTAGGTAGCAAGCGAGTTGTTTTTTACAAAAACACGTTCATTTTTTCGTTGAATATGACACTGTACACTTAAAATTAAGGACATGCTTAAGAAGTTTTAAAAATGGGTACCTACTTAGTTACTTTTTTAAAGGTTTGATGTAGGTAGGTACACACATAATAACGTAATGTTACTTGTTTGTTTATCTAATTGGATCTCAAATACCTATTTATATACCTACTTCTGCGGAGGCCTGGTTTTATCCTCCAATTCTACTGGAAATGAAACACTGTCTTATTTGCTAGGATATAATTTACTTTTCTTCAATTTTTTTATTACAAGCTTGTCCTCGTTACCCGTCAGGATCTGTTCTCGTCTTAAGTTCACGTTAGTTACATTTCAATATCGAAATAGGTAGAATCAGTCAGCGCGAGCGTCGGTAGTAAGTATAAACGTAACTATAGAATTAACACAGATGTATTTTTTAGATAATATGACGTGAAGTGAAGACTATTACCGATTGTCATCCGGCGAATGCACTTAAACTTTTAAGTGTCGTCAACCTATTCATCACATTTTCTATGGGAGTTGTGACTTCGGGAAATCGTCTTCAGCCTCGTGTTTTGCCCCTTCGCTATTTATAATAGAAATCACGCTAAAATAATGGAAAACACGTAAGTGCTTAAGTACCTTTAGAGGAAGGCTGGAGCCTGTCATACCTATATTAAATTATTTAAATACGTGTTATTTTCAGATTATCTTGAAGACACAATGTTTACCACGTTAGAAGACAACTTTTTCTGACTCGTACTGCGTGAGCGGTGGGGCCCGTTATGTTTTTTACATCTATAGTTGGTATTTTCAGGTAATATAGGTAGTATAAGTACACAAGTGTTCATAATGTTATTGATGTTGATTTATATGTTAGTTAGTTAGTTGTTATTTCATATTATGTTAATATTGAAAACAAATGGCATAATAATTTGTGATAATTCTTGTGAATCTAACGACATGGATCAGCAAGGAAAACGAGGGCCTAAACCAAAGGTTTCATTAGAAACGCAAAAATTAGTAATTTCAGAATTCAAAGATGACTTTTTTAAAAATATTCCTTCCGCAAATGACTCAATTTATAAACAAATTCAAACACGGTTAAATTACAAAATGAGTATTAAATCAATCATATTAAGCATAAAACGAAATTACGAATACTTTTTTGGTGTTGATAAAAAAGAAATAATTCGTAATAATGATTCTAATTTGATAAATCAAAAGTCTACATCGTCATCAAACGAAAGCATTAATAGTGTTTCGGAGAACACCAGTACGCATACATTTTATATGGATACAATAACTTGGGATAGTATTAAGCCTCAAAGGTATTTTTATCACCGAAATAGCAAAATCGCCCCTGGTAGTCTGTATAATGTCAGACGTAAATTAAAACCAAACCAATGGACTAATGTAATTCAAATGCATCTATGGAAAGAAATAAGATCTTTATGTACTTGGTGTTTTAAAAATAATATTGTGAAAGACAATTACGAAATCAAATGCACAGGATATTGTAATCAATGTCACGCAAAAATAATTATAACAACTAACTTAGAAACGGAAAATTTAATTAAACTAGAATGTTGCATAATTAATGAAAATAAAAAGTACTCTCATAACACCAGTAAAAAAAACCGATTACGGTATTACCAAATAAGGGAATTAGGTGAAAAATTACAACACGAAGCAGCAGCTTCTATAAGATATAAATTAGCCTCAACTTTAATGAAGAAAAATGACAAGGAACCTCCAGTATTGCCAAAATTACAAACACTACATCGAATTAAACATGAAAATAAAAAAGTTGATGTTTTCCATCCCAACCCAATATTGTCACTTACTTGTATGTGTGTTTCACCACCTTTTGATAAATGTGTTAGATATGTTTCTGCTTTTCCATTTTATACATTTTACTGGACGGACGATCAAAAGAATTATTATAAAAAATGCCAAAAAGAGTTTAATTATATTAGAGTTTCTATAGACGCAACAGGTTCTATATTTAATAAAAATCTTCGGCCTGTCGTCAATGAACACACACAACTATCTCAAGAGTCGCAAAGTCCTATATTTTTGTATGTTATGATGACAGATACAACCGTTAAAAGTAGCGTGCCAATTTCACAGTGTATATCAGAAAGTCACTCTTTAGATACTATTGCTAGCTGGTTACAATCTTGG
This sequence comes from Pyrrhia umbra, assembly GCA_963891755.1. Lineage (NCBI taxonomy): Eukaryota > Metazoa > Arthropoda > Insecta > Lepidoptera > Noctuidae > Pyrrhia > Pyrrhia umbra. Next base: position 6,825,403 of record OY982924.1, read on the forward strand.
TTGGCTAATGGAAAACCTCCAAATGAAGTAGTAACTGATGATTCCGCAGCTTTAGTAGGTGCGGTGGTAAAAGTATTTTGTGGTTATAAATCCACCTCTGACTACTTAAATACATGTTTTAATATTTTAGAAAATAGAACCAAAAAAATTCCAACCTGTTATGTTCGCCTTGATACTTCGCATTTCATAAAAACATTGTACAATCAAAGTATTTTCAAAAATATAGACACTAGAGTAACAAAATTTTTTGTTGATTGTATGATTCTGATTAAAAAATGTGTTTCATACGGAGAGGTAAAGAAAATTATAGAAAATGTTTATATTATAGCAAATAATAAACACCGCGGCAGTAGAAATGGAAATTTAACACGGTGTGAAACGGCGATTTTAGAATTAAAAAACCGGATCAAAACTAATTTGCAGGAATGTGAAATACAAAATGTAGATTCGGAAAATCACGTTCCAATTAAACATTCTTTATGGGAGGGATTAGATAAAGAAGAAAACCCGCTTCTGAAAATGTATAAAGATCTTGAGGAGAAAGAAGATTTAATTAAACAATTGTGTGATCAAGAAACTGAAATCGAAAATATTTATTACTTGCCGGAAATAAAGGACACTTTGATTAGGATTCTTAAAAAACTTCCACTATGGGGAAATATAATGATGACTTATTTTAACAGTAATTATTGTACTCCAACCAGTTCAAATGTATAAAGTTATATGAAAGACGTAAAAAAGTTATTTTTTAAAACAAATTCAAATAAGTACCGCGTAGATGAGTTTATTATTAAACACGAGCCTTTGATAACCGGTTCCATACGCTTAGCCAAAAGTGACTTGATTGATGTTCAAGAAGGAACTGAAAATATTGTCGATGAAAAAAATGAAATAAGTGACCATAACACACCACAAATAAATACTCTCGTCAATGATGAATCATTTTATGAAAACTCAATTTTTAGGAGCGAACCAAATTATATTGAAGACTGGCGGGGACTGGTGTCTAAACAGAAGAAAAATAAAAAACGAATCAATCGTCGTACAAAATTACATATTTTACAAAACGGCAGTGTTTCTACTTCAGGAACATACAGATTCACGTTTATTAATACGTGTGCTTTTGATTCCGTGGTCCAAAGTTTTTCAATTGCATATTTAGATAGACCTAATATTAGAAAATATATCAATGATAAAAAAAACGATCTTTCACAACTGACCAGAAGTTTGATCACGTATGACAATCTAAAGAAAATCACTAAGAAGGCTAGAAAACCAAAAGATATTTACACTACTCGTTCTAAGGTATTGGCTAAAATATATGATACTGTGGAATCCGATTTTAGTAGTTGCAAAAATTGTGAGTGTAATGTAACTTTTATAATAGATAACATACAAAGTTATGGTTTTTATAGTGCTAATAGATACTTAAATTGTACAAACCAGAACTGTGAAATCAATAAAGGTTCTGGCACAAAATGTAGTTGGATTCCAATAAATGTAAACATATTGACGACTCAAGGTATTGGAGCCCTTAATGAAGCTCTATTAGTAAATGATACTGAAAGGAAATGTAAATACCAATTATGTAACGGTAAAAACGCATACAAATATGAAGTACTAGACTTCGTATTTATTGAAATTAATACTTCAATTGAAATAGAAATTGATGAAATTCCTAAAGAGATCATAATAAACGGTGACACCTTTAAAATTCTGTCGGTAATAGATTTTACAAATGGTGAATCAGGACGCATGGGGCATTACAAGTCAAAGTGCTATCGATTGCTAAAGAGAACTTGGAACTGCTATGATGACCTTAGTAAAAAAGTTTGTAGTAATTCCCAATATACTGTACCACACTGCATTATTTATACGCGAATGTAAGATGAAGATCGGTCCTAACTTGTTAGTTCCTATTTTGTTATTGTTTGTTTGTTTTTTTTTTGTTCTTGTAAAAGTTATTTTATTAATAACTTACAGAAATGTGATTATAAACTGTGATTGTTAATTTGTAATTACTATAGGGTATTTAATATTAATAAAAAAAACGTGATTATAAACTGTGATTGCTCAATTTATACTTATTTGTAAGATAATTTTATTGTGATTAAAACGTAGCAGTAAAACAAAGTACAAGTACCTACGTGTTATATTTTAGAAAGTTTTACCAATATTTGGCTAAACATTTTTTATATGTATATTATATACAATATTAAAACTACAATTTTTTCTATTTACATTGATTATATTATGAATGTTAACAAAAGCTGTGAACTAGTTAACTAGAATTCTGATTACTTTGGCCCTTTAAATAGTAATAAATAACGTAAGTAATTAAAAATGTTTTTTATTGCTAAACCTTTCATTGATGAAACTATTGGAAAGAGTTTTAAAAATTTGTATAACTATGTCACAGTACTAGTTTTGACTGGTTATAAGTTTTGCCTGCAACATATATACAAAAAGAAACTGTATAATTTCCTTTTTACAATTTTTCAAGATATTAATTTTATTGGCTGCAAATGACTGTTTTTATTCAGACAAACACACAATGCAATGAAGTAATAGACTTCATTTACGCTTAAAGTTTCATTCATTTATTATTATTTATAAAATATATAATAATGCATTTAATCGAAAGTTTTTGACATGTGAGAAAATACCATAATTATTTCCAATAACATGAAGTCTACAATTAGAAAGTTTAATATTTTTGTCCAAAAACATGTGTCGACGACTGTACCCCATTTTACGTTAGTATGTAGAAGTTTACAATCAAATTTAATGGTTTTCTAGGTCAAAAGTCAAGCAAAAATTGGACTGATATTGGGCACTATTTCAAGCACAATTTTTTGAGACGTAAATTGTACCTATAGCTCGTTCGATATTCGCGCACTGAGGTGAGTATGCTGGGCGTAGAACCTACGCCCAGCATACTCACTGAACGAAGCCTATAACTCCGAAGTTATTCGAGCACTGTTTTTTCTTTTTGGGCACCGTTTGGCACTATTTGGGAACTATTTTTTGAAGTATGAATTATGTTTGAAGCGTATACAGATTCTCCGGACGGAGGTGAGTATGCTGGGCGAAACCTTCGTCCAGCATACTCATCGAACTATGGCTATAACTTCGCAAGTACAAGAGCACTATTTTTTTCCTTTGGGCACTATTTAGCACTATTTCAGAACAGTTTTTTGACATTCATGAAATATCAGGATTCCATGGTGAGTATGCTGGACGAAGGGACACGTTTTAGGCACTAACTTAACAAGCCCAAATGTCAGTTTTTTTTATTCCGCCTGAGGCCTTCAACATGGAATTATAAAAACAACTGCTATCAAAACAGCAGCCACGTAGACGGCTTAACGTCCCAGGCACGGGAGTGTTCCATCGCCAACTACCTTACTCAGGGATGTTTCAGGATATTTTTTTAAAACCCCCGAAGCGATTAAGGCCTGACCCGGGAATCGGACTCGAGACCCCGCTTACAGCAGTCGCGTTTGCAATCATTAGACCAACGAAGCAGTCGATGATAGTTTTTATTCGGGTGCGTGAAGTAGTACCCACGGGAAACGGATAGAATATAATATATAGCATAATCACCATGTGGGTAGGACATATAAGCACTACAGCGCACAAGTATGTGCGAAGTCTCTATTTCTTAAAACGTAAAGCAATTCGACACGACCGAGAAGAGATCAGCAGCAGGACTTTGCTCTCCGAGGCACGGAGGGAGTCTCACTAAGTTAAGAAAATGGTTACCCATCCATAGACTGACCGCGGTTATCAATCCGCACTGCTATTATTTAAGAGCTAAGAAATCCACAAATTGAACGCCATATCGCCTGGATCCTATATAAAAGGTCGACAGCAAACAACCATGAAGAATTTTTGTTATCACTGTTCAGGAGTGAGGTTTTTTTTTGTATGGCATCTCGCAGGTCAACCTAGAAGGTTGTCGACTGCTTAACCAGGCTTGCCTGTGAAGTGCCTTTAGTGAATTTAAGGCCTCCAGCCAGGGGCCAGGAGTGAGATTGGGAAGCAGCAATAAGCGGTGCCTACGTAAAGGTAGGCCATTTTGGCAACGGATTTAATAACAATGAACCATAAAATGTTTGAATTCTGTTCCTAGTTCTGTGGTTGTCGCGTTGTAAGGGTGAAAGTTACATACACGGGCGCCGGCAGGAAAATTTTCAGGGAGGTGCATTAAATTATTTTAGCAGATTGTCCTTTGGACAACAACTTAGACTACTAAGAACTACACGTCTAAGTATTTGTAGAAACAATAAAAAACATGTACATGTATGTTATATACACAGCTCCATAGAGACAGACGTTCTTAGGACGGAACGACCTTCTTAAAAAAGTTGCAGTAGCAGGCAGGCAAAAACTTTTTTGACATCCCTACAATTTTCATGTACCACAAGGTCCTTTCGTTGAGTCTCGCAGGATTTAGAAACAATAACTGATAAAAAGAATGAGATTGACGATGACTGATGATGGACAGAGTGTCAAGTCTTTACGACCGAAACGTGTCGTTTAGTTATACCGAATACATCATTGTTTACACTCATAACAAACTTGTTTTGCTTATTTTTTGTAATCATGTAAATGTCTTGGTCATACCAAAGCATGCGCATTTTAAAATTACTTAAATACTAAAATAACATAGGTATCTACTCACCAAACAAAAAAACAATAGTGAGTAGTAGTAGCTGTAAGGAAATAAGGTGCGACCATGGCTGTACGGCAGGAATATTTTCTTGCTTTTTCTTTTCTTTGCAGTAAGTTTTTCGTAGTCGGGTTTTAGATTTTAAACTTATTTTTATGTACCTGTATCACAAAACGTTATATCAATTAGTTACATAATTTTATGTTTTTTTTCATGTTATTTTAAATATAAAATAATAGAAAAAATTAGCAAAATTATGAAGTTTTATCATCCATTTTGACAGATCTTAAGTGCCAAGTCTTCCGTTTCACATGTTGTTAGTCAAATTAAACTCATATTATTTGGTGTTACTGACTAAAATTGTAATAAAATAAAAGAAAAGTTTGTTTTTACACTTTATTTCGTCCATTTTTCACTAACAAGTATACTTATCTTTCTCAGGTCATAATTCTATTGGAATATTTTGTTCCACAGCATTAAGAAATTTGTTTTTTTTTTTTATAATACGAACATCTTTTGAGATTTATTTTTCAATTATTATTTTATTAAATTCTAATCTTAACATTAAAACTCACGTGACAATATACAATTATGGACATTCATTAATAGGTTTAATCCGTTTAAGAATTTACCTAAGATGCATAACTTATCGACAAAGCAAAATTAGCTTCATGTTTACCTACTGTGTAGCGTAATAACTATAAATAACTGTTCATCGCCGAAATAGCGGCTGTCCATCTCAATGATGGGTACACTTTTCAAAATAAATTATTGTTTTGTGATGCTTTTAATAACATACATTTACGTTACAGCTGTGCAGCTTTATTCACTGGTTTTCAACCTTTTTAACGCCAAAGACTTATATAGACATCAACTGAATTGTATACGCTGTCAACTTATTTAGACGTCGAAATGTACAATGGCTTCCCGGAAAGTGCTAAAGCGTGTATAATGTGGCGTTCCAAAGGTTTATATTATGAAGCCCTACATATACAAAATGAGACATTTGTTTTAGCTCGCATTCTTGTTTTATGGTTGCATAGCTGTAACGTATGTATCGTACACTTAATTAAGCAGGTAATACAACTTAGAAGAGTCCCGCAGATTCACCGCCAACGCGTCACAACGCCTGGCGATGTGACGCGTTGGGTCAGCCCTGTCTTTTTTTTAGTTTAGTTTGAGTTTAAATTAACCATCAGCATCTTTTTTTACTGACTGTACCTCCCACTACTTCATCTTTCGAGACACGTCTCATTTTTCTACATGACCTCTTGCAGGGTGCTTCTCACAGCATTCGACCTGCTTAACCGGACAATCGAGACACGTCTCAGCAGTTACAACTAAACTTATTGAAAGATGTTTTATTTTAATTAATGCATATTTGTCGCAATTGTGCGTCACGTGGTAAAATATTAAGTTTGCTTGAAAATACTCGAAAAATAATCACAAAATATGTTTCGTAAACAATTGTATCTTAGAGCTACTGAATTTGAGATATCCATTTATAATTCTCGTCTTGTTTCTCGTGGATGCAATATACGATTTGAATACCTTTAATCTTATCCAATTAAAGAAATACATTTTTTTTACATATTCAATAAATTGAAATCAATAGTATTTCAGCGAATAAACTAATGATTAAGTCTCAATATAGCATCATTTTGCGTATTGTAATATATGCCAGTTGTTCTTAATTATACCTGTATTTAAGAGCACATAATGTTTGCGGTGATTTTTCAAATTTATAAATGTAGCATTGGATTTAAGGCCTTCATTCATATGGTATATTACCTAGTGTGCCGTGTTTATTAATTATTCTACATGTTCCACACACAATACACATACATCGAAACGAATTAAATACTGCGTATTCATAAAACATAATTATTGTAAACACTGATATGACAAAATTTATTCAGTCCGGGAAAATTTGATCACTTTATGGTCACATCAATGAACGCGAAACTTTCTGCCTTTACATAGCCTTTATTTGTCAATGCCTACGCACCATTAGACGAAAGAGGTCAAAATGATTGTAATCAATCAAATAGGAATTGCTAAAAAATAACCTCCTTCTTTTTTAGAAGTCGGTTAAAAATAGTAGTTCAAATCGAAATTTGAGTTGGTAGTACTCATCAAGACAAGGGATTTTAGCTCACCTTGGTGGCCAGATTTTAATAAACAATTTCAATGTGATTACATTGACTGACAGATTAGTCAGAGTCGTGCTTTCAGATAAAAAAACATGTTTGTTGTTTCTAGCATCAGCAATGAATTTTGCATATATTAGAATTAGTATAAAACGCCCTAACAGAATTACAGAACACTTACTTCAACCTCTTTCCTCTCATCGGACTATTAACAATACTTTTAATCGACACATTTTTTTTTCGATTTCTTCATTTTATTTTATTTTACATCGACATATATTTGCCAATAAATTACTTTTATATTCTTTAAAATACAAACTGATCTACCTATTAGGTATACACTACATTCATCGTCACAAGACTGTACAACTACTTAAAAATAATAACAGAAATTAAGTGATACAAAAATAAAAATAAAATGCGATATGATACAGATTTTTAATTTAGTCTATTAAAATTCTATAAAACAGAATAATAACCTAAGGATTAGGTTGTGCACTATTCTAAACTATGTATTTGTCTATTAACGATAATGATACGGTTTGTAAAAAATTGCTAAGCTGATCAGTTCAGATGGAGAATTCGAATGAAAAATTATACAAAAAAAATAATCTCCAAATAATTATCATCATCTCTTTGATAACCGAGTAGTCATAGACTTAATACCTTTTAAACCCGCATCAGTTTATACACGTAACAATAGTTTATGACGCTACTGGATAAATTAATATTAATGTACTTTAGATAAAACGGTAAAAACTTTATAATGTTGCATAATAAATTAAAAACTAACATGTCATCAAATTGAAACCTACTTACGCTTATAATATTATAAAAAGTCTACAAATAAAACCATTTGTAGAGTAAAAAAATAAGAGGAAAATGTTTTCCATCGTTTTTTCGAGTAATATTCCTAGAATGAATAGGTTAGCGTTAAAATTGTTCTAGTTGGTGCTTGGGCTATCTGTGCCACTGCCGCTGTTCTCTGTGTTTGCGAGCGCCACTTTCGTGTTCTTATTGTTTTTTTTAGCGGATTTGCTTAGCGTTGCAACTTCTTTTAGCAGATTTTGTATTTTAGTATTCATAAGGTTAAACTTTGTCTCGTTCAGTCGTTCCTTGTTTTTCATTTCATTTCGTAGATCCTGTGTATTGTTTAGATGCTGGGCTTTTAGTTCCGTTATCTGAAATCAAGGAATTCGTATTTCAATGGAGCTCTGTCAAAAATATGTTGGAAAAGGAACCTTATACTAATGCTGACCAGGGTCGAAGTTATATTGGAAGATTCTAATACTGACACATTAAAATATTCAAGAACAATACATACCAATTTATCTTTAGAAAGTAATTCATTATCCTTCTGTTGTACTTTCTTTTGTAGACTTGCAATCGTCTCCTTGAGCTGAGTCATCGCTACCACATGGTCAGAACTGTTGGGGTCCAGTTCACCTATGGAGCGAAATACAACTAAGAAAAACAAAATGAAATGATAATTAATTGTTTTTACAGCCTGAGGTTTATAATTTATCATTGTTTTAAAGTTTTGTTTGTTCACATTTTTATAAAGTTGTCGAACTGCGTTCCGAATTTGCCGAAACGTTAGTTAATAATTACAAGACCATGATGAATTTAAAAAAACATTTATTCAAAATTTAAATAAGACATTCCCCAAAACGACCGACCATCACCTAGTGGGGCAAAAAACTCTCCAGCAACTTGTGTATAGGGTTCTTCCAGCCGCTAGAACTTTAGAAATGTGAATAAGTAAAAACATTTTTTTCGGGTATAGGCCATCCCCTGCAAAAGCTATACTGGAGGAAGATGATTTACGCCACCTATTCAGTGATCTATATAACAAAATGAATCGCCGAAATGAATGTATGCGCATAACTTCTGAACGACTACCAAATTGGATATTTATTTTTATTGTGTTTGATGTTATCAGGACAAGGTTTGTATAAAATCCTTACTAATATTATAAATGCGAAAGTAACTCTGTCTGTCTGTCTGTTACGCTTTCACGCCAAAACTACTGGACCGATATAAATGAAATTTGGTACAGATATAGAATAGACCCTGAGGAACAACATAGGCTACTTTTTACCCGGGTGCGCTAAGTAGTTCCCTCGGGATGCGGGAGAAACCGCGGGAAACAGCTAGTCTATATATATAAAAGAAAGTCGTGTTAGTTACACTACTTATAACTCGAGAACGGCTGAACCGATTTGGCTGAAAATTGGAGGGGAGGCAGCTTAGAACCAGGAGACGGACATAGGTAGGAGTTGGGTAGAGGTTGCATACCACGCGAACGAAGTCGCGCGGGGCAGCTAGTAAATTTATAAAAGTCTTCTGATACAAACAGTAAGCTTATTCATGTAACCGGTCAGAGTGAGAAATACCGGTCAGATTAACAATTATCATGTTTTCTTGATTCTTCAATTTCAACACGAAGATAAAGGTATCTTCTATGTAAAGGTAGCTAAAAATTAAATCTTATAATTTTGCTATATTGACTTATAGAGTGATGATTTACCTTGCATTGGATTCATCTTAGATTTCTTCTCCGACGGCTGCGAGTCATTTAGTGAAGAATCATTGGAGTTCATTGATTTCATCATGTCAGACTTACGCTTGTCTTTGTGGGCGCTCCTAGACCTATAAATACCATAAGAGCTTTAGCACTAGAAATAGGATCTACAAGTAGTTCTACTTTTGTTGAAAAAAATAGTTTCCATTGAAAGCTTTTGAACGAATTTTCATTGGTTTTTTCTTGTAATGTTAGACTGTAAGGATGGCTATCGGAGAAGCCATCTTGTAATAATGAATCCTGTAGGATGTGAAAGACAAAACATCCGCTTTTTCAGCTTACTTGTTAATTGGGAGAGTGTATTGGAAACGTAGTTTGATGTACTGTTAATCAATATCAGACAAATCATAGAATTAAGATATAAATATCTATAGTATATAAATATACTAACTTGTGTCCCCTGTGCTTGTGTTTGTCCACAGATGATAGATGCTGCTTGGTTCTAGCCAGTGCCCTTTTGAGGGACTGGGTGCATAGCCAACATAATAGTTTTCCATCCACCTGCAACAATATAAATTACCATTTTTTTATTCTGATAGGTTTTTGTGCAAAATGTGCATACAAAAGCTATTTTTTTACAATATTAATATTGCTTACTGTTATTACCCTATTCACTATTTTCTAGTCTCGAGTTTCGATAGAATTTCATTTTGAAGATCTTTAAACAACCAAATACAACTCAAACTCTCTTTTAGTAGACAAGCTTTCAAGGCCTAAAAGTTAAGTAGTTCCATAATTAATATAAAACTTCTGGTAATTAGAAAAATCATAAATCATTTGTACTTTGTACTACTTTCATCATCAACCAATATATTGTCCCACTGCTGGGCATAGGCCTCTCCTCACACAGAGAAGGTATGAGCATTGATCACTATGCTTGCTCAGGCGGATTGGCGATTTCAGACTTCTTAAGTCCAGGTTTCCTCACGATGTTTTCCTTCACCGTTAGTCAGTGACGTCTAAGATATACTTAGGAAGTACATAATATGACTTTATAAAAGTCACATTGGTACTTGCCAGGTTTCGAACCCGCACACTCGTACACGAGAGGCAGGTGCCTTAACCACTAGGCCACCACGACTTTTTTTTCTACTACTACTTTCAACATGTCACAAAGGTACATTGTTTTCAATCGTTGTTTGTAAAATCTGTAATAACATGCCTTTAGCATTTTCCTATCAGCGATGTTGAAAATATTTTATGATCAACAAATGGCGAAAATCGAGTTTTGCTATGAGTTAAGCTTCAGTTTTATCACTTAGTAACTCAATTACATTGTGAGAAGGATTGCTCCAACTTCAACATTATTTTTTTTTCTAGTCTAACAAAAACACTGATTGTTTAATGGCAGTAAAACGCTTCAGTAACTCTAAATGACCAACATAACTTGCAAATGGATTTGAATTATGCAAATTGGATTGTCATTTATGTAAACACTTTTAAAAATTAGAGCTTATTCGAAAATAAAAACATAGTAGACAGATTTCAACAATAATTTACTGTGTGAAACTTTGTATTTGTATGTTAAGTTATCTATGATTTGTTTAGTTGTGCATTTTCGCACGTGAATTCTGCTTATTCAGTAAACAGTACTGGCATTTGCAGGACTGTTTAACTATAACAAAGGGGCCACTATTTATTCAGCATTGTACCCATAATTATGATTATAATCACGTGGTTTCCAAGAAGCACAGTTTGATATTACTATTTTGATGCATATTGTAAAATGGACAAGTTTCGTTAAAATCTGTCGAGTAGTTTTTGTTTCTATAGAGTTTATACAGACAGACAGACAAAAATTTTACTGATTGCATTTTTGGCATCAGTATCGATCCCTAATCACCCCCTGATAGTTATTTTGGAAATATATTTCATGTACAGAATTGACCTCTCTACAGATTTATTATAAGTATAGATAATATGATAGAAAAACCTCTTAAAGCTTAGGTTTTTGAAAGTCATTACTTCAGACAAGTAATTTTTTGATTGCTTTTTATTCATTTAATTTTGAGAATAAGTCAACATTATAAAGCACCTTTTAAATATTATCAATATTAAATGAACATAATTTCAGTAATGACTCATACCACTATATGAAATAGCATGAAGTATAAATATTATTTTTTTACTTCATTGTGTAAGTTTAACCTTGACTGATTTCTAGAAACTTTTAGGTCAAGACTTAACAATCAATTGTTAATAATTCGCTTTAAATAAAAACTAATGCAGGTGATGCAGCGCAGTGCTGTTTGAATGATAAACTGTGGTATATTTCATTTATTATTTGTTGTGTCCTCTTATAATACAAAAATACAGCTATACTACGCAGTAGCAATATCAACTCTAAAGCAAGTAAGCTTGATATGTTGTGTTTGTACTACAGAAAATTTTATACCTTTTTGCTATCATCGTGACGATCAAAAGCGCAGCGTTGTTTGCACTGCTCACACGTGACTGCAGGCCCATACTTGCGCTCAGAGTTAGCACAGCGTTGGCATTTGTTACCTAATTTTAATGAAGTGTCAGAACATAATTTTCAAACTGTAATAGAAACATATTTTGCAATATCTACGAGAATTGCAGTTACATAGGTAAACAACATTTACATTGCTTCAGTCTTACGAAAATTAAAAAAAAACAGTCATCCTTTTTAACACCCAACATTGGAGTTGATGGGATACATTTTTAAATTTATGTATGTTAAAATCTAAAACACTGGTGGACCAAGATTTTTTTGGGACAAACGCTCAAAAATATGAATGTGAATGAAATGTTTATCATTTACTTTGTGAATTTTCAAATATAAAGGTTATTTTGTAGTATTTTATAAAGGTATCTTTTATGCATTTTGTATAGTTAAAGGTGCCACTTCTCTAACTCACAAGTATGCAAGTTTGAAACCTTGGCAAGTACCAATTCTAGTTTCTTAAGATCTGAAATGAAAGTATATCTTCAATGTCACTGACTAATGGGTGAAGGAAAAATTCCCACGGAAAACTGAACTCTTATAAAAAGAAACCGGCCAAGTGCGAGTCGGTCTCGCGCAACGGGTTCTGAAGTTTGCAAGGACATTTAAGTACAGTCACAATACTGTACTACAACTGGCGGTAATGTGACATAACGGGTCAGAAGGCCATTAAGCATGCCTCTCTACATAGATGTTTTATCCACTAAAATTCCTTTGATTAGTTATATGTCATAGCTATTTTGCAGTTATGACAGTAACATTATTGTAGCGCAAAGAAGTAAATGATGACCAAACTCAACATACTTTAAACCTAAGACTGAAGATATGTAAAAAGTAGAAATTTATGATATGCTCGCACATTCAAGTTGGGTAAATAGTTTAAAAATCTATAGTCTGTACAAATTTATTTTACGAAAAAGATAAACAAAATCATAACTTATTTTGTTCTAATTTTCCTACATGCATAAATAAAATGGCATGAAATGATGATGTTTAGAGCATGAAATTGATATAAATATACCATTTCTGTGGCAGAATTAGAACAAAATAGGTTACAATTTTGTTTACATTTTTCGTATAATCAATTGGTACAGGCTATACTTGTATTTATTTATTTGTCATTGAAATAATTAACTAATGGAACTTGAAGAACATTTTGCAATTTAACAAATTACTTTTATAATAATGTACTTATCAGTGACTCAACATAGCTAACAAGTTATTAGAGCAAGCTATACACAAATGATACCTATAAATAGAACAATATTGCTAAGTATAAATGAGCTTACCAATAAATGCAGCAATGATGTTACAATATTCACATGCTGTAGGCTTGCCATACGCCTTAACATTGGCTTCACACTTCTTACAAATGGATGAAGTGTTTGACTTGCTACAAAAATGAAAAACATCACAATAATATTTTAAATCAATTATACAGCTTGTTTTTTTTTTGTATTTCTAGATTTATTCAAAACTAATCCACAGCCATCAAAACTAAATTACTGAACTAATTAATAGATTAGAGGGATAAACTTTCCTTTATGGGCCGTCGAGTTGGAGGTTCATTTTTTTTTTGTAGATAGCACTCATAAACAGAAGCCTTTTTACAAATTTTTAAGTTGCGGAGACTCACGGTTTACGAGATATAATTTTTTAAATATTCCATATGAATTGAAAAATAACACGTAATTTCATGTCATGTTAGATGTCAAATTGACGTTTTACGTTCCGTTTACGGTGGAGGTGTGTTTCATTCAATTTTATCATATTATGTCTTCAAATATAATTATATTTTCACATAGTAAATTAAAATTAAATTTAAAAAAAATATGATACGTAATTAATGTGCACTAAAAATGCGTTGTACTATGCAATTACAATGACTTTTTTACATTAAAAATAAAGATTTTATTTTACACTGAAACGGAACGTGAAGCGACGCCATTATATTAATGATGAGTGTATACATGTGCAAGAGCGAGCGAAGCGAGCTCGGAATTTTAGGGCACCCCGACTCGGATAGGTTAGGTTAGAAGGAGGTGGCGGGGTCGTAGTGAGCGAGCGAAGCGAGCGAACACCGACCCCGCCACCTCCTTCGAGGTTATTTTTTTTTTAACCACCCAGAAGTAGGAGCCCCGCGAAGCGGGGCTCCGTCGAGCTATCTTGGCAGGTAGGGTAGTGTTTAGGGCACCCCGACACGAATAAGGTAAGCCTTCGTGGTTATTTTTTTATAACTACCCAGAAGTAATTACTAATTTAAATCACGTATATCTCCGTAAGCATGAGGTTCCGCGGGGTGGTGTTGGTACAGGGGGGTAGGCACCTTCCACCCTCGCCCTCCCCTCCATAAATCTTTGGAAATTAGAGTTCAAATTGATGGAAATTAGTGTTTTAACCTAACCTAACCTCAAAACTTTAACCATGGATATCTCCATAACCGTAGGGCTCCGCGGGTTGGGGATGGGACCAGGAATATCCTCTTTACCCCCCCTCCCCCCCCTCTTCTCCCCGAACCATAAATCGACGGCCCATAAAGGAAAGTTTAACCGATTAGAGTAAGAACAGGTAGAAAAACAAATAATGCTGGCTGTTGCTATGTCAGCTGATTGTCATGTTTGGACAGTGTTAACAAGTATCAGAAAGGAAATAGGTAATGTTATTGATAGTAATTCGAACATGGATTAATACGCAATTAATGCACATGCCTTGGCAGGCGACACTGACCTTGTTTGTTGAAACTCGGAACGGCAGTACGTGCACTTGACGACTGGGAATGATCCGCGACATTCCTGAAATATCACACAACAAACGCGTCACTTACTGACGTCAAAATAACAGTTAAATATGACGCACACTCGAAATCCCGTTCGTATCAAGAAACAAAAATAAACAAAAAAATAAGCATCGGATCAATAACGTATTTTATAATAATTTTATGTGACGTATATACCTTACAAAGTTGTTCACCAGTTGATAATTCTTCGAAAGGGTGTCTTGAGAAACAACGCGAACATGCGAAAAGCGGTGTTGATGCCGTACTACTCATGGTTATTGATATCAAACAAAACTGGTTGATAGTTAAAAAATATCAAAGTAAGTTCACTGAATTAATAATCACAAAATTCCAAACGGGTAAATTAACAATTATCGAAAAATGGCTACCAAACCAGCCAATAGCAAATATGGCGAATTGGTGTTTTAATTTTTAATGCCAATGTCATTGATCTGTCAGAAGTTACAAAATAGTCGATTTTGCAGTTCGACTAGAACAAAAAATATACTTTATTATTTATGTGAAAATGTGAAAAATGGAACTAAAAAAATGTCCTTCAGAAATGGCTAACGAACATAAAACGAAATTGAGGCCAAAAAGTACTTATTAATTTCTCATAGAGTTAGTTCACATGTCAGCCACACTCGTACGAATTAACGGTTATCCTTATGTATCGTAAATTCGTTCGAACTAACGTTATCCACCATTCCACCATCTTGAAATGTAATTTTTGGTGATACCGGCCAAGGGAAAATTCTTACCCAACTACAAGTATAAATATAGCTGAATTCGAAAATACTAGATTTTATTTTCGAAATAGGAAACGAAAATGGTGATCTGCGATGCCTCTGGTGTTGTAGATATCCATCGGCCTCGATGACTACTTAAATATCTGGTGAGTTTCAGCTTGTAAGCCATCTACTAACACCCAAATGATTGTTTAATATTACATTTTATTGTTTTTAATTTTAAATTATTGTTGTGAAGAAAATGATAAATTATTCAATTGCTATTTAACATGTCATAATTTACTTAAAAAATTGGAAATTTCCATTAATTTATAACCACAAGGTTAGTTCCAGTTTTCACCACATTCATATAGATCCATGTCGACTAGTTGATGATCCTGGCAGTCGTTTGTAGTGTAGATCTTTGACAGTCATTACGGGTATAGTCCGACATGGCTATTTTTGAACGTGGCTGACAGGTGAACTAACGCTAGCCACCATCTTGAAATGTCATTTTGGTGATACCGGCCAAGGGAATATTCTTACCCAACTATTAATAAAAATATAGCGCTATTCAATAAGACTACATTTTGTCATTGAAATAGTTTAGAAAGGGCAATGATAATCTGCGATGCCTCTGGTGTTGTAGATATCCATCGGCTGCGGTGACTACTTAATAATCAGGGAGGGTTTCGGCTTATAAGCCACCTACTAACATCCAAATGTGTGTTAGATGTTTAAATATTGCATTTTATTGTTTCCAACATAAGATTATTATTAAAACGTAAATGATGAATTAATTAATTGCATGATTTACTTAAAAAATGGAAATTTCCATTAATTGGTATCATTATCACTAAAAATGACATTTCAAGATGGTGGATATCGTTAGTTCACCTGTCAGCCACGTTCATAAATAGTCATGTCGGACTATAACATCTTCTTTTATAGTCTGTATAGATTTAGCTATTGTTTTTCTTGTATTAGATCTGTGACAATCTGAATCTCTGTGTTTTGTGTTGTTTGTGCACGAATTTGGAGCGTGTTTATTTGTGATTTGTTATTAATTTATGTTAAGTTTAATGGTATTTTTATTTAATTAAGTCGTGTAGTGTTACTATTTCTATATTTCATTAAGAATGACGTTACCACCGTTTCCTTCACAAGATTTGGCTAAGCTAGTTCTTGGTATGTTGACTATTTGGCGGGAATACTGATCCCAATTAACGGTCAGGATGACTGATGTTCGCGTTCTTTGTTTCGTGTTTTAGGATATCTTGCGGAGGAGCAGCTTATGACTGCTTACGATGAGTTTCTGCAAGCAAGTCCGTACTTGGACGCTCTCAGAAACGAATATGACAGGATATTTATGACATCACTCAAGAATATTCTGGCCGAATATAGGGCTGTAAAAATATATGGTTGGTACAGGGGTGTCTCCCTGTGTACTTTATTTTTTATGAATTTATGCATTGTATGTTTGAACACCAATACTTCTCTGATGAGCTTCTGTGTCTGACCTATTCCAATGGAATATGATTATAACACGCAATTTGTGTTATGTCACAGTTATGGTAACCCACTTTAGTGTTGTTCATTGTATGGATTTTGTGATGAATGTTTGCATCCCACATCTGCCTATTAGACAGTTGCTGATTTACAAAACATGTAAGCATGGTCAGGTTGTAGTTTTGGGGCAGAAGACCATCTGTGTAACTGAGGAACACTTAATTAGACGGCTAGTGAGGATTTAATTTACTGAAAACTTTAAGCCATTGAAGTTATAAGTTTTGTAGTAAAAGGTTCCTTTTCACTATATCAGTAAAAAAGCAGTTGCAGCATGAAAAAGATTCAGGACTAACAAAGCCCTCTTTGTTTGTCATAATCAGTATTTGTTGAGTATGCCTTATCATAGATTATTCTTACTGCCTGTACACTTTTATGGGAAAACAGCTGGACTGGTTTTGGTGAAATTTGGTATAGATATGGCTGGAACCCTGAGGAAAAGGACAAAAGATACTTTTATCTGAATAAAAGAAGATTTTTTCTCAGAATGCATGTGAAACCGCAGGAGGAGCTAGTTTACTATGCCATCAAGGGGCCGTTTCTGTTCATTATGGTTCTTGCTTGTTTTATATACATTTTTAAAATACTCAAAAAATCTATTATCATCAAATTTGTTCTTACACTAGCTGTTTCTTGTGGTTTCACCCGCATCCCGAAGGAACTACTTCTCACACCCAGATAAAAAGTAGCCTATTTCTTTCTTCAGGGTCCCCTCTATCCCTGTACCAACTTTTATCTAAATTGTTTCAGTTAATCCAGTTAGTATAGATATCTAGAGTTAAAAATTAGAAGCCTCTTATTTTTTAAGATGGTCCACTGCCCATTATACAGCTTAATTTTTATCTGAAGAAGCATGATCGCTTTTGTCAAATTGTTTATCAGATTTGTTAGAAACAAAATATGTTATAAAATGCATGTTAAGATGCAGATTATTTATCGCTTTTGACCACACCCTCAATGGGGCAGAATTGGGCTTGGATTTATTGCTTAAACATTCTAATATGATGCCTGATGCCTCAGGCAGGGATTGGAGGAGGAGAGCTGAAAATTGAGATCAGTAGCATGCCATGTTTGCAGCTTATATCCAATATTGAACTGACACAGGCTGATGACGATTAATTTCATATAAATTTGTATCCAAATCACATAACATGTGAATATTTATGATGTCCATATATTTCAGTGGAAACCTGTAAACCTCTGGCATTAAGGAAGAAGGTGGTGCAATGTACTAATTTGTTAGATGTAGTCAAGTTCTTGGTGAATAATGCAGACATAAACAAATTACAAGACACCTCCATTGACAAGAGCAGGTAACCATTTTCTCATAAAATCTTCATATGTTATTGCAAATTTTTATCTTTATTAAACTACACTATTAAAGGAATAGAATCTTTCAAGGATTTTATCAAAGGATAATGATAGTGTACAGTTGAAATTTTAGGTTATAATATTGAACATTTCTTTTAAAGCAATGACTGATAAAATTCTTAGGTATATAGCATAGGTTTTAGTTTGATTTTAATGTTACTTTCCCCTTTTCAGTGTGGTCAAACAAAATACGTCAGGGAATTCTAAGCAAAATGATTGTGAGGTCTGCAACTTATCCAGTTTGTCTGGGTGTTCCTGTAAAAGTAAACAGAAATCTACTGTTAATTCTACAAGTTATGTGGAAACAAGTACCTTAGAGAACTCGGTGGAAACCACGGCTTTGGAGGATCTACCAGGTTTGTACATTCTGAATCTCTCCCTTTGATTAAATCAAATTTTAAATTCTTTTATTTTTGAAAAATGAGTTTCTATTCACTAACATATTTACTTAATTGTTATTTACAGGAAACCATGTTACAACAAGAAAAAAACATGTTAGAGTTCTTGAAAAAGAAACTACATCTGAGTCCAACTTAGGATTAAGTGAAACTATAAAGCAATCTTCAAATGTCTTGAACAGTAGTGGCAATGGACTGAACACATTAAACTCCAATACTCATTGTTCCCAAATAAAACCAAGTGACCAGTCTTCTATTCCTTTGTGCTCAATGGTAAGTTCATTATGTCATAATAATATACTAATCGAAACCATAAAATGTATAATTTATAAAGAAAATTGGGGTAGTCAGACCTTTAAAAAGTGAGTGAGTCCTTTAAGACTTATGTGTTCAATATGATCATGAAATACACAGGCTGAAGTAGAACTGATTTCTGCTTTCCTTGAGCTAAATAATATTTAAAACATCAAAAAATATACTGCAGATTGGTAGGAGGTATTATCCAACAACTGTTGATAAGGAAATGTAATTTGAATATGTAAGCATTTAAATGATCTGTTGGGTGTGTTTATCTGGTTTTTTGTCATGGTTATGTTACAACAAGAATACCACTAATTCTGTATTTTTGCATATTGGGAAGCTTTGTGCTTGGGGGCCGTACATTAATGTAGTGAGGTTCGAAAGGGGGGGAGGGGGTTTAGCAAAAACGACAAGGGGAGGAGGGATATCACGTGTATTTATTTTTTCGTCAAACGCGCGATTTCTGAACTGAAAAGCAGCATGTATTGTGACCTAATATGAGATTATACTTCTTCTACTTGTGTGAGATTATACTTTAAAGGTACGATTCTACAAATTTTATGATTATTTGTAGGTAGATTTAGTCTTAACCTCACCATGTATCACGAGGGGGGGAGGGGTTAAAAATCCTTAAAACACATCATGTGATTAATGGATTGCACCTTGGCCAGTAGGAGGCAAAAATGCATACAATTCTTTTGCTTTGAAGTGCCCAACTTATACAGATAGTTAACTAGCCCAACACATTACATATTAATTTTGTATACCTGTAATACTTGTCAAGTAAATAACTTGAGATAATTCATTTTGTAATTGCCTAGTAAAATAGTCAGAAAACAATTCTGTCTACTTCAGATAAAAATAAAGCAAACTCTTGCATTTAAAATATCAGTGGTATTTATCATTGCAGACAAAATCTGCTGAAACACCAGAATGCAGGGAAAAGATTGAAGAATTTAATACAATCCTCAAGAAAGTTTGTAAGAATAAGTCACAAGCTGACACAAGGGTTTTTAGTTTACCCCAGCCTGAAAATCTTAACAAAAGTATACCTAATGCCAGCTCATTTCAAGACTTTGCATCTGGAGTTGGTGGTATGTATAATACGGTTATATTGTCGTTGCACGTGCAATGCCGCGAAAGAGCAGTTTGTAAATACCGCGTCTCTGATTTTTCACAATATTGCAGGAGGCAGAGAAAACTTAATATTTTAGCCATTTAACTGTAATTTTACCGACTAAACTTTATAGCAACTCCTTTGTGTCAACTTAATTGTACTATTGCTCTTTCGTTACTGCGGTTTTGCACGCGCAACGACGATATGTTATTGTTCTATTTTTGCTGGTGTATTCTAAATAATTTGTCATCCTTACAGTTCATGAAAATCGAAATGTTCCTGTACCAGATTCAAGCACATCGGAGAACTCAATTGCTATGTAAGTTCATTTGGATATTTAAAATTTCAACTTAATTAACATTCCTTATTACAAAATCATTATTAGCAATCTTAGTATTAGGCTTGTCTTTACAAATGCGAACAAAATAAATTAAACTTGCAGATGTGCAATGAAGTTCTTTAACTTTTTATATTTTCAGGCCTTCAGTAGCTAGCAATCCAAATACAGATCTCAGTAATCATTTGAATGAGGTAGCGAAAAGTGGCAACGACTTAGAATATCAACAATATAACAACTATCCATATCCTAAAATTAAACCTAAATGCAAGGATCAAAAAATTAAAATACTTTCGGACGTTAAAGTGGACAAGCCGTTTCCAGCAATAACTAATGCTACTTCAACACCATTGATGCAAACTATTGTTATAAATGGTACACCGGCTTATAAACAAAAACTTCCTGCAGTAAGCAATAACTACACAAAAGATGAAATCATGGCAATGCCCACCATCATAGTTGTGCCAGCATCAGGTAAGCTTACGAAGTCTATTTAAGTAATTACATAACTTATATGAGTGTTTTCTAAGTTTTATTGGTTCATTATTTATTTCAGGTCCTCCACCGCATTTGTCTCAGTCGAAACCTGTACTGGCACAAAAGTTACAAAAAGCGAAGACAAAATCTGTTTCGTCGGCAAAATTACTTGGACCTCTCGTAATAGATATTTCGTCCAGTAGTGGAACAGATAGTAGTAGACTTAGCTGTGGGCAAACTAAATCTACTGATCAGCCGAATTTAGACCCACAAAAACTTGGGAATGAACCTGGTTTAGTAAAAACTGTTGATATCATAAAAAATGCATCTGTTCCTAAAGATAATGTCATAGCTGGTTCTTTTCAAACTACTACTCCTCAAGGTTTACCGCCCGTAAGGAAGTCATCTTCCACACCTCGCCGAAATTCTCACATCAGGGTATTGGACTTCACGACTCCAAGAAGAATATTACACGAGACTATAAACGAAGTGGTTCCAAACGAAGCTAATGAGAATAAGCCTGTTGAAATTGTTGTTACTGGGAGCCCGAATTTAATATTTCCAGATACAAGAAATAATGTCAACGATATTGTTGATATGAGTACTATAAAAGTTCATAAAATAGAAACCAGTCATTACAATAACTTAACAAAAGATAGTGATAATAAACCTATTATAAAAAAGAAAAGTAATTGGGATGCTGATTTGCGTGCACTTGCCACAATGACCGAACAAAATAACCCACCTTCAAGGCCCAAACCTAAACCTAAAAAACCCAAAAATAAAAAAACTGTAGACATTCAATCTGAAAAAGGTAAAAAAACTGATAAAGCCTCGGATACAGCGGATGAAAGTGAAGAAAAAAAACCGAGAAGTAAAAGAAAATTATCTCCTAAACCCAAGAAATCAAAGAAAAGGCGCAAACTGGAAGAGGAGGAAGAACAGTATGCGCAATCAATTAATAATACGGAAAGTAATGTTTCTGTTAAACCAACATTCAATGTTGTGGCAGCACAAAGTTACACCGAACCAGAAATTAATAAGAATACTGAAACCAACCAAAATCAAAACAAATCTAATAATGAAGAAATTAATGATACTCCCGAAGCAGAGAGATTATGCTTGCATAATGAAATTGGTGCGAGATTAAATATATCAGAATTTCTTGAAACTCCTTATAAACAAGTTCTCTATGATATACAAATGGAAACGCCGAAATTTTTAGGTTCGGTTTTGCCTGATGAACCTATATCAGACATTAAAATTATGAGTATTCCAACGCCACGCTTCTTTGATACTCCAAAACCTGCGCTCGCTACGCCATCTTCATATTCATCGCGACCAACGGATTATTCTAGCGGCGGGTCTTACTATAAGCCAGATGAGCAAGATTACCTGCGAATCGCGGACATAGAATGTCCAGTAACATCATCAAAGGAGGAACCACATGTGGAAATACCCAAAGAACCTGTATGTGACAATAAGAAGAGCTCTAGACCAGTAAGAAAGTGTACGAAAAATGTGTCATATGTAAATAGTGGTAATAATAAAACTAAAGAGAAAATAATCGACGAAAAACTAGACAAAATAGAGATTGCCTCTTCTTGTAGTGATTCTACAAGCGCGAATAGTTCTTTTGAGAATAAACAGGTTAACGTAAAAACGCCAAAAACTAATAAACTTAAATTAATTTCTAAATCGGAAACTAAGAAAAAATTAGAATCAAGCAAAAAACGAAAAATATCTCCAACGAAAAAAGACAAGTCAAACTCTTTTATGAAAATTAAACCAAGGCGTTCAACCCCAACAAAAGAAAATACAAACAAAAGAACAAGAAGGAAAACAGACATGTATTCCCAAAATAATTCATCTAAATCCCAAACAAAAAAGAAACCAGCAACAAAAGAAAAGAATGTGCATATCACCCCCATACAAACTTCTGCTCCGACGAAATCACGTCGAAAATCATCAACGCCTAGAAAACTTCATTGTACTAAAACATTTAATTCTGAAAGTTCTGGTCACGAATCTCCGGATGTTCACGCCACTGTTAAACACAACGTACCGCAAGATCAGACTACTGCTTCAGTCGTATCATCACAGGATTCTGACACAGAGCAGATAGCGCTGAGATGGTCCGATGACGGTTCCCAAGATGGTAAACCAAAAGAAACAGAGAGTGAAGATATATTAAAAATTAAACAATATATTGAAACCACCATTAATAGTAAACATGATGTCGGAACTTTGCAGGTAGATTTAATCAAAAGAGGATTTGACGCTGAAACTGCAAAAATTATAGAAAGAGATTTACTGGATCCGCCTAATGCAGAAGCATCCAGTCACACTCATGTTGAGGCTATTGAATCAAAGAAAGATGAAAATATATTAGATAAGAGTGTTGACACAGACACGAGTGTCACGAATCAATTACAAATAGTACAAGATGCAGAATCAGATGACGAATTTGAATTATCTGTGTATGAATGTCACGAAGACAGTCACAATTATATTAAATGTAATAGTGACGCCAAAGATAGAGGAAACCAACAGCCTACCAAGTTAAAAGATAAGTTTAGTATGGAAGTGTGCATAGATGATGGAGTAGCGATTAGATTAAGAGCAACAAATTTTAATGTTTTATTTAATAATGATCCAATGAACAATGAAGAAGAATTGGGATATAGTTTCAGGGAAACAGAAGTAGCTGTAAGTTCAATATCAAATATGGAAAAATTATACACCCCAATGAAAGATCACAAAATGCAGTGCTACGAAATATTTGATTCTACCCTCACAAGTTTGGATACTCCATTAAAGGTGACCAGTCCAAGCAATAAAGAACGAACAATTACTGAGATAGAAATAGTATTAGAAGAAGAAAAAGTAGATGGTAAGGATAAAAATGACATTAAGAAAAGAAAAAGGTTACAAGGTAGTAATAGCTCCGAAGACACTTTAAATGAAAGCAAGAAAACAAAACCAGAAGCTCAGTATTTGTTTAATTCTACAAATATTCAGAATATTGATATTGAATCAGTACTGAAGAAACTCCACGGGCCCTAGTGAACATGTCATCGTGGTTGTAGTAAGTTTACTGTTATGAACTTTCGGACAAGTTTTCGTATAAATTGGACAGTGTTATGAAAGTAATTTATATGTGTTAGACACATATCTACAGAAATAAGTTAATTCTGATTGTACATTATAATTTTATGTAAATATTTTTGTGCTAGACACAACTTTGACCATTGTTAATTAAAAAGTATTATTTAAGTACATCAATTAAGTTTGTTTTATTTTTGATCAAACATTCATGTTAAATTCGGCTATGAGCCGTTTGTTTACTTCCTAAAATGTGAGTTATCGATAAATAAATAGAGGATAGATTATCTTACTAATTAATCAATTATACGTCTGACGAATGAATGTGGCTAATTTACCGGTTGGATCGCCGCCACCGGTGTGAGCCGCGTGCAATTATTATGTTATTCAGTTTAATTAGATATCACAATTAGAGGCTATCGTGACACTGCTGTCGGTGCGAACCATCCATTATGAATGCTAATTTGAACCGTTAGCTCCGACGTACCGGCGCAAGCGCATTCTATGTAAAAGTGCATCTTGCCACGAATTAGGTAGACGTATAATTTGGTATGCTAAGATATTTAATAATGATTCGTGTGAAATCCGAAGCAAAAAATTAAAAGTGAATTTAAAATAACCAGGTGCTATTATTATTACGTCTTTGCTTTCTGTAAATGATGGGGTTGAGGAGGAGGACAAAGACAACACCATCACAAAATATCCTTTATTTCGCACATCGTGAGCTTAGGTAAGTATGTAGGTAATTGGTAGAAATTGCCAGCTTATGAATAAATACAGCAGCATATCCATCATGTGCAATGTTCTTTAACAGTCGGGTGTTTGAGAAATCTTGATATTTCAAGGATTTTACAGTGGCAAAACGGCTGCCCAGGGTCGATCTCTGCGCTACTTACGTACTAGCACAAATAATAATATCCATCCATTAGGCTACCTGATAAACATTTTACTGAAAATATGTACCTACCTCTATTCGAAAAGCTAAATGCAGTTATGTTGGAAAGAAGAAGCATAGGTACTTACATACTTATAAATATACCTATATAGGTAGGGTAAGTCGTGGTGGCCTAGAGGTTAAGGCACCTGCTTCTCGTGTACGAGTGTGCGGGTTCGGAACCTGGCAAGCACCAATGTGACTTTTCTAAAAAGTTACATGTACCTACTTTCTAAGTATATCTTAGATGTCACTGACTAATGGTGAAGGAAAACATCGTGAGGAAACCTGGACTTAATAAGTCTGAAATCGCCAATCCGCCTTGAGCAAGCGTGGTGATTAATGCTCATACCTTCTCTGTATGAGAAGACGCCTGTGCCCAGCAGTGGGACAATATATAGGCTGATGATGATATAGGTAGGCTACATTACCTACATAACACTCCTTACATTGGTATTTTTTTGTGAGTTTTCAGCTCGTAGTCAGGTATCTAAACGCTTTCTCTCATTATTATTCAATGTTCTCTAAATCTAGAGTTAAGTTTTTCCAGGATTACTTATACTTTTGTGAATGAAATTAATATGTCTCAAAGATAGACCAAAAATTGCATACTTTTCACGCATCTGAAGTACGTAGGCATCTTCTCGTACGTTTTCCTGTTTTTTAATAAACTCTATAACACATAACACTTATAAAAATCCTAATGTTAAGTAGGTACTAGGTACCCACCTAGGTCCTAGGTATATGAAAAAACTAAAGGCATAGGCAGTGTTTCTTCTATTAAAGTTTTATTTAACTTTGTCCTTCTTAAGCCGAATAAGATAACACAGGCACTACTATTTGAAAGTGGCATCGCTCTTAGGACATAACCAAGGATAACATAAAACACAGTAATGGCGGCAATATAACTTGACATAACCTAGACCAAAATATACTGCAGTGTCGGTACTCACAATCCGCTAGTGTACGCGGCACCGGGTAGGGGTGTTTGAGAAGTGGGTCACGGGTACAGCTCCTGACACAAATAGCTACGTCGCATCTCACCACGTGGCCTCGTGCCTCTCAAATGCTGTCAATGTGCAAACGTACCCATGTACTTGAGTGGGGGTGGTATACATACTCGTACGTACCTACATGAGCTTATATAAGCTTAGATAAGTATTTACATTGGTTAGGTATTTTACTATAGGTAAATTAAACCAGTTACCGCTTTGTATGCAGCGTCCATGTCTTTAAATACTTGCCGTCGTACGGTGTTACCTAACAGCTAAACCTGTTTAAAAAAAATTAGGTAAACTTACCAAGACAAAGAAAAACCCTCGGTAGATACCACCTACTCACGTACCTAAGGTATTACGGTAAGGTACTAAACATAATTAATATAGTCAGTGTATTTTAATGTTCACAATAAAACAAATTACAAAATTAAATATATGTACTATTTCTTATTCACATATTCATCCAATCAGTAGTTTTTTAATACCTGTCTATTATCTCTACAATCCATATGCTTTTTCGTAACATAACTTTATGTTTATTAATAAAGATTATGCTCTGTAATTTATAAAACTTACTGTATTATTTCTAGGGAAAACCTACCTGGCTTGAACATCAAACAACGTATTCCCTAGAAATAATAATTCGTATCAATTTCAATTTTATACTGTGAGAGAAAGCCATAATAAAGTTGGTGCAAGGGGGTGGTGTCGTGAATTTAGTGACGGCTAGTAATTCTGCAGGCAGTTCGGGTATAAATGATTGCGGGTGATTTTACACCACCCACCACCCTGATGTCTGTCCCTCCCCAACCCTCAACCCCAAAGTGCAGCTCCGACGCGACGTCGCTCCGGACAATCTGCGTGCTCTGCTTATTTTCACCAGTAATTCCTTTTGCGGAAATTGCCTTTATAAAGAACAGAGAATTTAGTTTTGTGAAAACCGAGATAAAAGGAATTGAATGTGCCATGAATTAAGTAGGTGTTTTTGATGAGGTTTGTTGGTTGGGTATGATATCAAAGCCTTATTGAAAACTAGCTGTTTCCCGCGGTTTCACCCGCATCCCGAGGGAACTACTTAGCGCACCCGGGTAAAAAGTAGCCTATGTTGTTCCTCAGGGTCTATTCTATCTCTGTACCAAATTTCATTTATATCGGTCCAGTAGTTTTGGCGTGAAAGCGTAACAGACAGACAGACAGACAGAGTTACTTTCGCATTTATAATATTAGTAAGGATAAACAACAAAAAAATCCTATCCACATCGACGTAACATAATTTTAAAATATATTAATGATTTTGAATATTGATTTTGTATTTCTTTTTAAATATTTACAAATTAATAAAACATGTCTGTTTGTCAATCTAATGTTAAATTAAAAGCTTTGTAAGTACTAAATGCACAAAAACGTTTACACGGTATCTCTATATTACATTTTAATTTTCCGGGTAACCTCCGAAACTAGTGGACCTATTTTGATGGGAATTCACTGGCAGATAGCTGATAATAATATCAAAGAGAGGTTTCCGCGTCGAAAAACAAACAAAACCTTTGAAGTATACAATGTGCGCAGATGTAAGTCAGTCTGTATCTGTTACGCTTTCAGGGTAAGAATAAATCGATTTACAGAGAGTAAATCCAAAAACTGGTAGTTTTATAATAAAAAACTAATGAATAAAAATTATAAACAATGCGAAATACAGAGCACAGAGCAGATATAAGTAGGTACAAGTTAGACACTAAAACAAAGAGGCACCTTTGTAGCAACGACTTACGAATGCAGGAGAACCTACCCACAGACGGTGGTTAAGGTGCCTTACTTATATGCACTTATTATTGTACATTAATCTAGGTACCAAATGAGTGTCTCTAGAGGTACTGGTACCGAAAACTTAATAGAATATAGAGTATCGTATATAAATTATACCAACCTAACGATAAACCGATTTTAATCTTCTCAAGTAGATACATACATAATATATTATTTACATTTATATACTGCGTGTGGTATGAAACGCAATTGATCTTGGTTCATGCTCTACCTGCGCCGAATTTCCTATCTTTAACCATCATTTTATCACGTCTCTGCATTTTCTGTCACCTAAGTATACGAGAGTCAACCCTACATTATGCAGGTTTACTAATACTTCTATCAATTTGCAGTCTTAGAAATGCTGAGTAATTTGTTTACAGTTCTCCAAGGTTAAATAAAATAGATACATATCTTCTATAAGCAAGTGCGCGAGGTTCCGATGTACGGGCGGGCTCAGAGCCAACTGGGTCGAGCTTTCTGTAATTTTCAGCTACTTGTGCTACTCTGCTAACAATAATGCTAGATGCAATATGATTCGTTTTATCAGATTGTTTTTTTGAAATGACTTGCAGTTTCTTTGTTCCCGATAACTTTAGTTTCAACCAGTAAGATAAATGTTTCGATATTTGAAGCAGTTTGGCACAGGAGCTTTGTTTCCGCTGGCCACCAGTACCTACGTCGAGGCGACATCGTAAGTGCCAAGTATTACCTTAAGTGTGTCAATTGGTGGCTCGATGTGCGTGGCTCCCCTCCCACCCTTTTGGGAGGTAGAGCGTGGGGTAGGTCGTCGGATCGATACCCGACGTCTGGCCCACGACCTCGCCTTTCTTACCACCTTCCTAAATACTAATTACGTGCTTTGACACAGCCTGCACCGGCTCGTGCCGAATGAAAAGAGCTATGGATGGCAACGTGAGCGTTATTAACGTTACCGCGCTGTTTTGACGTGTTTGTTTTTGGTAACGTTGATGATATGTTTACGTGTTGAATGTGCACTCCATTTTGGTCTAGCAAGTTAGCTTTATTGTGAGACACTATGTACATATACTTTCATAAGTAAAATGGAAGGAAATCTTCCCAGCTTAGCTAACCAACTATTTGTGAAAAAGTTGAACTATATATTCCAGATTTTAAAATATTTCCTATTTAATTATAGCATAATAATTCCTATAAAAAATTGTTATAGGATTAATGATACTTAAGAATTGATATTACCTGTTTGGTTTTTAATAACTCGTTTTTAGAGAGGTAGTTTTCAGAGGCGCACTACCCACCGACCGCTTTTCTGAGCCGCATGATATAAAGGAAACAAGATTAAAAATGTATTCCCTACACGTGGGCCATAATGCGATTTATCGGTGCAGGGGCATGTCGTGACTGGGGTAGGTACTTTAACAAAATACGAGTATGTGCAGTAGTTAGGTGGATGTCATTGTACGTAGGAACAAGGATAGTGTTCTAAGATAAAACTATCTTAAGTGTTTATATGCTTAGTTTGTTTCAGGAACTTTTATTAAAGAGGAAGATAGAAGTGTCATATTATGGTACCTAACCTTCTACTCAATGCGGATAAGTAAAAATGTTTCAGTATCTAACATAAAAGCAACATTAATGCACATAACCAGAATTTCGAATGAAGTGAAGTAAATGCAACGGACGTAAATGCTTGCAAAACATGGTGAGATTTCAAGAGAAATCAATAGCTACCATATAGGTATGTATTAAATAAAATGGAGACGAAATTCATTACCATTATATGCAGCGGCAGTGCGGTTTCGTCCAGAAACTCGATGCATCTTTGGGTGTGAGCGAGACACTTGCCACCCCGCACTTTCGGCAGCCCCCAGCCCCCACTGGGAGGGGGGTAATGGACGCACGAGGCTCCTCGGCCGTGCTGCGCTCACTCTTTATACCCGGCCCCGCTTGCACGCGTGCACTTGCTAGTTTCTTTGACGTCCCTTTGTTGTGGATTCCAATTTTGGAACAGCAAAATGTTGCCGATATTGCCTTTAATTTATTGCTGTATCGATGTAAGAATTTGATGTTCCTGCACGTTATGAATTTTCAGCATTTGGGAATTTTTTTTTTTTGTTTTGTTGCCAGCTTTTACTTTCAGTACGATAAAAATACTGTTTCTTTGCTATTGTTTAATTTTCCTAGTGGAACACTAGGTATTCTCGTGTACTTTATTAAATATAATCCTAAATTAGTTATTTCTACTTGCGTTCTTATAAGGCAGCGCGTTTAATCATGCAAATTTTCCGAGATGGGTGGGAGAGCGCCCTCTACAACTGAAACTGAAACTTGAACAACCACCCTCCTCGAAGGTCGTTCAAAGTTCTTAGAAGAAATGAATCTGCTGCACTAAAACACTTTCATTTTGTATTACGTTTTGTAATATTATTATGATACGAGAAATTTCCATTTTCGTTGTAATACTAGGTAAATACAAAGCAGGTGGTTTCTACGTTGGAAACAGGTAATTTGTTAGAATAACAAGTTGACAGGCTAAACACTTATATGGAACCTTGTATATACTTTAGTATATATATCTTAACGACCTTTTTGCGTAGTTACATAAAATGGTTCATTGGTGAAATTGGGTTGGGCGCCAATAATGACTTGAGGTACAAATAAACAAATAATTACCCGACATGTTAATGCGAAACAGCATAAATAATTAGCGATGCCCAATATTTATCGAGAGCAAAACATTTTAATTATCGC
The DNA here is from genome assembly GCA_963891755.1 of Pyrrhia umbra. Taxonomy (NCBI): domain Eukaryota; kingdom Metazoa; phylum Arthropoda; class Insecta; order Lepidoptera; family Noctuidae; genus Pyrrhia; species Pyrrhia umbra. The sequence goes on from OY982924.1 coordinate 6,855,922, forward strand.
GGCGCATGATGAGGTCTGCATGAAAGGGCATACTGGGTGGGTGCACTATCGATCTCCTTTGAATTAGTGTGCGGATCGGTCGTCGTCTTTGTGTGGCGGCCGTCCTCGGTCCAAACAGACCAAAACAAGTGAGCCTCCCCACGAGCCTCGCCCGAACCCACCGCGCAAACGATGCTTGTCGCTACCTTGTTCCGATAGTCTCGTGGTACGGGGAAACTCCCAATTTATTTCATATACTTATACCTAATAATAATTGCTTTTCGCAGGCTTTGCTATAGCTTTATATACTTACTAATTATTCGATAAGGTACGTTTAACTATTATTACAGGAGGCTATATTTCATCAGCATTTGCAGTTTTCGTAGTATCATTAAAGGAATTAAAAAAAAAAATCCTAGGTAATACGCCGGATATGGAAAATGTATATTTCGCAAGATCGCTAGTACCGCTAGGTACGATACTTCTGCTATTTACGGTGTATGACTTCTGAGGAGATCACAAAAGTAGGTATATAAACCTGAAATTTTGCTTTAACTTTAAAGAAAAATGATAGAATTCAGCATTGGTCGCCAGGAAATTAATACACATTCTATTAGACATACAACACTGAAGTTCTTGTTTTGCAAAAACTTTCAAGATGATTAGATTATGTACACACATTCCGTATGTTAGCACCAAAGATTCTCATAATAGGAAGGTACTGGTACAGGAACTTCCTGCACTATTTCCGTAAGAATAAAATGTCATTGCTTTTTATCTAGCTTTGGACGTCGGTACCGATTTCCTCTCTGATATGCCAGTCAACAGTTAATTTCCGAAGGTACGCACCTTCTCCTTTCTTTTCAAACGTTTAGAGCCTTTGATTATACAGATAAAACTTCTAGTTTTTCTATAGAACTCTTGCAGGGTGCTTCTAACAGCATTTGATCTGCTTAACCGGATTATAAACAAGTACATAGGAATTTACTGTCACAGTTACAGTTCAATTTACAGTGATTTTGCAGTGTATATTATTTTGTAAAAATGATTTTATTTTTCACTAGCTTCTGCCAGCGACTTCGTCCGCGTGGAATAGTGGTGCTCCGCTCCTATTGGTCTTAGCGTGATGATATATAGCCTATAGCCTTCCTCGATAAATGGACTATCTAACACTGAAAGAATTGTTTAAATCGGACCAGCGGTTCCTGAGATTAGCGCGTTTAAACAAAATGACAACATTTCCCTTCACTGCTCTGCTCCTGTTGATTGTAGCGTGATGAAAAGTATACTATAACCATCTCAGGAGTATGACAAATAATTGTACCAGTTTCGTTAAAATCCGTCGAGTAGTTTTTGTTTCTATAGAGTTTATACAGACAGACAGACAGACAGACAGACAGACAGACAGACAAAAATTTTACTGATTGCATTTTTGGCATCAGTATCGATCCCTAATCACCCCCTGATAGTTATTTTGGAAATATATTTCATGTACAGAATTGACCTCTACAGATTTATTATAAGTATAGAAGATTAGGTTACTTAAAAACATCGTCAGCGTTTGTTGACGACTACTTTTGGGAGAGTTTTTCTGAGGGAAGAGTTTCGTTTTAGCGAACTTCTTAATTTGAAAAGCCGGTAATTTCATTATAGTAAACAAAGTCCGTACCACAATGTATAGTCACAATAATATAGGTAGCAATACACAAGTGCATAGTAATACCTATATAACTGTGAGGTATATAACCGAATACATTTGTGTCGTCATTTCGCACGTGCGATATAGTCGTAATTCGTCGTCGTACCGTTCCCGTGTGCCACGTTGTAGTTACACCAATTTACTTGTACAAATATGTATAATTCTGGCTGCTACAGATGCGACTATGAGATTACTCATTGTTCTAATACGTTGTTAATTGGTGTGCTCTTGATAAAATGTTTGTTTTATGGCGGTAGACGATGTACCTGTCTCGGCGACAGGCTAATATGGTTTTTTTCCGAGAAATATAAAGAATATAAAAATCTTTTTGTTTAAAACACTTACAAGTTGGCTACTTTCTAAAGTGTAATTTTGTCGTGATTCAGGTAAAGAAAAAGTTGTATCGGTAAATTGCAATATTCAACGCTCCACTGATTAATACTTACTTACTGTATAATAAACAGCTATGGTACCTTTATCCAATGTAAAGTTAAACAAAGTATATAATTATGTAACGGAAAGAGCCGTGCCACACAGCGTCCATCTATTGAATTAGTAAAGTCTGTCAAAGTGCATCGCCGAGGCACAAAGGTCGTTGCGTGGGAAATAGAGGGTGATGGGGGCGGCCACCCGACCCCCCCTTCCGTCGGTCTCGTGGGCTTGCACCAAGTTAGCTACGGCTCCAGAAATTTGTTATGACGCATCCCAATGCGTCAAAGACAAGATATATTTTGTTTGAGTTAAGAATATTTGAGTCTTTGTAGTTATATGACTTTGTATTCGTGCAATATTGGCAGTTATCAACAAAATTTGGTGTGTTATAATTATTTATCCGTTTTATATTTTCACCAACGCTCATTAGTCCCTCTTAGAAAATTATCTTGAATTCTCTGGTGTATTAAAGAAGAAAGGCTTTAATTGGGCGAATAATCTACTGGAAGATAATGATAAAATGACTTATCTTTATTAAGAATTTTAGTTAATTTAGTAATTGGTTAATGTAGTGCTTACTCTCCTTAAAATTGAGTGCTATGGTGTAAATATTAAAATACGAACAGTTTTAGTACATTAACTTAGTACTTTCCCTTTCATGCAAGTGCATTACATTTATGGATGTGTTGTTCTTTTGACTTATGTCCTAATAAATATTGATCAAGTGACAACAAACTAGGTGCTCACACAAAAAAATATGTCTGTTCTGTTTACTGGTCCTCGTATATTTCGATTAATGTACCTGTTTGTACTAACATTAACTTACAATTTAAAAATAGAATATGAATGAGAAGTCAACATAGTAGTATGTCATATGTTACCATACATAAGTATGGCTATAATCATTTATGTTTACTGGAAGCGCACAAAAAGGTAGAGAGCGGTTATTTTCAAAGCGTTGCGTGTGAACGGGGGTGACGCATGGCTGTAGTCTGAAGTCTAGACATTATATTATTATAAGTGATGCTAGAGGGCGCGCCTCATTGCACCGCAGCTGTTGACTTGTTTACCACATTAACACGAACCACTAATTAATCCCTTATCACTATTGTTCTTAATAAACGTACCAAGTACCTAATAATTTGCAATCAATTTGTAATTAAAGGTTTATAATCGCACACCTCATTTATCAGTTTCACATCTTTCTGTTGAAGCTTATAGTTTTTGCTGTCTTTGTGACAGTTTTTGCGTAGTATGCAAGTAGCCGCCGTTGTTGGTTAAACGTGTCAAACAAAAAGTGTTTTTGTGTTTTGCACAAAAGAGTTCAGTGATCCCTCTTTAGTTTAGCACCTATTCCGTATTGTTCGGTATACGTAACATCGTCTGCTTAGTATTGTTGAGTTGACAGGGCAATGACGTTGGCGGTTCGGTGCAGCGGTTCGTGCCCCCCCTCGTCTCCACCCCTGAGCCCCCTCGTAGCCGACGGTCGACGCTCTCTAAAAGGAAAAAGGAAGCTAAAGGATAATCTATCACGCCCGAGGCCCGACTCGATAAAAATGAACGATTATAACACACTCACAATCGATGGTTTCAGAACAGTAGTAGTGATTAGTAATGTTGTTTGTCAAAGCGTCCTTTGTTTGACGGCACTTTGATTGCATTGATTAGCACCCAAGTGAAATGGGAATTTTAGATGTTAGCTTAACATAGTTTCTCCTTTGTCTCTTCTTTACATTTGTTATGCCTACTAACATGCGTCTACAATAGCTTTGAGGTACCTGCAGTTTTCCAACGTTCACATTTTTATAACAATTATCGTCTATGAATATTAGGGATGGAATCGAGTACATTACTCTTTGACCTGCGCAAGTTAAGGTGTACTAAGTTCAGAAGGGTGCATGCGAATTCGGCGCCGGCACGTCGAGTTCAACGGCCGGACGTAGACCTGGAGCTACGCCGTAGACCAGTAGCTCCCGTGTGGACTACACACGATTAAACCTCATCGTAAACACGCTGATTTTGTGTGACATACCCTTTGTGTTTAGGATGTAGCGACAGTAAAGAATGAAACAAAGAATTTTAGATACCTACAATTTTATTGGAAAGTTCGAAAGGTTTTAGTCTGTTTTTCTTATAAACCCACTTTAAAAAGGTATCTATAGGAGGTTCTGTATTTAAATGTAGACGTTTTGAATATTAAGATGAGACAACTTATTCCTATAATATTATTAATTGGGTGGGCTGTAAAATTATATTGAATAAAGTTATAATTAATACACGAGACATAAGAATGAAACAGTTCTTGGCTGTCATTGAACTGTCCACTTTTAGTTTTAGGCCACTTTTTTCACATGATTTTTTGACAACGATTAAGATGATTTATACATAATTGAAACATAAAATGATGTCGATTCTCGCAAGGATGTTATGACGTTATAGGTTATTACTTGAAAAAGATTTTTCTATGGGTACTGTGGCATTGGCTCAAAACTTTAGCACTTTCTCACTGTAACTTATTAGTTAGTGTTGTCAAGTGAAAGTGCAGCGTGTTTATGAATATTCAGCCATGATAGCTGCCACTTTTTTTCCTTCTTTATCTGTTGATAAGAAATCTTGAGGTTTTGAAATAGAGTCCGTTTTTCGGTATTTATTCGTAGATTTTAAAGCGATATGTTTGAATACCTTCTAGAATACTGTCTGTCAGGTGTTTTATTTAAAGTTTAGTTGCCAGACACTTGGAATTTCTCTTGTATCGTGGCTCTGTTTACAAACATACATTATACAAGAACAAACACCCACACCCGGGACAATTTTAGTTGTCTCATGTGGGAATCAAACCCGCGACACGCAGCGCAGCAGCCAATTGCTAAACGTGCCGTCTTGATTTTATGCCTTCTTTATAACATGATCCACTGCTGGAGTTTTTTTTTCTTCGATTGGGAAATCATCAAATGACCCCACCCGCCGTGGGTGGGGCGGAAGGGAGTGTCAGGCTCTACTGACTAAAATCCATCCATGTTCCTTCCTCAGCCCTTTGCATTCCGGGGGCGCGGTATCTCTTTCGAACGTCCCGTAGCCCCGGCAGGACTGCTGGTGTTCTGGGTGTAAGTCTCCTCGTGGGATACATAACCTTTCTTCTATTTATTAAATAATATTGCTTGTCATCGGAACCCTAAAAAACTTTACAGAATGTGTGTGTGTATTTCTGGTAAGCTAAAAATGTTCATAGGCTACAAATCCTTGGGCTATTTGCAGGGGTTCGTATTGAAAACAATCTGTGGACTGGTTAAGAAAAAGTCTTATGCGTCCAAATCATAAGAATATCTATAAAACTAAGTGCGAGGTGGCAATAGATTTTGTATTTGTGTAAAAAAGGAAAAAAACAATACCAAAAAACATTTCCTACCCACATATTTATCTATCATACAATAGTAATTATTAGTAGTCCTCGAGACAGCATTAGTAGTGCATCTCAACTAGTTTCTATTCAACGCCAGACGGCATATAGCAAAAAATGAATTGCTATATAAAAAACTCCAAAAAAGATGTCGGGCTAGTGATCGCTTCTTAATGCCATCGGAAATAATACCAGTTTGATTAATTTATTGAACCAGACGATGCATAACCAAGTTGGCGTTTTATTTGCATTTAGCCTTTTTGTCAAGTTTAGCATTAATTGAAAACGGTCCAGTCTTTAAATATTACCAGTTTCTTAGAATTATACGTTACAACTTTCTCTAATGGTTATTTTTAGACGCAGATTTTTTCATTTACCTAAGTAGGAATCTACTTACTTTAGGCATTGACTTCAAGTAGGCACCTACTTTAAGTACAAGTTATCTATTTAAATTATTTAACTAACCATTGTTACGCGCTGGTGCGTTTTGAGTGAAAGTATACCAATCTGTCTATCTGGTCGTACACTGTGGTTGTTAAACCGCTTGTAACGGATTTCATTTAAATTTGGCGCAGAGCTTTAACGTAAACTGGAGGGAGAACATAAGATAACTTTTAACAGAGTACAAACTACAGTACCCAATAGTACTAATACCTCTCTGTGAAGGAGCCTGTCTATTTCAGCGGTCAAGGATGTACCTTGACCGCTGAAATAGTTACGGTGGTAGTACTTCTGTACTACCCCGAGCAGCATGATGTGTTCCGCTTTAAAAGGTACTTATAATTTACGTACAAACATATTTCGATTTGATAACGCAACTGCTATACTACTATCTTTGTTATAGTGGATGTTCATAGCCGAATGTGACCATCATCACTTTGCTATTAAAACAAAGATTGAAATAATCTTTGTAGCATGAATAAAACTCTGTAAAAAACTTTCCACAAAGATCTACCTCAGCTAAAGCTACCCATACACGATCATAATGCATATCGCACGTTCCACGGTTACGAGAAATATAAAATATTTTAATTTTAATAGTAAGGAAGCCAGAGAGCAATGCTTTGGATAGTTCATAAAACTAGTCGTGTGTCCCAAGTTTATGATCATCGCTGCGACGGCCGTATTTGAAGATGGATAGTCTGGACAGTTTTGCATAGGATATATGTATATAGTTATTGTGGAACGAAGCCTGGTTATGACTGGAATGAATGAAAGAAAATTTACCGTTGTAAAAGTAATTTTGCGACGTTACTTGTTATTGCTAAGCAATAATTCATCAGTTTTATTTTCGTAATTATCATGTTTGCGTGAAACCATGTTCTCTGATATTCCATTGTTGGTATTGTGCGGATGCCTGTATTAATTAGTTGTTGTCTTTCAAAGGTATTTAGTTTGATGCTAAGAAGTTCTCGGAGGGAGCATCTATACGCTTTTTCAAGCTTATAAAAAAGTTCAGTTGTTGTAAACTTAGCTACATGGCGGTTTCAGCTGAAGATAACAAGAAGTGGTCGTCTTGTTCTTCTAAATAAGATAAGGTCGACTGCGCACTCTCGTGCCACGTCCTAGGTTGTTTTGACTTTACACAGTATCTTATTCTAGTTAACAGATTTTAGCCCTCCTAAACCTAAATTGGGAGCGCTCAGATTAATTTATTTTTATCTACGTGGACTAAAAAGCTAAAGTTTTTATCAGGAAAGATTTGAAAGTCTTATAAAAAATGCGCTAGATGTTCCTCTTATTGTGATCGTTACACCCCAATGGCGGATCACAGTTATTGGTAGACATGTAAAATGATTGTAATAGATAAAAAGGATTAATCTCTAGAAACTTTTGCTGCTAACTAAATACTCAACTTGTGTAACTCATACATGTTCAAAATCGACATTAGTTCAAATTTGTAATTTCCTCTAATACATAAATTTTGTTATTCAGTAAAGATTAGTATTACAAAATGTGTGATAGGAACAATTAGCTTTTTCCTCATTATTGGCAGTGTTGCAATGATATATAGCCTGAATAGCCTACGAACTTCTGGAATCGGTTTAGCAGTTCTGGAGATATTTACATCGTTATGATACTCATATTAGTGGAAATAATGATCTGGATCTTGAGACATCGATTTTCAAATAACGACAACACATTGTCGACACTTCACGTTCCGTTTACAAAATCCTAGAGAGTAGATATGCAACGTGTTTGTATTACCAACTACTAACAACAGGGGTGGCGGTAGGACAGTAGGGTTGTCGAAACGGTATACTGGCTTTGGTGATTAATGCTATCTGGCTTATGAATGGTATATTATTATCTGATGACTGTAGCAGTGTAGCTACAGGAAACTGAGAGATTGCTAGGTATTTTTAGTACCAAGTACACCTATCATTGACGCAGTCATTTCAAATTGATTATTTTTTGTCTAATAAGTTGTTTGCTCTGATTTAGAATGAGATTTAGCTCTTCTACGTGATTTCACCCGCATACTAAGCGAAGTAATCCACGCACCCTAATAAACGACCCTCCTAACTAACTGTCCTTCCACAGGGTTCAAACTATCTCCATGCAAATGAAGAAAAAAATGGTTATGTCGTTTCACTGGGAAAGCGGTACAGCTGACAGACAGAGTTACTTTCACATTTATAATAATTAGAAAATTGTGATATCACGCCTATATTCCCCAAAATCTTTTTTTCTGTAAGTTTAAGTACTACCTATCATAAAGTTTTTAACCATTATCCAGACACTGGTCTCCAATTGACAAAATAATGAAAATCTGGGAATCCCAGGAGCTCATACCACCCAGTAGCGCTTGCTTTTTTGTTTGTACTACTACTAAACTATTAATTTTCTTGCTCATCTCGTTATTCATATATCATCAGATGCAATATAAAGACATAGAACAAGAGTAACTGCAGACAGTCCTGTAACCGATGCACTGTGTAAGCTTACACTTTGCGGCCACTTACCGGCCTACACACTTGTTCGTTTTTGCATGAGTCCCGTGTAATCATAAGTAGGGCTGTTTCATAATGCAACAAGTTTGTGCTCCTGCTAGACTTTTTAAGTTCTCTGACAGTCTGTGTCGAGTGCAGGTTGCAGATGTTCGTATATTTCTATAAACTTCTTCTTTCTGTGCTCTCCACATTGTATTTGTAGGCACAAAAAACAAACTCTGTTCGTCCAAAGAGTATGGATTCACTCTTTCTTCTTAATATCATCTTTCAATCAATCTATGCATCTTCTCTTTAGTTTCATCTCCCTCAATATCAATCCACAATTTTTATCTACGATTAATTAACCTTGATTTAACACTAAATAATACCTACATTAATTGATTTAGGTGTCGCGCGTACTCTAATTTTTTGGTACAAGTTAGTGGAAACATACTATGAATATGCTGTAATTTTTATTGAAAACCCAATACGTTTTGATATGAAAAGTCAAATAAAAATAGCTAGTTTGTATAACTAACAAAAAATATCTAACGTATTTTTTGGCAAAAGTAATTTGCACTAGTGAATGTAATTTTGTCTATACCCAAATAAATTGCGCTTTTATGCAAATAAATTGTGCTTGAAAATGACAGATTTCAAAACGGTGTATCGTTCTGAAAACCGTAACTTTTCGAAACTTCACTCTACGCTACATGTTTTTATTCTGAACTAGCTCCTGCCCGCGACTTCGTCCGCGTGGAATAGTGGTGCTCCGCTCCTATTAGATTTAGCGTGATCATATATAGCCTATAGCCTTCCTCAATAAATGGGCTATCTAACATTGAAAGAATTTTTCAAATCGTACCAGTAGCTCCTGAGATTAGCGCGTTCAAACAAACAAACTCTTCAGCTTTATTATATTAGTATAGATTATAACTGCGCAAGATCGGCTTTGATTATATTCTTAATGTAAAAATTCGTTTGCTATTAAAGTTTTGAAAGTTGACTTTAGAGTAAGTAGTTGCAGTAGTTTCTGATTTTAGACAAATTCTATACCTACATGTATAATAGTTATAGTACATAAATGCTTTATAATTTTAAATTATTTTTGGAAAGTATTGTCTACTCATCTACCCACAAGTTTCCTTTGTGGACGGACCCTAACTGATTCCTACAATCAATAATAAGGGAATTACACGCACGCTCTACAGCTATTTGTTTTTACCTTTCTATGCTTGTGTTTAGGAACCCGGAATTTATTATCTAGTACATAAACTTTGTATGGGAAAACACCGAAACGCTCCGATCTGTGGTGAAAGCTTTCATGTACACATAAACTAGACGCGGGTAAACAGATATTGGCTAAAGTTAAAATGTTATGCAGAGCAACGTTTGTAAATACGGCTATCTCGTAGCGTATCTTTCCATACGTAAATATTATGAGGTCTTAAATTATTTAGGTAGTTATTGGTTTGAAAATTTTAATATAGGTAGTATCTACGAGTGTGTTAAAATTAAAAGATAATTATGTTTGTTTATAAAATAAATGACAAAATCTAAGGTTTACTGATTATTTAATGTTTAGGCTTTATTCCTGTCATGTGTGAACTGATATATGTATCAATCGCCTTGCTGATGTATGTTTCGGATAGGTGCCTAATCCCTGACTTGACTAAGTAATAGCTACTCTGTTATTATTAAACTGAAAATCTAATCATTAAACCAGGTTCCCACAGCTGACAAGCTCACAAGAATGTTGGCTCTTCGGGAATCCTTTTCCAAATAATTAATGCGATAAAATAGTGGTGTGCGCTTGCGCCGGCCGGGACGCGTGACGAGAGCGCGCGCGCGGTCACGACGCATGCGCGCCGCAAAACGACCACAGAGGCCGCACGCGCGACCCTTCCCTTACCACAATCACTTACAACGATGTTTTGTTTAGAACTGTGTACATTTCTGCTAGGCTAAATAGGATTTTGATGTTCTGACAAATAATTGGATTTGTATTTCCATTTGCAAGGACAAGTCCTTGTTAACAATCTGTTTGTCAGTGGGCACAAACGTTAGCAATCAGACTCCAAACTGAACTACACATCAAAGTAAGTACGGCATGATATTTTTTGTAGTAGATATTCAAAGAATTTTTCAGCCGTCAATGTAAACAGCATAACACAAACGAATCACTTGAACAAAATAAACGGAACTACGCGCGAGTAAGAGCACCGTGTGTCTCTACATCTATGGCCCTCTATTCTATTAAATCAGGACGCTGGCCAGCTATGCATGCATCTTTTACGTACGAGCGCTTTTTGCGATTCATGCTATGCAAAGTTATTCCAGATTTGAGGTAGAAACAAGTAAAATAGGGCTCTCTAAGACTTTGTTGGCGGAATATTAAAACTTCGAAAGTGTAGTATTAAGCACAGGATGGATTGTATAATGAATGGCAATTAATTTAATACGAAAGTACAATCTACGACAATCTTTTAAATCAACTTAATTGTTCACTGTTATTTAATGTTTTTAGAGTTGTCTGATTCTATCTGATAAAAAACATCCTTAACATCTTATTTTTACTGTCAATTCATGATAAATATATATTTTTTTGCTAGGAAACAAATGAAAGAGTATTTTTTTTATTTGGTTTTATGGTCTTTTAGTATGTTAATCTAATATTATAGGCCAGTGCTTTTAGCCTCTAAAAACGGTAAAAAGTGAATTAAATAATAGTAGGATGAAACCCATTGGAAAAGGAGGAGAATACAATAAAAATTATAGGAAAAATAAATTACGGGCGATCTGAGGTCGGGAAGTGGGGGGAGGGGGGGTTAAAGTTAAAAAAACGGTTTATCAATTTCCGGCAAAACTACAAGTCCTATGAAAATAAGTTAAATGGCAAAGTTGTAGGTAATAAAAAGATCTACAAATTTTGGATTGACACTTTTTTCACATAACCTCAAAATTTATGTGAAAAATTCAAAAAACCAAGTTTTTGGTTATTTATTTTTATCTTTTACAATAATTAATTTTTTTTCACGAAATTTGGTGAAAACTTACCTTTTTATGTCCCAAGCACATTGTAATGTATTTGATTTAAAATAATTATTTTATCAACCTTATTTTGACTTAATATCGAAAAAACACCCTAATTTTCAATCGAAAATTCTCGTGTCAAAATATCACTTTTTTTAAAAAAGTCGATGGTCTTTTTGTTCCTTGAAATCTCTACTTTCAGATGTTATAAAAAAATATTTACATTGCTATGGTAAATGTTCTCAGAAAATATAAAGAAACGCTACGAAATAACAGGTAGTAAGGCCTAGACCGGTTTAATTTTTTTGCGTAGATGCCTATTTATTGCTATTTTAAGATAACTTATGTATCTGAGTGACCTACGGAATCTCGGAACTCTCTATGAAATACCTTTTAGCTCATCAAAAGGTATTTTATAGAGAAGTGGGGAGTTGCTAGAAGGATCTAGGCCTTGCTAACTGTTATTTCGTAGCGTTTCTTTATATTTTCTGAGAACATTTACCATAGCAATGTAAATATTTTTTTATACCATCTGAAAGTAGAGATTTCAAGGAACAAAAAGACCATCGACTTTTAAAAAAAAAGTGATATTTTGACACGAGAATTTTTGATTGAAAATTAGGGTGTTTTTTCGATATTAAGTCAAAATAAGGGTGAAAAAATAATTATTTTAAATCAAATAAATTACAGTGTGTTTGGGACATAAAAAGGTAAGTTTTCACCAAATTTCGTGAAAAAAAATTAATTATTGTAAAAGATAAAAATAAAAAACCAAAAACTTGGTTTTTTGAATTTTTCACATAAATTTTGAGGTTATGTGAAAAAAGTGTCAATCCAAAAGTTGTAGATCTTTTTATTACCTACAACTTTGCCAAATAACTTTTTTTTTTTCATAGGACTTGTAGTTTTGCCGGAAATTGAGATAAACCGTTTTTTTTAACTTTAACCCCACCTCCCCCCCACTTCCCGACCTCAGATCGCCCGTAATTTATTTTTCCTATAATTTTTATTGTATTCTCCTCCTTTTCCAATGGGTTTCATCCTACTATTATTTTTTATGTTTTCAAAAGTTATTGGCACTGGTCTATTAGTTAGTTTTCGTAAACTAACTTGGCGTTCAGTTGGGCTATCAATCTTTCTTCGTTGAATTAAGGAAAATGATCTCCGGTCAGCTCAGCCCTCCTTGGTGGTTATCCCAATAAACCTGGCCTACGTCACTAAGTGATAGTTTAGTTCTTTTATACTAGCTTCAAAACAGAGTATGTAGGCTGACAAATTAGCCAAAGATGCCATTCTGTCAGGTAAACAAAAACCTAGAATATTACCTAGTTATTCGGAAGTATTAAGTAAATTTAGAAAAATAAACAATTTGGCTTGGAAGGAACATTTTAATGAAAGATCAAAATCGAAAGGAATCTGGTATAGAAGTATACAATGTGAGCCTCCTCATATACCTTGGTTTGCCGAGGCGCAACTAAATCGTAGTCAAATTGTTGCGGCACATCGGATGCGGGCAGGACATGTTCCACTAAACAATTTTGCTTACCTGATGCGAAAGTCGAACTCTCCCAACTGTGAGGTTTGTGATAAGAAAGAGGATATACAGCATGTGTTGGTGGAATGTGTCCGATACGCGTATAAGAGAAATGCACTTCTCAAATGGATGAAGTTGTCTGCAATGGATGTTGGAGTGTTCCATGGTATTTTGGCTAAACCTACATCAAAAGCAGCAAAATTTTTGTATACTTTTTTGTTAAATAAGTAATTAAGCTAATTAATATTTAGGTCAATAAGTTTAGGAAGTAAGTCTATATCCAAAAAAGTACGATGGGATTGACATCGTCGCTTATTGTGTACAAAAATCCCTTAAATAAAGAAGATTAAAAAAAAAAAAAAACAGAGTATGTATGTAGATTCTTTAACTGAATTTCATCATACGAAATATGTGTTCTATTTATCCCTACCTACCCTTATAAAATACAAGCGGGATGTTGATAATTTACATGAGTCACACAATGTATAGGCAGGTATGTTTTATATGTATTATAAGTCCAGTTGATTTTAATAGGTTTGCGTCATGGAATTTAATAATAACTTTTAAGTCGATATTTATGATTAACGTGGTTACTCCCCGCTCAGTGAAAATGACGACACATTCGATGTCAATAAATACTTATACTAAACATAAATACAATACAAGTGATTTAAGACTGATATATTATGGCTGCACTATTGTCATAAAATAGAAAAAACTGGTTTTCGAGATAATAAATGTTGAATAGCATTTAATATAAAACATAAAATCAAGAAAAAATAGGTATTGTCCGTTAGGTTTCCTATTCTTTCCCACGGTTATCTATTTTTTTAAGCTGAGAATAAAAAATATAGAAAACGTCTGGGACGATTTTGATGACATTTGGTATATGTGGGATGTAACTACGGGAAACAGCTCGTCTGTAACATTTTCTCTTGTAATTTATCGTTTAGTATTTAAGGCAGTAAAGATACGATGCATGCTCACCATTGTCCGGGTAAGCAGGTCGAATGCTGTCACCCTGCAAGAGGTCATGTAGGAAAAATAAAGATGTATGCTCACAATCGAATTGTTATTATTATAAGTACCTCGCGATGTTCATTAATTGCTTGTGATAAATGAGCCTATAGTCATCAACGAAACACAAATCCACACGCAATTGGGTACTAGGTTAGCTAAAGAAAAGTGGGTTATCTTATCTCGGTCGTCTTTTCTTCTTATCAGTCATATTTTAAGATAATGCATAATATTGATTTATGGCCACTCTCATAATTCTGACTTCGAAATTCAAATCGTATCTTTTACGTCTGTCATTCATTAGCTTGTGCTTGTACACATTCATTCATAAAGTACGTATTACAAGTGTGGTCATAAGGCCGGTTCACGACAGCTGGCGGCTTCTCAGACTCTATTGGAATGTCAGTCGCGGTAACTAATGCTGCATGCTGTCTGTTACTGCCCTAACTGACGATTGTGCGTACACGTGCCGCTAAGGCTTCTAATTAACACAACCTTTATATTTCGTTTTGAATTTTTACTATGTTATATTTAATGTCACTATACCTATAAAGATAAAGTATAATAATTTTGTAATTGCAAAATTGGGTATTTGACTCCAATAACAATTAATTCTAAGCCACCACTGTCCAAAAGTCGCGGTGGCCTGGTGGTTAAGGCCCATGCACCTCGTGTACGAGTGTGTGGGTTCGAAACCTGTCAAGTACCAATGTAACAAAATACTGTTTATCTCAATTTCCGGCAAAACTACAAGTCCTATGGAAAAAAGTTAAATAGCAAAGTTGTAGGTAATAAAAAGATTTACAACTTTTGTATTAACACTTTTTCACATAACTTTAAAATTTATGTGAAAAATTCAAATAACCAAGTTTTTGGTTTTTTAGTTTTATCTTTTACAATTCTTTTTTTCGAGAATATGGTTCCAGAAATTTAAGAACGAAAATCAAATGGGTTTATTAAAACGAATACTTACAATGCGAAATATTTAGATATGGTTAGTTTTACCACCTCCGAATAAGTACTAAACAAACAGGCTAAACTTATCTGCCAGACAATTTTATACGAATGACGATCCAATTATAAATTAATCCTAAATTCCTATTCAGAAGAGGTGAAACAGGTCCTTAATCATTTAAATATTGGCATGGCCAAATACGATTTTGAAATTAGAATGTTTAAAAAAAACATGTTATTTGAGTTGCGTACTTGCGTTAGTTTGTTATCGAGTTGAGGGCGCGATATGTTGAATACGTCAGTGCGGGGTGAAACGTGTAACACCGGACAATGCAATTCAATTCGCATGCCAGTCTGCGGCTTCATTCCAGATGAGATTTTTGTCCACCAGTCACTCTCGCGTGCCCACCGACAATAACAACATATCGTTTTAAATTCACTACAAAATACGCAACCTAACCGCGATATTCAACCCCTAATTGCTTAACCTCCGCTTATTTAATTTACATACACATTTTGTGCACTTAAATACGTCTCAATTAGTCACAATTAATTATACAAATGAGCACGTTGTTATCGTAACGTTATCGACGTAACTTCTGAACCAGTATGCGGACAGACGCGGCTTTCTACATGCGAAATGAGAAGCTTTACTCACGCCCCGTCACACCGTCTCGCATTAATTACTGAACAAATTATACGTTCTTTATCACCATTCTTTTTTTTAATAACAGGCATTGTTGTCCATTCGTGCCAAGAAACGATTCTTTTCAGCCAGTGACTGATTTAATTCGATTTCCACACGACTCGCCGCTGACGTATGGTGGAACGTCTTCATCACTCCTTCAAGACGGCTTAATTTTTAAATTCTTGGAGCTTTGTTTCCCAGTACTGGATTGTGAGGTAAGATATTGGGTTTCCGGTTACCTTGTTTATGGGGTTCCGTGACCTATAGGAAGAAGGGAACACTTATAAAATTCGAAATTGTTACATAACTGAAAATGATTAAGTATAGCTAAATTGAAGAATTGGTTGATTTGGGTAAATTAAAGATTCAATAGTTTGCGTAGTTGTTTGGTTACAATATTTAAGTTTCGGTCTTAGAATCTACAAGGCTTATATAGGTACCGATAAATTGAGAGATTTTAGATCCCTTGTTTATTTTTTTGACAAAACTAATTAATATTCCTTAAATATTCCCATGCATATAAATATTAGATACCTAGGATAACCTAGCAATATTTATGTCTTCATAGGCGCACAAAACTATCTTTTAAAATTATTAAATGAACTATATATAAAAAAACACTGCAGCCGCCGTCCCCGATGCGGCTGTTAGACATAGACAGATTGCTAATTAACTGGTAAACAGTGTTCAAAACGCTAATTTTGTTTACTTCATTGGTGATACCGCGTTCAAACTAGGTGCACTTAACTAAATGAGTGTACTAACGCACCTGGGAGGCACCTGCATCTTGATTAGTGATTGCACTTAGTTCCTTTAGCTTGCCACGCTGGATTAATACTTGCGTATCAGCAAATGTGATGTTATAATTAATTAAATGACTCCGCAAGGTTCGCCAGCGCCCTCTGCAAAAAGATTATTATCTTAACTGTCATTTTTAGACAGGTTTTAATAACAGTTATTAAAACGGTCACTATGAAGTTGATGCAGTTTTACGCGTAGATCTTTTATTATTAACAAGTGACCCGCTGCGGCTACACACTATCCTAATCTTTTATTTTCCTTGTCCTGACCTTGACTGTCGTGGTAATTAAAACACAAAAAATCTGCCGTATCAGTTGTACCGCTTAAAAGTGGTGTTTTTTTTCATAATATGTGGCAGTTGATTTTTATTACTATTGATTTAAGACTTACTGTTGTGTTGTAACTTCTTTACGTAATATTTTTTCTCTATGTAGGTAACTTAACTAGCTTAATTGTATCTGTCTTCATTTATTTTTGGTGTACAATAAAGCATATTTCTATTCTATTCTAGCTATATATTCACTTTTTGAAAATTATGTAAAAACTAATTGATTGTATTAGTTGATAAACATTTTTATAGAAAAAAAAAACAATGGACTTCAGTCTATTGATTATTTTTTTGAGAAAAAATAATTTATTTTCTGCTGAAACACTTGTGAATCAATACATCCCTTTATCTAGAGATTACTTTTGTGTGAATCTTGTCTTTTAGATCGATATAATTGTTCACAAGCGCTCCATAGGAAACATAAGTAGGTACACATAAGACAATATCCGGAGCAGACAATCCGAACTATTTTTAATTTTGATAGAGAGGAGAAACGATTAATTGATTTTTAAGATAATATTTAAGATATTTTATTATAAATAAGCTGTTTTTATAATTAAGCTGTACTATAAGGACAGTAAATGAACAATGGTGACAGTTACATTTCGTGGTATTTTCACATTTAATAGTAGGGTTAATTTATTGCTTAGGTAGACATTTGACCAATTTAACACATTCATTACCATAGCTGTTGTTCGGTGCACATTAAAATTAATGTTATTTTTTATTAATACATTATTAACATAATAACACTTGGCGGTAATAAAATAACACTCAAGAATTTATGAAAAAAATAATCGTGGAAGCGTAAAATAAACAAACTTATTTAAATATATATACATATTCATTAAACTAACTTTTAGTTAGTATCTAATAAACGGGCGTACCTAATTTTATAATTGAAAAATAAACATAATGTAGACTTTAAAGTATGCAAGGTGTAATTTTATGTGAAATAATTATGTAGATACCTACATTTTATAATAATATCAATAGTAAATATCAATGTATGAAAAAATGTCGTAATAAATGTAGTTGATGCAAGGTTTATTAATAAAAGTACATAGTTTTTTAAGGCGCGAGCTACACTCGGGAGTATTGAATCGCTGGTCAGTATTAAAATCTTCATATTATCAAAACTGACTACCTATATGACTGACTGACTACCTATAAACATTATCATCTGCATATCCATTTTCCAACTATATTAAAAAAAACAAACTGACCCGGAAATATTTGTCTTCAGTGTATTTCGAATTCTTTATCTTAAAAAGTAGAGTTGTTAATTCACCATAGTTTATCGGTATTCATTCCTTAATTGTTTATTCATAATTACATAACAGAATTTATAGTAATCATAGTGGACCTGTGATATTGGCACTGACTTCTCAAATCGTATGCAATCATAATAGCTTCAAAATTATGAATGTTGCTGTAAGTTATCGTCTCGATATTTACTTTGACTCATCACATCGAGATGAAAGTTCGTATTTTTGATTTACACTCACAGAATGCAGGAAGCGCAACACACTTACAAAGTCACTCAGAAACGGGTTAGTTTCGCAAAGGTGCATCGATTGGTATAGCGAAATAATCTAGAGGATCGGCGCGTGCCTTACCATCGCGCCCGGCACGCCCACAGCTGCGGGCCGAGTTTGTTTTAGCACGACGCCGGCGTTGTCCTGTTTCGCCTCACATTTTGTTTACCGAAAAATATTGCTTTTGTCGGTTGGAAAGCTTTACATATTCCCGTGTGCGTGTGTTTATAATACTCCTCCTAAACAGATTTTGATGATTTGTACCAACAAAGTAGTTCAAAGTTAAGAGTTGATTTAAATAGATAGTTTTAGGATGCAAGTGAAACCGCGGAAAACAGCTAGTAGGTAGAGCTAGGTATCAGAAATATCATGATTAAAACCACCATGAAATCATAGGTAGGCTGTTGATTCTGGAAGATATTGATTGTGGATACGCAACTTATAAAAAGTAACAAAAGAAATATCTCATTTTGTTACAGTGAATCAGTGTCACGTAAAGTGTTTTTATAAGAGACAAGGCTAACGTATAGTGTATATATATAAGTATAGTAGTAAGTGGAGGATAAAGTATACCTATCTGTAATAGTGAAGAAGTACATAAGCATGCCTTATTTCTTCATAATCGTGGTGATGTAGATGTAGCAGTTGGGACCACACCGAGTCCACAAAAGCGATACTGATGGCCAGATGACGAACAACTAACTTTCTTGATGACAGCAATCTTAACTTGCAAGTTGCAGTGGTCCGTAACATTTTTAGAACGCTGTATAAACTGTATGCGCAACTTTTGGAAAGTGGTTTGTACAAAGATTTGCTTAGAAAATAATAATAATTTAAGAATTTATGGGTATTTGCTAATTTTTAAAAGTTATAGGCATATCCATTTTCCAACTATATTAAAAAAAACAAACTGACCCGGAAATATTTGTCTTCAGTGTATTTCGAATTCTTTATCTTAAAAAGTAGAGTTGTTAATTCACCATAGTTTATCGGTATTCATTCCTTAATTGTTTATTCATAATTACATAACAGAATTTATAGTAATCATAGTGGACCTGTGATATTGGCACTGACTTCTCAAATCGTATGCAATCATAATAGCTTCAAAATTATGAATGTTGCTGTAAGTTATCGTCTCGATATTTACTTTGACTCATCACATCGAGATGAAAGTTCGTATTTTTGATTTACACTCACAGAATGCAGGAAGCGCAACACACTTACAAAGTCACTCAGAAACGGGTTAGTTTCGCAAAGGTGCATCGATTGGTATAGCGAAATAATCTAGAGGATCGGCGCGTGCCTTACCATCGCGCCCGGCACGCCCACAGCTGCGGGCCGAGTTTGTTTTAGCACGACGCCGGCGTTGTCCTGTTTCGCCTCACATTTTGTTTACCGAAAAATATTGCTTTTGTCGGTTGGAAAGCTTTACATATTCCCGTGTGCGTGTGTTTATAATACTCCTCCTAAACAGATTTTGATGATTTGTACCAACAAAGTAGTTCAAAGTTAAGAGTTGATTTAAATAGATAGTTTTAGGATGCAAGTGAAACCGCGGAAAACAGCTAGTAGGTAGAGCTAGGTATCAGAAATATCATGATTAAAACCACCATGAAATCATAGGTAGGCTGTTGATTCTGGAAGATATTGATTGTGGATACGCAACTTATAAAAAGTAACAAAAGAAATATCTCATTTTGTTACAGTGAATCAGTGTCACGTAAAGTGTTTTTATAAGAGACAAGGCTAACGTATAGTGTATATATATAAGTATAGTAGTAAGTGGAGGATAAAGTATACCTATCTGTAATAGTGAAGAAGTACATAAGCATGCCTTATTTCTTCATAATCGTGGTGATGTAGATGTAGCAGTTGGGACCACACCGAGTCCACAAAAGCGATACTGATGGCCAGATGACGAACAACTAACTTTCTTGATGACAGCAATCATAACTTGCAAGTTGCAGTGGTCCGTAACATTTTTAGAACGCTGTATAAACTGTATGCGCAACTTTTGGAAAGTGGTTTGTACAAAGATTTGCTTAGAAAATAATAATAATTTAAGAATTTATGGGTATTTGCTAATTTTTAAAAGTTATAGGCATATGTGTTCATTTTAAAATAAAAATATGTAAAAATGTTGACAACGTCTGCAATAACGGGATTCCATAATTTATATTTTCCAACGCACTATGATTCGATGTCGATTATTACGGACACCGATAGGGAATCGAAAATAATGGGAGTTATCTACGTAACGAAGTTTTATTGCAGGTAACCGCTGCGTTGGTAAAGCGGTCAGCCTGACGATCGCATTTTGGCGAAACAACTCTTTGACTGTTGTTGCTGATGTTTTTCGAAGTACGTTTTTCCTAAATGGTTTAAGAGAAAAGAAAATTAGTGGTGGCAGTATTTCAAAGTCTTACCAAGAGATTGGATTATTGAGCTCAGATAGGCAGCAGCTTCATGTAAAACGCTGGTACTCAGCTGTATCCGGTTAGACTGGAGGCTGCATCATAGTTAGGAAAACGCTAGGCAGACCATAGATGGATAGCAGTATTACAAAGTACAGAATCTACATATAATATTGACAACTTAGGTAGGTTTCCACTGATCGACACACTCTTGATGCTTGATAATATCATCAATTTTCTTAATGAAACGGGATAATATAGGTGTATGCCGTTTTAGTTCATGTTGATTTAAGGAAAGAATAGGAAGTCCGTAGATCCTACTTAGTGCTATTTCGATGGCAAGTCTTCCTGTGGTTTCTAATTCTCACATAGGCTAGCCCTTTGTACACCTCTTTGAATAAAGAAACTGAGATCGCATAAATGTAGTTCAACGTTTATGAAATCAATAGAAAGTGACTACGTTTCAGCGTCAGTAATATTATAAAGGTAAGGAAGGTATAATATATCTATCTGTTAAAAAGCTTTCTCATCACACAGAGTGTGAAATGCACTATGAAATATAACGTTCTTTGTTCTAAGTTTTGTAAAGGTACATAGAACTTATCGGTGCAATAATTTTCACACCACATAGATACTAAAACGTGATGTCTTGATAGTTTAGAGGCTTAGACTGTCTAGTTAGAGGGTATAAAATGGCAGGTAATATTTCCTAGCCGAGATTCGATGTTAGGATTTTTAGATAGGTTTCGTGATAATGTGTGGCCATAAATCATAGGCGATAATAGTATTAGTTTACCTTTCTCTTGGGAGAAGAGAACATTAATTTGTCCAATGGTGAGCATTTATGGTCAATAACACGATAGATAGATGTAGTGAAATAAAAGCGCGCGAAACTATAAACTGGTCCATAGATCAGCTAATTGTTGCAGAATGGTACAAACGCGGGTAATGGCGCGCTCGGTCGGTGCAGCCGCTTCGCAATTTAAACGCTAACGACTTTTATGGCCAGCATGTATCTTTCTTTAACAAGGTTATAATGAAGCTTTATTTTATTCCTTTTTTTGTTACCGTTTTACTACTCTTGCGTATTGGTTGAGAAGTGGAAGCATTTTGTGAATTGAAGTGAATTGTAGGGTGTAGGTGCCTCATCAACATAGGTTTTTACTATGAATATTATTATTTAAAGTGTGTAATGTGGCGAAAGGGAGAAATTATAGGAATAATGGGATGTTAGGTATGTAATTACAATACTTGCACATTATTTATTTTTTGGAGAACACGATGAATGAGATTGAAAATATATTTTAGAAATTAAAATATTAAGTACTAACCACCATTTTGATACAAACTTCATGGCATTATTAAGTTTTTTGTTACAGTTTCCGGTGAGAGCTTATACATTCTCCATATACTTTTACGAAAGAATCATCAAAGTTGAAATAAAGCTTTAACGAATAAACGTTTCATTATTGTTACAATTAATCAATAGTAGGTTCAGCTGGTAGGCAAGTCCTTATGCATAACTAATAAAGTTGTAAATTTGAATAAGCCAATTTGAATAAGATAAATTAACTTTTTTACGATCATGATCACCGGCCCATATCTACTATTACTGTAAATACTCGTAATTTCAACGAACGTCTATAAAAATAATTGAAAAAACAAATAGCTTCTGTCTAATAGGCCCTTCGCTATAATGAATCTTAACAAGTCATACAAACAATTACATAAACTGAAATAACTATCTTGTAAAAGTTATATTTTAAGAAAATGCGATGCTGCGTTAGTTGATATAGGATAATATAATAAAGTTAGTTTAAATGTTTTATAATTTGTATTGCCTCTGCTAATTTAACATTTGTTTTGCACTGGGATATACTTTAATGAAAAAGTATTAATTAATAAATTACACACATTAATTATCATTAAAGTTACAATTATCTATAAATATAATATGCTTCGTCCTGAATGACTGACGGATCAACGCACAGCCTAAACCGCTGAATCGTAGAGACCTGAAAATGGAGGGTGTGTTCTTTGTGTGACGTAGGCATCAGATTAGAAAGGATTTCCCGAAATTCTTCCCCTAAATGTGTGAAAACGGGGGGCAAAGTTTGTATGAAACTCCGTCTTTTTAATTTAAATTCGTTTATATCACGCGGGCGAAGCCTTTGGTAAGAAAGCTAGTAATTCCATGAAAAGCTTCGCAACTTTAAGCGAAAAATATAACTACATCATTTCTAATTTCCCAAAGAAAACCAATTAATTAATAACAAAATCAGGTGTATGTAGCCAATACATTTCCCTGAAATGCATTAAAAGCATATCCGATTTCGTTTGTCCTTTTTGTTTAAGTCACTATAGATATACATTTTCTTTATGTTCTTAGAATCTGAGCTTTTCACTATAGCTTTTGCAACGTATTTTCCTAGAATTCATTTTCATATTTAATCAGAAAAAACAGACGCCTTTTTAATTTCCCTTTGTACTTATTTATTTGAAATTGCGATGTTTTTATGAACGGCTTCAATTCTGGAAATGACGATATTTTTGAATAAAATCTAGACAAAATAAATAAAAATATTAACTGAAAGTAATCGTTGGAAAAATACCCGGCTCTTAATTTACATTGTAAAGGAAGCTAGAAAAATAAATGTTATTAGATTAGCAAAACCAAGTGGAGGTTTAAATTGGCGGGTAAATGGCCACTGCAAATAGAAGTGCGCGACCAACTAATTGGTCCACAATGGGGTAGCGAGCAGCATTTGCTTCGCTGTCAAAAGTATTAATTTACGCTCCCATTTATTTTTAATACCAATGTCAAACTTTGTCTTGTGAATGTGATGTAGGGTTGTTAAGTATTTAAGTATGTATATATGTGCTCCTTTACGAATTAATTGGTAGTAAGCTAGCTTAGAAAATATATCAAAGTAGGTACTGTTACTATGCTGTTTTACTTTTGACAGACGTTAGGTATACAACAACCATCTAATTATTCCATTGAATTTGGTGATTGGTTTTATTGGGCTATGACATTAAATTAAAACAATTGAAGCCAATCAAATCACCCATTTGCACAGTAACAATAGCACTAGTGAATTATATTGTAATTAATTAGTCGTATATGTTAAATAATTTTAATTGTTTAATTGCATTTATCGATTTTCAAGGCCAACGCAAAGGTTATGTAAGTTAGCTGCTTTAGCAAAATTGTAGAACAAAGCTTTGTTCTACAATTTTGGTACAGGTAGAACACATACGGAATAAATTTGTGTATCGGATAAGTAAATATGCAGGGATATATTGGTCCATAGTTTAATGGGTCAGGGCTTGAACTTATGACCTCGATTGTCAGTTAGAGACATAGCCTTTAGGCTATCGTCGCGTCTAATGCACTCAGTGTAATAGAAAATAAAAATAAATCCTTGATTCAGTTTATTAAAGATTAAATAAAACTCTTGGAACACAAAGCCTGATGACGTTTTAGTTGGTGAGACAAACTTGCAAATCTCTTACCAAAATAACTATGTATATAAAAAATAAATTTAGATAAAAAGGTTAAAGCTCTGAAAAAGGGACTTGTGTAATTAAACATAATAGAAAAAAAATCATTTTATTTCTTGTGCTCATAGAGAAAAAGTTCTCAAGTCACAGAAGTCACAGTTTCATTTTATTTTAGGTAGGTATCATAGGTGATTAATGTTACAAAGTGCAGTAAATCTTTTAGCAGCTACCTATTAAGTTAATTAACATTTACTATACCCATTTTTTAATTGTTGTACCACTGCATATAATATGAATAATGATTATTCCAACAATTTCATACACGATTGTCGATAGCATCATATTAAAAGAAACCCTTCACAATAGAGGCCCCTCCTACTTCACATGAATCGATTTTACGCAAATATATTTTAAACAAAAACTTTCTCTCACTATCTTAGTATGGTAATTCTAGCGTCATAACTGCGTTTATTAGGCGCAGTGGAGCGTGGAGCGTGGGCGTCCTATGTGGGTATGCGCGCGCGCCGCCCTCTACGCCCTTCTGCGCTATCGCCCATCGATGCACGCGCACCACGCTCAATGTAAGATTTAATTGAACCTACACTGAGAAACTTTTCTACGACTTAAGGATATTGACACAGAAATCCTGTTTCTCTTAACTAAAACAGCATATTTATAGGCAGTGGATGGGTTTTAGGACAAAAAGTAGGGTAACAATAATTTATTAAATAGTTAATTAACCGTACGCACACACATAAATGCTTACGTCAATAAGGATCACCGAACCAAATTATAGAATAACACAAGAAATATAATTATTTTTCTACTAATTAGATAATAGTCAGGTACAACCCAAATGAATAATTATTATCACAGTGAAGTTCATAATGACTACCATTGGTAAAAAATATATTATTGCTCTTGCAAAACAATAGAGTGCACATTGTATTAACCAGTAACGTTAACAGATAAGCATCTCGGTAAATTAAATAAATATTATTTTATTTAGGCCCCGGGCGCGCTGGCTAGTCGTATTTTGTGCGCGGACGCAGCCTACGATAAGACAAACCTAACTACCGAGTGGTGAGCTTATTAATTTATTTTATTTACTGCCGTAGACTTGCCTGTTACATACGATATCAGAGATTATATTTTGTTAAAGCTTTACAGCCTTGCACAAACAAAATATGATGTTACTAATACGCGATAGCTGTCGGTCAGTATCTGTCAGAATGGTTGTAAAAATTAATAATTTTGCAATTATTAGTTTTTGGGAAAAGATTGCAAAGAATGAAATAAAAACCCTTGATAATGAAGTATTAACTGGTTACGACCTGAAGCGTAATGAGCATTTGTAAGTGGCCTTAAAATGTTTTTATTTATCTTCGTTGTTTAAAAAAAACACTTCCAAAAAGTTTCTTATGACATTTTTTATTGTTCCTGTGTTCCTTATAAACGTTAAGTCATAACACGCCTGAGAATAGCCCTGCATTGCTCTCAGGCAGTATTAAGCGAGTATCCTTTAGCTCTGAAGGCAGAGAATCACATGAGGCTGTGCATTAACGACATCAAAGGGTTTAACAGGAAGTAGTTAGTGCCCGGATGACTGATCGGATATACCAAAGAGGGACTTCCGCATCTCTAATACAGCCCCAAGCCAAATAGTTAGGCAGAAAAAGTATGCTTTTTTTATTATTTATCTTAAAAAAGTTCAGTCACGAACATGTGGTCTAGTCGCATCAGTTTTAATGTCTTGAAATGTCATGACATCGCGCTTGTTCCTAAAGGATTAGGCAGAAGTAGAACACACGAGTGCAAGCCCTTACTGTGTATCTCTTCTCCTCGGAGTGTGGATGAAATTTGGATAAATGAGTATAACAAATAAATGGTTAAGCAGGTCGAACGCTGCTAGAAGCATCCTGCAAGAGGTCATGTAGAAAAAAGCAAGGTGTCCCAGTGTCTTCCAGGGTAACTTTATTAACTGTAATATAGCCTATAGCCTCTAGATCTACTGAAAATTCTATGCGGCATACGCTTGCAGCCATCTGTATAGGCACAGCGCAGTCGTGGTGCCGCGCAGGGTGTGCGGTCTTGTCACGATTCACGCAGCCCTGCGCAGACGCAGCCTCGCTATTTGTTTTATATCCGAGACATATCGGTGAGAGGCACCCACGCCACGCCACGCCGTGCGTGATACAAACGAGAACTTTGCTCTTTACTTATTTATGTGCTACGATTTATTGTACTTCCTAGCTTTACTGAGCTGTAAAATGAGACAGACAGCGGTCTAGTTTTCATGCGGGTTGTGTTTGGTAATCATTATGTCGTTGAATGAATTAATGCTACTGTGATTTTCTTAATTGAGTGTTTATTTTACGTTTAATAGGTATAAGGAATTATAAACGAAAATCTTCGTGATGTGAAATATTAAATATAAAGTCAGTTGTTGATATTTAAAACCAAAATAGTTAACCTAAAAATCATGAATTTCAATAGGCTAGTTGTAGGAGGTAGGTTAGTAGGAAGTTTTACAACCGATATTAGTTAAACCAGTGGTATTTTTGTTAATATTGATGAGAGATAAAGGCAGTGAAAAAACTCTTTGTTGTCGTTAGAAATAAATTTATTTTCCTAAATTCATTTGATGGTTCAGTTAGTCACATGATTTCAAAACTGAAAAGTTACAATCTCTTTCCGTTTAGAAACCATTAATTCTGGTTCAATTTATAAATCGGTCCGTGTTTTAAAAAGCTATTACCCGATTCAGCTTTAAGTGTATCATCGGAGAATAGCTCGTAATGTATGGGCGGCTCCACGATGAGAGTCTAGAATCTAGATTTTCGTTCATAGCTTAGAGCTAGACTTTTGCTGCGAGCATCTCACGCGCTATTACGCGGGTCGGTCGTGAGTACGCTTTGCATATTTCAAGAACGCTTCTAAGCGCGTACGCCACAGTTAAGTGAAATGGATCGACGGTTATGTTATGACGTGAAGACTAACTGCTCTGCTCTGTTCCCACGTTGGTGTGCTTCCTTGAACTTCATTGTTGTGGTGCTTCGTTATTTGGATGGTACAGCATAACGGGATCTGCTGTAGACCTATGAGTTTACCGAAGTAGGTCAAGCTAGACGCGGAAGGTGATAGAACGAGTATTAAAAGTATGTAAATTAGTTATCAACAGAGTATTGAACTACCTATTCCATTTATATACGTAGTCTGATCAATTAAAGATCATCTGCCTAGCCTTTTCCCAACTATGTTGGGGTCGGCTTCCAGTCTTAACCGGATGCAGCTGAGTACCAGTGTTTTACATGGAGCGACTGCCTATCTGACCTCCACAACCCAGCTAGCGGGTAACACGGTACCCCTTGGTAAGACTGGTTGTCAGACTTTCTGGCTTCTGACTACCCGTAACGACTGTCAAAGATCTACAAATGAATACCGGGACCAACAACTTAACGTGCTTTCCGAGGCACGGAGGAGTCTCGCTATGACAAAGATGGTCCATCCACGGAACGACCGCGCCAAGCGCAGCTTAACTTTTGATCGGTCGAACCATGCGGCTGTTACTTAGCCATGAGCTCCTCTTTTTAGTTTAGTTTTGTCAATTTAGATAATTAAAGAAATTATCTAAATTGACAAAACACTCAACATGAATAGTCATAGTTACATATCAAAACGTTACTAGATACTCTGAAGTTATTACGACGCGATTGTTCTATTAAGAACTTACGGTGTCAGCCGCGTCCCAAGGGAACTAATTAACGCACCTGGATAAAGAAAAAAGTAAACAAAGGCTTTAACCGTCTCCGGGGTCCCCTCTATCTCTATACCAAATTTCATCCAAATCGCTAAATATTATAAATGCGAAAGTTTGTGAGAGAGAAGGGATGTATGTTTGTTACTCTTTCATGCAAAAACTACTGGGTGGATTTTAATGAAATTTAATACACTCAGTTTTATTCAGGTATCCAATTCTTAGTACATGCAGACGAAGTCGCGGGTAGAATCTTGTACGTAATATAGGTATGTATATAGTTGTCTGCGTTAGCTTTGTGAATTGTGGCACTACGGAGCGAGCACGCTTGACCTACGTAATTGTGTGCTGAGCCGAGCCTATAATACCTTACTGCTCTGCCGGTGCCTTTACACCTCACGATTTTACTATCGGATATTGATGGCGGCTTGATAAGAAACTACCACGATTTGGTGCGGTATGAATTTCGGAAGTCATAGTGCAGTTTTGTATGGCACAATTATGGCAAATGTTTGGTATTAGTTTATTCGCTTTTCAACAGAACATATCTATAAAATCTCTATATTACTAATATCCATAAGAATTCCGTTTTTTGCCATTTGGCTACGGAACCCTAAAAAGGAAAGAGTTTCCATAGAACTTCGTACCACATGATTGAGTAATAGTTAGCTTCTATCTTGCGTGACACTCGGTTGATTCCCGCAAGTAAATATCCATACATGTACATATTTACTTGTAAAGTTTTAATTCAGTGAAAAATGTTTCGTCTACCCAACAGTGTTGAAGATTAGTTTTCGTATGTTCAAAGATGACCTATAGTTTAATTTATTGTATATTACAACAGTCTAATGCAAACCGGCAATGCAAGTGACATTTGTTTTTTTTATAAATCACGCACATGTGACATACAGACATAGCTGCATTAAGTCCTGACGTTTCTCATGCACACTTAACGGGCATTATAAATGTCTTCAGACTGAGATCTTGCCTATTAGTGGTGGGGCAAAAACGTGCGGAAGGCAGTGCCGACTAATTGGGCTGTATTGAGACCGCAACGGCATTATCGTATCGATATTTCAGGTATTGTGAGCTTCGATATTTATTTAATTTGCTGAATTCGGTGACCTGTCGCTTAATTCAATAAATGTTCGAACGAAAAGGCGCGGTGAGGTTGTGCTGTAGGTAAAATTGGTACCGTGTGGTAAAACTGGATGTTCTTTTGTATTTAATTTTAATATATCTTTGTGGGGCTTTAAGTAGGTCTTAATAGCTTTATCAAGCAGCTTCGAAAGTGAAGTATCACTAAATAATAATCTTTTGAAATTCATGTTAACAAAAGGAGAGGTTAAAGTTTGTTAGTAAGCTATCGATCGGTAACTGTACCTACTTTAATTTTCTTTTGTCTCATTATTACATTTAAATTAACTGAAAAAAAAACCCTATAATTTCTATCTTTTGTCCATGTATTTGTTGCCTAATAAAAAGTACAAAACGAAGAATCAGGTGTCAAAAGTAAGACTTGTAAATTGACACCTGTTCCTCGTAACGTGTTAGTTGCACATTCTATTATGAATTTCAATTGTTGATGGTGCGCTAGCAGTCTCCGTTACAAATGTAGAAATGTCACAAAAGGGCAAATTCCGAGGCCTTGCGTTTTAAAATGAGATAGTTTTTTTAAGAACCGACAGACGTATCTATAATCTTCGGTGTAATGTACTACGCCACAGCCGCAGTGAGCCGACGACTGTATTAGGGCTTGTGTGACATATCACGTCAAAGCAAAAGGTCACACTGAAGTGTCTCCATCATTGTCCACGGTTTAACGGACATTCGATACGGTAACTCAAAATTTGTATATTTCTAACCATCTGGTTTAAAAACTTTAGGGAGCGTTTACAAAGCAAAAGCACTGCACTGCACGAGCTACCTTCACTTAACTATTACATACAAGTAAACTAAATCTACCCCAAGTCCAAGAAAATTCAATCTACTTCATGACTTGAGTGCGCTGCGTTCCGTTCGCAGTTGGCTTCACGCACCATACCTTGGTAGTTACTTCCTTTAACAGTAAAGGTAGCAGAAAATTACCTAAATCATATTCTGTCAAACTTTTAATCGGTCAACTGATGCAAATATCCAATAACAATTTACTGACAATATACTTCGATCAGTCTAACTTAATCTCGTTCCTAACGCAAGGTAAACCTATTTATCGGTATAACTAGCCAAAGCTTCACGGCACGGTATCTTAGTACCCAAGATACAGTGCCTAGGTCGGGAGCTCGCGGCCTTTTGAGAGATACGGGCCATTGTCGGCCCATTGTCAGGGAAACAATGGCTATTTCAACACCTCACAATAGCGCGAGTTAGCTCCGTGAAAAATTAACGCGCCCGACCTGCGTGCGATGAACGTGGCAACTAGCTTCCGTGCTCCCAACACATACTGCGTGAAGTTTTCGTTTATTAATGTTGCTTTAATTCAGTCCAAATGGTAGTTTTTAAAAGTTTTTCGGTTTAGATACTTTGAAATCTTTGGCAAGTATTGTTTGTATTACTTTTAGACTAAACAGGTCTGAAGCTAAGGGTATAGTTACAAAAATTTGGTCTAATACAGACGAACCCGCAAGAACTTTAATTAAACATACTCAAACAAAAGACAAAGGCTTTTAAAATAACATAAACCTTATATTATTGTCACTTTCTGAAAGTCAGATTCAAAAAGTAATACTATAGTCAAACAAAAAACACATTATCGTCACTTTTAACAGAAGATAACTGTCCATAGACTTGTACAAGTAAAAGCTCCCAAAATCTCTCTTTCTTAGGGTGAAATCCCCCTTTCTAAACCCGACAACATCAACTCCCACATGCTGCAACTATCTTAAACGATTGGCCAAGTTTTATTCAATTCACCTACAGGCGGCATAACTAACATCTAATCATTGCTCCATTAGACGTCTAGCGGCATTCTAATCTGTGTTATTGGCATACCGAGCATTTGTACCAGCCGTTTTACATCAAACGTCTCGCCACTGGCACTTCTGCCAATGGAATTTTATATTAGTGCCTAAGGAATGCAGGATTTGGATCCTTTCTTACTAGGAATTAATGGCTTCTGAACAGCTGGGAAAAATGCTTGGCATTACATTTTAATGAGTGTAGCTAGGTACGTGCATTTTGCGACAAGTTTTTGAATTGGCAGTGTATGAGGCAAGACTTGATGTAATGGTACGGGAGTTGGTTTGAACTAAGTTGCTTTTGTTTTAGATTGATTCCAAAAACAAACCTTAGAAATATGACCATTTAACTGAACTCTGTTTAGGATTTGCAATATATTCATTATCTCCAAAAAAACCTTCACTCAAGGAGCACAAGAACTGAACCCAAATTGACCCGAACCGATCTCATATTGTAAATGTATGGTGAATTAGAAATAACTTTTCAAATCGGTTTTGACTGTAACTATGAAACTGATTACTCACAAAAACCAATCAGCTTTTCACAAAACATTGGCTTACAACCAAATTGGTTTCGTGATACATTTAGCAAAATTTCAAAGCAGGTGAAAGAGAATATCCGCATCCGTTGGTGTACGCGTTCCTTTTACGTCATACCGCCATTAAGCCCCACGGTGGAATGGTGGAATCGATCAATTATTTTTCGCTCGGCGTGCAGTAAAAAGACGGCAGAGACGGCCGTTCGGATATTAAACGCCCGCCCGACGTAGAAGGATGAAACGTTCGCTTGGAACCAGCGATCCCTTTGACGGAGAGTTCGCGATCTGTCTGCGTCCTTATCGGGTTCCAATTTCGATTCAAAATGATTTGTTGGAGTTTCTCATGGGTGTTTTGATTAATTAGCGATAGCTTCAATGTGTGGTTTGAATTAGCTTCTTAAACATTTTTTTTCTCTGTTGTTAATACGACACAGGCACAGGCACAGGCACAATAACAGAGCTTAAAAACATATGTGTAAAATATTTACTTAAAGAACTTGAAAATCTTTTAAACTCCCCGCATGTAACCAGCAATGCAGCTCAGAAAACCACAAAACGCCAGCGGTGCGCTAAAAAAGTTTTGGTTCGCAAACATATTGGCGTACCTATAAAAAATACTGTTATCTATTAATTCGCTAGTTTCGGCTGTGTAGTCTTGCGGTGGTGGGTGGTGATCGTATCGGCGTGATCGATGCGCGCTCGCGACGCCCAACCCGCCTCCCGCCGCATCCGAAACGGCTTCGCTAAAGCGCATTAGCTTTATTACTCTAACAAGGCCTGTGTCTGTACTAACATGTCACATTCGATGTTCAAGTGGTAATAACATGGTATTATCTTTTGATCGTGTTGTGTGGTGCAGTTTATTGTTTATTGATAAGGGTTTATGTTATAGTATCACTCATAATGAGAAATTAATTTTCAGATTTGTTATAGTTATACACCAACAGTTGTTTCAACGTAAACAGAATTTTAAAAAATGCGAGCATGGTATTTTACCTTCTATGTTTTTTAGCAATTAATTATTTTTTAACAATCCAGAACATCATTAATCATATATTTCTTCATAGTCAATATAAGTTTTCTTTACAAATTATCACTTCCAATATTCACCGCAAACGTAACCATAATTAAAAAAAAGCGCATCAGCTTTCCTGAAAGCTTGAAGCATTAGCACCATATTATTTGAAATATAATTCTCGTTAAAACCAGGGAGGAGTTTCCCAGGCAGGCTAGGTTTTCAAGGCTTGGTCTCAGCCCCCATTAGTATCGGTCTGCGAGGCGACGTTGATCGATGGCCGCCCTGCAACGTTCAGATGCACCCTCTTGCTACCGTGCGTCAGCTTTTGTGCAAGATATTTTAGGAAAAAAACGTAATTATAGTAAATGTTGTTGTGAAACCAGTTTTTTTGGTCGCCGTGCTGCGTAGTTATTAAGTTAATAAGTAAAAAGTTCCTTCGATACTAAACTTTTTCAAACATGTTCATTTCTTTTTATCGGTAAGTATGGCATTGCTAATGGTAAAGTGTAAATTACAATGGAACTTTTTGTGTTAAAACCAACTTATGTAAGTATTGTACATACGTTGCGTGTATTGTCATCTTCACTCACATAATCAACTGCTAATCAATGAATGGCGTTGAAAAACATAACCCTCCTTCCGTCGCAGTCGGGTAAAAACTAAAAAACACATCACATATTCATTATGATTACCTAAACTAACAAATGAGCTACATTTCGGTGGGCTATCAACCCACAAAGAAAGTTGGGCGGCTGTCGGAGTTAGCTGAAGTTGTTTGTACCGTCTGAGGGCGGGCGGGGAGGCAGGCAGGGCGGACGGAGGGGGCGCTCACACCGTGCGAACAAAGCCTTCCGTGAAAGCCTTCGGACGTTGATAGATGCGATAAGCTCGGATGCAAGTAAGCTGCATACATTTCTTGCTACAGTTTCTCGGTAGCATAATCTTTTTGTTTTTACTAGATTGTCTAATTGTAGCGAGTGATCAAGCGTTGTTCATTTGTCATACACATTAAGTTATAAGCATTTGTAATATTTATGTAGATTCGCCTTTGTTTTTGTCATGCCATTATCCACTATGTATGTTCAGGATTATGATGGACTTTTCCATTTCAATAACTTTTTCTTCAAAATAAACTTGTAAACAAGAAAACAACTAAGCATTCGCGAGCTTTTGTTACAAATGATTGCTATGCCCAAGCAGTTGATTAAAATATTCTTATTAAAACAATATGTGATTGTTTCGTTATTCTTTAATTAGGTTAGGTTACCAAATAATGTCATTCACGTGTTTAGTATATTGCTGAGGGATTGTTCAAAAGAATATTTTTTATGGTTTATTTATTCCAGTTTTAAATACTAAATTCCTACAAATAAATAATTATACAAACAAATTAAGCTTCTTTAAAAAATTATATTCATCACAATTATTATTCCTTTATCTCCTACCATTTTACTACCCTAAACACAAGTGACCTTGTAAGCTTCTACACGCCCTCCGTTGTCAACGAACCCCACGCACTGACCTTGACCACCCTCGAAAAAATACATAACCTTGACTGATTTACCCAAATACATGCTAGTCAAGGTTAAGGGTAAAATTTGGGTTGATGTCAGAAAAATGTATGTTAGTCTAGATGAGCCAACTTAAGTTTAGCTGTTTATTTTGTTGTTTCCAACCTTTACGCGAATATCAATACATTAGTTGTTACAACTAGACGATAACTTGTATAATATAGTACACAAAAATTCAAACTTTACCGATAGTATAGAAAAATGTAAACAAAGTCGTAACTTATTTTGGTCTGATTCTACCACAGAAATTAACAAAATGGCGTAAGGATGGCATTTATGTCAATTTCATGCTCTAAACATTATTATTCATCATTTAATGCTGTTTATATATGTGGGAAAATTAAAAAAATGTAAACAAAATAGGTTATGATTTTGTTAACGTTTTTCGTAAAATAATAAGATTATAAGTACAGATATATACGTACAGACTATAATAGTAAGTATGTTGTAAAAAATAAGAACAAACTAAGTACATCATGTTATGTTTTAACTGTATTAATATTAGCTGAGTACAATATTAATATGTAATCAAGTTCCCAGCTGCAAGTCAAACTTTTTTCATTAAATAGATACGCTTAAAAATGTGGGTGCACTTTTTGCGTAATTTACTAAGGGTGTAAAGCTAAAATACCCATAAAATAACATACCTATACAAAGTTGAAATATTATGTATAGGGTTGGTTTTCAAAACTAGCCACCCACAATACCAATACACAATAGTGTCCCATAATTTCTGACTCTCTGCCGCAGTTCCTGATGCATAGGGTAATGTCATAGCTTGTAGCCTTTGAGGAGGAGAGGAGTGCGTCCTAACAAACAAACTTTTCAGTATATAATATAATCTAGTAAAGTATAGATATATATAGAATATACCTTTATCTAAGTCTAAATAACCCTGATAAAGGTCGTAAGGATACTTCTTGTGTTTTGCAAACTAACCCTTCCATAACCGCATTCATTTGTTGAAATTGTTAAACATTTAAATATTTGCGTGTATTTTTTAAGATACATTTCAGGGCACCGTCAAAATGAAGTTCATATTAAGTTATCGTAATTTTGTAATTGATTATATATGTTAGTAGATTAATTCCTAGACCATACATCATTTCTATTAAGGTTCCAGTGAACCTTCCAAATAACTCCAATAGCTACATGATATAAAATTCATGTGAATCATGACGGTGTAAAACCTACCGAGTACTAGGCACGAAATCGTGGTGCCGTCTGCTCTGCGGCAGAGCGTCGTAAATGCATTTTCTTATAATTCAGAAGCGTCACGTAGACTGTACGTAGCGCGGCCCCAGGCTGAAAGCCCGGCTACACAAGAACGCCAGCGAATTTGCAGTTACCTCTTTTTATCTCACGCCCGCACCTATAAAGCGAGACAAGAAAATTGGTTGGAATTTAACTTTATATTTTTTAATTTAATATATTTTGTTGAAATAACTATTCGTTAGACAAGCACATATAATTATTTTAAGTAGGTAAGATAATTTAACTAAGTAGTAGTCGTAAGCTTATTTGCACTTTCACTTAAGTACATTGTGATGTACTTGGAATATCTTTTAAGATAAGTCAATTAAGTTGAGTGATACCATATTATATCTAACTCTAAAGTTTGTAATAACCACTTACTTTAATATTTCATTGTCAAAATAACTGTGATATTATTTTATCGGCAACACTAAGTGGCGTTCAGAAAATTAACAAATGCTTTGTAAAAAAATCCCCGAAACAAACCATAGCTCTAACTACCATGTACACTTATTATCGATTAGAAGGTTAAAATCCCCCTTATCAGATCAACATTACACGATCTAATAATACAATTGGTCATACATCAAGTTTGACACGTGACAACTGGTGTCACATCCAAGCTTGCGAGTGCAGCGCTGCGAATATTTTATTTGGGCAGTGCGGGGACGTGCACCCCCGCACCCCGCGCCTATCCGGCAGGGTGGGCGCCCGGCGAGGGTGGGTGCTGAGTGCGACCGGGGGGTGCGACGTTGATCGATGCACGTCTTGCGCCGGAGGCTGCACCCGACGTAATTCATTAAACGCTGAAACTCCAAGCGGATTTTGAGTATTAAAACGATTTCTCACGGGGTTGTCCAGTTTGGCTGCTCCTTTATGTAAGAGTGGGTTTAAAGCGGTTTGCTTAGTTGATAAAGTGAATAGGAATTAAGTTTAAAAGCTGGAAAGGATTTTCAGTCTGAGTCAGATCGTCGGGACGTAAATAAATTAACAAATGTTAAAGACTCGTAGGAAATTGGTTCTAGGAATTAGTACGCTGCTATGATTTTGCAATTAAGTCCTTGGGGTTTTCTTTGCTTATTCAAAAAATAAACTAATTAATTTACTAAACTTAACCGAACCTAAAGTATTTTTTTTTGATGGGAAATCGTCAAATGACTTCTCCCGAGAGTTGGGCGGGAGGGAGTGTCAGACTCTTACTGACTAAAACCCATCCACGCCCCTTCCTTAGCCCTTAGCGTTCCGGGGACGTGGTAACTCTTTCGAACATCCCGCAGATATCTAAAATGTATCTTAAGAAATGCTTGAGATTTATTAGTGTGACGTAGTGTGGTGCCCGGCGATCTACACAATCCTAAATATCAGTATCCGTCAAAATTATCACCATTGATATTAGATTAGCTACTCTTTTCCTACTTTCCTCATAAAATAGAGTTCAAAGCATAAAATATGGTGATAGTTGCTTACTTTTCCACTTCGAAACGTCTTTGACAGTTTGACACCTATGACGTCACTTCTTTCCGCCTTCCTCGTCGACAAACACCCTGGCCGCGTCACTTGCCCGTCGTTCGCAATAATATAAACATGCACAACTTTCTTGAGAATATTCTTCATACCGTATGAATATGAAAGGCGAAGTAAATAAGTTTCAATTGAAAGGGAAAGTTGTAAAGGAAAATTAATAGAAAGTTTCAAATAACTGTGTAAGATGTTGTGCTATTGTCTGTCTAGCGACTTACTAGACAATTTTTGTTTCGGTTTGAAAAAATAGTTATTTCCAAAAGGATTATGTTAGGTAAAGTAGTAGCCTTGCCCGTGAATAGTCGTTGAAACTTCTAGGTTCTAATAAAGACCGCTAAGATGTAACAGAGTGAAGTACCGGCAGAAGCACACTAAAGAAAAAAAACTGAACATTGAGTATTTTTTATTGAAATAACAAATACTGGCCAGTTCTTTAAGTACTTATATACGTCTAAAATAATTGCATGCTCACTAAGGAGCTGGGGAGACCACCGCACCGCCTGCGTATCGCATTCTCAAAGACTTTGATACGTCAAGCATTGTCAAAGTAGGGACCTGACATAGCTTGCTGTAGCCTTTGTTCAGGTTTGCAGGTCACTTGGTGGCTTACAAGTATTGAATATGATCGTTACTTACACTTGTGAGCCGTGTTATATAAAGGTTTTGCCTGTATTTAGCGCAAGCAAAAAATACTAAACTGTCCTTTGTGAATAAAAAAAAAACTTGGTAAATTTTATATTGTTGACTATAAAATCTGTTAAGTGCTATCTGTTGGTATTAAGAAAATCTCTTATCCTTTAATTTAAAGCAATGCCCAGCTTTTGAACTGGTAGAATGATTTTCGTTAAAGTTCAATAAATATTAGAAAATTCAATAAAAAACTCTCAAGAGTCCGAGAGTTTTTTATTACTGATAAAGTAATGAAAAAAAATTCTCTAAAAACACATCATTTGCGTTAGGGGTTTGGCTAGAAATAAGTGACGCAACAAACTCCCCACCATACGTAGGTATTAGAGAAATATTTTACACTTCCAATCTATACTACCGAAGATAAGCTCCTTCAAAATTTCTTTAAGTGTATTTGTCCATCGCGTCGAAACATCATCCAATAAGTACACTGGGTTGCACAAAAACGTAACGCTAAAACGTTTTCACGCAAACAGTTTTAAAGTTGGCCGGAGTAATGTTCAGTACTGAAAGCAGGTTTCTTGTTCACCTGCATCAATCAACGTCTGCGGCCGCGGGACCCCGGCGAGATTATGAGGAAAAACCCGACTGGGATTTTTCTTGGTGCTCTATGCCATGTAATACTTGAATTAACGATCTTTTTCGTTCCGTTCGAGTTTTGTAGAAGGACTTTTGGAAAGAGGTTTTTGACATTAGAGTCATCCTTCGTTTTTATATTAAGGTTCTCTTTTCTAGTATTAGTTCTTCTCTTCCTCTAAAGAGCTAGGTTCACCTAGCGACTAGCAAGCAAGGAAGGGACAAACACTGATTAAATTTGCTATTTAAATCATATATATGATTCAAAATCAAAATACTTTGTATAAAAATGTGATGTTGCCTGATTAGTGATTTGTTCTAGGCCCCAAGGTTAATTTATTTCCATGCTAAGTCCATATAAATAGAATTACCAGTTTAACCGCGAAATCATAACAGACGAATACTTTCGCAATTGTAATATTAGTAAAGTAAAAAAATAGGTTACAAATCTGCCTGATGCATATAATACTTACTTATAACAGTAATTGCAAAAAGATTATCTTTATTCATCTGCCTAGCCTTTTCTCAACTATGTTGGGGTCGGCTTCCAGTCTAAGCCGGATGCAGCTGCGTACCAGTGTTTTACATGGTACAAAAAGATTAACTCCATTATCATATTAATATCACTGCGGCTATAACGGCAATAAAACACAAGTAAAATGTATCCTAAATGAGTGCAAGCGGTAACAAATGTGTCTTTTGCAAACAGTATTAGTCTTGTCGGGGCGGGCGCAGTTCGGAAGCCTCGGAGCAGATGCTGCGCGCTCACTGACCATGTTTCATGGAAATGTTCATAAATGACTATTTCAATAGCAAAAAGGGTACTATTATAATGGCAATGGATCATTTTATATATTAGTTACTGGTATATAAGTTTTGTTTTGCTTATTCATTCACGGCGATTTTCTTCATGTCAACTTTTTGTTGAAATGTTAATAAAGCAGCCGGTAGTTAAATTATATATTTGAGCCCTTTGAGGTTGAAACATTGGGCCTATGTCTCCTATATCGTGACATAGCCAAGCGAATAGTGGACTCCACACCTGACCTGAAGGCTGGCCTAGATATAGACCAAAGCTGATGGCCATGCTGATTGCATTGTCATTTCAACGTGGTAATGCACCTAACCTTTTGGGCATGATTCCCGTTGATAGCAATGCGGATGAATATTTTGATGCTTCGATTTTATCATAATTTTTAAATCATATACCTAAATATTGTTAATAATTTATTTAATTAATTACCTGAATAAAAAGTTTCAACTAATATGAAAAAAAAATAATAATAAAGAGATGTAGCTCCTTTTAGTTCTACTCAAAGTAATAAATAGATTATGAATATTAATTGTAATGAAGCATTTTTTCGTCTCTTTCTTGGCGTAGTAGCCTTCAAATTCTGTATGTTTACTAACAGCGGTCAAGTAACCCTATTAAATAGTTATGCTCTTGTGAAAGTAAGAGATAAATGAGTTAGACAACGCTCCTCGATTCACGAGTAACGCAAGTTACGACGGGTAAGATACAGGAACCCGTTAATCGCCTTCCACTTACCCAAAGTCGGTGGAGATGTTCCAAATTTGACGTTTCTGACATTTATTGAACATTTAATTTATATGTAAGGTGACCATGACGCGCGAACATCCTGCATGACACAATGCGTTACATAAGGTGCATTGTGATGTCAATGAACGTGTACCCACGCATACATAAGAATCGCCTATATATTTTTAGAGTTATAGTCCTATAGAATACAGGCGTGGATATAAAATTTTATTCGAAACACGTGTAACGTAATAGTTATTTGACGTAATGTTGTGTGCTTAGGTATATATGTGTTTTGTTAATAATTGCAAGCTTCGAATGAGCGAGATGTGTTTAAGAACCGTTTTCCAGAACAATTTGTTTACTAATCTTCAAACAAGATGCTTGCTACAATTTTTCCTCAGATTTTCCATGTAATTCGGAACCTTTGTCTCATTAAGCTTCTGCCCCCGTCTTCACCTGCGTCGTATCGAATTGGATCCAGATAGAGTAATCAAATGCAACTACAACACCAGCCAGGCATAGCTATTATTGTATCAGCATATACATATTATATTACTCCTGCCACCCTCATTATCAGCCAAGCCTTGTCACGTTATAGAGAACCACATTTCAGTGCGAGAGGAAGATGAAAATATACTACACGAAAAATAGCACCGTCTCTTTTCCGTACTGGATCAGAATAATCAGATATCAGTTTCATTATTTTCTTGTGTGCGCAAAATTATAAAATGTTGCTCAACTGTCGGGGATCAGCTGAAACTCAGTGCTGATACTGAGCTGATTCTATTGTTACCCATAGTTTTGTGTCACTGTACCTACTCTATTTTTAAGTAGGTGCGTGGCAAATAAATAATTTCAATAATTTTATTAAGTATTTCAGGCCTTATTTAAGAGTGGTTGCCGTTTATTACGCGGGCCAAAGTTAATGTAAATTTTTAGTACCTTCGTTTAAGGGTATGTTAGAAGTGTGCCTTACAACCAGTCTTTCACAATGTTTAACGGCCATAAAACTAATTGCACAGAGTCAAATATGCATCTGCGTTAGAATCTACGACCTATTACTTGCCAGTGAGGTCGTTACCACAATGTCATCACTGTTCTATGACTACCAGATTACTACCCACAAACTCGGCGTAGGGGAAATTGCAATATGAACGTAGGTACTTCAGTATATACGAAGTATACCTGAACGTGGGCGTTGATTCAAAAACTAAAGGTCTACATAATAAGGTACTAGTACAGTAAATAAAAAAAATAATATCTAGTTTGTTTTTTAATAATGCGAAAACAAAGCCAGCAACTAGCGTCAAAAATAAAATATATAAGAATATGGTGTAATTGTCTTTTTTTAATGAAGTCAAAGAGCATAATCGAGTAATGAATTGTCTGTATCTAAGAAAAATAATAAACTGATTGAAAATATACAAAAAAATGACGCAGAAATGTTGATCAGTTAGTGATGTCCCACCTTGGGTCTCCCGAGATTAATTTAGCGGGTGGCGAGTGCAGCGCCAATGTAGACGTCTAGATGGCGCCCTGAGCACCTTAACACGCGGCGCTCTGTACGCCCGCCTAACTTCCTACGACGACGATAAAACGCCGCGTAGCGAACAGCGACATAACTAACTTGAAAATATTGGGAATCACAGTAAAAGTAAAAACTTTCCAAATCAAAGGTATATAATAATAATAGATATATAATAAAATATAAAATAGTTATTATATAATCTTTTTTTTGTTTGAAGAATAATCTTGAGTGCTCTGTTACGGGAGAATTTTAATTTTAAATTTAGGTTTTAGTTATACGTCCCGTTCCGGAAACATAAATCACCCGGATAAAAGGTACCCAAAAAACCGTCTGCAGGGTCTCTTCCTTGTCCACACCAAACATGCGGACCGATTCAGCCATTTTACCGCGAAGACGTGACAACCAATTGAAATAGCTAATTGATTATAACGACTACATAGATACGCTCTATACAGCCAGAAAGCCCAAATCTGTATAAACGGCGCGAAAGGTATTCTTCAAGAAATGTAATCAGTCCGGTAGTTACAGCGTTTGCTTATTAGCCAGTCTCAAGCATTAATTTCAGTTTTGCCTGAAAACTCGCCTATTTAAATGTATTGTAGTAAAGAAGCTTGAAGGTCACTGCTTGTCTACGTGACGCATTTGCAATTCTAGTATTTAAATCATGCGCATAATTAGGTGTTCAGTAAAATAGGAATTAAATATTTTTGATTGTGCGGATAAATCAAGGCTGGGGTGTAGGTGTACTTTGTCAATTGTCCAGTATAGTTTCGCCATACCCGCCTGTCTGTCTGTCTGATAGAAAGTTGTAATTTGGCATGGTGTGTGTGTGTGTGCTTGGTATATTTTTTGCCGACTTTTTTAACGGTAAAATAAAAAGAAAAAAAAAAAGATGTTCCTGGATATGTGAAAAAAAACATTACAGTAGTATGTATCGCAGTTAAAAGTTAAAATATATGTGTTAGAGGCCGTCAGGTGGATTTCAGAAAACCCTGACTCTGAATAAAACAATATGCAATAATTGTTATATGTTGTCCGTATATTTTTTAATCTTTAGTGGAAACTAACGTACCTATATTAAACCATCCTGAGACTATTAGTAACGCATCAGGACTCCACGAGTGTTGCCAGACGGTTGGAACCATCCACTAACAAAACGTTGGTAATTACGTAATTAGGACCGCGTAAACATAGGTTGCAAACTCATTGGCCTTCATGTCTTGTGATTACGCAGAGGCGTACCTACGTGAAAAAAATATGTTCCCCATTACTTGTATGAAGGTTTCATTTTTCTTAAGGACGATCATTTATATATTTTTATTGTTTTCGGATGGGAAATCATCAAATGAAAAATCCGGGCAGAATGAAGAGTCAGACTCTTACTGACTAAAACCCATCCATGTTCCTTCTTCAGCCCTTTGTATTCCGGGGGCGC
Organism: Pyrrhia umbra; assembly: GCA_963891755.1. NCBI lineage: Eukaryota > Metazoa > Arthropoda > Insecta > Lepidoptera > Noctuidae > Pyrrhia > Pyrrhia umbra. The sequence goes on from OY982924.1 coordinate 6,898,559, forward strand.
GGTATCTCTTTCGAATGTCCCACAGCCCCGGCAAGGACGATCATTAAGATTTTATTTTTCATAGAGGTCACGAGGATTTGGTTAGCAGTGAACCAATATTTGTTGTGATGGATGGGTTGAAGTATACTTTTGTCCAGTAGTGGACATAATCACTAGTCTTCTACAGCATGTAATTTGCTTAACTTATTTACTTTAAAGAAGCCTAAATCTAAATATATATAAAACTCAAAAGTGATTGACTGACTGACTGACTGACTGATTGACTGACTGACTGACTGACTGACTGACTGACATAGTGATCTATCAACGCACAGCCCAAACCACTGGAGGGATCGGGCTGAAATTTGGTATGCAGGTAGATGTTATGACGTAGGCATCCGCTAAGAAAGGATTTTGATAAATTCTACCGCTAAGGGGGTTTAATAGGGGGGCAAATTTTGTATGAAACTCGGTAATTTTTTAAATCACGCGGGCGAAGCCGCTGGCGGGAAGCTAGTTAAATTATAATACACTTGTATTCTTGTTTTGTGTAACGATCACTGTAAATCTTCTATAAACTTATAATAAATCTGTAGAGAGGTCAATTCTGTACATGAAATATATTTCCAAAATAACTATCAGGGAGTGATTAGGGATCGATACTGATGCCAAAAATGCAATAAGTAAAATTTTTGTCTGTCTGTCTGTCTGTCTGTCTGTCTGTCCGTCTGTCTGTCTGTCTGTCTGTCTGTCTGTCTGTATAAACTCTATAGAAACAAAAACTACTCGACGGATTTTAACGAAACTTGGTACAATTATTTGTCATACTCCTGAGATGGTTATAGTATACTTTTCATCACGCTACAATCAATAGGAGCAGAGCAGTGAAGGGAAATGTTGTCATTTTGTTTAAACGCGCTAATCTCAGGAACCGCTGCTCCGATTTAAATAATTCTTTCAGTGTTAGATAGTCCATTTATCGAGAAAGGCTATAGGCTATATATCATCACGCTAAGACCAATAGGAGCGGAGCACCACTATTCCACGCGGACGAAGTCGCTGGTATGGAATAAGTGAATATATTTTTATCATAATATTCAGTATCATTTGTCAGTTGCAACAGTCACGTAGTAATCTTGCATTTCAAACGAAGGATGAACTGTTAACACTCCTGCAACTATAACAATAAATAGGCGGCATTCGTGTCCTTAGTCATTGTCTAAACCTAACATCAATTATGTACATACCACCTAAACTTAAATCCACAAACTGCAGCGCATTCGGGAATTATCCTTCCTATTTCCCTACTTAATGGGAGACGAATGTCGTTAGAAGTCGCAAGTGCTCGTAAAATCCGGCAGTTTTCATACTGTCCACAGTAGTACACAAGAAAAGTTGTAAGACCATAGAAGGAGAAAATGTACGCGCTGTAAAACTAATTCCGTTGTTCTTCGTTGTCGCACTAGCAATAAGTCTATGATGTCGGTGGACGTTATTTTAGTCTGTGGCGGTTGCTAAGCGTTTAGCAGCGCAATCTGAACGCTAAGCCAAGTAGGAATGGGGGTGGAGGCAAGTGGAGCGGAGACGACTAATTGACCATCGACTACATGCAAATCGCTAATTACCGTCGTCGGTAGCCGAGCTTCGTATATAAATAATGGTCGATACAATTATTTTCTATTGCTAGACCCGCGAATATCAGATAGTTATGCTAATAATAAAACTATGTAAGAGCCAGTAACATCGGCATCGTTAATCTTTGAATTTTTTTGCGTGACTTGGTACATAAATGTTGCAAACTATTGTTTATTTATTACTGTGACTTCGCCTTGAATGCGTTCAAGTGTTATCTGTAAAGGTGACTACGTACGTGTAGTTCGTTACCTACTCGTTTCTCCACTTAAGGCTTAAGGTGTGATTTTCAATACATTGTTATAAAAAAATACGTGTGTAATGTTCGTGTGTCGTGATTACACATTTATTGTTTGTTTAACTTTGTTGAACGACACACGTGTCAAATTGCTTCGAAACAATTCCTAATGCTTCTGGGCACCTATAACGTTACTGGTTGCATAACAATGATAATCGGAAAAATATGTTGTCAGTTCAATAAATTTTAGGACCTATAGGTACAACGCTACAATGGCAGGCTGTTTTGCAATAGTTTGGAATTAAATTAATATTTATTGAAAAAGAAATGACAACTATGTCTATAGGCGGTTCCGATTGTCATATATTTTCATAAGTAATATTATAGTAATAATAATTATTGTTATTTGAATTTTGGGCCTTTTTCACAGAAGGTCTCTGTAAAATTACCAACTCCTACACAAAAATACACACAAATTTAAATCCAATATAAAAAGTATGCAAAACAATGTAGAAAAATGCAACGTATATTGTAAGTAAAGAACTGAGGATAACTTGCGAACAGTGGCGCCATGTAGACGTCTACATGGATGCTTGGATAAATTAATTCTCACCCGAACTAAATGCATCACGCCATGTAACGCATATACATGTACCTATATTGTTTATCTAAAGTATACACAATGATACAGCAAGATAAAAGGTTTAATCATTAAAATAAAATAAAATTAAAATCAAAACGTTTCAAAATCCAATAGAAAAAATACTTTCAGATTGTCCAAAATTTTCTATTATTCGGGCAAATGTTCTACATTTTTATTTTATTAGTACGAATTTTCTAAGAATCTAACAAAAAAATTCGAAACATTAATAGTATTCACAATCGACTTGATCTAATTGAAATGCTGTCTGGTCGCGATAAAAATAATCCTGGCCATTTTATAGGTTTTGAATAATTTTTTTTTATCTCATCAAATAAGAAAGAACCATCAAAATTACCCAACTATCTGCGAAGATAAAGAATAAGATAACATACGTACAAAAATCCGAATAATTGAGAACCCTTCCATTCCAAACTTTCAACTCTTTCATTCCAACTACGAATTGTATACAATAATGTTGACGATTTTTGACGACGACATTTGACGCATTTACATTTATATAATTTGTAGGGAGTCAATAGCAGCAAATAGTAATAGTACGTATATTGCATTATTATTTCATATGTTCATGAACCTAATTTTATAAGGTCATGACGTAAAACGCAACGTTGACGCAAAAAGGAAATAAAAGCAACTGACAAATATCCAAAAGATATTAAGTACGTGAATTTGTTAAAACAATTATATTCCAAACATGTATTTCTCGATAACAAATATGGCATGCACCAATGTAATATTGGAAGTTGAATCGTTTTTTAAAATAAACTTATTATGGTGTTGTAATAAATATTTACAAGCATAGGCAAAAGGCTTCATTTTGAAGTTATTGAAATAATGTTACGTACAATTCCATTGAATTTTAATACCTTACCTATGAATGTATTTCAATGTTTTTCTTTCGTCTGCAAAAGCTTATGAAAATAAATGTAACTAGCTGTGCCCCGTGGTTTCACCCGGCTCCCGACCCGGCGCGTCGTATTGCTGGTCCGTAGTTTTTCGTTTTGCTCGGCTCCTGAGAGTCATAGCGTGATGTTAAATGAATTAACATTTGACCGGTACTTCCAGAAATTAGCGAATACCGACAAACAAACTCTTCAGCTTTTTATATAAATAATTTGCAGTCGATACGTAATTTACAACTGTCTTGCAATTGTTTGTTTGACACATAAAAGATTAACGTCTTTTTTTATTAAATATGCAATATTGGACCTCGTAGGCTTTAAGCTTTTTATTATTATAAAGCTTAATTTCATTGGATATTTTATGTGTCGTCGCTTTAATTAGCTCATGGAATAAATATTTTGTGTGGGTTACAGGTTACAGGTGACTTCCTTATTATGGCAGGTCTTTTGGCATAAAAGCAAATGCAAGGGAATTTTTATATCTTAAAACTTACTCTTACCAAAAAAAAACCAATCAGTCTTAAGGAAAATGAAAGGATCTTAAAGGGTTCCGTTTGTCCTACGACGTAAACCCTAATAAACCTTAGTTTGTTCAAATATCCATTTGGCAGACAATAGCTTTTTATTTACATACACCATGTAAGTTAGGATGAGTAAAACATTTCTTTATTTTAACAGCATTATTACATAAAATATTATATAATATATTAAGTGTACGTGTCTTTTTGTCGTCACATTAACCGGGCGCTGGGGGTGTCACAGTGCTGTCATGCAATACTGCAATCATAGCGTGCATTGCGACCGACGTTCTTTCTCCACTCGAAAAATAACTACCTATATCTATTTCAGAATTTTTTAGGGTGTTTTTCTTTGTATATTTTGTTTTGACATACTGCAGTTTAGCACTGTAGTTTTTATGTATAAATATCCTGCTTTTATATAAAATAAAAAAAACCGGCCAAGTGCGTGTCGGGCCACGCGCAGTAGGGTTCCGTAGTAGGAGTTAGTTAGTCGACTATAGCTCTGTAACCGGTTAAGCCTACTTAGCCGTGATAGTTTTCCTTATAATTTCATTACATGTACTACGTCTGTGATTTTTTTCACATTTCTAGGTATAGCCATTCAAAAGTTAGAGGGGGGGGTAACTCGTATCGAACAAAAAATTTCACTTAAAATCTAGCTATTTCGCAAATGGCTCGCTTAACTGAAAAATGGTCTTCACACACCCATAATATTTTTGAAAAACCTATCTAACGATACCCCACACGAAGGGGTACGCGAGAAAAAAAATATTCATCCCTACTTTACATGTTTGGGAGCTACCCTAAAAAAAAATATTTTTCAAAATTTTATTTTACCACTTTTTCGGCGTGATCAATTTACATATTCATACCAAATTTCAGCTTTCTAATAACAAAAACCACGGAGCTATGCCGCGGACAGACAGACAGACAGACAGACAGACAGACAGACAGACAGACAGACAGACAGACAGACAGACGGACAGAGCGAAACTATAAGGGTTCCTTGTCGGACTACGGAACCCTAAAAACTGCAGTCAAAAGATGGAAGCACGCGTGATCCATGGTACAAGAGGCACATGTGGAGACTTACAACCTTTTTTTAATGCACCATGGAAAATATATTTTTACGAGTCAAGCTTAATAATACCCAATTTTACAATAAAACTGGGTGCCTTTTTAACTTACTGTAACTTAATGTTAAGTAAATAGAACAGAAAACAAATAACCTTATACATTATATTTATTCCTCATGTCTTTCGCGAGGGTGATGCGTAGGTAATTTTAACAGATATTGACCAGTTCTATTTTTAAAACGATTCGTATTAGAATTGGTAAGTAATAATAAATGCTTGGATAATAGGTATAGCTTATCCTGATAGGTTAGTGCTGCAATTTTCACAATAGCGTGGCCATTAAAATAAAAAAGGCAACTGAAAAGCGCCCAAGTTCTGTGTACATTAGGTGCACTCTGAGTCACGCACGGAGACTACGTCACGCAATACGGCTGTTGTCACGTGATTTTGATGCTACAGGTATAATATTTCAGGACCTGTAACTAATAATTCTTTATTTCTTTTTTTTTTAATTCGTCATGTGTATTCGATAACCAGGTACATACCACGATACATATTAAACATATTTACTACTACACATATTCTAACCTAATCGTAACTAATATTATAAATGCGAAAGTGAGTTTGTTTGTTTGTTTTGTGTTTACGGTAAAATGGCTGTACCGTTTTGGATGTTTGGTACGGAGACAGAGGGTTATATATTTATCCGGGTGCATTAGGTACTGCCTGCTCATGAGACGCATGTGAAACCGCGGGAAATAGCTAGTTTAATAAAATCGAAACCTAAATACTCTTACTTTAAATATATGTATAATTAAATAAATAATGTGTGTGAAAATAACTTATTCGAAGTACCAAATACGTGTTCGTTAGTTTATAAGATAATTCTTGGAACAACTTGGAACCGAATCCAACGAAAAAAAAAATTTCACTAATAGATAATTACAATGTTCGTAAGTGACAATACATAATGTAGATCAGATAGTAATTTACTAACGTAATGTTATTTTTCGCTCCGCAATGTTAATAAATAAAGTCGATAAAATATAAATTAAATCATATAAATAAATTAAAATTGAATTGGATTTATAAACTACGCAAGTAGGTATGCATACTTCATGATTGAACTAGGGCCTAATAAAATGAGTTTTTCATTAATTTAATTACCTCAGAATATAATTGAGGTCCGACAACAATACTGTGTACAAATTATAGTATTTATACAAAATATATATAATTCTTCTGAAGATTCGATGCATTAAAAATATATAAATGACGATACAGATTTAATAAGTACTTATTAATATCATCCATCCATTTGCCTTGCTTTAGTAGGGTATAATGGACCATGATAACAACTACACGTAGCGTATATTTTCATTTCATTTCGACGTCATCAAAATAAAATGTCCGTATACAAAACAGTGAAATAGTTACAAAAATATTATTTTTATATTCAGACGCCCGCAAATATTCGTTATTGGTTTGTGGTGTTATTCAATTTCCAATTTAATTGGTGTCTGCGTGTCCCGTTAAAACGGGTAGGGTGGACATGCACAATGCACAGCCTTCACTGACCTTTACAATGCGTATCGTTAGTGCGTGCGCATTATATCATCTTTAATATGAACACATAAGATTTTTTATATCCTAACACATAATATATGAGATTCTTTTACTTTATTTAACTGGTATGTCGTTAACGCGTTATGGACGACGCAGTGTCACGCGGCGACCAACTAGTGTCATGCAATATCGCAATTTTAATGTGCATGCCTACATAGGGGTGAAAAACACATTCATGATTGATCATAGTAATTAATACCGTATAAATTATAATTATTGAATTGTGGCGTTCTATATAGGGCACTCTGTAATTCTCTATCGTTGAATTTTAAATAGATAAACCCTTTAAATATAAATTGAGTGATTAAACTACCTTATAACGATATAATGACATGGCAGTTACGAGGTTATTTTTGAAATATTATAAAAAACATTATACGTTATATGATTATAGATCTACAATAATTAAACGTCATGGGAAATCGCATTTGGTTAACTGATGGTTTCTCATAAACAATATTTTATGATTTTTAGTATTTTTATAACATATTTATCGGTGAAGTCCTTTGAAATACACTTCAGGTTTCATAGCTTACATAATTTCATTAGAATCTATATAATTTTGAGGCGAATGTGCTTTTTGTAACATTTAATTTATATATAAAGTAAATGAATAGGTAACTTGAGAGTGAATATTTTTATTAAAATAATTTTACCTCTCTCAAAGCTTTTCTAAAGTGCAGAAAATGTAAAATAGAGCAAGAAAATAATAAGTTATCTTGGAACATTCCAAGCGTAGGTAGGAGTCAACGCACTCTCTTACGTTAGGAGCGTCTTCCACATAATGTTCTAGAAAATCCCTGCAGCATTCGTGCACTACGGGGGTGGAAGTAGTGGGAGGTATGAAGTTGATAACCTGGATCGGGAGCGAGGGCGCAGGGTCGCGGACCCTGCCGCACGACCGCACCCAATCTAAACCTTACTACCCTCAGCTCTAACTACTTAGAGGACACAGATCCGACATGGACAGATTGTGTAGTATTATACCTATTTTTTGGGATAATGATAAGAAATTAAAAAATGTCGTTTTATCAATGCTGATTGATACAGATTACCACAATTTTCCTTTTTTTGACAATCATATACGACCTTCCTACCAATGTGTGTTAAGAGGTGAACGTGAAGCACTCCACTTATACCAATCTATGTGCCTTTAACTAACGTGAATACTGGATGACTCCAAAGTCCAACGTCAATTAAACCTACGTTGGACTTTGTTTTGGGTTCAATGTCCGATTAACATATTTATTGTGATATCATGAAGGTTATATCTTTCCTATGATAAAATGTGTCTATTACATTGGAAAGACATTTGATTAAATTTTTGTAAAAAAACCTACTAATTAAACATTTTTCAAACAGCAAAGCAGTGTAACTTCTGCACCGTCCACATTTCCATGTTAGTTAAGTTTTACATGAATTTTTATACGGTGAGGTGAGGGGTGTTATTAAAAGTTGAGATAAGATTCGACGCGATGCGGTGCACGCCATCAAATAGCTCATGACGTGTTCTGTCAAGATATTGTTTGCCACACGAAATAGAAACGAGGTCCCCTTAATAATGTTGAAGAAAAGTTTAATAATTTTAAAGAGAAAACTGAAAAACATGTTGGGCATACATACATATACATACAATAAGCGGGTCCTATACCTGTATAACCTTGGTATTAAGATATTATAACCCGGTTTTCACCAAAGGTGTTGAGGTGATGTCTAAGAATTATGGTCTTATGCATGCCTGTACAGATGAACAATTAATGTAGAGCCTATACACAATTGGCTATATTCTAATGATCGATAGTCATTATAAGATCAAGTATGTTAAAAAAATAAAAATTATTGCCACATGGTCAACCACTCCCATGCAAAAAAACAATTATGTAGGGTATACAAGCAAACAATTCACTAAATAATTGTAACGTTTTTATTTTTCTTCTAAGTACTTATATTTTTAAACAATAAAATGATTCCTTGACTCGAGTGAGTCAAAGTAATATCGCATCATAAAGGGCAATATACAAATACGGATAATTCTAAGTTCGTTGCCCAGCCTGCAATTGGAACGATGTTCTCGAAACATAAAGGCATTGACACAAGGGGGGTTCCAAAATTCCTGCATAGGGGGCAATACCACCCGATAGAGTTGCGTGCAAGGTGAACGGACCTAGACGCTCAGTTTAGGCAAACTGACATCTATATTATATCTTATATAACATGATCTTTGTGTTAAAGCGTAGATACGTGGTCGGCTTTGAAATACTAGGCTGTTTTAGTTTGGTGGTTTTATTAACAAAATATTTAGTGTGTATTAGTATGTATTTCAATTGTTTGTGTGGTTCAAACAAGTTTTTAGCGTATAATTGTAAAAAAATATCAAAAATTTGAATACTAACCATTTATAAATGTTCATAGAAATTAAACTTCATTGTATCGTCTCTTTGTTATTTCATATTATTAAAATATGTTGATAAATCTCCTGCTTCATCAATATCAAAAGTCTAGTAACAAGAGCTTTGAGTTATAGAGAAACTTTAAAGGATGTTAACCTCTAACGATCTGATGCTCATAAACTAATCGATACGAGTTGAAGGGCAATCGGATGAGCCTGTTTTGATAACAATATTATTAAAGAATACTTTTTCAATTGTGCTACTCCACATCGGTAGTAACCTAAGTAGCGTGCGTATTAACCTGCTAATATTATCTACTAGCTTCTGCCAGCGACTTCGTCCGCGTGGAATAGTGATGCTCCGCTCCTATTGGTCTTAGCGTGATGATATATAGCCTATAGCCTTCCTCGATAAATGGACTATCTAACACTGAAAGAATTATTTAAATCGGAGCAGCGGTTCCTGAGATTAGCACGTTTAAACAAAATGACAACATTTCCCTTCACTGCTCTGCTCCTATTGATTGTAGCGTGATGAAAAGTATACTATAACCATCTCAGGAGTATGACAAATAATTGTACCAAGTTTCGTTAAAATCCGTCGAGTAGTTTTTGTTTCTATAGAGTTTATACAGACAGACAGACAGACAGACAGACAAAAATTTTACTTATTGCATTTTTGGCATCAGTATCGATCCCTAATCACCCCCTGATAGTTATTTTGGAAATATATTTCATGTACAGAATTGACCTCTCTACAGATTTATTATAAGTATAGATAAATGTAAAAGATTGAGAGCTTGTATGTATGTGCGTTTGTTACTCTTTCACGCATATATTGAATATACCTGACAAATATCTAGTTTATAACTTGGATTAACACAAAGGATACTTTTTGTCTGGGTCCGCGAAGTAGTTTCTTTAGGATTCGTGTGATACGGAGTAGGCAGGAAGGTTTAATTATATTTAAAACTATACTGACATACTAGCTTTAGCGTGGGCTATACGAATTCAAATTAAAAATGACAGAGTTTCATACAAACTTTGCCCCTCTTTTTCACCCCTTTATGGGTAGAGTTTCAGAAAATCCATTCTTATCGGATGCTTACGTCATACAAAGAACACATTCTCCAAGTTTCAGGTCTTTAAGATCAGCGGTTTAGGCTGTGCGTTGATCCATCAGTCATTCAGAACAAAGCATTTTATATGTATAGAAAATGTGAAAGTTTTATGTAATAGGGTTTTTTTTGTAGCAACTCGGAAATGTCATTATGATTGTCCGTACTACATGGGAAATCAATATACTTATTTGACGCTTGGGTATGCCAAACCTTCGCTTCTACTTGTTTTCCACAAGTGATATGTTATTTTGAACATAATTTTATGAGTATGTTATGGTTATAGGTTACAGAAGTTCTTAATGGCGGATTCTGAAATTGAAACCCACTGTTTTTATATTTTCAAACACTTTCAAGATAAAACTTTCTAGCTCGCTAAGCATAACTGCTTTGGCGCGTACTAAACGGCAGAGGCAAAAGCTAAATTACATTACCTATAATCTATGCGATACTTGAAGTATGCATTGTGGTTACATCAAGCATACTTCTCATTACTTAAAATCTTTTTAATTTATCTTAAACACACTGCTAGGCCGTATCAGAATTCATTTTCAAATAATTATATTTCATTTCAGAAACCTTAAGACTTTAAACAAGATAGTCATATCCATGATTGAATCGCTTCAAATTGTAGGCCTGTGGTTCAGATGGCGGCCATAATGTTATTAGAACTTGGCGTAAACTGGCCAACGATTGACCTGAGGGCATCAGAACTGAGGTGCCTCTTCATGTCCTGTTATGGCATTATGAATCGTTTTTTCCATCTCATGACGTATTCCATAAATTGTAAGGTCAGGCTATGCTTTATTTTGTTAAATATATTTTTTGTGCAATATTTCAATAGTTTTATTAGGCCCATAAACTTGCCGACTATTTTTTTTGCCCAGTCCACTTTCGAGAAAATATATCATGCTAAAATCAAAAATCCGAAAGTTGGTGAGTATGGATGTTTGTTACTTTTTTACGCAAAACCTACTTAACGGATTTGGATGAAATTTGGTACACACATAGCTTGTATGAATACATAGGATAGTTTATTCGGGTACGTGTAGTAGTTCCCTGAGGACGCGGGTGAAACCGCGGGAAATTCATAACCATTGGTATGACAGATTGTCAGACTTTCTGGCTTCTGACTATCCGTAACGACTGTCAAAGATCTAAAAATGACAGCCGGGACCAACGGAGAAGTTTCGTTATGTCACGTAAATGGTCACCCATCTACGGACCAATCGCGCTAAGCATAGCTTAACCTTTGATCGACCCACCCGTGCGGCTGTTAGAGGAGAAATGTGACTTGGAATTTGAGCATAATAACGCCAAAGTAAGATAGTTCCATAATGCAGCATACTGCAGCGAACGTTATTTCATGTTTCGTGTGACATGTCAACGCTGTACGTCAAAATATAAACGTCAAATCCGTTTCACATCTTGTCACACCTTTAACTGACGTATGTAACATGCAGCAGGGTGGCACGACGTAGCTCGAGTGTAACAGGGCTTTATGATTGGTCGATAGAATCATACTAAACTTTGAATGCTTTTAAAAAGCCATCACTACATCCTAATATGTAAAACTGCTGTTGAAGATCTACAGTCATTACTATCCGCAAGTTTATTGGAGATATTTAAAATTATTAGTATAAGTCGTGGTAGCCTAGTGGGTAGTTATTTGCTTCTTCTGTACGAGAATGCGGGTTCGGAACCTGGCAAGTGCAAATGTGCTTTTTATAAAGACTTTCAAAGTTACGTATTTTCTAAATGTTCTCCTTTTGGACACCATTGACTAACGGTAAAGGAAAACATAATGAGGAAACATGGACTAAAAAGTCTCTATTTACCGATTTCAATCCGCCTTGAGCAAGAATGGTGAGTAGAGCTCATGCCTCTGTATGAGATGAAGGCCGATGCTGATGAATTCGAAATTATTTATAATTCATCTGTTATTCATTGAGCGAAATTCTAAGATTCAGTTATCATTGTTAGCAGTTATCCAGTTATCATAGTTAGGCTGGTTTGCAAAATGACCGGGCCCAGGGGTTGGTATGGTACCTGAAATAAAACCTGTGTGATTAAACTATTTATAAAAATGTTGCGAAATTTTATATCAGTTTTATATTTTTGTTTTGCGCAAATATCATGTCTGCAAAATTCGATAAATAATCATTTAAGAAATGTCGTGGTGTCAACTCCGAAATTTGCGTATTTTATACCATTTCTGTTCAATCCTGGCACTACCTTCAAACTGAACACATGTTTTATTTTCTTCATAACATATATTCTAGAATAGTTAAGGTCATCAGAAAACTAGAAGCTAGAGACGTCGCCCGCCGCTTTCCCTTTAAAGTTTTACGACTAACATTTTACTGTGCAGTGCAGCCTGCGTGTTAGCAGAATAAATATTAGGCAGCCTGTTTTGACAAGAATTGTTAAGTTTTTATTGCACTATTTTTCAAAAGCTACTATATATCTATGTTTTTTTGTTAAACCTTATTAATGATCACCTCTTCTCATGATTTTGTCCATGTCATGAAGGTTTTGTTGCGTTTTATTTTAAAACCTTTTTACTAGCCACTTATACTATCGGGCTTGATATTTTTTCGAATTAACGCGTTAAATACTATCAATTAATACCCCTGTTAACCCTCCCAATTAGATTTAGAAATACGACTACTTGCAGATCGAGTGGGTTCTCAACAATAGAACCCAGAGTTAGGTGCGAACTGGAGAACTCTCGAACCTGAGTCCAACGCCCTAAGGGTAAACATAGTTCATTTGTGTTAAGCGGCAGACGATAATAAACAACTAGAAATAATTGTAATCCTTTGTATTAATATTTAATTTATCTACTTACAATCTATACTTATAATAAATCTGTAGGGAGGTCAATTCTGTACATGAAATATATTTCCAAAATAACTATCAGGGGGTGATTAGGGATCGATACTGATGCCAAAAATGCAATCAGTAAAATTTTTGTCTGTCTGTCTGTCTGTCTGTATAAACTCTATAGAAACAAAAACTACTCGACGGATTTTAACGAAACTTGGTACAATTATTTGTCATACTCCTGAGATGGTTATAGTATACTTTTCATCACGCTACAATCAATAGGAGCAGAGCAGTGAAGGGAAATGTTGTCATTTTGTTTAAACGCGCTAATCTCAGGAACCGCTGATTCGATTTAAATAATTCTTTCGGTGTTAGATAGTTCATTTATCGAGGAAGGCTATAGGCTATATATCATCACGCTAAGACCAATAGGAGCGGAGCACCACTATTCCACGCGGACGAAGTCGCTGGCAGAAGCTAGTATTTAAATATTTTGCGTCCTCTTCGTGGGTTTTAAGTTGCTTTGTAAACAATTTAGCTAATATCAAATTATTTTGGAATAACCTTGAAAGAGTCCGACCAGGTGAGTAATCATAAGGGCTTAATCTGATCTTTTGAGTATTCCGCGGTTTCACCAGCATCCAGAGAGACTGTCTGAATGAAGAGAGTCTGTATCAGTATTCCATGTGTTAATTCAGGTTATAAACTATGTGTGTACAAATGTTATCCACATCCATTCAGTTTTTTACGTGAGAGAGTAACAAACATACATTTATATATAATTATATCCTCACAAACTTTTGCGTTTTTTTATATTATTAGTATTCCATTAGTTTCGATGTACGATTTTAAAATTTTAGTTTATAATAAAAAAAGTATATTTTTTTAATAAATCAAGGCAATTGCGACCTTCCTGCGTTCCTATATTTTTCCTTTCAAAGTTCGGAACCTCGGTCCGCGAGTCCACCCGCACTTGTTTATTTTTAGTCCATTTGAAAGAAACTAGACCAAAGTGATGAATTATATTATTGATGAACAATGAAGGCTCGTATCTGAAATAGATTTTTGACGAAACAGCCATAAAGATTTGAGTTGGCCCGGTAACAGCAACTTAAGACCTCGACAATCTAACAAACCCATAACTTCAGACAAAGATTTGGGTAGGCCGCCTGAAGTTCTCACACCATCAGACGCAAATGTATCTTATTATTTTTTTAGAGAAAAAAGTATCGCGCCAGTGCCATCACAAAGAAACTGTTGAAATATGTTGTACAGTATAAAAATATGTATATTCCGTTTGTGTCGCAATTTCTATTGTAGTGTAACTTACACTATAATTACGGAGAAGACTGGCGTGAGTGTGATCTCTTAATTTGATAAAATTAAATCAGAGAGACTGAATAAAGAATGAGACACAATTTCCGTATAGTTGCGATTTGTTTATTTGTATCTGTGTAACAAGTTATTTATTTATTTTTACATGATAATATTATGTGTGAATTGTGTGCTAATATTTTTATGAATGCCTGTATTTTATTTTAAGTAGTGTTTGTCTTTTAGTTGAGTAAACTGCAGTATTACGTCATGCGGCGATACAACTTTTCATTTCCTAGTTCGTAAATGATGAATGAAATTCTTCATTCTTCTTTAATAAAGAGCGGCTCCAGTAGTTTAAGTCCACGGTATTGTTTGAATAACAGATTAAAAGTTTTTTATTCTTGGTTTGATATAAGTACCAACCAATGGTTCGCCAGTTAGATATGTTTACGAGTATTTTAATATTGAGCAAGTATAAATATTGTAATTAACCAACAAGAAATCTAGAATCCTGTCTGCCAATGAAAACTATCCACATGGGGAAAGACTACTTTTTATATCTCAAACAATCTGCATGAACAGGCAATTTAAAAGAAAAAAAAAAACTTATTCCTGAATACAAAATGTTGTAATGAAAAAAGAACAACACTTCTCATCGTAATGCACTTTTATAACATTCTAGCATTTCCAAGAAAAGTTTCTTGACACTGCAATTTGAGGTCCAACAGAAATAGGAGAAGTTACTGACGCAGATTATTCATTTACGCTTTTACTATGAATGATACTGCTGATAACGCACCGTTGACGGCAGACTACAAGTCGTCACGTAGACAACTGATACTCATGCCTACGTATAAGTTTTAGGTATGATATATTGTTTCAATACCTAAAGTTATTGTTCGTATAGGTTAAAAAAGTTGCTGGTTTTAATCGAAGGCCTTGGTGAGTTCATGAATGGATGTCCAAATTTGACACATAACCCCTTCATACATCAGACAATCTATGATTTATATTTGTTTATTTTTAACTATTTTTTCTTTATAATTAATCCAATGCGTCTCGAAAACCATCTCAAAGAAGGAACTTATGTTGTGTCTTAAGTATTTTTAAAGGACAAATACTTGATCAGCTATTATTATAGCTGGCACTTTCAAGAATATATTATACTACGTTGGCCCTTATCAGTTTATTCAGAACTAAGTAAGCCTTGCAGAATAAAATCAGATAGGTAATTAAATATTAGGTAACTAAAAAAATAACGTTTGCAAGTTAAAATAAGGTCCCCAGTCCTCCTGTGTATAGAAGTTAACGGAACACTTTTATTGCGTAATGAATGAGAGGTCGGCGCTCGGGCCCGGGTGGCTGGCGGCGGGTGCATCGGGGTGGGGTGCAATACCACCCCACGAGCCTTATTTCGGGTCATCGAGCCCGACCTCGCAAGCAACGAACGCAGCTTGAACCGCCTTGCAAAATGGAGTTTTCATCTTGGGTTATTAATTTTAACAAAGCGTTAGATTAAACTAATTCGCAGTAAAAGCTTTTACCTTATTACAAACATGAACTATCGTCGTTGAATTTTAAGACATAACTCATATTTACTAATGTTGTGAAAGAGTAATCAGCTAATTAGAATATCAAAACTATTGATTACAATTTTAATTCGCCTCGAAATAAAAAAGTGTGAAGTATAAAAAAGAATAGTTTAGAAAGGAAAGGATGATTCAAGTACCTAATAATCTAAATTAATGTCTAAGTTGAAACATAAATAATTTGCCTTGGTCGCAAGTACTAGGCACTAAATGATTGTTAAGTCAATATGAGCGTGTGGCACGTTACCACTGGGACCTCGAAGAAAAAACTAATAAAGATCTCAAAGCATCGATAAGTAGTGTGTTTAAACTAATAATGGAATTAAAAAGGGGATAAAGCAATCAATTTATTTACCGTCACACGTATTTTATCTAGAAGTCACGTACGCAACACTTTAATAAAGCAATTAATATCTCCTTGATGTTACAATATTTCGTCAATTTCTAGTGGGAAGAGAACCAAACAGTTTAATAAACAGCCTTCGTCGTACATTCGAAATGCGATAGTGATACTTCATTAACACTTTAATTTGTTCAGTGTTCCAAATAATTATTTTAACTTTGAAAATTGTGAATTTTAATCGCTTCATTCTCGTATGTTGCACGTAACATAAATAGTTTCTTTTGATGTTTGTTGATGATATTAAAATCCACTATTTTTAGGGTTCCGTAGTCGACAAGGATCCTTTATAGTTTTACCATGACCGTCTGTCTGTCTGTCCGCGTCATAGCTGCGAAATTGATCATGGTAAAATAAGATTTTCAAAAATATATTTTTGTGTTTCCCATACACGTAAAGTGGGGATGAATATTTTTCTCATATATCCTATCTTGTGGGGTATTGTTGGATAGGTCTTTCAAAAATGAAGCACGTATGTGAATACCAATGGTGAAGACCATTTTTCAATTAAGTAAGCCGTTTTCGAAATATCATGCTTTAAATTGCATATTTTTGTCAAGTTCGAGTGTTAACATTCACTTTTGAATGGATGAACCAAGATGTATGAAAATTAATAGATGTAGCTTATATACCGATCTTGTAAGGAAAACTATCACGGCTAAGTAGGCTTTACTGGTTACAGAGTTATATTATAGGTGACCCATTACGGAATCCTATTGCGCGTGGCTCGACACGCACTTGGCCGGTTTTTTAATATGTGTACGTATACGCTCGTGATCGGAGTAGAAAAACTGTTTGTTATAGGTTTTCCATTATGGGAACCGACTTTCAAATAATTTTCCCATATCGTAATCATAAATACTTGTTAAAACCCTTGTAAATTCGATGTATATTATTAATCATTTGTATACTTATTTTTAAGGTTAAACCCGATATTGGGTCTTTTTTGATGATTATCCATCCAAAAAAGGTGTCCTTGATTTATATTTTTGGCATAATGTATAATAAAAAGAACATACAAGGATACACAGATTTACCAAAAACTCTTAATCTGTAGTCAGGTTTTAATCGCTTACTTCGTTATGACAGTCTAGTATACATAATATTATATTCTTATCCGTACTGGTGTCATAACAATATTAGGTAGGGAAAGGCGGTTTGACAAACTTTTCATTCAAAAAAATCAAGTTACTATTTGAAAATAGCAAAGATATACACGAGCTATTTTTATTAAGCATTTTATGAATATCTTTATTTAATTACTATCAAAGTTGGAGCGTAATGATCTCTGCTGGAGTTGTGCTATGAAGATTTTTTTAACAGACTTAAAAAAAATATTGTATGTCCGCGATTTTCTCAAAAATAAGTGATCCAATTTGATGAGGTTTTCGCAATTTAAATGTATATTTTGTCAGAAAAGTTTTAGTATGTTAGGATATGAAGCAGGTCTTCGGAGATAGGCAATAGAACTCTTCTATTACTAACAGCAAAGGACCCGCAATTGCTGATATTGTAATTTATTTATTTATTTAAACTTCATGTACAGCAGTGATACATAGGCGGACTTAATGCCACAAGGCATTCTCTGCCAGTCAACCTTAATTTGGACAAATTACAAATCGATTCACTGAAAAGCTAGAGAAAAACCTTTAGGTATAGCAAAAATAGAACCGACTTCAAAAACACTACAAGTAGAAAAATAACTAAACATCGTTCTAGAAGTCGGTGGGGAAAATACACAACACAATACCTAATTCGAGACTTCAAGAACGATGTATGAGTTACTTTTCAATTTGTTGTATTTTGGAAGTTGGTTCTATTTTGGCAAAAAAGTTTTCGTTATCTAAATGGATTCTTGCGACACTGTATTTAGTATGCCTGCAAACGAATTTTATAATCTATGCAAAGTGATTCTAGTTATTTGACGTCACCACATATCGCAGTAGACATTCAAGGCTGTTTAGTTGTACCTTTTCGTTGTACCTTTTCGTTAGTCACACGTATTCATATTTTGAAAATTAGTAATTAAAAATGATTTTATTAGCAGTTACGAACCGTTACGGTTAAAATGATTCGAAAATTAAAATTAATATATAGAGGCGTAGTTTCAATAGCTTAGTCTCTTATACTTGCTACTATTTTTCTGTATAGGTATATTGTTTTGTTTTTAAAGATATTTGGGCCCAATACAAGGTTAGATGGTATAATAACTGTATCTACCTATATTTTATTTGTTAACTTTTTAATACCATGTAAAAACTTAGAGGAACGATAAAAATATAGGTGGTGTTGATGTAGCGAATGTTGTCTTTCAATGAGGTTCTTTTTCATGCTTAAAATCTTTATAGTGGTTTACTAGTAGGTAGTACCTACGGTTATTCCACTTTATGCACTTGGGTGATATCACCTGAATGAAAAAAGTGGAAATTATAGTTTCCTTATTTCACCTAGTAATCAATTCACCTAGATGACTAGGTGATATATAGAATGCTGCTGTTTGCAAGTTCAGGATGCCAAGGTACCCACTTTGATTAATAGATTAATGTAGATATATCAACATACAGGAGAAATTACGTATCGCAGTCGTCCAGCAACTTGTCAAGGATACAAGCAGCGTGGCCACGAGGAAGGCAGTAAGTTATTAACTCTTTGCCAAAATCAAGCCAGTTTTCTGGATACTGTTTGTTTGGTATTCGTGAATTGTCGAGTACAATCCTGCTGTCAAATTCAGGAATAACAATAATCCTATATCCTATAAAGCGGGTTTCCCACAGTGCATGATTCTGCCGATTATCACGCATGGTCAATGATCACGAACAATCACACACCGCATGCAAGTGGCTTCCAACAATCGGGTGATGTTTTGATATTCTAAGCAATGTTGATTCGTAATGAAAGAGAACTCGCACTGCACCCTTGAAGTTATGTGGAATGGATGCAATGGTTGCGTCACCACTCCTACGGACGATAATACTTTTCTCGTTGTACGTCGGTGCGGGCTGGTTCGCTTCCGTCAGCAATATCATGCACCGTGGGAAACCAGCTTAACGGATGACGGAAATTCAGACCTCAACCTAAGTGTTTCGTTTCCAACTTACGTAGGTACTTTAGGGATACTGGTACCCTAATTGACATACGCCCTTTTATTGTCTTGCTAGAAATAAACAGTGGCTACTAAAAGAGAAATCCATGAAAATGAAATACAAGGCAGGTCGACAAAAACAAAAGATTAATTCAACCGATATAGTCTGGATACACACATCGCATAGCAATACTTGCAAATGCATTTTTTTCTTCTAACGAGAATATTTAATAACTAAACGCTGTTTGCGCTTACCGCGGTGTGGCGGTGTGCAACTATTAATCCAATGCGCGCGCTCCGACAGGTGAGCCGCGATAATCTTGCGGACTTGCGCCTGCGCTTACAAACGGCGGCGTGACCTTTCCGTAATTGAATAGGCGTGCGCGTTTCGAGCGCCGCACGCACGTTTTAAACGCACGCGAGCGATTAACTCGCATAATGATAAAAAATATCATCTTCACCCATATATAGCTGATTTTTGCAATGGCAAGTACTCGTGTAAATACATTGTTTGGGTGACAGTCATAAATTTCCAGAACTTGTACATGGACAAACATTGGTATCTATTAAATATACATGTCCACAAGAAATATAAGAAGTGCCCTGTAGATACAGAACGGACTATCTAAATCTTCTTCACGTATCCCGCTGTGACAAAAACGTAATTTCCACAGGGTACTTATGTTGATACATTTTGAAATAACTTAACAATTTCCTTGCACTAATAAAGCATACTGCTGACTTAATTCAGTTCGCATCGCGACGCGGACGGCTGGCTCGTAGGTACACATTTCCCTACACAATAATGTATGTAAAACTGCCCTTACAATGCGAAAGGATATAAAAAATATGAATGTTCTCTCATTGTTTTGAGTTTTAGTGGCTTATTAATATATATCGTTATAATATGCAAATGTTTGTTTCTTCGTATGGTAGCTTTTTTCTTGCTTCAATGAACGTTTGAGAACAGATGCCAGGATAAAGTTTTATCAGCTAATCTGATTACATTAAAATTGAATGATTTAGTAGGCAATATTTTTTATTATATCTACAGTGAAAATTTGATTTAATTATACTAAGTTTTAATTAACAAAAGCTAAGTTTATTCCAGGTTTCGATATAAAAAAGTATACGATAAGGACCCATCAAAGATTTTAAAGTTTCATTTTTAGCCAATAATTCTACAAAATTCTTAAAAAATCTCCAATCACTTAAAATATTATAAAATTGTAATGTAAAAGGAAATATTACGAATACATATTAACAACCTCGTTATAACAGCCATTTGCGGCTAACGTGTGATCGTTTTATAATACCCAATTAAATATAGATGCAAAAAAAGTTTTTAATTGTACAATTAAAATGCTATATTGGCTATAACACCTTTCATAAGTAATTATAAAGGGACATGATAAAGTATTTATCATTACCTATTCTATTTTTTAAAGCTATCTGCGAACCTATAAAATGGTTTGCATCAAGATTCATATTTAATTATTCGATATTAACTTTTTCATAAACTACATACGACGTTTTGATATATCGCGCACTTACGTATACGTCAGTCAACTGAAAACAAAGAACATAATTGACAAGCCTCATAATTCGTCCATCATCATAAATATTTGTCTTTTGATAAACGGATACTTGTACGTATATCGATTGATCTATGAATTCATTGATTTCGATGGCATTATAAAAAGAAGACTATATTTGCGAAGCTGGCACCTGCCAAACATCACAGCTCGCATCGTTTTGGAAAGTAACCACGTACTACACGTATAGGTATTTTATTTAAATAAAAATATGGTTATCAATGGTCGCCTGACTACAACGTTCAGCTAAAATCTCCGATAACCTTAGAAGATTTTAATTGTGAGAAGGTTGTGTTGCAAGTTGCAACTAAGCGATCAGGGTTTATACAAACTACCAAGTACATAGAAGCCATAGGTTCAATATAGCTATTTACTGGCTTACAAAAGGAAAACACGAAGAAAACTTTCTGTTGGGTTTCATGAACCAGTGCTGTTAAATACTGGCCCATTTCTAAAATAAAATTTGAACGCGTTGTGTTATAGGGGCGAGATTGCACGTGATAATTGATACATCCGTGTGCCTCTAATCGGCCGGAAAACCGCTTCGCTAGCCGATGCACATTTCGATTTTTCTCCTTTGATGTGTTTAATAATGCATGAGCCGGATCGGTGCTCTCATAGTATTCACGCGGCAGAGGAAATTTACGGACGCCCTCGGACACCGGCGGACACACGCGACCGAGCCGCATTTGTTTTGATCCCAGGATCGATGTCTAATTGGGTTAGAGCACGTTGTGATAATAGGTCACTCGATCTACATGTGTGAATTGAAACCAGTGTTGTACCTATCGGCTTTGTCCAATTACGGACGGAAAATATGAAAAAATATAGAGCTATTATCTAAAAGCAGTAATGAAATTAGCTATAGCTACAAATATTATAAATGTAAAAGTTTGTGGGGATAAATATATATCTGAATGGATTATGATTTTTGGTACACTTATTATATAACATGGATACTTTTAATACAGGTGAGCTAAGTAGCTCCCTCAGGATGCGAACGAAACCGCGAGAAACAGCCAGTACATCAGTACATATTTGTAACATTTTCCATACTTATAAGTAATTCTGCCTGCCTGTCTGTTTGTTAAGCTTTCACACTATAACGACTGTACCGATTTTGGTATGGAGCTACATTAAAATCTGGGGAAGGACATAGGATAGCTTTTATCGGGGTGCGTATAGTAATTCCTTCGAAGCTACTAAAACTATTCTGAAATTTATGCTGAACATTATTCTTCTTAATGCAAGAAATAAATCGTAATAGTCCTAGCGCCTAACACCTTATTTCAACATCTTTAACAAAATAATTATAATTGAAAAACAAAATTACTTTTATTTTCTTCAATAACTTTAAACTTACAGCCTCGTAATTAGAGTTACCTATTTATCTATTACTGAGTTAATAAAGTTAAGTTGGTTAATAAAAGCAAACAGTTGAACTGCCTTACTGGTCAGGTGGTCGATAGTAATAAATGTAGGCATTCAACGTGCAGAATAAGTAATTTCAATTGAATTCAGTGTGTGGTGGTTTTAAAAAAATAAATAAGTTATAAATCACAAAAGTCAACTGAATGTGTGGGGTTAACTATTTTAAATAATAATCATCAACCACCTCTTCTCTTCATGAAAAACACAAACAACGATAAAATAAAATCAGTTTGAAATAAAAGCTTTCCCATGTTCGCATCGATTAAATAATCGAATAAAACTAAAATTCAAATGGCCGCCGAAATAACATTCAGTTTGCAGACGAAGCTGTTTTATTTATAAATAGTATCGTTCCAGTTTCATTGCACTGGGTCAGCGGTGGCGTTGGAGTCTGTTTATTGATTTGCTAACGGTCCCGGTTAATTTTGGCAAGGTAGGCCAGCCGGCAACTCATCTTGATGCACAGAGTACAATGCATTTTTTAAACAGATCAAAAATATTTGTATAGACTCTCTTGAGTGATAATTAAGTTCCATAACGCAGCACAATCCATTATAGCATTTTTACTCTTTAGAATGAAACTACGCGTAAATGTTAAAACACTTACGCCATAGCCAACTTGATAACAATATGCAAATCGGATAGTATTTTAATTACAATGATTACGAGAAAGGCGGTTTGCTTACAACTATGCTTAAAATGTTACAAAAACAGGATGG
The DNA here is from genome assembly GCA_963891755.1 of Pyrrhia umbra. NCBI lineage: Eukaryota > Metazoa > Arthropoda > Insecta > Lepidoptera > Noctuidae > Pyrrhia > Pyrrhia umbra. The sequence continues at coordinate 6,921,663 of OY982924.1, forward strand.
TCGGCTCTAATAGGCTTAACCTTTTGAATTTCACCATAAACGCAATTAAATGGCCGCGCATGCTCTGCACGCACCCTTACCTCATCCACATACATACATAGAATTATCTTTGGAATATTAGTAGCTCCTATTGACGCACACGTCGACGAAAAATATGCGAGTAAAACATGATCACGCTCGGAAATATAATGACAGCTGCTGCGAGCGTATCATTTGACAGCTTTTAATGAGCCTACTTAATGAATACAACGTTTAAATTCTTAAAATTATTGAAATATTGATAAAGCCTACTTGAATATTGCGCCTATGTTTATTTTGGGGTCGATTAGGTACCTTAAGTTCTCATTCTTGATGGCCAGCCTAATTACGTAAGAAACGGGTATCCGATTGACATACGCATCAAAAGGAGTTTTACATACTTACTTACTTTTACTGCATATTTCTGGACATTTATCTCATTGATTCTTTCAATTAAGCAATGTATATCATTGAACTGTCAAAATGAAAGGTATTGCAACTGAAATTGAAAGGTATTGCAACCGAAATTGAAAGATATTGGCTTACGTAATTAGGGGGCTGGCCTTTTATTTGGGGTCGGCCCAATGTTTTTAATTTACATTCTTTTTTTTCCATTGGACATGTCATCTTTTATGCAATCCATCCCTCATTTACATATTTTACCTTAACTTAGTAAGTATGTCAATGTGGTCGTACCCTTAGGTAATCTTTAGGCGACTGGTGCTGCTAAAGCCTAGATTCTAGATGCTTATGATTTTTTTGTATAACCAATAAAGTATAATATCTAAAATTGTGTTGAACGTTAGTACTAAAATCAACTCTAGACCTTTCAAACGTAAACTCTAGTTTTAAAGACCCTTTGTCACCACCGTACTGACCTTTGTCTGTTCTATTAAAACGCATTTTAATGTAGACATTTACAAATAATATCCCACATATGTATTGATCATCAGTCTACTAACCGTAGCCGTGGGTTCAAGACCGTTCGGTTCATAACGGTGTGTGGGAAAGGCCCAAAGTTGAAGACGTTCACTGACTAATGTTTTGTTAGAAAAAAAACGTAATTACTGTTGAACATAACATAACATTGTTCCATTTGCATCTAGTACAATAGATAGCATGAAACTTTACTGAATTATACCGACAATAATACTGTAAGAATACATAACTACAGTTATGTAATTTAATGTTTTTTTAGCTTTTAAGTAAGTCTTTTGAGTTTTTATTTAAGCTTATGTAAATATAAAGTTATTTTTTCTTTGTGTTTATTCCTTTTACTGGGGTTTAAAATTTTATTTTTCAAATTGTTCATCGTATATGTGTTAAAGAGCTTAAAGAAAAGAAAGACTATCCCTGCAAGCTATACCTGTACCTGCTACTGGTCTATGTTCTATATGTTCCTGCACCCCAATACTAAATTTAAAAGATAAAATAAATTAGTTTCCATGATAAATAAATCATGAAGCATACTCATCAATAAGTAGTCAATTGCGTGAACATGCGCACGCGCCGCCCCTGCGCAGGCGGCGCCAACTTCACGCCTTTCAATCATTCGCTTGCCTTCATTATGCAGTACATCGAGCTAAGAACACACACGTAAATATATCTGAAATTAAGCTTTTTTATGCTGGATAGATATTGAAAAATAATCCTAAGTAATAAGTAGATAATAGATAAATTAATGATAAATAACAAAATATATAATATGGGTTTATAGACATACCGCGCCTAAATATGACAAGATAAATAAACAAACACACACACACACACACACACAATGTTTCTATATGTAGTAATTAGCAAAATTCCTTTGCAAGCTAACTTAATTGTGCGGTCGGGAAAAAATAAGACAATTGGACTTTACTGCGTATATTTTTCCTTTCAAAGTTCGGAGTCCGACTTGCTTTTGACCGGTTTTATGAACGGACTTTAAAAAATGAACGTTTGTAATTATAAGTAAAAATGAGAAGGTAATTAATAAAAGGAAGATATATTTTTGTAGGGATACGTTTATTTGATTTCATCTCTTATTACATGAATACCTTATTGTATTAAAAATTGGCTAAGTGCGAGCATCAGTAGTTTCTAAAATTATTAGTTATGACATAAATGCTCGTAGGCCAGACAGACCCTTCCTTTACCATTTTGGTTTGTAACCACAGATTTTACTTTGACTGTATTTAGAACCCTAAAAGTATACTAAGTAGGCACATTCCTACTAATAAAAAGGTAATAACAATGATAGAGACATACATGTATTGTTTATTTCTTTACTCCAAGTTTCTTAATTCGAAATTCTTCGTACTATTTTGTATTTTTTTTAACAATGTTTTTAACCATTTCAACGAGAGTTGTACTAGAATAACACGTGCGTGCATTAAACACGCAAAGCGTCAATTAATTATGTTAATATTTGCGTTGACATTTAGCTCCTGGTATGACAATAAGAAAGCGCAGATACTCATTATTAGCAAGTCAACCGTTTTGTGTTTGAAAAGTCATTAATAAAGCCTGAACATCAGGTCCTTGGTTTGATTCCGGGGTCGAGCAGTTCAGTCAGAGTCCGGGTTCGTGTCTGGTTGATGACAATAGACTCGCCGTCTCTATAATCTTACTTCAATATAACAAGTAAATCCGTTTACTAATAGGTACACCTCTGCCTTTCCTGTTTATTACATTTTTTTTTTAATTATTCAATAAGTACTCCAATGATATTTAGTACAGTCATACATTTTGAAATAGCCGCTAAGTAAAATGTTATTAAGTATTAAAATATTGAATAGTTTACTAGGTTCTTACTGTTGGGCAAAAGCCTTTTCTCATACAGAGAAGACATGAGTATTGATCTCTGCCCTTGCTCAAGGATTGGTGATTTTTGGCTTTTCAAGTCCAGGACTCACCATGTTTTCCTTCATCGTTATTCAATGGTATCCAAGATACATATAGAAGTCACATTGGTATTTTCCTTTCAGGTCCTTTTCCACTAGGCCACCACGAATATATTCATAGATTAAATAAAATAAATAGTAACTCTTAGACCTTAGTTTACCAACAAAGCGAGCTACCAGTGTTAAAGAAAGCGATTCGTTTATGTACGGAACGCGCGGAGAATGAAACGAATTCGATTCAAACTAACATGATTTAAATCCATTATACTCTAAGAAACACTTTTATATAGACAACTTTCCTAATTCGATAAGTTTTGTGTGTATTCGATTCAATTATTTTGATTTCGATATATTGCTTGAATGCTCGACAATTCAGGCGGACTTAATAAGATTTTTTTGCTCAAATTGTAAATAGTTTATCGAATGATTTGATCCCAACAAAAGGGGAAAGTTACATTTGTAATCTGCCAACTATCTTTTATTATAGTGTCTTTGTTAATATTGTTGTGTAATTGTTGGTCAAATTGGCTGCCGTTAAAGCGTTAAAACTATGTCAGTTTTCGAGACTTCTATACTTTCAACTAGACGTTATTGTCCTTTAGAAAAAAAAATACACTGGTTTAAGAGGTTTCGAACTCGTACACTAGTATAGGAGATGCGAGTGATTTAATTACTAGACCACAACGACTTACAACAACAAAAGTAACTGTTTCCGACACCCAAATGAAGAGCAATTTCGGTTCATCGGTTTATTAAAAAAATGACATCGTGTTCTACCGAGGTTTTGTACTTCGCTATTCTTGGAATAATGATGAGACAAAATTCGATCATTACCGAATCAGTTTTTAATGATTTCACGTTTTATCTGACTACAGCGAAATAACAGGAAAATGATTTGATTGTAAGACGGTACTGGATTAATGATCCGTTGTAGTTGCTAAATTGTCAAGCTGCTTCATATTAGATGTAATAATAATAGTAAGTACCTACATAAGAATATAATAGTTGCAGTTGAAATAAGTACGATGTAAGGATCATAGCAGGTGGCATAACGCAGTACCAGTTTTGCGTAAACTTATGGGAAACAGGCGTGAGTTTAAGTATGTTAAAATAAGTTGTTTTTTATCTTATTAGATATGTACCATAATCATATAATCATAATCGGAGGAGCTCGTGGCTAAGTAACAGCCGCGCGGTTCGATCGATCAAAGGTTAAGCTACGCTTGGCGCGGTCGGTGCTTAGATGGATGACCATCTATGTCATAGCGAGACTCCTCCGTGCCTCGGAAAGCACGTTAAGCTGTTTGTCCCGGTTGTCATTTAGTAGATCTTTGACAGTCACGGCACGACAGATGCGGGTAGTCAGAAGCCAGAATGTCTGATAACCAGTCTTACCAAGGGGTACCGTGTTACCCGGTAACTGAGTTGTGGAGGTCAGACATGCAGTCGCTCCATGTAAAACACTAGCACTCAGCTGCATCCGGTTAAGACTGGAAGCCGACCCCAACAAGGTTGGGAAAAGGCTAGGCAGATAATGATATGTACCATAATCAGTAAAATTGGTTCTCAAAAATATAATCAGTAAATATCCTTGAAGAGAAGATTTTTAATAGATTACCTATCCAAACTTCTTTAATCACCTGAAATAAAATTATAGAAACTTTTTCGCACTAGCTTATTTAATAAAAATGAGTAGCCCGGCTTTTTTCTTATAATTATGTTGTTTACCTGATTATCCTAGGGGTGTTAAACGCACAAAAGTGCAACCCACTCATGCATGAAGTATTGTCGATTATGTTTGAAGATAACAATAGCGTACAAAAAATCAAGAGATTTATTTCTCGGTCGCTATAGTTCGAAATTAGATGTTTTGTGTACGATGAAGCTTGTGAGATTTTGGTGGTGGAAGAAGTGAAGTATTAATTGTATAATAAAGTGTTTTAGAAGAACGTGTGAAGAAATTGAAGAAGTTAAAACTACGGTGACGGTAGATGCAGGAGTTTTGAATTAAAAGGCATGCTTTGGCTGACTCAAAATGAATTGAGACGGGAGGACGCTAGCTAATGATAGTTAACATAATTATGTAGGTACTAAGTAGCTTATAATCCTATTTAGATGTTCTGAAGTAAAGTAATCATTGTATTACTTTTGGTGGGTTGCCCTTTAGAAATTATACATCAACAGGTCGGAATATAATGAACTATAATACATGTATCCTACTTAAAGACGGTGCAGATCAAAGGCTGTAAAATTATTATGTCATTTTACCGTTTATTATTTTCGTTAATATCACACTCAAAACACCTGGCAATTCATTTTCATTCATTACCCGATAAAAGAAATAATATAATTAAAAAATTAACTTCAATATAAGCGCACGTGATCTCTGGTGCAATGAATCAAGCGCAGGTGTTATGTCACTCGATTCCCCGACAATCCGAGAATGTATCGAGTCAGCATCTCGGTATCGAGAATCGAGTACCGTATGTGAACGCGGCCGCACATTGCGAATGACTCATGTTCGTGTGAACAGCGAATTAAGTTACAATAAAAGTAACGAAAGGTCTTTGTAATGTATGTAAGTGTCCGGTAAAACGTAGTTGGATACTATGAATGAATGGCTTGTTCCAGTAATGATATCTTTTCCTGAGATTTATTGAAACCGTATTTAACACCCATAAACATATTTACAACATATTATCTAAACGGTTACTTCCTCGAATCGGTTCTATCCTTATTAATATTATAAATGCGAAAGTGAGTTTGTTTGTTTGTTACGCTATCACGGTAAAACGCCTTAACCGATTTGGTGTGGAGTTAGAGTGGATCCTGGAGACGGTAATAGGCTTTTTATCCGGGTGCATTAAGCAGTTCCCTCGGAACGCGAGTGAAACTGCGAGAAACAGCTAGTGTAGAATATCTTGGTGCACTGAAATTTTGAGAGTGGAAAGTTACTTCGTAAGCGCAGAAACTAAGGAATAAGATATAGAGAGAGAGACGGTTACGGCATTAACGATTACAGGAAATTACTGCAAAATAATTATATTCAAAATAATTATCTTTGTTGTTTATTTAACTATAAATTATTTAACCTGTGTTTTAAACTCTTTTCATTTGACATTCACACGATGTAGTGAATAAAGTGTTCAATTATTATCAGTTGTAGCATTATCGTAATCGCGTTGTAGGTATCATTTTACATATTATATGCTCCACCCTTACTGTCTATACTTGAAAAAATCTTGTCTTTCCATCTGTCTGTTTATATGCTCTTGACTCTTGTGGTCGTTTAGGGCTAGCATTCGCTATCCGTTCATTCATCTCTGTCTGTCATTTGGCTGTATCTTATAAACCGGAATAGTTGGACCGAAAATCACAGCAAATATTATACACAGGTATTATTAGTAGGTACTATTGCCACCAAATAACAAAATAATAAAAAAGTAAAAATGAAAAATCCCCATAATAAACTTTGTTTTTTGTAATTGATATAGGTCCTTTCTTTTTCTGTTACGAAATTATTTAAAAATGTCTTGTAAGATGGTACGGAACTCATTTTGTGCAAATCCAATTTCCGCATGGCCGGTTTTTATTTTGCAAAAGAATTTCGGTATATGTTATTTTAGCGCTGATTTGTAATACTGCACTTATATCCCAAAAACTACATCCAAAAATACTTTTCTATTCTTTAGCACTAAACAATGCTCCAGGTGTAAGATACATTCTTTATTATTTATTTACATAAGATCAACAAGAAATCCCGTAGACTTACCTGGAACCAAACATAATCGGGTCCCATGTATTGTATGCAGATTGCGTTTTCTTAAAGGCGTTAACATTACCGCCTTCGGCTAAAATAATAAATTTCCTACACTTACATGGCGTGGGGTAACGATGTTATGATATCATTATTTTGTGGCTGTAGATAAGAAATACTGATATAATATATTGTTTGGTTAACACTCTTTTCATAATGGAGGTATTTGAACCTGTTAATGGTATTGTAATGATGTATATATGCTTTTAAAATATGTTTGTTGGAGTGCATTAGTGCCTCATGTCGCCTACAGAGCCTGTACTACCACGTGTTTTTGCAATCACTATTCAATTCTGAGAGTGTGACACAGCTACTAACGTCGTATAGATCCATCGCTATTTCATAACGAAAATAATCTTGTTATACACGTCATGGTATAAAGGCCCCTGGTTGGCAGTAGGTAGTCGGTCCTTGATTCTATCCCCGGTTTGTGTACCGGTCGGATATTGTGTTATTGGGTTATTCCATCAAATTCAGTAGGAATCCTTAGTTGGGCATAATGCCCGGTGTGGCAAATAGTAATTAGCGTTTACCTGATTATATACGAATCGAGAGTAATGTTAAAATGATAAAAGTTTATCTATATTGTAGATACCTACAGCTTGCTTAATCCTTTAGTCAAAACTGAAAAAAAACGTACTTTTCTCATTGTCTTCTTGTAATTATCATTAGCCTATATATTGTCCCACTGCTGGACAAAAGCCTCTTTTCATACAAAGAAGGCGTGAGCATTGATCACCACGATTGCTCAAGGCGGATCGGCGATTTCAGACTTTTTAAGTTTAGGTTTCCTCACGATCTTTTTATTCACCGTTAGTCCAGTGGTGTCCAAGATATACTTAGAAAGTACATATGACTTTAGAAAAGTCTATATTGGTACTTGCCAGGTTTCGAACCCGCACACTCGTACACGAGATGCAGATACCTTTATCACTAGACCACCGATAGCTGGGAGCTACCATAAAAAAATCGAAACGTTATTTTATTACTGACGGCGTGATCAATATACATATCTGTACCGGACGGGCGTAACTCGAAGCAGATATTTATCGATGGCTAGCGAGACGCTGACGTCCTGTACCTATAGGTTCGCTTGATGACGTGAAACACTATTAACACAAGCAGCACTGCTTCAACACGAACAGTTCAGGGGGCACTAACGAAATAAAACATCCGAATAAGTCTTCATAAGTCTTCAGGAGGTGATTTCAGGCTCTTCCTATTTGTTCTGAAGCACTATTCTTCCTTGCCGATGACTACAAAATCCACAGCGCACGCGCGCGCTCCGGTTCTACGAAACTTTACCGTAGCGAGAGCCGCGAAATCACCTCCCTGATCGACAGTATTTTTTATTTTGTTTACATTATATTTATGTAAATTAACAATAGTAAATGCTATGTTTACACTATAAATTATATATCGCTGGATTCCCCGTGAATTGCCCTACACGAATACCTATAATGCATGCATATACCTTTCAGAGCTGAAAGGTTATTGCGGTATAAAAACTGAAAGTTTGTAAAAATTCTATGTTCTACGATAAACTTTTTCTAATATTTTTTAAACTATCCGAGCGATATTTGCGAACTAAACTGATAATAATAGGGCATTTCATGGGTTATTCAGGTATCATAGTTTGACCTATATAGGTCTAGGTTTTCAGGTTCCATTGACCTTATAAATGAAACGAAGGAAAAAACAACGTTTATTCTGACTATAAATAACACTGTATGGGTATATTAACTTAAAATATGTAACAAACGGTTACATTTTCAGGAGACCTAGGTAATTACACAACATTCACATGTATATCTTCGTACTTACGAACTATATCACTAACGTTTTTCACGTACACTATATTGTTTTTTCACAACTTATTGTTTATACTAATTTTTAAGTTTATATCACATTATTTCACTATTTTCACTATTTACTGTTGTGGTGACGCTTCGTCGCGAACATTTCTCCCGCCGTGCAGCGCGTTCATGGTTGGCGGCTGCGCTGCATCTCCCCGGTGAGTGACGACTCGATGATCACCTCGGCAGTGGCACGAGCTTCTTCGTTGGACGCTTGAGCACGCCACCGGCGGTGCGCACCTCAGCGATGCGCGCTTGACCGTCTGCGCCCGGGTACACGGCCACAACTCTACCTCGCGGCCATGTGTTGCGAGGCAGGTTGCCGTCGACGATGAGGACGGGGTCGCCCTCCTGGAGTGTCGGGCCGTGTCCGTGCGGCTCCCGCCGGTTTTGTAGTTCCGGCAGGTACTCACGCACCCAGCGACGCCAAAACATATCGGCGAGTATTTGTGAGCGTCGCCAGTGTTTTCGGCAGTCCAGATCTACGAATCTTCTATCTTGTATGTGTGACCTATGTATGGTTTTAGTAGGAGCATGCACCGTTCGCTTTTTCTTCGACCAATCAGGGTCGTTCTCATCGTTTTTCTTTGTCCTCTTGTAGCATGTTTTCTCCTTCGGTTTTTTGCATAGCGACACGAACTGGAGTACTCTTGCCGCGGAGCGCAGTAACCTTTCCCATTTTGAAAAACGGTCGGCGTCAGGAGCGGCTTCTTTAATTTTTGATATACTGCAATTTTCAGCGAGCATGACAGTTCTCTCTTCTCCGGTCTGTTCACCTGCTGTAGAGTTTTCTGATGGCCAATTGGACGGGTCTTGATATAAGAAGGTCGGACCGCGGTACCACTCGTGTTTTGAGTCGAAGTGTGGTGGTACGTCGCGGGTTGCGATGTCGGCAATGTTCATTTTGGTAGGAACCCAGCGCCAATCTTCTACTTTGCTAATCTCTTCTATGGCCGCCAGGCGGTGTGCGACGAACGGTTTGTACAGTCTCGCTCCTCTTCTTATCCATGTCAGCACAGTTTTGCTGTCAGTCCAGTAGGTCACGGAGGCGGGTGCAGTCTTGTGTTCTTGTATTACGGCTCTGGCGACCCGAGTGCCCATCACCGCGGCCTGTAGCTCGAGACGTGGTATCGATAGTAGCTTTAAGGGTGCTACCTTTGCTTTGGCCATGACCAGGCTAACATGTATGCTGTTGTCTGACGTCGTTGCTCTCCAGTAGACTGCGGTGGCGTAGGCTATCTCGCTGGCATCGGTGAATACGTGGACTTGAAGGTCGGTAGCTTCGCTGAATCCGGGATAACACCGAGGAATACTGACATTCTTCAGTTGATCGAGATGGTGAATCCAATTCTCCCACTGACTTGCCAATTCTTGATCGAGTAGTTGATCCCAATCCACTCCTCGCCTCCAGGCTTCTTGTAGTATTTGTTTCGCTCGAATCGTGACTGGCGAGGCGAGTCCGAGCGGGTCATAGAGTGACATGACTATCTTCAATGCCTCTCTCTTCGTCGGTACTTTGTGTAGTATGCCGGCTGGAAGGCGTGCGAGTTTCAAGTTGAAGCTCAGCTCGTCAGTGTAGGGTTTCCACATCACGCCGAGTATCTTCTCTGTGTTTTCTATGTTTCCTAGATTTACGATTTCAGCTGGTTTCTGATCAGGTTCCATCTCACGTATAACCTCTTCACTGTTAGACATCCACTTCTTGAGTTCGAATCGGGCCTGGTTATGTATTATTTGTACTGTCTTGACTATACGCGTAGCCTCTTCTATTGTTTTGAAACTGTCGAGATAATCATCCATGTAATGATTATCGATGATTGCTTCCACTGCTTCTGGATGCTCGTTCACGAATCGTTTTGCATTCCAGTTCTTGACATATATGGCCGTACATGGGGAACTTGCTGCGCCGAAGATGATCGATTTCATGCGGAATTCTTCAGGTGCTCCCTCCCGCCGGTTTCCTCTCCACAGGTATCGGAGAGCGTCCCTGTCTTCCGGCCTCACCTTCACCTGCATAAACATCTCTGCTATGTCCCCAGAGACGGCGATGAGGTGACGGCGGAAGCGCATCATCACGCCGGGTAACGACTGCAGCAAGTCCGGTCCCGTGAGCAGATAGTCATTGAGTGACATCCCTCTTGTCTTGGCAGCTGCGTCGTGAACTATGCGAAGTTTCTCTGGCTTCATAGGGTTGAAGACGTCGAAATGTGGCAAGTACCATGTTCTTCCAGGTGTGTTTTCTACGGGCGCTTTCTCTGCGTATCCCCTTTCTATCAATAAGTCCATTTGCGCTGTGTATCTGTCCCTTAGTGCAGGGTTACGGTCGAGTTTCTTTTCTATGGAGACAAGTCTCTTCATCGCTGTCTCGTAACTATCTGGCATCTGTATAGTTTCTGTCTTCCATAGTAGCGCGGTTTGTACGTGTCCATCTTCTAACTGTCGCGTGTTTTTATCCAGTATGTCTTCTGCCTTCTTCTCGAGATCGGAGGCCGGACGTTGCGGGTTGATGATTAACGATTCGAGTGCGAAGAAGTCACGTAGCTGTTGTTCTATGTTGTCATCGCTGGTGTTCACCCTGTTGACATAGTGTACTTGCTGTCCCAGTGTTCTAGTGTGCGCGCCGTGTAGCACCCAGCCGAGTGTAGTGAGCGATGCGACTGGTTGATGATGCGGTCCTCTTCGCACGTCGGTGGCCAGAAGCAGGTGCCAGTTGTCTTGTCCAATAAGTATCTTCGGCGTGCCTGCATTGTAGGTCAGTTGTTCTTTTAGGTCTTCAAGGTGCTTGCACTCTGTGATGTCATTCTCGCTAATTGTCTGAGGTGCCAGATGTAGTCGTGGTATGGTGCGCGCTTTAAATGGTATCTTCTTGTGCTGATTCGCAAGCGTGAGGGCGACTCGTTTCGACGTAGGAGTTTCGATGGTCACGTCTCCTATCGCACCTATCTTCAGCGGATCTGTTTGTCCTTCAGCCCCGATTTGATTTGCCATTTCCTCATCGATGAGCGACACTGTTGATCCGTCATCCAGCAATGCGTATGTGCAGACCTCTCCCGCCGGTCCGATGACTCGTACAGGCACTATTTTCAGATATGCTTGGCTGGAGCAGGTACGCGAACTTGCCACTGTCTCTTGAGATTCTTGCTTGCCTTCGTTTGCCTTAGTTTTCTTTTCGTAGTGAAGGAGCTGGTGGTGTGATGCGATGCAGCCTTCAATACCACACTTCTTGCGTTGGCACACGTGTCCTTGATGTCGGTGTCGCAGGCAGCGGAAACACATGTTGTGCTTCTTTGCGAGTTCCCATTTCTTGTTGCTCGAAGCATCTTTGAATTTGTTGCAGTCTGATGAGTGATGTCCCTCCTTCTCGCAGACACGGCACTTCAACGCTGGCTTCTCTGTGGCTGTGTGAGTTCTCTGCGTGGTACGTTTGATTCCCGTCGTGTCACTAATGTTTTCTGGAGGTGCAAACGCGCTGCAGTAGCGGGCTTGCTCGGTGATGAAGTCACTGAAGAGACTGAGGTTCGGTGTTGATTGATGTTTCTCGGTGTATGTTCTGTACCACTGCACGCGTAGGGAGTTCGGCAGCTTCTCTGTCAGGCTCCGCATCAGCTCAACGTTCATCAGGTAATGTTCTTTCTTCAGCGCGTGCAATGTCACTATTCCACTTCGGACTCGGCTGGCGAACGTGCATATGTCCTTTGGAGCTTCTCCGCAGCGTGGCAGTCCTCGTAGTCTATCTGTTTCAGCTTGAGCTATCGAGTCTGGACGGCCGAACTGCAGTTCCAATTCCCTCATGATGTCATCCGGTTTGGCGTGTCCAATAAGTTCCGAACTCACTGTTTCAAGTGCTTTTCCTCGCAAACTTCTTCTTAATCTGGCAGTATTCTCCACGTCGTTGAAGTACTGGCGCGTTGTTTCATATATGGCACGAAACGACAACCACTCAGTATGCGCTCCACTAAAGTTCGGTAACAACATAATGACTTTCGATGCGGCAGGGTTGTGCAACGTCAGCTTCTCTTCATTCTTCTTCCCGGCAAGCGATGCGATGGCAGAGGTGAGCTCCGTTATAAACGGACGGAGCGTGTCTCCCCCTGCTGTATTTTCTATCTTCTTTGCATTGTTCTTCAAATCTTGCTGTTGGAGGGCTTCATTGTCTATGTCCACAGGGGGGGGCGGCGGCTCCTCGTCAGCATGTCGCCGGTCCCTTTCAGCGGCGTTGTCCTCTCTGTTCACGGTATTCTTCGATCGGAGGTCTTCATGTTCTATGTCCACCTGGGGGGGGGGGCGGTGCGGTTCCTGTATGTCTATGTCCCCTTACAGTGGCGTTGTCCTCCCTCGGGTCTGGTTCCGGAGCTTCCTCTAGCCAGGAACGTACATATTCTTCGTTGGAATTTCGATCATCCAAATATTCATCGTCCGATTCTTCCTCGGCGCGCTGAAGTGCTATATGTGCGAGTTCCAACTTGATTTTCAGTAAGTCTTCACGAGCCTTCCTGATTTTTCTTGTCGATTCTATTGACCGGTTTGATGGCGGTCTTCTATGTTCGGTACGGGCGTCACCCCGGGTAGTCATCGGCATGGCGCGGCGATATGTCTTGTCGGCAGGCTTCATAGTTCGGTCCGATGTGTCTTCTTCGATACGGGATCTGGTACACGGCGGCGGCGATGGTGGACGAGTCGGTGCCGTCGGTGCCGGCGGTGCCGGCGCACGTAGGTCTTCACCCCCCCCGCGGGGGAGGGGGGCAGGGCTGTTTACCTCCCTCCGTGGTCGCTGGTGAAAACGGCGGTCTGTCGTGCACGATGGGTGGGGTGCGGCGAACTTCGCCGGCGTCGATGACCCAGGCCTCCGCCGCTTTTCCTTGTGATCTTGTTACAGGCATGCTTGATCTTCACTCTTCACGGTAGATCCGGCTCGAAGGACCATCAAATGTACCGGACGGGCGTAACTCGAAGCAGATATTTATCGATGGCTAGCGAGACGCTGACGTCCTGTACCTATAGGTTCGCTTGATGACGTGAAACACTATTAACACAAGCAGCACTGCTTCAACACGAACAGTTCAGGGGGCACTAACGAAATAAAACATCCGAATAAGTCTTCATAAGTCTTCAGGAGGTGATTTCAGGCTCTTCCTATTTGTTCTGAAGCACTATTCTTCCTTGCCGATGACTACAAAATCCACAGCGCACGCGCGCGCTCAGGTTCTACGAAACTTTACCGTAGCGAGAGCCGCGAAATCACCTCCCTGATCGACAGTATTTTTTATTTTATTTACATTATATTTATGTAAATTAACAATAGTAAATGCTATGTTTACACTATAAATTATATATCGCTGGATTCCCCGTGAATTGCCCTACACGAATACCTATAATGCATGCATATACCTTTCAGAGCTGAAAGGTTATTGCGGTATAAAAACTGAAAGTTTGTAAAAATTCTATGTTCTACGATAAACTTTTTCTAATATTTTTTAAACTATCCGAGCGATATTTGCGAACTAAACTGATAATAATAGGGCATTTCATGGGTTATTCAGGTATCATAGTTTGACCTATATAGGTCTAGGTTTTCAGGTTCCATTGACCTTATAAATGAAACGAAGGAAAAAACAACGTTTATTCTGACTATAAATAACACTGTATGGGTATATTAACTTAAAATATGTAACAAACGGTTACATTTTCAGGAGACCTAGGTAATTACACAACATTCACATGTATATCTTCGTACTTACGAACTATATCACTAACGTTTTTCACGTACACTATATTGTTTTTTCACAACTTATTGTTTATACTAATTTTTAAGTTTATATCACATTATTTCACTATTTTCACTATTTACTGTTGTGGTGACGCTTCGTCGCGAACATTTCTCCCGCCGTGCAGCGCGTTCATGGTTGGCGGCTGCGCTGCATCTCCCCGGTGAGTGACGACTCGATGATCACCTCGGCAGTGGCACGAGCTTCTTCGTTGGACGCTTGAGCACGCCACCGGCGGTGCGCACCTCAGCGATGCGCGCTTGACCGTCTGCGCCCGGGTACACGGCCACAACTCTACCTCGCGGCCATGTGTTGCGAGGCAGGTTGCCGTCGACGATGAGGACGGGGTCGCCCTCCTGGAGTGTCGGGCCGTGTCCGTGCGGCTCCCGCCGGTTTTGTAGTTCCGGCAGGTACTCACGCACCCAGCGACGCCAAAACATATCGGCGAGTATTTGTGAGCGTCGCCAGTGTTTTCGGCAGTCCAGATCTACGAATCTTCTATCTTGTATGTGTGACCTATGTATGGTTTTAGTAGGAGCATGCACCGTTCGCTTTTTCTTCGACCAATCAGGGTCGTTCTCATCGTTTTTCTTTGTCCTCTTGTAGCATGTTTTCTCCTTCGGTTTTTTGCATAGCGACACGAACTGGAGTACTCTTGCCGCGGAGCGCAGTAACCTTTCCCATTTTGAAAAACGGTCGGCGTCAGGAGCGGCTTCTTTAGTAACAGCCGCACGGTTCGACCGATCAAAGGTTAAGCTGCGCTAGGCGCGGCCGGTCCGTGGATGGGTGACCGTCTATGTCATAGCGAGACTCCTCCGTGTCTCGGAAAGCACGTTAAGCTGTTGGTCCCGGCTGTCATTTGTACATCTTTGACAGTCGTTATGGGTAGTCAGAAGCCAGAAAGTTTGAAAACCAGTCTTACCAAGGGGTATCGTGTTACCCGGTAAACTGGGTTGTGGAGGTCAGATAGGCAGTCGCTCCATGTAAAACACTGGTACTCAGCTGCATCCGGTTAGACTGGAAGCCGACCCCAACGTTGGGAAAAGGCTAGGCAGATGATGATAATCGTAGTCGACTACGGAACCCTAAAAATAAAGGAAACATTAATTTGCTAAACAATTAGATACGACGATTATTGCATATATGTTTTTAAATTAACATTAGGAATCAAAACTAACTAGTTGTGTCTAAAAATATTACAAAAACATTAACAATATAATAACAGTCTGAAAAATATTGAATATTCAAGATGAGCTGAGATTAAAATGAAGTATATTTACAATGGTAATAGTGCCTATTGTTAGTTTATTGGGTTTGTTAGCAAGAACTTATCAAGTCTAATAAGGCTGTTTGCCTACTTAAGTCACCGTAGAAAAAAAATCGGCATCCATTATAATTAAGGAGTAAGGAGTGTCTCTATTCAACAGTTTTTTTTCCGTGCAGTCATTATCTTTTGCATTTTTAAACAGGTTGATTATTTTTTTTACCTTAATAGAGTTTGACAGTAGGTTCACAGAATAATTTTGATGATAAAAAATCAAAAAGATTTTTTTGTCGCTGACATAAACTCAGTTATGTATCTTTGAAACCTAAATGTTTTCAATCGACAAAACAAAATTCCTTTTTTGGCATAATTTATTCCTAACATGAGTGCTGTGTATGTTACCAATAAGAGTTAGGACCCTTCTAGTGACACAAAAACCATGGTACGAAGTTCTATTTAGCCAAGTAACACATTTGATTACATATAAACGCACTGAAAATGGCCCGTAAACGGTTTCGTCACGTCAAAAATGTACTTGTAATCATTAGTCGGTCCTGAACGAGACGATTGCGTGCTTGCTAGGTGGTCGAGGTCGTAACTGCAGTGGACAATCGATTCATGGTACCAATGCGGCATAGTATGCGACACTATAAATTGAAATCGAACACAAACTTTTAAATTCACTCTTTTTCCATACATTGACAACACAAGTTCATCTTCAAAAACAACTTACGTATTACAGCAGCGATGTATTCAACAAAATACGACAACACCAGCCTGAAGTTCGTTTAAATTTCTCTATGGTACCCGTCATAGCACGCGATCGACACTTAGATCGAAAGAATCGAATGACAAATTTGATGTGTGTGATTGTCTGTAGCAGAACTTTCTATGGCTCAATATTGATTCCGATCGAACAAGTCGCGATATGGTCACTCGAGTTGCAAATTTCTTTGAACCCACCATTAATTCCTTTGATTCGATTCCATTTAATTTAATATGTTACATAATAAGAAAGGATATTGCGTTCACTAAGTATTATTAAAAGATACATACCTCGTTAGTATTCTATCAGCTATGTCGGTAACTTTAACGCTCAACTGAACGGAAACATTTTTATTATCATAATCTTTAGCGTGTACATTAAACGTAATAGCTCTAATTCTTTTAATTGCTCCACTATAAGCAAAGCTACTCACGCATAATTGCGAATTACTGTGAAAAAATATGACCTTTAGTTGCACACGTCTTTTATAATTATCCTAGGTTATGGAAGCGTCATTGGAGGTCTCAATAAATACTTTTTGCCGTCTAATGTCCTTAGGCCGTCCGTGCATAGGCCGTCGTATGTCGGCCCACGTATCCGAGTCTGGGTAACTTTTAAGTCCATTAACGTCTTTGTATGGCCGGGTAAACGTATGTTATAAGAATGGACCGAAAAAGCTCTGGTAGGAATGTCTAATTGTTAGTAATTGTGTATGACTTGTAATCTTTTATTCAGAAGATAAGAGACTTGTGTGACAATACAGAGCTATCATAGGTACGTGAGGAACAACTTAACGTAAAATTCCTTGTTGTGAAGGGTAATGAAAACATAAATAATTATGTTATGGTGTTCTGCCGTTTGATTATGTTATGTCATTTTCATATTTGATAAACAATTCAACATAAGTACTAATTACAGTAGGTTTATACAATATTTTAATATAACTATTGTACTTACAATACTAAAATGGCTTCTTCAAAATATATCAATATTTTTGCATTTTGCCCATTCTTGATTAAAAACATTATGATTAGCTAAATATGAATACTTTTTATGTGGTCTACAGGCAGCTATAATAGTACAGTCATTTTCTTAAGTACATATTTTGAGGCTACCTACGTTTTACTAATTAGTGATATCATGGCTTTTAAACAAACAAGCTGTTATTTATTCAGAATACTTAGTAGCAATTGTTAGGACTAGTTAAGAATTACAATTCAGTTTTTTCTCACTTCAAAAAGAGGAAGCGAATAAAACTGAAGTAGAAAATAAACAAGTCTGGGCTAATTACGAAATTGTCATCGAGGAAAGGTTCGCAAATTACCCTCCAATTTAGATGTAAAATGTCGTCGACTGACGGACGGACAGACGGATGGACTGACGTTTTTACAAACACTAGTAATTGCCCATTGTGTACAACTGCTTTCCTACCTTCTAATTGAAAACTATGCACCACTGTGCATTCTAGATATCTGTGGGAACGACCAGGGACTGCGCGTACATTATTTTTTATTAGACAAATTACTCTTTTTTATTATGTAGTGTTTTCAGCAGGGACACGTTACACGATATTATAATTGATTACAGCATTGAAATACATTTTGAATGAAGTTTACTTCATAGGAAAACGAACTTGATTCATAAAACTTTTGAGTGATAAATCGCGACTTTTTAATTGATAATGTGTGACGAATTGCCAACAAGCTATTTAACTTTTAGAGATAAAATTATTAAGATGATAATTCTTCAGTTCATTGAATTTAGTTAAAAGTAATAATAACATTCATTTTAGCGATGAGACCACCTGTGTACAAAAAAGATTTACCTATCTATCACATCTCCGTTTTCGTTTATCTTAATGGTTTAGCGTTTCCATGTTTATTATTAAGGCCGAGGTAATTTCGACTAATGAACAATAAAACTTTCTTCGGTTATATCATACTGAGATGATTAAATCCGTTAATTGTATGCTAGGGTGCAGTGGCTGTATCTATCGTTATTGTTAGTGGTGCATAGGCTCGCTCGTGACGCGCTGCGACCTCGCACTTATCTGGCTCGCTCTCACGACGCAGCGCGTTGCACGACCACGCGCCGCTTTCGGATGCTGCTACGAACTACGAACTTTGTGGATGAATTAGAACCTTATTTTGTTGATATTTTTTTTCTGTTTAGGAAGAAAGACGAAGAGGAGCTCGTGGCTAAGTAACAGCGGCACGGTTCGACCGATCAAAGGTTAAGCTGCACTTGGCGCGGTAGGTCCGTAGATGGGTGACTATGTCATAGCGAGACTCCTCCGTACCTCGGAAAGCACGTTTAGCTGTTGGTCCCGGTTGTCATTTGTAGATCTTTGACAGTCGTTACGGGTAGTCAGAAGCCAGAAAGTCTGATAACCAGTCCTTACCAAAGGGTATCGTGTTACCTGGTAACTGGGTTGTGGAGGTCAGATAGGCAGCCGCTCCATGTAAAACACTAGTACTCAGCTGCATCCGGTTTAGACTGGAAGCCGACCCCAACATAGTTGGGAAAAAGCTAGGCAGATGAGGAAGAAAGACGTGTGCTGGTAAATATTTGTGATTAAGATAGTATATAATTTTAAGGATATTATAAGAGCTTATAATATTAGGGATATAAAATATAGTCATCTCCATGTAACAGCGCCCTTACCTACTCGTACCTAAGCATTCGCAGGTAATATGGCTGTTTTCTTCGAACCTTTGTTCGAGAGCTTTACAAGAGTAATATTAATGAGCTCTAAACAACATTATATTATTATAATAATATTTTTATACAAAATACTCTCTTCTCTCCACTTGTTCAAGTTGTTAGTAGCAGCTTTATTAAATACGAGAAACGGTAGATAGGTACAAGTTTTGAGTGCTGTTTATTATAATGAAAATTGAAACGTTTTCATTGTAAAATAGACTAAGTAGATTGTTATATGGAATCAATAATATTCTATTCTATTATATAATACTTTCATGTATGTGCATATATTGTATGAATTTGTAGCTTTTGTTATAACCGCGCCGATCTAAGATCCGAAGCTGCACTTACCGCGGCCAACTTATTGATGGGTGACCACATTTGAAATGTTACAACACAGAAGAGTCTTCAAAAGGCAAGCATCTTGCTACAGGTTTAACACTATTTTTTTAAATAATTCTGACAGCTATTGTGCGTAGGTAGTAAATAAATGAGAAAATTCTACCACCATGCTAAATATGCTTTGACAGCGGTCGGTTTTTTTACGTCAAGCGTAAAAAAACCTGACCGTAGCAAACAATTACGTTTGACGAATTCGTAACATTATTTTTATGAGACCTGCCGTAGTAAAAATATGCATTCACTTACCATTAGGAAGTGTAAATTAGTCGCAGAAATATAGTTATTACAGAAAAAAGTCTGTAATTATGAAATGTTTTATAGGTGTAGTGGGTTTGAAAAGCTTGGTTGACAGCAAGTCCATGGGGTATATGCAATGGTATTGCAAGCACGCGGGACCTTCAGCGAAAATGCACCTATGAAAGTACGTAATTAGCAACCATGATATTATGATATAGCTAGTATTAATATTTTTTTCAATTGGAGTTATGGGTTAGTTAAGGTTTATGCATATAAACAAACACACCACTGTCTCGTGTCGCGTTTTTTTTTTCTTTTTCTTTTTTCTACATGACCTCTTGCAGGGTGCTTCTAACAGCATTCGATCTGCTTAACCGGACAATCTCGTGTCGCGTGAGAAGCATATCGGTTGAATACATATAGTGTGGTGAGAAACACATTAATAAGGTGTCTTGTGGCGCCACACCACACCGTAATAATGTGTTTCTAATCCTTCTAAATGGACATAATATGTATGTAACCGATATATGTACTTTTGGTGCGACACGATACAATAGGACACTTTAGTGTGTTTTCAACGTTAGAGGGTTTTTTTTTATTTATATTTCGGTTTGGAAATCATCACATGACTCCTACCGCCGTGGTTAAGGCGGGAGAAAGTGTCAGATTCTTACTGGCTAAAACTCATCAATGTTCCTACCTTTTAGCCTTTTCGTTCTGGGGGCGCGGTGACTCTTTCAAGCTATTCCGCAGCCTTATATAGAGGGGCATCTCTGTAACTATTAAAGATAAAACTATAAATGTACCTACTTTTCAGATTTTTCCCACAAGTTGAAAGTGAGTTTCATAGAACATACCTAAGCTATGAAACATGCCTTAAATACAGATGCCTTCTAAGATACTTTAGTCTAAAATTATAGCATCATAAATATTGTGGGGTAGGTATGTTTTTTCATTTCCATGTTTGGGGTCTCATAAAATCTACTTCCTAGGTCCCTTTGTTGCAAGCACATAAATTTATCTGTGGGTCTGTATTCACTTGTTCGAGGTAGTCAAAGATTATTAACACATAAAACCATAAAACACGTACATCGTAAAATGTGGACGTTAATAATTTTGTGAACAGCAAACGGTTGCAGAAGGTTCAGGCCGTTCAGGTATTGCAATTAGTATTGATACAGATACGGAGCCTCCCAAAAGTCCTTCGTTGCCATCAGACCAAAAGCGTCATTGCTGCCAGCTGCTGCATCCAGTGGAGTTAATGAATCTCCTACATGTGGCACTAGGTCCTTCAACTGTGAGCTTACTAACGCTATGACTCCGTGGTACGCAGATACCTCGTGATCTTTGACCGAAGATCTACTGACGAAACCCTGTGCGACCAAATCGCCTTTGGAGGATTTTTTTACATAATATGATTAGGTTTATTTAACTTATATTTTTTGCTTTGCTACAATCGAATGGTTTGCCACCTCTGCCCTAATAAATAACCAAATCCAAACTAATAGTGGTTAGAATAAAAGCATGTCGGCGAGGCTGACTGTCTTATTTGAGGGTCACCGTTGTAGGACAAACAACTGAGTAATAGTTTGAATAATAATATCCTCAGCTTTAGCTACACACCTTTCATTTCTTCAGCGAATATATGTATATAATACGAATATATCAAATATATCGGTTAGCTATTGTTTCAGAATGGTACAAAGTGGAACTTTTTAGGGTGATCCATTATGTGGTCGTTTCGCCTACAACGCGTTGCAGGCTCTCACGCTTTTCTCGTTTGACATTGATATTATCAGTACCTTCTAGTTAGCGGTTTTGCAAATACAACAATGAGATATGACAACTGCGTTTTAGTATATTCTGAGACCTATATTTTCGTTAGTGTAGTTTCAGAGTTATATGTAATTAAATGTAAATAAATAAAATAAAAATATTTACGAATATTTGGCACAAAATTCATCACAGTCAAGCCAAAATTACCCTGTTTTATTTACAACATTATAAGGGCATGTATCCATGACCGAGTTTGGTTTTTCTACCAAGTAAAATTGGGGCAGGTTCTAGAATAAATAAATTGGTTATACTCCTTTAAAATTTAAACTTTTTGTAAAAACTAAAAAAAATATATAACGTAGGTGTAGTTTTCATATTGACTTACAGACTAGCGTGTGTCATGTGTAATAGCCATTATTTTAACGTTCGATATAGTGTTAGTTTTACGTGGCAACGTATTTGCTCTCCTTGTCACGTTAGCTGGCAGTACATAATAACAGGTATATAAATTTAAGCACATGATGCAAAGCATGTTATTTTATTACGACTTAGCGATAATCACTCATGTAACACTGTAGGTAGACTTATAAAAATGGGGTTATAATTTTCTTCGTATTTGTGTGATTATGTGAAATATTTATGTTCTTTACTTCAGTAGTTACTGAAGTACTTGAATAATTATAACAATACTAGCTGTTTCCCGCGGTTTCACCTGCGTCCTGAGGGAACTACTAAACGCAATCCAGATAAAAAGCATATAACTGTCTTTAGGGTCCCTTCTATCTCCATACCGAATTTCATCTAAATCGGATTAGCCGTTTTATCGGAATAATCAGACAAACCCACTTTTGTATGTTTATCTATCAATTATTTCCGAAAAATGCATTGATACCGCCGTTATTAGAAACCGGGCATAAGACTTTATTGATAGAATTTAATTAGTGCTTCACCGTGCATGGAGGCTTTTATATTATAAATTAAATAACTAATATTTAAATGTCTCATAATAAAAATGTTTTAATTTAAATGGTTAGACGTCATATCAGATGGTCGCTTAAACCCTGTAAGGGCCACCGCACACGTTTCTGTCTGAATGCACGCGGGTCGCGCGGTATCTCGCGATCTTGCCATTTGCATCCAACGTCTTGGCGGCGAATGAGCAAAGTCTATTTCCTGTGAGATGCTCTGAACTCAGTGACTTTTTTAGCAAATAGAAAATTGGGAATTGGAAATTATTACTTTTCCTTTACATAAAATTGAAGTTTCAGTTGTAAATTGGCAAGTCTGTTATTCTATTTTAATTGAAAATTTAAGCTATTTGATTTTGGATAGCTTAAAATTTCATCGTGCTTTCCTTTGATATGAGAATAAAATCATTACTCTAAAAATAAACAACTCTATAATTCTGGCTACCCGCTGGCTAGTCTATTTGATTTACTCTTTCAATTATTTCATATGATATTATGATTGAACGGAAAGGTTATTTTTGTTAGCGTTTAAAATAGCAATGTGGGCTGCACACGCTAGGAATGGGTATAGTGAGGTTGAAATTTCAGCTTGAAATTCGCTACAAGTCTAAACTACACTTTGCATTTATGCATCCTTGTGCGTGGTCGTGCACAGGCAGTAATGACAGGCCGCACGCGCGCGCGCCGCCTAATTGATAATGGTTGCGGACGTGCGCGCTTGCCATGCACCATGGGAACTGCGCACGACCATCTCCTCTGGGTTGGGGTGGTGCGACGCTATTACGTGTACGCTGTACTGTGACTTATAAGTGTGAAAATTATACCCTTAAGATTAAAACGTCTGCTAAATTACGGACTGCTTCGATCTTCTGGTTATATGCGCGACGGCTGAGCGTATGGTTCTGAGTTCGAAGCCCAGCACCCTAATTACGTAAAAAATGGATAGCCAATTGACATATCCATTACTGCATATTTTTGAACGTTTATCTCATTGATACTTTCATTGAAGCAATGTACCTATATCATTGAACTATCAAAATGAAAGGTATTGCAACTGAAATTGAAAGATATTGGCTTACGTAATAAGGGGGCTGGTCAGGCAGTGTCAATAGATTTCTTTTAGTAGTCGACCGTAGTCTGGATATGAGCCCGGTTCATGGGCTAGTGTATGCGTGTTCAACGTTTAAATTTGAGAGTTATTCTCTATTTCTATTAGCTAGCCAGATCATTATACTCTTAAACGTTGAAAGACATTACCTGACCAAAAAACTTACATAACAAGAATGCTAACATGGCTTTTTACGCTAACGTTTGTGAGGATGCATGTATGTTTATAACTTTTTTATGCAAAATCTTCTGAATTAAAAGTGGTGCACACATAATTTAGAACTTGTGCAAGTACTTTCCTCAGGATGCGTTAGTTAGCCCCCGGAATACAAAGGGCTGAGGAAGGAACATGGATGGGTTTTAGTCAGTAAGAGTCTGACACTCCCTTCTGCCTCACCCACGGCGGAAGGGGTCATTTGATAATTTACCATACGAAGAAAAAAAAGGATGCGTTCGTTGTACTTAGGGCGCAAAGTATCAATACTAACAGTGAAAAATTGCTAAATAGGCTTCTAACTCTTTAGAACCGCCGGCAGGTGCGCCAAAGATCGTTATTGATGCGTACGATGTAATTCTTCCGCGCAGTTATTTCACATATGCATACAATTTCACAAAACTCTATAAAAAATATATTAATTAGTTTAATTACATATTTTATTTATGCAAAGGCGTGTAATTTATTATCGATGAAAATAAAAAACGTTAGTTGTAGCCGTGTGCTGGCTGAGTTGTTACAGAAAGCGATAGACCGGAACATAGACGCATGTTTACGTACTTATGCGGTGTTTATTAATTAGACTATTTTGACGTAAACAAACAAATGAATTTTGCTATGAAATATGAAGGTTAATTAAAATAATGAGGATAAGGGTCCAAGGACCAATGAGGATAAGGATCATTTGAACATCGTCCGCAGCTTACAGATGCGGACAGCGCAGGACTAGTCGAGAGTCTTATGACTACCAATGAATGAATAACACCAACCGGGAAAGGATTCGTATCTAAAGGATATATATATCATCATGCAATGCCGTATAGGTATTTCTTTAAGGTATTTTTTGCATTTTTTTATTTAAAATATCAACCAGTCTTGTTTTTCGCACAGAACTTAAACATAGCTTTAAAATGCGTACAAATCGTGCAACTGTTTGTACTTAACAAACTGTCTAACAATATTGTCATGAAACAAAAAAATACCAAAGAGTATAATAATTACCTCATATAAAATCCATCTTTGACCCCGTTGCAACCTAAATGCAAACATTAGGGACACGCAAGTTGCGCCGCGCACTGCGTGTCTGGCCAGCTGGGGTTCGCATGCAACCCGTTACTACAACACACCTACTAGACGCACACGAGGAAACTAAAAGAAGCGTAATTATTACTTGCGTCATTCTATAATTAAGTATAATATGGTGGTATGAAATTGGATATAGGTGTAATGCTTCAAAGCTTTAAAATTGTAGGGTAATGTTTATCAATTTACTCTAGGTCCTAGGTGGCATAAATCTCATGTTATCGCTAATATTTGTCTATTGCAGGGAGAAAAAACTAAAGTCTGTCTGTCTGTCTGTCTGTCCGTCCGTCCGTCCGTCCGTCCGTCCGTCCGTCCATTTTTTTCCGAAACTATAAGAACTATAGTGTTGAAATTTGGTAAGTAGATGTATTTTGTGAACCGCTTTAAGATTTTGTCACAAAAATAGAAAAAAAAACAATAAATTTTGGGGGTCCCCATACTTAGAACTTTTGAATTTTTTTTTTCATCAAACCCATACGTGTGGGGTATCTATGGATAGGTCTTCAAAAATGATATTGAGGTTTCTAATATAATTTTTTTCTAAACTGGAAAGTTTGCGCGAGAGGCACTTCCAAAAGAGTAAAATGTGTGTCCCCTCCCCCGTAACTTCTAAAATAAGATAATGATAAAACTAAAAAAAATATATGATGTAGATTATCATGCAAACTTCCATTGAAAATTGGTTTGAACGAGATCTAGCAGGTAGTTTTTTTTTCTAAGTAATCAGCAATTTTCCTCTACAAACAAACTTAATTATGCGGTCGGAAAAAAACAAGATAATTGCGACTTTATTTCGTATTTTTTCTTTCCAATGGTCGGAACCCTCGGTGCGCGAGTCCGACTCGCACTTGGCCGGTTTTTTATTTCGAAAATATGTACATTATTGCACATAGCATACGGGAGGTGGGTGAAATCGCGACGAAACACTAGCAACTTTAAGAATAAGCCGCTATCTCAACGATGTATGATGCTTATAATGCAACAGACACTCCTATAGCATAAATCTCGGACTAAGCGCGAATGAAGAGACATTAAGTTATATTTTTTAAATAATAAATAGATCCGGTCAAACTGCATGAGTGTTGCTACGGTACGTACGTCTAGCTTCGGGTCATCCATTTGCATTTAATGTTGCAATTTAAATAAATTATCTTTTTATAGCTGTACCATTCAAATTGAAAAAAAAAAAACAAAGAGATTAATGAGAAGACTGGGACTGGGTTATTGACATTTTTTGAAAAAGTTAGTATTGTCACTGTACAATAACTATAGGTCGTTCTAGTTGGAATTTGGTGATTAATTAAATTGTACCTCCTACAATAAATAAAAAATAACTTGGTTGTTTGTGACAGTGTAGATACATTATTTGTCTATACCTACGTATAAAATGCTTGGCCCTGAATGACTGGAGAATCAACGCACAGCCTAAACCGCTCGTAGAGGCTTGAAACTTGGAGGGTGTGTTTTGTATGACGTAGGCATCCGATAAGAAAGGATTTTCTGAAATTCTATCCCTAAGGGGGTGAAAACTCGGTAATTTTTGCTCACGCGGGCGAAGCCGCTGGCGAAAAGCTAGTCAATGATTAGGTAAATGTTATTTACTGTCTTTATTTCATATAATTATTTTTGTTTATAATGGTGTTCTTAACATTCGTACCAATTTTCAGCTTTATGCAAATTAGTGTACCTATGTGTAAAGCTATGTGTATAATGACACTATAATATTAATTATTATTATTTTTCAGATTTGTCTTCA
Organism: Pyrrhia umbra; assembly: GCA_963891755.1. Lineage (NCBI taxonomy): Eukaryota > Metazoa > Arthropoda > Insecta > Lepidoptera > Noctuidae > Pyrrhia > Pyrrhia umbra. The sequence continues at coordinate 6,948,283 of OY982924.1, forward strand.
CTACGCAACTTATTTCTTATGTGTTATGATTTGGTTTATATGTTTCCTTTTTTTGTGTCATTGTTGGAGTGTAATGAATGTCTATTATGATTAAACCATTAATACTACTTTATATTATTTCTCGCAAAATCTCGTCCGAGCAAGTTGTTGGTATTGCGGTAGTGTATCATTTTGCGACCCGAAATCATCCTTTACAGACTATAAAATACGTTCTTGTCAAATTTCTTTGCATCCAGATTTATAGGTTCATTATACAGAAAAAATGACGTCGTTTCTTTAAAAAATATGAATTTATAGTCAAACCTAGTAATAATATATCTAAACTTTATTTCGATTTTCTTAAATAATTAAATAAATCGCAATGGTGTATTTTTTCACATTAATAATACCAAAACTTTTAAAATGTTCAGTTTTGAAATCAGGTAATTTAAATTTCGTATTCGTAAAATGTCGTTATTTTAAAATTATAAGTATTTTTTAAAACTTATTTTCCAGTCGCCTTACCTTGTGAACCGGTTATGCAAAAAAAATGCAACAACCAGTCTAGTATGATAGTAGGAATATTTCTAAAATCTAGAGTAGGTATTAAAATTATTGTAAATCAAATTATTTATTTAAATCTAGGCAAGGCTAGGCGCTCTTCGTTGGATATCGTCAGATGTAATTCCAAAAATAGCAAGTCATTGTAATTCTGTTATTACTGTATTTAATTTTAAAAATTCAACCCAAAAACATATTTTTTGCCAATTTATATTTATCCAAGAAATGTATTTAGAATTTATTTGGTATAGTCTGTACTGTACCAATCGATTTTAAGAAAAATGAAAACAAAATCATAACCTATTTTGTTCTAATTTTCCCACTCATATAAATAAATCGGCTATCTATTGTATAAGTTTAATATTCTGAATTAAGAAATAGGTAAATTAATATGTTTATTGGTTTATTTTTATTCAATATGTGGTTTATGATTTAAACATGCGTTACAGTCAAAGTTATATATAAGTTAAACGTGTTCATTTTACGATATTTATTACGTACCTATTTTTCCATAATTTCCTTGTACCTATTTATTGTTATATAATGATATTATAATACAAACGTTGTTATAATGTTGGCCATAAAAGGCGGAAGAAGAATCTTTTCCTTGTCAGCTGTCAGTGGTACATTTGGGCTATTTACATTTTCGAGAAATTAATTCGGATCAAAAATCTGTAAATTTCTAAAACTATGAATACAGTTTGTTTTATCGTTGTAGAATAGAAATCTATATATTAATCTCTATATTAAAAATCTATATATTAAAAATGAGTTGCTAAATGTGTTGCTAAGCGAGAACTCGAGGGCGGCTTGACAGATTTGAATATATGTATAGTATTTTTTGTTTTGTTCGCTTTTTCTACATGACCTCTTGCAGGGTGCTTCTAACAGCATTCGACCTGCTTAACCGGACAATATTTGTTCGCTTAAATATAGGAGTGGTTTAAAAAGAAAAATAATGTAGTATAGGTGGTGCCGTGTATAGTAAAGTTGTACGCATTATTTCTAACGAGGACGAAGGCGCGCGAGTCTGCTGAAATAAAATGTATAAGAGATGTTTTAATCTCTAAAACTATAACAGTAAACTATACAATGAATTTTCTTTGCTAAGTTATTTCATAACTTATTACAAGTAGTTTTAAGGTAGTAAAAATATTAGACATATTGAGATCTCTAGATACAGAACTGATTCATTGCGCGCGTGTGTACAAATAAATTATAATAGATTATAAAGTTGTCTTAAAAGTTGCATTACTTATAGCTATATTGCGCAGCGATATTCATATACCTATATATTTATCTACAGGTCTAAGAAAAACTATTATCTACACTAATATTATAAAGAGGAAAAATTTGTTTGTTTGTTTGTTTGTAATGAATAGGCTCAAAAACTACTGGACCGATTTTAAAAATTCTTTCACCATTCGAAAGCTACATTATCCACGAGTAACATAGGCTAAATTTTATTTAAGAAAAAAATAGGGTTCCGTAAGATATTTGGGTTTTCTACCACGCGGACGAAGTCGCGGGCAGAAGCTAGTTATTCATAAAATTGAAGTAGCTGCTATTATTAAGTTCAGTGTGTTTGAAATAAGATAAACATCTATTGATTATATTTTGCATTCGTTTAAAAAAAATAATGAATAATGGCTAATTACTTATTTATTGCATCCCTTGTAGTCTGTATTTTATAAATTTTTAGAAAGTTTTTACGAGATATAGGTTCCTATATCAATGTCTAATTGTTATCTCTTTTTATATCTGCAAAAATGCATTTGTGTATATGAATGGCAAGTAAGAAAATATCGTAAATGTTATTTTTGAGCCCAAAAGACAAGATTTGAACGAATTGAATTATACTATGGCAACAGTTATACATACTCACCGTATTGAATGTACAAGTTATACACCTAGCCACGCTTGTTGTATCAAATATTGACTGTCGGTCGTCTGTGAAACAGTAAATTCTGTTTGTACTGAAATGATAAACTAAACTGTGAGTAAGGCTATTTTGGAAAATCTGCTGAAGCGTAAATTGTTTAGTTAGATAATTCTACACACCTACTTAAGTAGGTATATGGTGCGGTTAGTAATTTTAGTGATACATTATGCATTCTTGACATTATTAATCGTCTTTTTACATGAATTAATTTAATTAAAAATAATGTAGTCGTTAAAATACACTGTAAAAGTGTCTCGCCAAATCGGAAAATCTTTATTTGCTTATTAACATAATTACCGTCTCGTTTTGTAAAATGTCGGCCTTTTACAAAATGGCACTGTGACACACGCTAACAAACCATCGCACGTTTGGCTAAACCAAATATGGAAGCTAACACAACTGTTAGTAATAATTGAAACATAAATGTATTTTGAAAAAAAGCGTGTGGTGTAACCGTTAATCGTGCTCATGCCTAGTCTAGTGGCCTTTGCCAACATCTGCTACCTATGAAAAGTCGAAAAAAATAACGCTACGAGTATTCGATTGTCCTTCCCTCGGTGCAAATGCCAGCCGAGGTATCTTGAATTATGTCATTACACACATACAATGTTAGTGGTAATATAGTCTGTTTTTTTTTGTCAAAAATAGTTTTCTTCATACGCCTTTTTACGCGTGATTTGGAGTTGTGGCCAGTGGCTTTCAGTCTCTAAAGCAGGTAAAATTAATATTTCAAATAGAGCTACACGATTACTATAATAGAGAACGCTTTTTAACGAGTTCTCCTAGGAACGGAATAGTCTTGTCTAAATCTAAATGTATACACAAGTAACCGCAGAAAGTGTTTCGTCCTTCTTCGTTACATGGCCATATCACGATAGGCGTCTTAACTTTTCTATCACTGGCACCACTTGAAACCTTATAGTAGGTAATATAAATAAATTCTTATGAATGTGTTGTGTGGAGTGGACAGTGGAGTCGATAATGGACGTTATCCATTGTCATCACTCAGCATTCTTATATTACTGTTATCTACATGCAATCTCTTTCTATCAGTCTTTTTCATTGCATTATATTCTTATCTATGCAGAACAACTGGTATTATAACGGATTTTTATTTGTGCCTTTCAACTTGAGGGGCACTGGTGCTGCGGGATGTTCGAAAGAGTTACCGCGTCCCCGGAATAGAAAGGGCTGAGGAAGGAACATGGATGGGTTTTAGACAGTAAGAGTCTGACACTCCCTTCCGCCCAACCGCTCCCTTCTGCCATTATATCCAGCCAGATATTTAATTTAATTAAATCGATGCGTAATGTCTGGGTTTATTTTGCCATCACTTTCAAGTCACTCAAGATATCGAAAATCGAAGCAGACTGGTAAGAGCATTACGGTAAGTGTTATCGACATACGACCGGAGTGATCACCAAAGTTGCAGAACAGATACTTGGAGTTAGATTTGCTACCAAAACCTACGGTCTCCAGTCTTAGCCGCCATGCCCTTCTCTTTAAGGGCCCACCACTAAACCTTATGGTGTACCCGGTCATATGCCTTTTCGTGGACAATAAACACCATGTGCACTTCTAATTTTTTTCGAACAACTGGAGGATACTACGGATTTATTCCTCTATATTTGTTACACTCCAACAAATCACCTTTGTTTTTTGCAGGCAATTGAAAAATGATGCATTAGGTTATTGTAGGTATCAACTTATAGAAAATCATCAAGTCATGTAGAGCGATTCGCTAGTGACGAGTAAACTAGGTACCTACCTACTTATATACCTAAGTAACACTTGTTTAATTTAAATAAATCTACGCATATCATTATAGATGTACAATCAACTTTTAAATAGTAAGAATGTCTGGTCTAGCTGAATTAATTTATTAAAATTTTAAACATTTATTTAACAAATTGTCTAACACAATTTATTTCACTACCGCTAGATTAGTCTAAATGCAAATAAGAGAACTGCATCGTATATATAACTGACTTTAAGTCTAGTATTTTAAAATATGTGATTATTTTATGTAATCTGCGTCAATCGTAAAAAAGCTTTCGTCATCCTGGTTGCCATGCCGTATTATTAAGTCAAAAACAATTCCCTAAAACCAAAACGTAGGTATTATTAAAAGAAACGAGGAAGGTTCCTCATCCTATATTGTACTCATAAGGACCAAATTGAAAACACTAACATTATTCGGGGGGTATTTTTACCAGACGAGATAATTAGGTTAGGTAATTAATGTACAAAATAAACGGCAGACACAGTGAAGGCTTAATTTGGTTTGAAACGGGAGGTCATATAAATAGCCGAACGTGTCTGGCTAAAATCGTATTTCGGTCAAACTAGGCCTGCTGGGTGTTTTGTGACTATAAATAGTGATACATATTAGTGAGGAAATTAGTTTTATTTTAGTTTAAATATAAAAATTACAACGGGTTTTAAAAGTCCCCTGGGGCCTTACCAGGACGTGCCAAAACAAGATAATTTGCGTTATGAAAAAGAGACGGAGCTATACAACGTTACTAGCTGTGTCACGCTCTGAAACTTGAATAGTGATTGCAAAAACACTTGGTGGTACAGCCCCAGGTGGTTGAAAGCCTCTTCTTATACAGAGAAGCATTGATGACTTTTTATAGGGCTAGGTTTCCTCACGATGCTTGTTTTAACCCCCGACGCAAAAAGAGGAGTGTTATAAGTTTGACGTCGATGTCTGTCTGTGTGTGGCATCGAAGCTCTCAAATGGATGGACCGATTTCGATGCGGTTTTTTCATTTGAAAGCCAGTTTCCTTGCGGTAGTTTTTAACATATAAATTTGGTTAATATCGGTTCAGCAGTGTAAGAGTGTCAGCTGTTTTCCAAAATGATATAAGGCATTTTTATGTAGGGGTTTTTTTTATTTATCTTGTCACGGTAAGTAGTCGTAAGTATCATCACATGACTGAAAAAGTCACATTGGCACTCGCTAGGCTTGCATATTCGTCCAGAAACAAGATCTATTAGCTTCTGAGATCATACCCAATTAAAGCTTTTGCACATTCTATATTTTGAGTAATTTGTCTTGGCTAATCAATTCTACTACCTATCAGCCGGTTTTACTAATTTAATAAATGTGAATTTTAATTTGTTTATATGTTTGTAATTCAATCATGCCAAAATGACCAGACAGATTTACATCAATTATAATTATGAAGTTTATACAGACGGACAGTCTACACAGAAGTTGGAAGATATTTACAAAGCTCATGTATGCTATCGTACACCACAAAAATGTCTATTGACACAAAATACAACGTTATTATATAAATCCATATAACTAGGTACAAAATAATTTTAAGTTAATTATACAAGCATAGAGAAAGAGCAATATTGACCTTTTTTTGAAGAAATAGGTGGCATGTATTCTAAATTTAAATTTCGTTCGTTGATCGTAGCTTTTAAGGTAATTAATAAAATAATAGATCTAGCCTAAGTTCCGACTGGTTAGTCTTGAATAAAGCCGGCTCTGAAGGTTACCAGGTAGTCAAACGAAAAGCCTAATTAATTCCGTTTTTAGATTTATACAACAACTACCTGTTTCCCGCGGTATGACCCACATACACCCACCCCATATTCCTAACTTTTTCGCACCTGGATAAAATATATCCTTTGAATAAATTACTTTTGAAGTTTGAATTTATTCCGTTACAATCTATCTTAATACCTAATTTAAAGGAATTACAATACTTTTATTTGAACGTTATTATTAATTTTAAATATTTTATATTTCTTTTACTTTTCATGTCTTAGATAAATCTAAAAAGAGACTAATAACCGTTACAAATTATATATTTTGATTATAACTATAAAAATACAACACCACATCATTTTAAGCTAGTCAGTTTTGTACTAACTTGTTTCATTATAAGCTGACCCAGACGCTAATTTGCATTTTAAAATGACTCTATTTTCAAGGCCCGATAGACACAAAATATATTACTACTGTTGTATAGTATTCATTTTTACAATGCTATTTATGCATATAAATAATATTTTTTTTGGCAATGAAATCCAATGTCAATGTGTTCGTGAGAATATTATTCACAATTAGTTATATTTTTTTGTCGTTGAATTAGTATGCACCTATTTTATTTTAAATTGAAGTTGCATTGTAATATATATATAAATATAATATAATCTATTATTATCCTAATATTATGATATAATAATTATATAAACCTTCATCATTATCACCATACCATCATCAGCCTATATAATATTCGTCCATTGTTGGACATCCATAGAATCCTTAATCCTTACTGTACCGTACATGTCATAAATAAGAAAGTAACTGTCTGTCTGTAACATAGGTCAGACAGAGCACATAGGCACATATGACAGTGTTATCCGTGCGAAATAGTTCCTTCAGGGTACGGGTAAAATCTCAGACAACAGCTGATTAGAAATAAATTAACAATAGATACGTTTTTTTAGCTATATCTTTTATTTATTACGTGGTAAACATGTTTTCAGCTCTAATTCTTTCATGTAAATAAACGTATTTTTTTTCTTAAAAAAACTTCCATGAAAAACTTCCGTGAATATGTGCGCAAAGTAAAGTCTGTGCATACGTATTTAATTAGCTATATAATACTACCGTTTTTCTAAGCAGTCTGCATGCGTCATACCTACCTTAACAAGTAGACAAGCATATGGATGACCAATGTGGGTGTTTGGTCGATATAAATTTAATATCCGCGCAGAGTTTTGTTCGTAGCCGCTGGCTAGTGGTCAGTATCTCGTGTAAACACAGCCGCGTTTAGTCGGAGCATTGGGCCACGACTAGAACGTACTCGTGAGTCGAATCGTAGCGTTATATTGGGGCCACAACATGCGAGAATTTCCAAAATAGAAATCGTTGAAAAAGAAAGCAGAATATTTCACTGAAAGATATTGATATTGACAAAACCACACAAATAAAACTTAGGACAAGACACCGACTTCTAAAGCGATGCTTCAGCGGAAACTCAATTTTTCTTTTATAACTGTTTTGGAAGTCGGTTGTATTTTTTTGTTTTTTAATAAGTCGGTTATTTTTTTTTATTAGTTAGTGCATCAATATTTTTGGCATCTAAGCTCAATAAGTTAGTAATACAAAATATCCATTTCGCATATGCCCAGATTGGTCTTGGCCTAGCATTGACCTCGACTAATGCGCTAAACATAAATATGTTAGTTCCAAATGATATGGTGATGGCGTCTGGTGCCTGCTGCACATTGATGACTCAAAAAAACCTGTTCTAATATTTTATTTTACATTCCATTGTGAGATTTTTTTATAAGTCTAGGTCTTGAGAAATATAAATTGCATCGCCTACATCAGGATTTGTTTTCACAAAGCTTTTCAAACGTCGGGTAATATCAATTTATATATTTAGTAACGAAAAAAAACCTTCATTTCTTGTAACCAAGTTTATATGAACACGGAAAAAATATTTTTTGAAAGTTTAATTCAAAATCTATTTTGTTCAATGATCTCTAAACACAAATTAAGCAGGGAATCTTGAAGAACATACCTATTCTTATCTAGTTAGTTTTATTTTGTCAAAGTTACAAAAACTTTAAGTTGTCTGCAGACTTTCGATTTAAACCATCAACTCGTTGAACAGATAATACAATGACAATAAAATCGCATTGCACAACACTATGGATCCCGCTGCTCGTATAAGTTTAGTGGCTCGCTATAAAGCATAATAATATAATAATAATAATAATATCCTTTATTTGCTCAGAAAGTAGGTACATTAGATAGAGATGTTAACTAAGAAATATTGATCCTTGTACAATCTGCCTTAAGTATAGCATGCAAATATTATTTGAATTAAAATATTAAGTTAAATGTTGATAAATTAGGTATATAATTCAATTTAATTTGTAAATATGTAAATTAAAATTAGAAGAATTTATATTAATTTCAAATTAATTATTTTAGAAAAGTAACAAATATTCAAAACAAAATACAAATTTCAATAGTTATAATAAGTTTAAAGTGTAGTGTCATTTAAAAATTCATTGATTGAGTAATAACTTTTTTCAATTAAGAGGGCGGTTAGTTTTTTTTTTGAAAATTTGTACTGGCGCTTTCTTTATGACATCTGGTATTTTATTATATATCACAGGACCCATGTTAAAGACACTTTTCCTAAGTAAAGCAGTTTTGTAACTACCCGTGTGCAATAGGTTTTTGTACTGGGTTCTAACTTGTCTCCTACTAGTTTCTACTACTGTAGGGAAGTATTGCTTGTTTAATCTTACAAATATGGCCATTTCATATATATATAATGCTGGAAATGTTAATATTTTTAGGGACTTAAACATAGGGACGCAACTATCCATCTTTTTTAAAGTGCACATTGCCCTTATACAGCGTTTTTGCGCCTTAAAAACTTTTTCCCTCAAACTACAATTACCCCAAAATATAATTCCGTATCTTAAAATCGATGCAACCAACCCGTGGTAAGCCACTAATGTTGTATTAATATTCACTTTTTTTGAAAGATTGAATAGAATGTATGCTGAAACGCTCAACTTCTTACATACCTCTATTGCTTGAGGTTTCCATGTCAATTGGCTGTCTATCAATATCCCCAGGAATTTTGCCACATTTACTTGTTCAATATATTGTTTATTATATTCTATTGTCAATTGTTGTAAAGGTGAGCGCTGATAAAAATGCATTATATTTGTTTTTGATAGATTAATGATTAAATTATTAATGTCAAGCCAGTTTATTATGTCTTTAAGCGTATTATTGATGTCAATTTCATATTTACGTGGGTCAGAACATTTTATTAATGCAGTACTATCGTCAGCGAATAATATCATTGGATGCTGAATGTGTCGTGGCAAGTCATTTATATACACCAGGAATAAAAGTGGTCCCAACACGCTACCCTGTGGCACACCGTATTTAATAACTCTTTCTTCGGAAAGGTACTTTTTTTCAAATTTGGTTTTTAGACAGATTTTGTTTATTTCCGTGTACTGTTTACGGCCCTGAAGATATGACTTTATAAGGTTTAGCACATTTCCTCTAATACCATAGATGTTGAGTTTATCAAGTAGAGTTTCATGTTGGACATGATCGAAAGCCTTGGTCATATCTGTATAAACCGCACAGATAGGTATTTTATTATCCACGTTTTTCATAATGGTATTAAGTAATTCGTAAATAGCCGTATTTATTCCTAGGTTTTTTCTGAAGCCCTTCTGTTCATTACACAAAATATTGCGCTTAATCAAAAAATTATTAATCGATGCATATATTATTTTCTCTATAACTTTGGAAAAAACAGGAATCAAGGCAATTGGTCTATAATTTCCAAGTTCTTCTTTGTTATCTTTTTTAAAAAGTGGTTTAATTATAACCGTTTTTAAGGCATTTGGAAATACACCATTACTAATACATAAATTGATGATGTAACTCAAGTGTGGGGCAATAATGTTTGATGCATGTTTAACAACTTTGGTAGTTATACCGTCGTACCCAAAACTATTTTTATTTTTTAAAGATTGTATTACTCTTATAACATCTTGTGGTAACACCGGTGACATGAACATTGATTGAGGATTAAGTTGCATCATACAAGATTTTTCAGTATTTGTTGTATTACTTTTAATTTGATCAACAAAGTAGTTGTTAAAAGCATTCGCAATATCTTTTGGATTATTGATAGAGTTACCGTGCATATTAATACGAGTTATCGGTTCACTAATTCGGGTCTTATTATTAATTATCTGCCAAGATGCCTTTGATTTATTGCAGGAAGTGTTTATAAAATAACTATTTTGTGCTTTTTGCGTCAACTTAACTATTTTACGAAATATTTTAGAGTAATTTTTAAAGATAATTTTGTTTTCATTTGACGGTTGGTTCCTATATTTCCATAATAAATGTCGCTGCTTTTTACTGCATGTACGTATACCTCGTGAAACCCACTTATTTTTTATATTTACTTTAATAGTAATAATTTTGTGGGGAAAACAAAGGTCATATAATAAACGAAAGTGTTCCAAAAAGTTATCGTAAGCTACATTGGCATCATCTGTTTTATATATGTCGGAAAATGATAGACTTTGAAGATAATTATTAAACTTTTTTAAATTGTACATTGATATATCTCGCTTTTTAATGCGCCAGGACACTATTCTAAAAGTTCTGTTGACTTTTACATTTAAAATTTGTGCAGTATGATCGGACAGTGCGAGATCAACCACTTCACATTTGCATTTCAAAGAAGAAGAGCATGCAAAGTTATCTAGACAACTTTTGCTGCATAATCTGGTTGGCTGGCGTAATTCTGAAGCATGAAGCGCGCGTGCACCGTTTTCAGTCAAAAACAACGCCACGGCCACGACTGCGAGTGTTGCCGCGGTTTGACCGACCGCTGCACCGTCTAGCCGAGAACACAGCAAACACGTGGAGACGCAACGCTAGCACTAGGAATAACACAACCTATAGAGCGCCACCGCACGCCACCGCCTTTTCTTCTCTCAAGTCATCATAGACTGCCTGAAAAATCATAATCGATAAATTATTCTTAGAATAAGTACATAGTAGGTGTATAATTATGGTAGGTGTGTATGTGAATATCCTTATTCTAAGAATATTTTATGATTTGATTCCGAGCTTTCACTCGATACTTCGCCTATGTGAAATTTAGACCTTTTTTATTAATTTTTATTCCTTCAGGGCTCGTTATAAAAATGTATTCTTCGTGCATATAATATTTAAGGGCTATCTCTGCATATATGCATTGTCAGTCATGCTGTTTTATAGATTTTTATGAGTAGGTAATATTGATAAATTATTGTTAGTAAAATCTATATTTTAATAGATTAGGCTAGATTTGTATTTTTTTTAAGACGAATGGAATCATGACTTGTCGCGTTTCAAGATTTGTTCTACCCTCGAATATGGTCAGATGTGTGTAACACTGATTTGCGCTCTATCAATATAATATCTAAGTATTGAAATTAGATAGAATTTCAATGTAACTCGTTTTGACCATGCCAAACCCCCTGACTAATGTTGTATGTTATTACTATTACAACTAACGGAGTTTATGTTCTATTACGAAGCATTTTTAATTCGGAGTGAGCAATAGATGCGTCGAATATTCTTTAAATTATGTTTTATTTTCGCTGACGTATATCTAATCTGGTGAAAAAAAAATTGTTTGACAAAGTCAATCACTTTTTGTCATAATTTCACACATATGCTGCCATTTTATCGTCTAGAATTAACGTATAAAGAGTTGTTAACTAACAATTACTTAAACGGTTTTACTATTGTTATATATGTATGCTATGCATCACTTCCCGTTCACTTGCTTAACATGAATGTTATTAAAGAAATTTAAAAGTCTACGAACTCCTCAAAAACATTTCACAGACTAATAGATTCCGAAAAACTACGTATCAACAATTACTAGGTGATGCAATATGTAGGTTAGTATGTTAACAAACACGTGAGCAAAGAATAGAAAAACATCAAATTCTAAGAAAACTTAATGCTTCAAATACAGAGTCAGTTTGTGCTTGAATAGAATAGTGACAAACAATATTTTTGCAACGCTTAAGGCATTGTTGCATCGTGCAGACAAATATTATACATTAGCCTTCAGACAGAATTGCATGCATCGTTAAAGCATTAAGCAAGGACAACTTGTAACGTTACGCATGAAAACGCTTATTAGCGACTGCATAGTTTTTTTGTTCTAGCGTCGGTGGGGGCGTGGCGGGAAAAGTTGCACATTATTTACGACGGCCACGAAGCCGATGCGGCGATAAGGCGCGTCGCAGTCGCCGCGTCACGATCTCTACTATCTCCCGATGCCGATATTGGAACTATAATATTATTAAATACAACCCCAGTGCGCACTCAGCGTTTGCGACGTAAAGACTATTGACCTAATAGGGATCAGTCTAAATCGATTTCGGTCCGACGCTGCCTGGGGATGTTCCACCCGTAATTATATTATTATTCAATTTGTGTTCGGATTCGCTGACAGTTGAATGCTTTCTATTTCGAGTAGGTGTATACATATAATCTAGGTGTTGCGAATGTCTAGACAAGTAAGTCATAGTGATGTCTAGACGCCGCGTGTTACCTAATGATGTTGCACTGTTATCAGCCGTGGATAAAGCTGTGTGTAGCCGTCTTGAATATATTGGCAGGCTTGTTGGAATAATATTGTATTGAACAAGTTTCTTTTGAGACTAATCTAACATAACATTTGTCTATAGTTCGTAGCTATGTTTTAGTCTTTGTTTGATTGTTTTTTCGTGGGTGTCTGAGTAATGTTTCCAGCCAAATATGCTGACAGTTACATTATTATTATGCACTGTCTCTTTTTTGTGAATTTATCCACATATCGCCGAAGTTAAGCTGCAGGCGGGTCGTGGATAGTTGACTCATCTAATTCTTTCCGTGTAGGTATCAGACAGTATATTTAACAGTTATAAGTCAATAAATAATATATCTGAACTGGTCGAACCTACCGACTAAAGAAGGTAATCCTATCTATCCTAATTAATATTATAAATTCGTAAGTCAGTTTGTTTATTTGTTACGCTTTCACTGTAAAACGGCTGAACCGACTTGGATGAAATTTGGTGCGGAGAAAGAAGGGCCCTTTGAGTTGGCTATAAGCTTTTTAATCATTAAGAAATTAGGAACGCGGGTGAAACTGTGGGAAGCAGCTAGTACCAAATAAAACTACCGTAAACAAACATAGATACCAATCTGAAATTTATAATAAAATTAATTAAAACGGTGTTAATATCTTACACGAAACCGTTGCTACTGTATAGTAACTAAAATTAAATAAAATTTAAATTAAAACTGCAATGCAATATTTTATCAATTAATGATAACATAAGAAAGTAATTCCTATGATACTGATGAGCACCGATGACCTTTGCAGTCGACAGATTTTTTGTTTTAATATCTTATCTATGCACCTGCGAATTCACTTCATAATACATTATTCTTTAGATGATAAATAATAAATCGAGATTATATAGGCACACGATTTAATAATTAGAGAATGTAGATAGTATCAATTAAAGTCGATCTATATTTTTTTAATTGTTTTGACGCTTGATGATCGCTCCCTAGTGACTCAGTACTCAGTAGAAGCCGTATTATGACATGTTGAAATAAGTTTCAGTTTTAAATTTTAATAAACCAGTAAGTATGTACTTCATTAAAACTTTGAATAGTAAAACTTTATAAGTTAGTCTATAATAATAAGCTTTGATAATTTTGAGAGATGTTTGTGTGCGCTAATCTCAAAAACGGCTGAATAGATTTGAATGAAATTTGGTACACACATAGTTTATAACTGAACTTTTTATCTCGGTGTTTGGACCTGAAGGCTACGCAGACGAAGCCGCGGGTTGAAGCTAGTGCATACTGTAATATCTTTACGTTTATTATTGGTCTAATGGTCGCAAACACGACTACTGTGAACAGACAGGGCCTCGGGTTCCATTCCTGGATCTGTTGATATTTGGATGATGATCTGGATTGTTGATAGCAGTCGTTATTATAATAAAATATCAGTGGTCGTCAGGCGGAGTTGAGAAAATTCTGAGACCAGGGCTTGTTATGTTAGTAAACCTGCAGTCCACACAAGAGGAAGGAGAACTTTTTTATTCATGGCTAACTGATAATATCAGGAAATATCGTAGGCAATAATAAGAAGGGTGTTTTAAAAATATATCTAATTGACCGTCTTTATTTATATGTGATATTAATGTACATGGAATATTTGTGATTCGATTTTGATACTAGATAATAAGCACTAAGCAAAAACGACATTGGCCGCGATTCTCTTGACACCATCTAAATTAAATTTAGTCTATAATTCTCTCTTTCCATCAACAAATATAAGAAAGGGATAGCAAACTTTTAACACCTGTCAAATTAGCAAAAAATAGTTTTCCATACAAAATTAAACATCACGACGTAACATCTCGACTAAATTAACAAACCTGTACGAACAAAATGTCATCTGTCATTTAATTTGACAGCACTGAATTACTTGCTATCCTCTTCTTGTATTTCGCAATAGAAAAAGAGCATGATATTTTAAAATTAGTTTAGTCGTGTGTAAGTCAGAATCGGCACCATTTTAAAGTTTAGATAAGTTCGAAATTCGAACATGTATGAGGGTCAGAGATATTCGTCTGACAACCGGGCACTGACAGATTCTCTGAAGTACGCCAGAGTGAAAGTATCTAACATTCACCCATTGACGTCGCGACCGCCGTACAAGTGCTAATGTAAAATCACCATGAATCCATTCTTATTACCTATCTTTACTAATATTATAAATCTAAAAGAAACTGTCTGTCTGTCTGTTAGCTTTCAGGCTAAAACTACTGAACCGATTCTGGAGAAATTTGGTAAAGGTATAGATTGTAACCAATATTGTAATTATAGCATTCTAGCGCTTTTATAGCGCATGCTGAGCGAAGCACTTCCACAGCGGCCGAACACTGAACAAACCACTATCCTAGATTTTAATCTATCTCCATCTCAGATTTCATCTAAATCGGTTAAGCCGTGAAAACATAACAGTAAGAGAGATTCGAGTTACTTTCAGATGTATAATATAAGTAAGGACTTTCTTTACACCCACAATGCGTTGCGATACGTCCATTTGGTTCCAGAATTTTCGCGGGTCTTAAAACAGCAAGTTAACAAGTTTCATCACAGACCAAAGATAGATGAATGATTTACTAATGTACTTACGTATAAGGGACAAACACAAGCATTAATTTTTAGGGTTCTCAACCTGAAAATCAAATAACGGAACCCTTGTAGGATCATTTTCTGGCTGCCAACTTCCATTTTCTAGGGAATGCAAAAAGGTCTTAAGGTGACAGTTCATAAAAACTTAGATCTACGGTCCCTATAAAATAAATCAATCTGGATAAATCAATGTAGTAAAAAAACATTTATACCATTTTCCGACACTTCCCGTTGACCCACACTCATGAAATTTAACAAGAAGCTAAGTTACTTACAATGTCTAGACATTATTTAAACGAATTTGTTTTATTTAAAAACTAGCTTCTGCCAGCGACTTCGTCCGCGTGGAAAAGTGGTGCTCCGCTCCTATTGGTCTTAGCGTGATGATATAAAGCCTATAGCCTTCCTCGATAAATGGACTATCTGACACTGAAAGAATTATTTAAATCGGACCAGCGGTTCCTGAGATTAGCGCGTTTAAACAAAATGACAACATTTCCCTTCACTGCTCTGCTCCTATTGATTGTAGCGTGATGAAAAGTATACTATAACCATCTCAGGAGTATGACAAATTATTGTACCAAGTTTCGTTAAAATCCGTCGAGTAGTTTTTGTTTCTATAGAGTTTATACAGACAGACAGACAGACAGACAGACAGACAGACAGACAGACAAACGGACAGACAGACAGACAGACAAAAATTTTATTGATTGCATTTTTGGCATCAGTATCGATCCCTAATCACCCCCTGATAGTTATTTTGGAAATATATTTAATGTACAGAATTGACCTCTCTACAGATTTATTATAAGTATAGAAGAAGATTATATTACAGTTGTTTGCTAATACAAACTTATTTTTGTAGTAGAGAAAAAACAAGACAATCATAGTAGGTAACTTATTTCGTGTATAATACTTACAACGGAACATGTTAGTGCGTGGTATGCGAGTCCGACACGAACTTAACTCGCAGTTTTATTTACCAAACAATCAAACAACGATGAATCAGATAACAACTTGAGCACAATTAAGTATTTTTGATAGAAAAAACCGTAGTTAAGAGGGAGGCAGCAGAGATTTAACCGATAATTGGGGTCAAACCGGCCTCAATTTATGAAGAATAGAACTCTCTAAAATAGTGAATGGACAAATATGACTTTTACCTCAGGGAAATCCCCGCCGAAAATTAATTCGTTTCACAAAAACTGTCAAAAAAGACACTGAAAACATTCAGTTGCCTTATCGTATATTGAAAAAACCGGCCAAATAAAATAAAAAATAACTCAGTAACCGGTTAAGCCTACTAAGCCGTGATAGTTTTTTTTATATTTGAGTTGATTGAAAGGTAAATTGCGGTTTACGATTTATGACGTATTAAAAAAAACTACTTACTAGATCTCGTTCAAAACAATTTTCGGTGGAAGTGTAGATGGTGGCTGTGACATACGGACGGATAGACAGACAGATAAGACCAAAGGGTTCTGTTTTTTGCCATTTGGCTACGGAACCCTAAAAACCATCGATCTACCTCATTGAGCTGTACCTAAATCAAACTTTTTCTTATATAATTATTAACTAGATGTATCCAAATTTCATACAAACCAATTTAGCAGTTTTTGCGTGAATGAGTAACAAACATATATTAATCCTCAAAAACTCTTGCATTTATAATACTAGCTTCTGCCCGGGACTACGTCTGCGTAAACTTAGAATTAGGTCCAGATTCCTGAATAAAAAATATCCTATGTGATAATCCAGATTATAGATAATAACCGTGTGTATAAATAACATTTATAAGTCTTTAAAAACAGTAGTATTAAGTAAATTTACGTGATCTATAATAAGAAGGTGGATTATTTTGGGCTTAGTAGACAGTCATTGACCCTTTACTCGATCAGGGGAAATCCTAACCCAGCAAAGCGTAACTATCCACGCCTTACAAAAACTTGCTCTTAATGACTGCCAAAAAACAGTCAAGTGCGAGAGGGAGTTATCGGCGAGAGTACATCACAAGCAGACTTTTGTTCTTTTATGAAAGAATTTGAATGGGTTTTTCAATTCTGCTACCTGCATTTAGCAAGTATTAATTGATGTAGCAAGCGCTCTGTAGCAATGCCATCAAATTTTGTAATAGCAGTTTAAGGTAAAAAGTACTGAGAATAACTTGCATCTGAAAAAAAAAACATGAATTCTAGTAATTCTACTTGCTTTAGTTTTAATTTACTGTTTTCAGTTGGTATCATCTCTCATTGGATTTATTCAACATACAGATGGAAAGTTTGACTGTACTTAATGAATGTTCTATTAACTCAGGCGTAACATACGTAGCAAAAGCTTTTGGCCATTAGTCGACTTTTGGCAAAATAATGCCGTTTGAGTGCCGGTTTTGAAAGTATTAACTTTTGTTTTTATTCTTCACCTTTAAATATTCTTACATAACAACAAACTATTAAAATTTTATTTATATGTCGATACTTTTACGGGTAAGTTCGTATCTCCGGAACCGATTCCAAGCAAAAAACTTTGTCTAATACCGACAAACTACCCTGAGAGCTATAAGTTACGTTTCATGCTACAAGCGGTTCTATTGTATCGTGTAACCTTTTGACAGATAACTTGAGCGGTACCCTAAAATAAATAGGTAGCTGGCGGCTTCTTTGCTGAGGCTTAAATTAGGTTACCGTGTGGATGAGCAAGGCAACTCTATAAGTGCCGATTCCGATGGACTTAAATGGTATCATATATTTATATTATGTATGTAAGTAGTTACTTGAGGAAAGGATTACATAACTTATTGTTGTGGGTGTATTTTAGAGAACAAAATGTCACATAGACGCAAGTCACTATGACTATGCTGAAATAGGTTTCTATCGGGTAAACTAATATAAACTTAAGATAGCCATGTGAGAGTTTTCTTTGGGAAAAGAGTTTTTTTCTTCCTGCCATTCATTTTGTAGGACAAAAAGGTCAGGATTGAAGAAATTATTAGCCAGATTTCAGAAGCAGCAGATGTGAAGACTGGTGAAGTAGATAACTTTATTAAACCTTCTACATGTTCATGCTCAAATTCATGATGTGCTTAAAATATCTAAGCCAGACAGCAAAGTTGCTGTACTTGAATAGGTAAAATTATTCTTAGATGCAATTTCAATTTGTGCCTGGTTCGTTTATAACTAAATTTGTCCCGGCTATCATTTGTTACATCTTTGACAATCGTTACTTTTCTCGTTACGGCCATAAGCCAGAAAGTCTGACAACCGGTGTTACCAAGGGTTACCGTGTTACCCGGTAACTTTGTTGTTGAGGTCATATAGGCCGTCGCTACTTACTCTTAGACTGGGGTCTGATCCCAAAGGCTATGCACATGATGATAATGAGTTTTATACGTTTTTAAAAGGTGTTAAGCGTTTTGCTCACTTAATTTATCAACATTCAAGTTAGAGAGCCAGGTTATAGACTGAAAATATATTAAACTAAGTACCAATTTACGGCCTGTGTTAACTATTTTACGGGGAAAAGCCATCGCCGTTCCCAAAACCAAAATAAAACCCTAAGGCGAGATTGCTGAAATTACCCACAAACTTAATTAAGTACTCAATGGCCGGAGAAAAAATAATGAATTGGAAAAGCCATAATACGTTTTGTAAACACAGTTCCTCGAGAACATATCTACTTGTAGTGTTAAACTGATAAAATTTTCGAATTACTGATTCCATAATCGATAAAATATATCGATTCTAGTTCGAATATTATGCATAACACGTACTATAACTGAACATCAAGTGATAAATATGTCGAATGTAAGATGGAGATTAAATTACAAAATTAATATTTATGCACACAGACTGAAAAAAACCTTTTCTGGGTGGTGAATGCTGGGTTCCAAAATAATATTTTGTAACTGTGAGTATGAATCGATTTGGTACACTGTATTACTACGTGTGTCCAATTGTTTACTTGGTACATCCAATTTCTACTTACTTTATTATTTTGGTTTACATTTTAATTCGTACCGTGAACATTTCTTGTTCCGAAGATTTAATCTAGAAGTATTGTTAGTCAATTGTTACAGTAACACCAGTGCTAATTACGTTAGTATCATTAAAATTTGATTCGACAAAGATAGGAAGTTTGTACTGAAATCATATTTGTATCTAGTGTTAATAAGTATTATTTATATATTTTTTCTTAGATTGTTTGGAGGAGCTCGTTGCTAAGTAACAGCCGCACGGGTCGACCGACCAAACTTGCTTGCCGCGGTCGATCCTAGGATGGGTGAACATCTATGTCGTACCGAGACACTTCCCTGCCTCGGAAAGCACGTTAAGCTGTTGGTTTCGGCTGTCATATGTAGATCTTTGTCAGTCCTTACGGGTATCCTGATTGTTTAGTAGCTTCGCTCAGTATGTGCGTAGGCTTTACCGTTTCATATAAATCGATCAATATCATGGGGGATGGTATGACTGCGAGGCATGAATCACCAGAAGAATAAATATATATAGAAGATTATGAAAGTCAGAATCGATTATGCATTGTTAAATTTATGCGTAACTTACCCATACTATGATTTTAAAGGTGAAAGTAAATCTGTCAGTCTGTCTGCTGGACTTTTACTGCTAAACCGCTGAAACTATTTTCATGAAATAAACAATATGTATAATAAAAATATTTCATATTTTACTAAATCAATTATTAGCAATATTTACACGAATATCATAATAAAAATACCATAAAATTAACGCGACTAACCTTAAAAGACAAGAATGAAGCATCAAAATATTCATTTGCATCGCTGTCAACGGGAATCGTGCCCAAAAAGCTGGCTGCATTGCCACGTGGGATGGCATGGCAATGCTGATTCTTTGGCCTAGATAAACACATTGGATAATTTGAATGCGGAGAAAACAGCTAGCATGCATTAAGCTCACTTTTACTTCAGTAATACATTGGCGGCCAATAATATGGGCGTGTTGTTTTAAGTAATCAGTAAGTAACAGTTGAGTCAGGAAAAGCGGCCATATTAAAATTACTGATGAGCAACAGTCAGATGATACAAAGACTCGAAGTTTACCTAACTTCGAGTTTGACAAGATTGTATCACATGTTATTCTTACCGCAATATGGACAATTAATTTGACTTAACTTTAGTTTGATTAACCGTTAACCGTTTGATAAGCTTGTACAGACTTGCACTTGTTATGAAAACCTTTCACCGAAATCCGACATTAATATATTTTAGTAGATAACTCGTTATATATACCTTTCTAATTACGAAACGTCTGAAGCAAGCGCAATAGTGAATGAAATCAGAGCAAACATTTGGTTACATTGTAATTGACGATTTTTTGTTTGAGGAAGTGTGAAGTAAGTAGTAGTGTGTCCATTAGTCATAATAAAGTGTTATTTTAATTGACTTCCAAAGAAGGAGGAGTTCTCAATTCAACTGAATCTTTTTTTTTTAATTTTGATTTTACATGAGGAAACCGACTCGGGAGTCCGCTACATTGATTGTTGTATGTTAACGTGTATATGTGAATATCAACTTTTTTCGTGCCTCAGAGATTACGCATACGCGTAGATTACTTTGATATCTCTTCGTTCATATCGGATTGGGGGTTCCGACTACTAGAGTGCGGGAATTGTGAATAAACTTGTGACTGCGTATGCAGTTTTTCTATGTGATTGGCCATCGTGAAGGAAATCTGTTCTGGAGAACATTATTATTTTGTGTCTTTACCATGCACTGGATTATAGATTTTTGGGAGGCGAAAGTGGGGCTGAAGACAACACACAGAACTTTATGTAGTGGTGATACATAACTGGCGATTATCTCCGAGAACACTAGACAAATGCAACCAGGGACAATCCCCAATTTGTGCAGGAATTTTGATAAACATGAAAAGATACTACTTGGGCTATTGTAATGGGATGATAGTGGACTGGGATATGGGGAACTATGGAAACCTATGGCGTGTGCCGAAATAGTGTAATACACCTAGTTACATGTAAAAATGACAGGTGGAGACTGGCACGTTAGCCGGCCCGAAAGGACCAAACGGCTAGAAAGAGTCTATTAGTTGTTTATTATTAATGAGATATACTTTTGTATTATTCTATAAGGACCATCCGAATCATCATCCGGATTTTGGTCCTTTGAGACGAAGTTATCAACACTTCTATCAATTTCATATCCATTAAAAAAGTCATTGATAAAAAGCTAGACGCTAAAGATATTGTCATTTCGCATAAAAAGTAGACCAAAACTTATAAATCTTATTTAGAGGCGCTACCGTTTGAACATCTTAGTGTCACGAAGTACTATCAAACTCGGTACATTTCCTTACGAAGTCACATTTAACTTGACGATGTCCTAAATTGCTTCCTATTCGTTTATTTTTTTGTAACGTGTTGTCAGGTAGTTGATATAGTTTTTTGTCTGCTTGTTTATTTTTTATACTCCTAAGTTCAAAAAGCTCAATTGTACAAGTAGCGGAACTTCTCTTGAGGAAAACGTTTGCAATACATCTCTTTTGTATGACTTTTGCTAACCCCTACTGTACAGTGGTATTAAATGCAAGATGCATTTATAGTAATAATAATTTGACTGAAGCCGTACAAAATATGCACCGTTAATAGTTCAGTGTTTTAAAAATATATAGTAAATTATTATTAGTTAATATTACAATTTGTTTCATATTCCTAATAAATATTATATTAATAGCTAAGAATATTTATTATAAAAACCACAAGTAATTTTAATACGAATTGCTTTTTTTTTCTATAGGTATCAAAGGACCTGTGTAGGTGGCGATGAGGTCGCCGTCCGCTGATAGTTTGCATAAACGAAGGACTGGAATATTCTCCCAAGTTAGCCCAAGTTTGTTTTTGAGAGAGGTTGTGTAAGCGCTATAGATTTACTGGGAAAAGGGGAGGGTTTGCAAGGGTTTCTGCGAACTTTTTGTTAGTCGTCCATTTTGTGTGATGTGTATTGCTGGAAGTTTTTTCTCTGTTTGGCTTTAAGGTGAGTTTTAAAAGATCAATAGTTTTGATGAATGTTTTGTATTAGAATCGGATGGAATGAGTTTGGGTTAGTCACAAAAATATGAATAAAATGTAAAATAAAAATACGTAATGCGGTCAAGTAAAATAAAAAAGTGGTTTTGAGTACTTTGATTTAGGCCTACATAGCTTTGGTGATATAAAAAATGTAATTGACCCATTCAGTGCCTCGCATGTATGAAACTCCCAAATCGAATAGCACAAAACAAACTGATGGAAATAAATTAATAGTAATTTATTCATAAATCATTTACCCTTAATAATGAGGGAAGCAGAGTCCGACGTCCAGTAGTTTTTACACTTCATATACGAAATTCACTTCCGAAACCCCTAAATTCAGACTACAGTAGGTCAGTAGGCAATAAGTGTTTTTTTACTAAGTGTTAGTTAAGTTAAAAATAATTTTATCTTAACTTTCATACTCAATTTCAAAACAGCGACGTATCGATAGCAATTCTGAATTCAAATTAGCGATAGACGTAAAATAAAACGATTATTGATTATGAACCTATACCTACAAGTGTGAACGTTAAGGTGCGGCGCAAAAAAATGGGTACGTAGATACTTAACTTTAATATGTGCTTAAGTTTGTTTTCCGTAGATTTTGATTCAAATAGTCCAACTAAGTCTGAAAAACAATGTAAAAAGTTAGATTGTTCTAGAAAGTGGCAAAATACGTAAATCAACAAAAAATAATCATTCATCCAAAGCGATGCAACATTCAGTCAACATTTTGATCGATATTAATTCCAATAAGGAAACGGTTAAAAAGACAAAACCTGAAATCAATCAAGGAGGCACAAAAACTATTATAAAATATTTTAGGCAGTTAGATTTGAATAAAACAATTATATAAATTTAAATGTATTGAAAGCCTGTCTAGCGATCGAGGCTGTGGCCGCTCACCGGCTGTCTGGGTCCGACAGCGCAGCGTTGCATCGCATGAAATTCGCCTGGTGTCTGTTACGTAACGCCAGCGGCGCGGCCGATTGATCAACCCTAAATTAGTGGATACGGGGAGAGTGCGGCGCGCGGAGGGTTACGGCAAACTAGGTTGGCCGCGGAAGCACACTAACCCCTAGAAAACTAAGGGTGCGAAACTCCTCCCCCTTTTCTGGTCACGGGAGCACAGCGATTGGTCCGTCCGCCTCAACCGCTCGCCCCTCACCCAGATTACAATCGGTGGGGTGCGCTCATAGAAATAGTGCTATGTGCTTATCTATGTACACCTATATACCGCATAAGTACATAATATATGGGGAGCCCCCAATTCGTGACATTGAAACAAGTCCGCACTATCACTCCCATTGCCATTTTGGTTAGTTTATGTCAACCCAGTTATTACATTATTTTTTGATACCCACATTTTAATATGGGTCTTTAAATTATAACGTTATAAGTGGTTTATACTCATATTAATCGACCTGATTGATCAGTTCGTCTGACGTCTCTTGCATAAATTAATGCATTTTGTCTGTAATTTTAGGAAAAGAATACACAATGGCATATTATTATACTATTGAGCTGAAGGCCGATAAGTGCGTAAACTACATTTATAATATGTATGTCTGACCTATTTTAATGGACCTTGTTTGTAATACAATGCCTAAAATAAATATTTGTAAACGATTTTAAATATACATAGGTATACATATGCGCGTGCCGTTTTCTTTTGATAAATATATAAGGTTATAATCGAGGTCATTTAGCTCTCTACTTTTGTATCAATTTAAATATTAGGTACTTCAATTAGTACGTAATATTATACATATTTACAATAAAACTTAAATTATAACACCTATAAAATATGGAAAACTAATAACTGGGGCATTTAAATATTTGTATAAAATAGTACGATACAATTAAATATTATTCAACATTCTTCAAAATTCCTTTCCTTTTCGATTTTTAATTAATTGTAAAATTCATTCAATTCATGCAGAAAATGATATTTGTTTTAATTGGTCCTCTGGTCTGGTAAATGACAATATTATTGAAATGAAATATTCGTTGCTTCTTTATTACAGCAATGACTATTTTTAATAGCTTCCAATACGTTTAAAAGAAAGATGTTAACGATATTACCGTGTGTCTCATTGTTATAATTTAAGGTCACCTCGCTTTACTGTTTTTAATACGATCAGAATGTAGCTCTATCCTGAAATATAAAGTATTTTTACATCATCAGTGAGTTAAATTGTCCCATAACATCAAGTAGAGCACTAGGGCAATGCAGACGCAACATTCACAACTATAATTTGTTGGCAGTTTATTAAACAGTAAGTTAGAGTCTGGCGAAGTTTAACTTCAAGGATGTAGGAAATGCTTGACTCGGGTTGTAAAATAATTTTATTTTTTAACCAGTTTTTTGTCATAAAATGGATATGATGTTGTTAAAATTGAATACAAAAATACTTGCTTTTTACTTATTTTTTTTTTGTAAGAAATGGTGTTGTAAAAACAACAACGTAAACAAATGGTATAGAATTGCTTTTTACCGATTGTTTGAACGAAACACGACTTTATCTTTTATTCATTTTATAAAACATGTCTAGGTACAGCAGTGCTCCATTGTATGAGTTTATTTGAAGTTCAAAAAAACTACCACAAGAAAGCACGATTATTGACCCAGAAAATACTTCCACGAAAATCACACCAGATTCTTGGAAATAGTTGATCTTTTCATTGACATACAGCAACCTGCAGGTTTCTGTACTACTACGGCTCTAGGTTTTAATTGACGGAACATGTAATTTTTTTAAGCGACTTATAAAAATAAAGGAGGTCCTATGTTCGGATGTATGTATTTTGTAAGTATTTGCACCGATTCCTCCGGCAATAGTAGACCGATTTTGAAAACTCTTTTTTGTTTGAATTGGTGTTATTAATTGTCATGAACTGATAATTTCTTCAGAGATATGGAACAGGCAGGATCATAGCAGAACTTTGGTTGTAACAAGTAATATTGCTTTGTTTAAACGTGTATTTGATGACTGACCAATAACATAGAAGAGGGGGAAGGAGTACCAAACACCATAGTTTAATATATAATGTGAGGTATTGTTTGAGCCTTTGGTAACGATTTCAAAAAAAAGTCTAGAAGAGTGATGAATCCTAGGCACACTAAAAATCAAAATTCGCACAACAGTAGCTTAAAAACACCGACTTCTAGACCGATGTAGGTCTACAAGCATTTCAGCATAAAATAAATTTGTTTTTCTTTTTTCAGTGTTTTAGAAGGTACTCACTCAAAAATCTATGACAAAGGATCTAAATAGTTGAGCCTATGTAATAAGGGCCATCTATAAAATGTGAAAGCTGTTTAAAATAAGGCATTCGCCTAAGTATGATTTTTAAACCATGGTAAATGAAATTCAAATGATTTTTTAAAAAAGCTGGCGGCAAGGATTGGTGTTTTATATTCTAGTTAGGCTGGCATTTTATTTCTAGTTATGAGCGACACAAATTACGCTTGTCTGGCGCCACCCTTATGTTGTAATTACACATGGTCATTCACCCGGTTAGGTTGCCTTTGGAATTCGGGCTTATGATTAAGTGTAAGTGAACGACATCATATAGTTTAGTTGTTGATGACCCAACCAGCTTTCCAAGATTCACGTGAAGTATTCTGCTGCGATTACATTTACTCCAAAGACGGACCCAAGGATCCAAAATACGGACTTAAGGAAACAAAATACGAAAGCAATGTGTGTATCTAACCAAAATGTATTAACACTCTTATTCTAGAGGTTTTTAAGGTTATAATTTTAAAAGAGCTAAAGCAAATTCAAGATTTAGATGAGTGGGGAAGAGGTAATGGGACCCTTAACTTACAGTGGCTGATTGAGTAAGTGTTAAGTATTTCTCACTTTGCATAAAGGCCTCGGTATAAAACATACTGTCAAGTTTCCATTATTGCGATATAAAAGTAGCATGTTATTAAAAAAGTAATAATTCCTAACGCTTCCTCTTTTTCTTCGTGTCCGAATGTCTGAAGACTGACCAGTTTAAATGAAGAAAGTTAAAAGAAAATGTATTAGGCTTTCGTGTATAGGAAATGCGTGATTTTATGTGTATTACCTTTGTCGAGTCCAAGAGATTCGTGTGCTCAGTTGCTTCCAACATTGTCGTTCAGCAGCCGCGAGCGAGCCAACTTCGCCTGAATGAAACTCGCGTCGAAAGACTTTCGTTTTCCATACGAGCGGCTCACATGTTCGCAGCTTTGCATTTTGTTCCCGCTTTTTCACTTGTGACGTCACTCGATTCATGAGCGCGCTTTTAAAACAATATCTGTGACGCTGCGTTACGCAATTATTGGAGAGTTATTTGAGGTTGTATTATAAATTTCGGTATTTTTTTACCATTTTTCATGTCATCTTTCAAAACGCGAAGACAGTGGGAGTGTCGGAGATTTGATTCAAATACAAAGTATACCAGCAATACACAAATATGCAATAAAATATTACAAGATGTGCAAATGCAAACAATTTACCGGTCACTGAGAATTGCACCTTAAAATATTGTGTGCACGCATCAAGAGATAGCGGAGTTGCAACAAGGACAAGGTAAGTCATAGCTACTGATAGGGTAACAGTGCGTTAGTCACACATCCACTGTCATGAAATAATTTAACGTAATACAGAATCAAAATCTTTGTGCAACTAATGTTTCCAACGGGAATATACATAAGTACCTTTAAAAATAGGTTTTTCATTTTCCTCTCTAACAGGATTAATAAAATAAATGTAATCTTAAACTGCACTTTAGCCATTTAACATAGTTTGATAGTACACATCCAACTCCAGACAGATCTAGACAAGATCTTCAAAGTTAGTCACCGCGATATTGTTATGACGTCGTTAGACTGAGTCTGCAAAGTTGCATATCAGTAGGAACTAGGTCAGGATTGAGATTGGATGCAATGTTTTCTTATGGACGTCAAAATAATGCACTGTTTAATTGGAAATTATTATTTATTTCGAATATAAAAAAGCAAAGTCTAACCATTTTTTAAGACTAAAGTTTAAAACATACCAACTCTAAATCTAGTATAGTCAGGAAATCTAAAACTGTAAAATAAAACCTTTATTCTCATTAGCAATTTCACGATAAGTTTAACTCTTGTTTTGCTGTAGTGGAAAGCAATGCCGATGTCGATGCTACTGCTAGTAGACGCTGGACGCTGGACGCTGAGAAATGCCCTGGGTCATACAAAAGTATGATCATACATTGTCTACAAGTGCACGTACAAGTTGCACGTACAACTTACATGCTTCGGAAATACA
Organism: Pyrrhia umbra; assembly: GCA_963891755.1. Taxonomy (NCBI): domain Eukaryota; kingdom Metazoa; phylum Arthropoda; class Insecta; order Lepidoptera; family Noctuidae; genus Pyrrhia; species Pyrrhia umbra. The sequence continues at coordinate 6,975,912 of OY982924.1, forward strand.
CATAATCATGTATACGGTCGCTATTTTCACTTCAAGGTCGAAATATCTATCTCTTTTTTTATTATCATTCTTTTTTAACAGCTGTCGAAACACTCTCGATGAAAAAGTAAAAACGTATTGTTTGCGACAGGCCAATCATCTGGAATTGAAGGCATATGTTGTTTAAACAGGCGTGTATATTTCCTAATGGATGTGTTATTTTATAAGATATTTCGCGAAGGCAGGTGTCACGATGCTCTTATCAGGCTCCGTGGCTATTTTTGTGACAGGCGAAACGTGTTCATAGATAACATACTTACTTACCTACCGAAAGGTATTAGCCAAAACTCACGTATTGGATTCAGCCCGATGCAGTAGATCAAGATTACCTTTATGGAGCCAGAAACATTTATTCTGCTTAATATATTAATGCAATATTTCTTCATACTTCATCGTTAAGAAAAAGTTGTCGGCTAAACCTATTCTGGATAAATTGTACTATTGAAAATACACATGAATTTGGCTAAAAGTTTTTGTAATCCTATTTGCAATTCAGGCAATAAAACAAATGCATAGAAGAAGCATCTATGTACATAATGATTTCCGTCTGAGATCTAGCGTCTGTTTCATTATTTAAAATATTATGCCCGTCGGGCATTAGAAATATTTATCTCTTTCAAAATAAAATATTTCTGTTGTTTTCTACAGTCTAGAGCTAAGCTATGGATCATGCCTTCTAATTACTTCAGGTTTTGCGTCTCATTCGCTTAAGTTGATGCGTTAGAGTCTATTCACACGTAGCCGCCTTAATAATAAGACGAATACATTTTTGTTATTATTATTCATTATAGTTTTTTACGATACAAACAGGTTTCACACTTGCAAAATACATGCAACCGTCTACCGCATACATTATTATTAGTAGTTATTTTTTGTAAATATGAGGATCTGAGAAGCGACGCGACCGTTACGTATGACAATATTTATGTTACAGTAATTATATTACTCCTACGAGTACAAAAAGCTTTTCTTAACGAGCCGACGACGTGTGAGTCGACCTCAAGGCTTTGTGGCGGGCCAGACAGACCGAAAAACATCTAACAAAAGAAGCCATATGAACACGTCTAGTCGGTTTTAGGAATTCGCGCTAATGCGTCTGGCGACCCACTTGAATACATTTGCGGCCACTCGGACGTTATAAAATTATTTAATAATATAGTCTATGTGATGCGTCTGCGGTGTAGCCCGCTGCAGACGCAAGACCTACATGCAAACTTAGTTTATGGTCATTGGTCATCTTAATTTGGTTAACAGTTATCAAATGCATTGGAGAGTGGACCGGTATTATAAAACCTGAAAATTGTCTAGAATTCAGTTCATAGGTATTAAGCATCTTCATTAATTGGAAAGTCTTACAAGCTAAATGTCAAAAACATAATAAATAATCTTATTTATAATCTTTATAAATAATAAACTAATGATTTATTAATACTACCTACTTAATAAATTTACGTAAGCTTATTTTCAGAATGAAACATTATTAGTATCTACTCAAAGCAATCAATTTGAGATAAATAATTCTTGAAAGGCCCTCTACTAACATAGAAACTTTTTATCCCTTAATAGATGCAGAGTGTAGGATTCAATGGAGTATGTACAACTCCAGAGGCATCGTTAACGGGGGTCTTAACTAAATTCGTAGCTCCAGAGAGATAAACCTCCTACAATAAGCGCTTTGTCCAGCGGGCCTAGTACGGGACCCCCTGTTATACACGTTTCTTGGCACACCCTTGAAGAAAAGAAATAGTTTAATTGTCTAAAGAAATTTTCCTTTACCTATAAATTCATTGATCAACCTCCATAACAATAGCCTCTTTGGATATTGGAGGAGATATCTCCTTCTGTTATGCAACACTAAATAAAACAATAGTTTATCTTGTTGTTGCAATTACTTATCATCACGGAGTTACTAGGTGAGCAGAAGTTCGCTCGTATCAAAACATTTGCTAGTTTTGTTATACACGTGTAGCATTGGCGAAGGTTTAACATTTTATTTATTTAGAAAATAATTTTGTGATTTACATTAATTATATTAAACTTTTATCAAATTGAATCCTTAATTTTGGTGAATATAAGACAAAGCAAAAAGAGTTTGTAATTTCGAAAATATTTAAAAATAATTATCAAAATTACTAGCGGGTGAAACTATTTTACGGACCCGAATAAAAAGTATCTTAGACGTTAAATATCTAGGAAATGTGTGTACCAAATTTTATTAACCGACTTCAAAAAAAGGAGGAGGTTATCAATTCGACTGTATTTTTTTTTTTTTTTTTTTTTTATGTTTGTTACCTCATAACTTGCGACTGGGTGAACCGATTTTCATGATTCTTTTTTTATTTGAAAGCTGGTGCTTCCCGTGTGGTCCCATTTAAATTTTATCACTACCGGTTCAGCCGTTTTATAAATATATCGAAAATAACGATTTATCTCTACTTGCTGATATGCCAAATACTTAGATGATTTGGTTATTTACGCTTATTACAACCTAAAAAAGTGGTGTGTTTATTTTGTTAAGATAGCAAGACCGAGACACTGAAAAGCTAAAAAATAAAAAAGCTTTTTACAAAAAAATTAAAACCGACTTCCAAAAAAAAAACTGAAAAGTAAAAAATAATTTTAATTTAAACGCTTTACGACCAAAACATCGCTTTCGAAGTCGGTTGCGAAATACTAACAATAGTAACTTACAAGACACCGACTTCGAAAGCGATGTTTTGGTCGTAAAGCGTTTAAATTAAAATTATTTTTTACTTTTCAGTTTTTTTTTGGAAGTCGGTTTTCTATATCCATTTAATAGTTTTTGCATGAAGGAGTAACAAACAGACCTAAATCCTTACAAACTTTCGTATTTATAATGTTAGTAGGTTGTATCTAGCTGTTTCCTCCGGCATCGTCGCGTCGCGTCGCCTGCGTTGCTCATTTCCAAGAGCTTTTTTGCACGCAACCAGATATTTTTCTAAAATAAAAGTATAAGACTTTTTATAACATCAGCTAAATTCTGTCAAAATTAGTCTATCAGCAACTTTCTGTCAAAATTAGTCCACATTTCTATGCATTTAGTAAAAACCTGTTATTTTGATATTACAAATAGATACTTGAATTTTATTTATTTGTATAGATTTAAAAGCTTCTTCTTTTGCCTTAAAGTCTGATTCTGGAAGCACCTGATATTGATAATTTGCTTAACTTTAATATTTTTAGTTTGTCTATAGGTACAGGTATAAAGGGGTAGAAAGTAAACGTGAATCTTAAGACGTAATACAAAAAATAATACCAAAACCATCGTTACATAGTCTTTTTTATGCAACGGACAACAAGTCTTGTAAACCATTATTGAATGCTGAAAAAAACATCTCTTTCTGAAAAGACTCTTTTTCTGTTTTACAAGGAAGCCAATTATAAATTATCCTATTAACTAATTAATTATAAGGTCATTGCATAGTGCAACAGGGGTTGTCTGCATGTTCAGATTACCGTGGTTATTAGATTAAGTAAGCTAGTTAAGTTTTGCTTAGTATTTTCTTTAATTAATTGGATTATAAACAATTTTGCTAGTTGGAAAGTGGATAGAAAGTATTCCTTTTCTAAAAAAGATAGGGTCGGTTTGTGTAACAGATGATGTAAACAGCAGGTATGTAGAAGCTCGAAACAATTATCAAGATTAAGCTGTACTAGCTGAGGTCGGATCTTGGATGGATGACCATTTTTATCCTACCAGGACTCCTTCATACCTCGGAAAATTAAGCCGTTGATCCCGGCTGTTATTTGTAGATCTTTGTAGGTGGTCAGAAGCTAAGAAGTCTGACAACTAATCTTGCCAAAGGGTGCCGTGTTACTCGGTAACTGGGTTGTGGAGGTCAGATAGGCAGTCGCTTCAGCTGCATTCGGTAGACTGAAAGTCGACCCTATATTGTTGGGAAAAGGTTAGGCAGATGATGATGATGCAAGTAGGGTGAAAGTGGTTGCAAGATGAACGAATAGAAGAAACATAATAACGCACTGAATTCATGTAGACACTTCTCAACAATAGGCTCGATTTTGTATGACTCACCTCTACCTAACACCTCTAGGAGAACACGCGTGATGTTAAGTTTATATTTGAAACCTACCGCTGTTCTATGCGGTTACCAGACGAAATGTCGCCTCACACTTCAGACCTACCTACTTGTACTACAACTTTCTATTGACTATATACACAATTCTTTCCTTTATTTTTTTCTAAATAAAATATTGCCCCGCTCTAGAAATACCTCCTGCACATACAGGAGGTATTTCTAGAGAGGGTCCATTGACAAACATACTAAAGTATGTTATACTTACACTACTACATATTAACAAACACCAAGATACGAACACACAGACAAGTTAATTGTTTAAGTTGTTCCGTGCGGTAATCGAACCTGCGACACGCGGCACAGCAGCTTATTGCTCAGCCTCTACGCCAATCATCCAGTCAAAGTCAAAGATTATTTTAAGCAAATAGAAAACGTTAACCACCACCTCCGGATAAAAGACTGTAAACATATCTGTCAGAATTTCATAGGAATGTATTTCTAATTATGTATCAATGTGGTAGGTAATTTATACCCAAAAGCCGTGAAAGAGGCCATTAGTAGAGTTAATGGTTTACACAAAACAAGTGACACTAACAGTTTTCTATCCTAAATGTACAGTCAACAAAAGCTAGAACTATGGAGGCAGATGTGCGTGTTCTGAATGACCCCAGTCTCTAGCTCGTCCTTAGTGTGTCTGTTGTTTTAAAATGCATTACGCACGCAATAACTTGCGCGCTGTAAAAATATTTATTTAAATTTTGTAGCATTTTTGATTCACAAAGAAAATAAATGGTTACCCAATCGGGACAAGTTTACCTGGATCTATAAACGCATGCGGCTGTTAGTGAGTTCTCCTTGTTTTAAATTATTAAAAACGACAACATAGCATTACGATATAGGTATATTACGCACTGGGAGTGAAAAAAGTCTTTGCAGGTGCTTACAAATCATACTAATTTAGTGTAAATTTAATTAACGTAATGTAATATTGAGAGTACTGAAGAATGATTGACACTATAAATTATTTTTCATACTCGCGTGCAGAGGTCTTTCTAGATTCTTTATTAGGCATTTATATTGTATGTATATTTGGATATAAAACTACGTAGTGATACGCCTATGCCTATAGCTAATAGCTTTGTTATCTGGTGTTTTAATAATATTGTATTGTTATTTTTATTATTAGATGTTATAAATAATATAAACACATTGGTACATATTCTGAAAAAAAAAACTATACTTAGGTGGATTGAGCGGTGGGAATAGTGATGATTTAGTAGTTTAATTTATAAATTTTATTGGATACCGATCATTATTATTAGAAGACGAATGAAAATTTAGTTCAATATTTTACATAGTATTAATTAAGTTTCCAAGAAAGGGGTAGACTCCGTAGGTTTGCAAAAATATCACTTTTTAATTCTTATAACAAAATTTGTTGTATAAAAAAACTCAATTTAAATAGAAAAAACCGATCATAAAAGAAAGTTTACCTTATTAAACATTTTACAAATTTGCGTAACTATCTATTTAAAATTAAAATAATTTCGGCTTGAATGCAGACAGTTTACAAACTTGCGCTTTTTAATTCTTTTTTTACTTAACGGCTGTTGGCTTACAGACATCGAAACATAAGGTCGTTGACCAGCAAAGATAGTCTGGCCTTGTGCGTCTGTCTATGAATTCGTTTAGTGCTATACAGTCTAGCTATAGGATAGGTACGACGCATGATTGTACTGGAAATATTTAATAACAGCTTTGTTTTTTTTTTAAGCAAAGGTAATGTACCGACCAAAGAGGGTCGTGACTGTAATTTCTTATTGACATATCTTGTGTTTATTGTGTAAATATTAATAATTCGATTTCCGCCCGCGGCTTCGCCCGCGTGTTCCTAAATTTTTTAACACCTTTGGTTACATTATTCAAGTTTTAGTAGGGATCCCTAATTATTTCTGGAAATAAATATAGCCTATGGCACTTCGTAAAGATGTAGCTTTCTAACGGTGAAAGAATTTTAAAATCGGTCCAGTAGTTTTTGAGTTAAAACCCTGCAAACAAACAAACAAATTTTTCCTCTTCATATTATTATTATTATAGTATAGATTAATTTATTAAGTATAATTTAATTTCTTATCGTTTCTGTAACAGTTTAACGTGAATTCCGGCGCAATGAGTCATTTTAAAGTAATTCAAACCGTAGTGCTAAATCATCAGATTCGTCACGTAGATTTTATGCTCTTTATAGACAAGTATCGAAGACTTTTCCTCAATATGTCAATGACACCTAGTTTGTCAGCACAGGCCTTTTTGAACTGATTTCAAATGCCTAGGGATGAGATTGAAAAACATCTTTTTAGTCGTCTATTTCTAGTCTGTAAAAAAGTTTTTTTACACCTCAATGCAACTTACCTATTTATTACCGAGAAATTTTATTATTTGCTGAAATACCTTCAGTTAAGAGAAAAAATAATCATTTTACATTAGCCATTAAACCATAATAGGTACCTATTATGAACCTATTATTTGAAGTAGACTTCAATAAACGAAATTGTAAATTACCATTTAAATGTTATGACATATTTGAATAGTGTACCTCCTCATCTAGGTTTTATTATTCTTTATTTTTATATTATTATTTATCATAATTTAATGTAGGCATAAAAAATATATATATAACCTACAAGTACAGTAATAAATGCCACATTCCTATTATAAACTTTAAATTAAGCAGTTCTAGGAATTATCACCAACAACGAGTATCTTGTTAATAAGCTAAGTACAGTCTGGCTTCTGTAGTTCATATAAAAAGAAAATGTATGTATTCAATAGGTTACATTTATGTAATACTAACTTTGCGCTCGCGGATTCGCCCACGTGGTCATTTTTTTACACCTTGGGTTACATTATTTAAGTTTTAGTAAGGATCCCTAATTATTTCTGGAAATAAATATAGCCTATAAAGATAAATATAGCCTATGACACTTCGACACTAATATAAATATAAATAAATATAGCCTGTAAAGATGTAGCTTTCTAACGGTGAAAGAATTTTTAAAATCGGTCCAGTAGTTTTTGAGTTAAAATCCTACAAAAAAACATTTTCCTCTTTATAATAATAGTACCTATAGATAGTATAGAAATAAGCTACTTCGTTGTTGTAATATGCATATTATATATTTTATTTAATTATAAGTTGCCGCAAAATATATTCTTCAAATATAACTAAACAAGGTAATATGTAAAGGCCAACCTATGTCTTCTGACAATACTCATTAGTAACAGTTATGGCCGGATGCATCAAACTTCACGTCATTTATCCTTTATACTTTAAATAAGGAATGTTACATAACTTGATATCAATAAATAGCATACTTTGAACACTCTATATGTTATCAAAACATAGGTGTAATAATCAAGTAAAATTAAATCAGACGAAAAATATAAAATCATAAAAAAAATATTAAGTTTTATTATCAATTTTTACGGACTGAATAACAGTTCTTCTGTTCCAGATGTGTAAGTAATCTCATATTTTTGGAGCAAAAGGCTGTACTTTGTAATGAAATAATAATATTCTATAAAAGAAATAAAATAACCATAAATTAATAAAAAAAACTACAGCTACGAGAAAATGTACCAAAAACAGCGTATCCAATTATCAAGGCCACATTGAAACAACATGTTACCATAGAACAAGCTCAAGTCTAGACCGAACCGTGAGCGCTTGAAATAATGAATGCCAAAACATAAAGCAACAAGGATTATAAGGAAACGGCCACACAAAGGCTTTACAACCTTTATTTTTCTGTCTGCCGTAGAAAGCGTTTGTTAGGACAGGTGCACATTATATTCGGCTCAGACGTCTGGTGACGTTAAACAAAACGCCTGAATCTTACTGATATGGAGACGAGACATCTCGTAACGCTTGTTTCAGCAGAAAGTGGCACGTGTGCGCGAGGCATAACCATTTTTAATGTCAGCCGAGGTCACGACGCGACTGGCTAGTTGAAAAAACGATGCCTAACACGCTTTTTAAGCGGTAAGAAGTAGACACGCCGCAAAAAATGATTCGGACGGCGTCCGACGTTGCACCGTGAACGTCTGACGCGACCTACACACACGGATTTATATGAGTTACCAACTTTAATTGCATTTGCCTAGGTTATACATGTAACTTGTAGCAAAAAAGGCATTATGTGTCCGTACAAATAATACCCTTTTTGCATCAAGCTACAATACTAACAGATTTTATTATGATGGAAGTTTAAGGCGGCGATATACGACTTTGCCCCTTTTAAAGCTAATGATTACGCTTTAACGACTTGCTTTCATGATTTGAAAAGTACATATACTAAACTAGAGCATATGATTGATAATTTTGTATAACGTTTTTTTTAATTATGTATTTATAACATTGTATAAAAAAATCATGAAGTTAGGTCTAACGCAGAAGAAAAACTGAGTTTTACATAGAATTTATCAAGCGAAAAGAATTTATCTGTCTTTTTGTATACGTATATTTTTTTTAAATCGTACATTTACGTCAATTTTTGTGCTTTTGTCAAAACGTTGAGTTGAAATTACGGAGGGGCTCCACCGGGCGACGGGGGCAGTACGTCTGTGACCACTGTCACGGGTAGACGCTGTCACTCAGAGCGAGCACATTACGATGTAAATAAATTATTATATTTGTGATAAGATGACTGGTGAATTATAATTATTACATTGAAAAGGCACTACATGCGGATAAAATATTTTTTTGATGTGAATAACGTGTTTTCAAACCAAATCATCCATAATCTGTCAAAATCTAAAATGTGTGTATCTAAATTTGGCTGGACAAATATATTTTGTTATTGACTTACTAAATAATTAAATGTACTTTAGGATTTAAATATGTATTTCTTTTAATACATTGCGTATTTAAAACGAGAATATTGCATACCTCATTTAAATTTTACACGTAGGTCGGAGATAATCGACAAAATTAAAATTCTTTCATGTTATTTTACAATATTTCCTAATAGTTTGGAATTTATAGAAATAGTAGCTATAAGTCAGGGCATGGGATGATATCTTAGAACAAAACTTAATGGTTTGTAAATAAAACGGTTTATCCATGGGTAACAAGGTGGCACTATTCTAAATTATTACCAATGAAAATATTTTTCTAAACACGTGAATTTGGGTTCGAGTTTCTTTGCTACGAGACGAATTTGAAAAAAAAATGCAGAATATGATAAAAAAATAAGCTTACGCTATTCAAAGAGTATTGTAAAATGTAAAATTGTAAAATGTATTGTATTGTCTGACTATTTTAGCTAGACCATTTTTCTATTTTGGATTGGTGACATTACTTTTATTTTTAGGGTTCCGTAGTCCGACAAGGAACCCTCATAGTTTCGCAATGTCCGTCTGTCTCTCTGTTCGCGCCATAGCTCAGAGGCTCTTGGTACTAGAAAGCTGAAATTTAGTATAGATATGTGTATTGATCACACCGAAAAGTGGTAAAAATGAATAAAAAATTTAGTGGAGCTCCCGAACACGTGAAATGAGGATGAATATTTTTTTGTTGCGTAACCCTTCATGTAGGGTATCGTTAGATAGGTCTTTCAAAAATAAAAAAAACTAACTTTCGAAAACTATCACGGCAAAGTAGGCTTCACCGGTTACATAGTTATAGTTGACTAACTAAGACCTACTACGGAATCCTACTGCGTGTGGCCCGACACGCACTTGGCCGGTTTTTTACTGGTAACATTGGGTAGTGATGCTTTACATAGCAACCATTTTCGAAGTTTAGTAAAAACGCCAAGTAAGCAGTCACATATGATATACATATTAATCTTTTAGTCAAGGTATCTAATGTGGGATAATATTATATACACACAATCTAAAAGATAAGACGAAGCATAGTGTTTTAGAAATGAAGGTCCTACTTCACTATGCCACTCTTATGTTTTATTTTCAACACCAAATAGTATCCGACAGAACGTCGATTTTTGGCTAGGCCTAAGCCGATTAATAGGCAATCGCTTAATTCTTTGGCTAAAGCCCTGATAAATAAAAAGAACTTGATCTTCTTTAATTTTTGGTCCAGAAGTCAAAGACAGAAGAACTGAAAATGAAAAAAAAAGATATATTCAAATAGTATATTTAAGGTTCCGAACCAAAATAGTAAAAAGTAACCCTTATGGGATGCGACTTTCTCTGTCTGTCTGTCAGAGCTGATAATTACTTCAGGAATAACTAACCTTATCGATTTGGAATAATTGTTGAAATATATCGCAAATGGATAAAGTAGAAAAATACTACTTTCGAGGAAAAATGGAATTTAAAATTACAAAGTGTAGTTTCTACGTCATCATAATTATGAAAGGGCTTGATATCAAGGCTTGATGCATATTCTAATATTTTTTATGTATTCTTCGACATCTTTTGGTATACGAATTAAATTTTTAAAAAACTCTCCGTAGTTTGTAAAACAAACGTTCTGAAATAATTAGACTTCCGTACATTTTTCTCTTAAATGCTTTTCTTAATATGGTATTTCGACCATTTTCCAATTCCAAGGTTATGTTATAATTCCGATGAATTGTAATAAGAAAACTAAATGAAAATTGAGCTACTGCATGTCAATTTAATAATCTTTTTATAAAAAAATCTGTCAATTTTTGCGGTGAGTTTTTCTGATAAAATAATTATAAAAACCAATGGTGTCTAAGTTATACTAAAAAAAATGCATGTAAAACTTTGGAATAGTCAGATTCGCAATTTCTAGGTTTCGAAGTTCGAATCTGCATACTCATAAATGAGATGCAGGTGCCTTAGCAAAGAAGCCACAATGACTTTTTACTAATATGTTCGGTTTATCAACTTAATAATATAAATAAAACTACCTGCAGCTTATTTAAAATATTAACATCATTTGTAATACAGTCTCACTCACTTTTAGGTCTTTAAACGTAATAGATTATTCAATTTCGGTTCTGCTGGTGTCAAAACTTAGGCCAATTTTAAGCTAATGGTTTGGCCAAAGCTGATGCCAAAGGTTTGGTCGGACACTTTACAGATGGATCAGAAACGTCGGACTAATTAACTGGCTTCCAGGCTCTCCTTACAAAACTAATATGATTTTCCTATACAAGTGAAGATGAGCTGAAGTTATTTGAGAAGCAGCAGATGTCGTAAAATACAAATATGAAAAAAACTTGCGTGTATTTCTGTTAGAAGAGCTCAAAATGGACACCAATATGGCCTAAAAATTAACTCCTATGGTGCGATTTTGTCTGTCTGTCTGTCCATCTTTCACAGCGGATTAATTCAAGAATGCTAGTTGTCAGAATTTTTTCTTGAAACTTGTAACAATTCAGATTGATAAATATGTTTTGCAGATTAAAGAAATTGAAAATATTTTTGCTTTTCTGGCAAACGAAGTATGCAGTGGGGGTTGGAAATTTAAAATTAGTGTTTCGAAGTATTACTCAGACAGATGTTATTTGTATTTCTATTTTTATATCTTAGACATGCATATCAAAATACAATATGCGACTGTCCTTAGAATCTCTACATAATATTATGGTCACCCGTCAAAGTTCTTCAAAATATAAAATGACAAGCGTGCGGTGTGCATTGCGGGGTCGCGGGGGGGAAGCTCAAGCTCCGCCCATTTGCTCAAGGTCATTGGCGGTAGTCGTCGTCTTAAGAACTTGACTGAAAATATCTAAATTTTGATAGTTTTGTTATTCCTTACTAGACATGTCTAGATGGCTAGTGCTATAAAAATCTATAGGCTAGTAGATATTGTCAATTTTGTAATAAAAAAAAACTGTAGCTATTATATATTACATTTGAATCACGTCTATTATGTATTCTTCATTTAGTTATATTAGAGGTCAATAGTTAATAATGATGATAGTAAAAGAATCGTTAATATTTGCAATTCCAAAAATGTTCGAATTGTGGTTACACTTCACTTACATTACATTAATATTATGAAACTGAAAAAGTATGAATGGGATTTTAACGAATAAATTAGTGACAACATTTTAATAAGGTCAGGTGCAAATATAATTTATTCAAGTAGGTACTTCAAAGCTAGACCAGATACTTACTATGAAGTAGGTACTAATTTTGTTAGTTGGTTTGATAGGCAATTAAGGCGAGGCATCCCTGAAAACCGTAGTTTTGTTTTGCGTTTTATTCGTTGATAACATGGATTTAAATTTTGAAAAAAATATATAAAACAGTTCATACTCGTTCGATACACGATTACGTGTATTTGGCTGCATCCAATTTAATCGCAAAGACAAGTCTAAATGGTGATCTAAAACCCATTTCATTTGAGTAATATTAGGCTTTGAACAATAAAACTTATACCATAATAAAGGTCGTAAAAAATGTGACAAAAAACGGCCGACATAATTTGAAATATGAAAATACCTATACCACTAATTCCAAAATCAAGTGTTTTCATCTTCTAACGCGCTCGCGCCGTGTGATTTAGTCCCGAGCGGAACGCGTTGGAGGTCGGACGTATGCCAATTTTTGCGAAACCGCCCCACCCCCGCTAAATTTTGTTACTCAACCGGCTGAGTCGAAAATAATTTGTAAAAATAATACCTTTATAGAGTTTAGTTGTATATAATTATTGTTAGTTATTTATTAGGTAGGTCTAGTAGTAATAGTAATTAAGTTAAGAAAATGGGCAAAACTAAAAATAAAAATAGGTTGTCATAGTTAGCTCTACGAATGCTGAATAAACAAAAAAGGTATGGATGCTTTGACAATATGTATTATTATAATATATCTACATTATATTATGCTTCAATTTACTAAGTAGGTAGAGGTACCATGCGAAATAGATTTACAAAATCTATAGGTACTAATATAATAAAACTGAAGAGTTTGTTACTTTGTTTGAACGCGCTAATCTCAGGAACTACTTGTATGATATGAAAAATTATATCAGTGTTAGATAGTCCATTTATTGAGAAAGGCTATTGGCTATATATTATTATCATCACGCTAAAACCAATAGGAGCGGAGCACCACTATTCCATGCGGACGAAGTCGCGGGTAGAAGCTAGTATGTGTATAAAACAGTTGAATTTACCACCCTATGTATACCTCAATGTCCTATGGTAATAAAGTAAATAAAGAAGTCACGCGCGCAAAAAGCTATAATGGTTTATTTTTCGCGCGGAATAAATTTACCAATCCCAACAACTGTATAAAACAGACCAATTTGAACCTTATGCGCCTATGATTAAAGCCCAGACATGCGCAAATGTTAAAATGGTTTATTATTCTCAAAAATTACAAATATTACAGCCGGGTCGCCGCTGTGTTAGTCCGGGTGTTTTTATTTTGTTTATTAGCCTGGATAGATTTAGTTTATAATATTTGTTATTTGCCTATACTTCATGTAAAATAATATTAGAAACACTTCCAAATTCTTTTTGCAGCTTATTAAAACCGATTTTAAGTTCTATTCCGTTCTGATAAGGATGGTGTTGAAAGCAAAATAATGTTTACAATAACAAATATATTCTGCATTCTGTTTTTGTCATGTCACCTTAGCAATAGAGCTCAACATCGTTTGAACAAACGGTAAATAGCGTGCGTTTAAATGTTTAATCTCTTAGTAATTGGAGTATAGGCACAGATTACTAAATTGTTACTACGTAACAGATACATCTCTTCAATACAAAATCGAAAAAACCTACGCTATAATCTTAATAATAATACCTGCTGTTCGCAGCGAGCAAAAATGTACCATAAGCACGTAACAAAGAGTTGAGATTGCTTTGCCCTGTGCTGCAAGCGTGTATTCGAACGAATGCGCTAGGGTTGTACTACGAGTAGTCAGATGATTTTGGTAAAAACGAATATTGCAAAAAAAAAACATTTTTGTTGTGGATCAAATATGTTTCAGATTTATAAAATGATGGATACATTTTTTCCTGTCTTTGAATTCACGGTTATTAAATTTAATCGTTGAAAATATCCTGAATCTCGTAAATAATTTATCATTTGTTAGTCGTAGACAATTTTTCATTAGCTTTTTGACTTTGACAGCCATCCACTACAAAATAATTACGTGGTTTCGGCATTTCGATAAGTAAGCGCGGGAAACGTGCCATGCGTGAGCTCGGCCGGCGTGCGGCAGCCTTCTGTCGCTTGTATCAGTATCTACTATTGCAGGGTTGGGCAGTATTTGAATTACTTGTAATTAAAATACATACTTCTTTAAAATGTAATTTGTAATTCGTATTTCAAATAATTGACGCCGAGGTATTTTGTAATTTGTATTTCAAATACATACTTGAGGCTTCAAATTACATTTTAACATTAAAATACATTTAGCAGTTTCTCTTTAGCAGGTTTTATTGGCTTTCCAACGAGAGGCTGTTTGTCATTTAAAAATCTAGTGTTCATGAAAAGAAATTCTGGTCTACTGATTAATTAATCTTGTTTTCCTCTGCTTTTCAGCCCGTGCTGGTATAGATTTACTTATTTTGTAATTTGTATTTCGTATTACAATTAAAAATAGCTAAAAAACTGTATTTTGTATTTTATATTTCAAATACTTTACTTAAAGATATTTTGTATTTCGTATTTTAATAACCTGCGATACAGTATTTTGTAATTTGTATTTCAATTAAAGCAAAGCATGTATTTTGCCCAGCCCTGACTATGCGAAGGGGTAGGTATATAATGCGTGGTCTTGAGCGAGTGTCGGACGCCTGCTAAAGTTCGTGACCTCATGAGCGACGCGCTAGCGCTCGCGTTTCCCGCGCATCGTATTTTTAGACGTCGTTTCGTATGCCTTGCGGGGGCTGAGGTAAGCGTTGAAGGCCTACAGGCTCGAGCGCAGCCGGCCTTAAGACAATTGTTTCAACTATCCAAAAACTAAAAGGTTATGTTGGATTAAAATAAAGGCAGAGCAGTGGTAATTTATGCCCGCCTTGTGATATTGAAAACAACACAAACACTATTTTATATGTGTATAATTGTTATAGTAGGTATCCAAATTAATTAACTTATGCTATTAGTAAAAACACTAATTTCGAATTATAAAATGTAACTTTATTAATGTGTTAAACCACTTTGTCGAATTAAAAAAAAAATTCAACAGCCCAGGAGTGCTCTAGCTAGGTGAAGGAGTTTGCCCGGGTAACATAATGCATTTGCGCTGCCTGTGTTCTGCAGATATTCATCAGCCCCGGTGATCATTTATCATCTAGTTAGCCTGCGTGTATACCATCTAATCATATAAAAAAAATAGAACTAGAAGACACATTTTATCCCTATTCATGAAGTCATTTTACTATCGTGCGAAGAAAACAGAATACCACATCTAGTACAAAATAAATGTGCAATCTAAAACTGTCAACAAATTTCTTACCTACAAAATAGAGACTTGATCTAATCTTGTATAAATTGCAGAAGGATTTCGGTGCTTTTCAGTTTTGAACCGGGAAAGTAATCAGGATAATCTGATAAAACTAAATACAATCCGGTCCGTGCCTTCAAGTCTAACGTCTGGGTTTCTTTGAAGCTATATTATCTACTGAGTAAGCAGTTGGGTTTCTATAGAAATGGCCACCGCGCCTTGCCACCTACGTCACTGCTGTTACGTAAGCAACTTGCATTTATTGGGAATGAATAACAGTTGTTTTTGCGGATTTCTTGCGCACAATTATAATCGATGCGTACGCTATATAAGAGTCTAGATTTTTACCAATAGGCATGTTTGACAGGATTGCCTATCCCCACCGATTTTTCTTATCTATTTTTTTTTCTATTTTGAAAAGAGTTTTAGATTTATAAAAATAACAATAGAGGAGGGCAGGAGGTTTTTTAAGAGAATGTGCATGTTATGTAACGTAACAAATTGCATGTTTTTACTCTAATTTTGTGCAATTGATTAATTAACTTTTAACCATAAGGGGTATAATAATACAGAACAAAAAACAATTTTGCTTTCTAAATTAAATCTTCAAAGCGGAGCCGTGCTTACAAAAAGCGAAGTCGACGTTTTTTTAGATTAGTTACAATGTATCTATGCGTTTTATATCATACCGTGAATAAGTGTAGCTAGTATTCTCGCTAGCCCTGTTACTTGAATATGTTGTACCGTGGTAACTTATACCGGCGTTAATGATAGTGAAATGCTTGGTACTCTTGGTATGTTCGTAGCGCCAGTTCATGCTCGATGTGGAAGGGTTTATTTTTTATTGCCATCGTGTCTATGACGTACAAATTTCATGTATTTATTTAATAATGCTTTTATTTTTACCAAAATATAATATAAACAATGCGAATTTAATAACATAAAAGACGTTCCAATAAAAAATATTTCATAGACTAGACTGATAATCATTTTTTGAATAAAAAAACAGATATTGAGAATTCTTTAAATATTTATTACCTATATTTTAATTTATTTAAAGAAAGAAAAATAAGACATTGAATTATTGTTGTTAGATATCATCATGCGTCGCTTACCTTATGTGGGAATCATTTTGATTCAACTTAATCTATCCTAATTTTATCATAAATCAGTGAGATTATACCAAATCAAAGCTGAAAAAATCGGTGCTGCATAAAATACGGATGCCAGCATAAAGGGCTGGCCAGAAACCATTCGCGGCAGTATTATGCACTAAAGTAAGTCAGCTGATTTATACGCGAGAAAGGAATAGCTATAAATGACGAAACACACCTCCCCATTGTTTTCGCAATGGATTCTGGATGACTTTAAAATATTTATAATACTGATCTCTGAAATTGGCGTCAAAAAACGGCGCAAAAATAACATTTTATTAAAATATCTAATACATACAACAGTATTTTTTTATATTTCATCACGAACTTTCTGAATAGCTGTGATTGAAAGATATTCTGTCAGCAGAATACCGGGCTACAGGAACGAAAGAGATTGAAAGAGGTATGCAATCTTTTGTCAGCTTTTTACAGTATTGACAAAACTTTCACGACTCGCAGACGACTTTCAGTGAGATGCCACGCAAAAGAATTCAGGAACAAATTGGTACTTTTTTCTTATTTATTTTTTTATTATAAGAAAAACAAAATCGGAACGATTCAACAAAGAATTCTTCGGTGTAATGAAGGAGTTGCAATTCTGAGTGGCGGGGATTTCATTTCCATGTCGGTCCATAAGGAATGTGTTACTGCAGCCTAGTGGAGTTGCGCCCGGTTGATGGGACTCTCTTATTATTGCTTGGGACTTATACATAACATGGCGAAACAAGCTTCGCGTACCACGTTGGGAACTACAGACTTGAGATGTTATCAATTTCGTGGCTTTAAAATCATAAATTTATAAACAGCTGTCATTACATCGTATTTTACTAGCATTCGTTGTAGATAGGAAATCGCCAACTCACTTAGCAAGTACGGCTGTTAACTTCTTGTACTTCTACGAGGTCTTTGGCCGGCAGTAGCAAAATTACACGCCGGCATGCATATTAACACGGTACCTTCTAAAGAAACACTAAACTTAAACAGTATATATTAAGTAAGATTACATTAGGTACTAAAAAGTTCATAAAAACGTAACTACAGAAGGACTGTGAAAAAATCTTTTTACACAAGCATAGGAAAGCGTGCGTTTTGGTTACAAAAATTTACGCACTGACTTGAAACAAAATTATATTTAATGCTTAGTTTTTTTTATTTGTCCCACGTATGTTGTATATATATAAAACAAAACCTATTTCGCTAGGAAATAAGCTTGGCTCGAGGCCTTAATTTAATTAAATTAGGACCTTGCCACATTGTCCGGTTAAGCAGGTCGAATGCTGTTAGAAGCACCCTGCAAGAGGTCATGTAGAAAAAAAGCTAGGAAATAACGCAGCTTTAAAATAATAATAGAATTTAAAGAAATATATAAATCTAAACAGCTTTTTAATCATTCATCTCGGTTATCGAGCTTCTGAAAGTTCATCGCACTTATTAGTAGGTAGGTACTAAATATAGGCATATTACGTCAGGTATTTTCTGAAATAATAAAATTAAGCTTTTGCCTTTGATACAGTGAATACAATATAAGTAATTTATTAAGAGGCAGCGACTACTTAAGTATTTTTAAGAGGAATATTTATATATATTGGTAAATTGAAACTTCAGAAGGTTTTTTATTGTAATAATTAGCTTCTGCCCGCGACTTGATCTGCATAGATTTGGAATTGGTTTCATCGAAATCCATTCGGTTTTTGGATAAAAGAATCGAAAATATAAAAAATGAATGACATTCGGGTTTTTTGATATTATAAACTTAATTTTTTTGGAATGAATTTTGTGGTACTTAACAGAATGTTTATAAGATGCATACTATTCATATCGATGGTATCATAAATACCGATGTCTGACATCTTATTAGATAAGTCGAATTATTGTTTAGCTATCGTTGGCCTCTGTATTTCTGTGAGACAATTATGTTTAGTTTACCATTTTCTTCATCTGGGAAAATAACAGCAGTATAGGTACTATAAATATGTATTCGCGTAAAGACTGGTCTGATGATGAAGATTGCTGTAAGCTTAAATAAAATTGCTGAGTCCAGTCCACGCACAAAGTTATACTTTACTTGTTGGCTTGCTTCTGAAACCAGTGAAGTGCGATGTTTGAAAGAAAGTTCATAAACTTTTTGGTAACTATGTAGCTGAGTGTGGCGGGAACATTGCGTTTTACAAATCATGTTAAAATAGACGATAGCAAAAAAAGCAGGTAGACCATAATTTTTGAAAGAAAATCTCATTAAACTAATAGAGGATATTAGCCTTAGACCTATATATTTAGCGCTATGAGTGGCTTGTGGCTACACGTTACAGAATATTTCAAGCTACAGAAGCTTGAGACTTGCGGCTTCGTTCATGTAAAATGAAATTATTTTGATACCCTTAATTAGCAAGAACAATAGACTTTTGTCTAAATTAAGATTTAATTTTACGTCCCAAAAATTGTTTTGTTTAAATTTAATTTTAAATATTATTTTTAAGGTTTCGGATTAAAGTTGTCAGACGAGTCCATATGGTAGGACTTCGTCTTTCTATCGATCATGGCTGCTTATCACAATAAAAACTACTAAAACTATTGACCTCTTTAATTAATTAAATTTATTTAATTTAGGATAAACATTTATTTAAAAGAAAGTATTTACATTATTTACATTACGAAAAATAAAAAAAAAGTAAATATATATTCTAATATAAATCTAACTAAAATATTGCGTCAAAAAATTCTTCCTCATCGCCGTCAACTGGAAGTGTACCCAAGAGGCTGGCGGCATTGCCACGTTGGATGGCAATGCTTAGCCTTTGGCCAAAGTAAAAGCCAGCCTTTTTTAGGGTTCCGTAGTCCGACAAGGAACCCTTATAGTTTCGCTCTGTCCGTCTGTCTGTCTGTCTGTCTGTCTGTCTGTCTGTCTGTCCGCGGCATAGCTCCGTGGTTTTTGTTATCAGAAAGCTGAAATTTGATATGGATATGTACATTGATCACGCCGAGAAAGTGGTAAAATAAAATTTTGAAAAATATTTTTGTTTAGGGTAGCTCCCAAACATGTAAAGTAGGAATGAATATTTTTTTTCTCGCGTACCCCTTTGTGTGGGGTATCGTTAGATAGGTCTTTCAAAAATATTATGGGTGTGTGAAGACCATTTTTCAGTTAAGCGAGCCATTTGCGAAATATCTAGATTTTAAGTGAAATTTTTTGTTCGATACGAGTTACCCCCCCCTCTAACTTTTGAATGGCTGTACCTAGAAATGTGAAAAAAATCACAGACGTAGTACATGTAATGAAATTACAAGGAAAACTATCACGGCTAAGTAGGCTTAACCGGTTACAGAGCTATAGTCGACTAACTAACTCCTACTACGGAACCCTACTGCGCGTGGCCCGACACGCACTTGGCCGGTTTTTTTATTGTTCGTAATGTAAATAATGTAAATACTTTCTTTTAAATAAATGTTTATCCTAAATAAAAAAAAAAATATTTAATATTTATTACATAATGCATATATATAGGGGTGTATAACTAATATTCAAACTAAATACACAACTATTATCCCCAGTTTCTTGTTACCAAGCGAACCACCCCATCTGTTCCCTTACGTGTCGTTGAGGGTGCAATACTACTGGGGTGGGCTGCAGCATCCACCTTTGTATCTAGTAATAATATCATATAATACTAATATTATAAAATGCCAATGTTAGTTCGTTTATTACGCTTTTACGTTAAACGGCTGAACGGATTTAAATTTTATGATTTAAAAAAAAAAATATGGAGATCCAATAAATTTAGGGGAAGGTTAGTTAGTATAGAATAGTTTCTTCCAAGTGCGTGAAGTAATTCTCTCAACTGCAAGTGTAACCCTAGGAAACAGTATAAGATAAAAATAATCAAAATATTCCTCTTAAAAAATGGTAGCATTACCACGTTGGATAGTAATGCGTTGAAATTAGAAAATTAGTCATCGTAATTTGTAATCCGATTTGTTCAATAAATATCATACACGAAATGATATTATGTGAGCAAATTTTCATACATTAAATGACATATTATTAAGCACCATTTTTAAAAGATCTTGATTTAATTCACTTATTTTACTGATATATAAAAAATGACTTCATGGTTTTTGTTTTGGTCATAAAAATGCACAATTTTCTTCGTAACGTAGGTACATATGAATCAATATGTTTACAGGTATACAAAAAGCTTATTTCTTATGAAAAGAAATTTGTTGAAGAGCTGTCTTACACCCACATACTACGCCTTCATGGAAAATGTTCCAGACATAATTAATTACTCATCATTTTATAATAGTGGATGTCGTCATCTATGTATTTGTACAAAAATATTCCCCGATATTGTAAACTTAAATTGTCGCCAGAAACTTAGGTAAAATTCTTCATACACAGTATCATCCCAACATTGATGGTAGACCTTTTGTCATTGGCCGTATTACTTACATACCCTTTTGTTTGTTTAACTCTCTTACACTATGATACCTTTTGTCTTAAAAGCTTCTTTTAGGTATAAAACTATTTTGCCCTTGTCTGTCAAGTTAAAATGAAGTTTGACAGAATAGGACAAAACAGTTTGATAGCTAAAAGAGGCTTTTAAGACAAAAGGTGTCATGATGAATATGAGGGTAAATCTTTAATCCATTCTTAATAAATTGCATTTTGATGGTAAAGAAATGTATCTTACCTACAAAATGACAAAGATTGTATGTAATATGGGAAAAACTTAAATAGTGAGGTTATGATGAAGGATCAATGGAGATATTACGTATGATAATGTTGCCTATTTATCACAGATCATCCTAAAATATCATCACGCCTTTATTCTCATGCAGGCAGATACTATTAGAATCCACCTTCTTCTATGATCATCATATACATACGATATTTAGAAATTTATTACGACCATAAATATCACAGATTTCGCATCTGTTCTATATGGGTGATAAGTAATATAACACAGGTAGGTAGAGTTATAAAAATAGTTAAAAATAGTACGAATAGATAAAACCTTTACACTTGTGCAGTACTTAGTACAAAAATAATATTTTGCACTTATAAACACCTCGTTACCTATAAATACGAAACAAAACACCGAACAACTGTTGTAATTATTCTTAGAATTTGAAATGTGCTTGCTTTAAATTTATGACTATGTTAAATTTTTGACGTGAATCGTTATGATGCAAAATAATCATACCTAATGTACTATTACGTACTATTTTAACTGTTATTTCTAGGTAAAGATGGAAATGGTGCAATACGTACCTATTAATTTGAAAATATTAATATTTCAAACACTACATTTGTTACTGATGATTGTAATATGGATGATACTTTTTTGTATTTGTCAATAAAATATTAAAAAGCTAATGGTAAAAAATATTATCTAAATTTAATGTAAATTTGATATTACTTTACCCCTATATATTCTTTAGCAGTGAGCTACTACCTACATAAGTAGGCAGGTATAATTCTTAGAGACTTCTATTAACAAAAAAATCCGCGACGTAAATTTGCAGACATATCGCACGTAAAAGGTACTTACGTTAATACCCAACAAATAGACTTTAATACCCGACAACAGCAAAGCAAAAAAATGTTTTGATCATTATAATTAGTATGTATGAATCTATATTATCTTCATCTTTTCCCTCATAACTTCTAAACTGCTTATTATATTAAGACAAATGAGGTATCGTTGGAAGCTTCTGGATTGGCTAAGTGACGTCACATGAAATTCAATATGTTGCCCCTCTTTTGTATAGGTATCTAATGAATGGGTTTAATTAGCACAATTCAAAAATATATAAAAAATATTTTTTAAAAACTGAAACCCAACTACGAGAAAAAACGAACTGAAAAGCAAACACAACAAATTATTTCTGCCGTGGCCGCATGCATTCTTGGGTAAGCTTAAGGAAATATGATGCAATACGACTATCTTTGCTTTTCAGTTCGATTTTTCTCGCATTCGGTTTTTTTTTTAAAGAAGTTTGCAATCTGACTTCTCAAATTCGTCAAATTATTTATCATATTCCTGGCGTGAATAGGCGTTTGAAGCTGGGTCCAAAGACAAAAGCTCGTCCAGTCTGTTAAGTATCTTATCTATTGTATATTATTATAACCAGCTTCGGCCCGCGATTTCGTCTGCCTGATTTTCGATTGAGTCCAGATAACGGGATAAATACCAAACTATGTGAATGCCAAACTTTACCCAAATCTCTTCAGAAGTTTCAGAGATGTGCCCTTACAAACAAATCGAAAAACAGAAAAAAAATATTTCGAAAAATCGCTGGTTTGTGTTGTATATATTCTGGTACTTACGCGTCTTTGGTCACCCCTGTCTTTTTTAATACTTTATTTTCAAGGTATACACACCGGGTTCTGCTGTTTTATTATACGTATTGATTTTATCTTCATATGTTAATAAAGCTTACCCACACGATATAAACAGGAATTGATAAAACTATATATTTATATATTGTTACCACCTTAATTAAAAATTTCAATCTGTTTTCCTGTTTTCTAATGCAAATTACTCGCGAAACTCAAAAAAAAATACCATTAAATAAAACGTGTTGCCATAAGCAACATAAGATTAATAATTAAAACATTGGTATGCATATGAGCTAGTTAGCATCGGAGCTAAATGCCTAAGCTCCGCCGGTCGATCATTTTATGAAGACCGTCACTCGAGATGATTTTTAGTGCACTCTTTAAAAACTATAAAACAGTAGGTATATAGTGGATCCTACTATCCTAATCCTCCTATAAAAACAACTACTTACTTAATTTAGAGTAAATCTAAACCATCATCATCATAAGAGCCGAAAAAACCTTGACTCCTGGACATAGGTCTCCCTCAAGCACTTACGCAACGATCTTTTCGGCTGGCATACAATGGATACTAATAAATACTTTTTTTTGCTAAATGTTAAACTTTTCGTACCAAAAAAATAACGAAAATTTATTAATTTAGTTCGTAATTCATAAAATGCTAGCTCAGTTTTTCTAGATTCATCCTACTTACTTTTGCTTATTAGGAAATTAGAATCGGACTGACGCTGATGTACGTGGGCAACCAGCGATGCAATTTTACAGGCTGCGCTGGCGCAACCGATGTCGCGATAATTAACAAATTAACTTTAAACGTAAGGCATGGAAATGCGATTTTAAATAAGCAAACGTTTTTATGATCTTATGAAATATACTAAGTTTTAAAATTATAAAAACAGGCCAAGTGCGTATCGGGCCACGCGCAATGTGAGGATCCGTAGTACATTTTAGTTATTCGACTATAACTCTTTAACTTGAAAAGCTTACTTAACGGTGATAGTTTTCCTTTTAACTTCGTTATATGTATACTTCATCTGTGTTTTTTTACAGACCTGCTAAATTTTGTACGCCCTACCCAGCGATACCTCACGACGGGGTACATGAGAATTATATATTCATTCCCATTTTGCATGTAGGGGAGGTACCCTAAAAATATATTTCATGATTTTATTTAACCACTTCTTCAATATTATCTAATATGTCATACATGCCATCTTACAGCTTTCTAAGAGTCTCCGAGCTTAGCCACGGACATTCAGGCAGACACATGCCGAAATAATAAGGGTTTCTTGTTGACTCATCATCATCATCATCAGCCTATATATCGTCCCACTGCTGGGCACAGGCCTCTTCTCATACAGAGAAAGCATGAGCATTGATCACCACGCTTGCTCAAGGCGGATTGGCGATTTCAGACTTTTGAAGTCCAGGTTTCCTCACGATGTTTTCCTTCACCGTTAGTCAGTGACGTCTAAGATTCACTTAGAAAATACATTATGACTTTAGAAAAGTCACATGGTACTTGCCAGGTTTCGTACCAGCACACTCGTACACGCGAGGCAGGTGCCTTAACCACTAGGCCACCACGACTTTTTTTACTACGGAATCCTAAATAAAACATTAATTGCGACATTTATAAAGTTTGTTAAAGTTAATTACAATATTATAAAAAGTGAATAACCAATTTATTAGCGGAAACATTATTGAAAATGTAAATAGCTTTTTATATACTACATAAGATATATCGTACTAAACAAACAAGTTATTTTTAACCATCCAAAAACAACATATTTTTATCATATCTGACGAGTATATCCTAACTATAATATTCTTAATGGGAATGTAAGTTTTTTATTTCTTAGATTTTCACCCTTGAATTCTAGGCAAGGTAAGATTTAAGTTTTTTTTATCTTAGAAGTACTTCCCTCAGGATGCGGGTGAAACCGCGGGAAACAGCTAATTTTAAATAAAATATAAATACGTAGTTAATACTAGATTTAATATCGTTTTCGTAGCTACTGTAGCTACGAACATGATTCAGTGTTCGTATACTACCATGTGACCATCTCACCATGGATGCTGAATGGGATAAAAAATAATCATTATACTCTTGGATAAAAACTATTTTCTAATATATATAACCTTGGCCATGTCATTTGCATCTTAGACGATTATCACTCTGCACCGCATCCCGTTGCGTAGCGCGGGGCCGCAGATTTTAACAATATACTCGGACAAGTTGTCAGTATGTTGTCTAGGCGTGTTTTCTATACGAATTAAGATTTTGAGCTTACAATATAAAAAAACGTCGCCCCGCGCTACGCGACGTAGCGCGGTGCAGTATGATAATCGCCTAATGTCGCTGCAACGTTTAGACTAATATGGATAAAACTATCGTCCTTTGCAAATCGATCGGGTGCACTGAAGAAATAAAAACGCGTGGTCTTGAGTCTACCCTAGACAAAGTAATAAAATATGTTTTTTTTTCAGTATCCATCGCCTTAGCCGTATCATTTTATCTTGACATTTAGGTTATTTTTAAGACCATTATCATATTTGACGAACTGAATAAAACTCTAAATAGAATGGTTATTTTCCGGATAAAAGCTGGAAATAAATATTTCTTCTATTTAGGCCAATATTAAACGCACCATTTTTCCAAGCCGATGTCAGTCATGTGCTTCAGTTGCTCACCGCATCTCAATGTAGCATCGTAGCAACGAACTGCTACGCCTAATTAAGTTGCGGGATTCATTAACGCCGACGTCTGCGTTGTTATTGATTCTTGCTTGATCGGTTTGCATATACAACAAACAGGTCCCGACTGATCACTATATTTTTTTTAAACTAGTGACATCTAGTAGAAAACAGAAATACTATTTTTTTTTAATATTCAGATAATATGATTAATATTTTTTCTCTGTTCCAGTTTTGTTCGCGCTATCTTCCTGTATGGCTATTGTTCTACCATATTGCTGTAATGTGTAAGCTTCTCAATTCCAAGACTGGAATTTGAGAAAGTTGAGTCTTAATACATCACATTAGATGAGAGAATATTATATTTTCTAAACAAAATACAGACAGAATGGAAAAAAAAGGAAGAAGTGTAATCTATTATTTTGTCACAGAAGAGCTTAACTGTCCGATCCGAGTCTAAGCTCCTCGATGACTATACATTATGTTCAATCAAATTCTAAGAACTATCAACACTTTGTTTAGAATTCCTGCAACTCAAGTGCAGTCGTCGTTTACGAGCACAATTTCCTTAACCCGCCTGCAACTTGCACGTACCGTAACAAACTATATACTGATAGCTATATGTCTTTCTTTTCAGATTGTTTTGTTATTAACCAAATTATATCTATCGTTTATGCAAAACTAGTGCTATCTATTGATTAAAGCACAAGCGGAGGTTATTAAACAAATTGTTGAGTCTGACGGGGCATTTAAAAATACTGCGCGTTTGGTCAATCTTCTTCCAAATAGGGTTTTGTTTTGTTTTGTTCCAATAAACCCAGTCTGTATTTACTTCTAATGCAAAACTATTGCTGCATTACTGTATTAAAGAAGTAGATATGTAGCAATTCGTTTTGGATTGTTTTATTGCGCAATAAACGTGTGAAATAAAAAATATTTTAGATTAGTGCTGAAGGAATCTTCCCGTTGCATTATGCATTTTATTTAGCGACAAGTATTGGTTTACGTGATGCCAGTAGCAACAATATTAGAAGGCAATAATGACCTTTAATGTGAATGTAATAAATTTTAAATGCACATGCACAGGTTTATCATCGACTTTTTGGAAGCGATAAAAAATATGCTATTTAATATATGTATCTGAGTGGCTTTTTATCTAACCTTGACTGAAACATATTTATAATATCAGTGATATTATATAAACGAATAGCAGTGAGAGATAGCACTGCAGCTAAGTGGCGGCGGCGAGTATTGTGCGCTCGGCGACGTCTCAGTGAAAGGCGATGCGCTTGACCGTCGCGGCGGCAACGCCGGCCGCCGGAGAGGACGCAAGGGCGCCGTGCGTCTTGCCGAAATTATTCGGGGCTCGCTGCACAATCGATTTTTCCCGCCCGATGCGGAAAATTCTTCGGGGCGGGGCGGGTGTAGTGCGACGGGAGGAGGGGGGCCGAGCGAGGGGGGCATAGCGCCAGGGGGGCAGGCGGAGTGCAGCGGGGCGGTGCAACGCGCGCCGCCGTCCCGGCCGTCGGGCAGACAGTAGGACGGCGACGCCACTGAGAGTCGGTGACCACGGCGCGAGGAGCGCGCTCGCCGCACAGTGACATGTAGCGCGGCCGCCGCGCCGCAGCCCCGCGACCACTCCGCCGGTGGCGGCGCGCCGATGCGCCTGCCGCCCGGCCCGACGCCGACGCCGACGCCCGCGCCGCGATACCTTCCCGCGATCCGCAACTAATCCTCACCAGTGTCACTTTCACTGTAACACCTGAAGCGAGCCCTTCAGCCCGTCTGTATTGACGACAGTCGTCGGATGGAACCCGGAGTGCGCCGATTCGCATCAAGGTTAGACGAATATTTGAATGTGAGTGTTAGTGCGCCGCCCGCCGACGATCCAGCGCGCCCTAGCGCACCCCTGTACTTCAGCTGTACGCGCACACTACAGTAACACATAGGTAGGTCGAAAACACGTGAGTGGGTTACTCGCCACTGACTCATGTAAAATTCCAACAGGCCGTTTTCGGTGGAACAGTTTTCCCGAAAACTTACTTACATGTTTCCTGAAAGAAAATTTAAGCCAATCATTACATGATATTTCAAACACTAAAGAACGTTATAATCCCAGTGTCTTTGAGAAGATGATTAGGAGTCGTTTTCCCGCGTTTGTGTATTTAGCGCCAAACTGGTTTGTTATCCTTCGTAGTATTAGATTGTCCGAGATTTAGTTTTTTTATAGTAGTCTGTATCAACATTATGTGCGCATAGATAAGTTTTACATAAAAAATTGTTCGTGATTCAGTGTTGGACAATAACGTGACATCGCATCGGGCGGAGCATGCGGTGAAATTCGATTAATCTAAGTTTATATTTATTAACAAATATATACCTACATTTAATTGGTATAACAAGTGTCAACTAATTAGTATATTATGAGTAGTATACACACCGAATATAGATATGCATGCAGGTGGAAACTGGTATGTCGCACTGTGCGTGTCGCACATACAGGGGTACGATGATCGCACGTAGAGTAAATATTTAAAAAGCAGCTTTTGTCCGCAGCATGCATCGCGTGACATTAGGAATTGGAAAAATATATTACCTTCCGTCTATGTAGCACTGGTTTTACCCTTTGGTTAAACGATAAAAAACGCATTACATTGTCGGGTAGCTTAGAATCGGCGCAGCGCGCGCCTTCACCCAAAAGTTTCAAATGTCACATTCATTACAGGTTTTCTTTCAATATTAATTAATTCTATGGAATAATAGTCATTAAATCTAGAATCATAAATGTGTAAAGCCGTTATTATTAGCCACCATTATGTTTTAATGATAATTTCAAATAAAATTCCTTCAAGTCAAAATCTTGTTCCACCAGAAATAGTTTGCAACTCACATGTTTATAATCATTCAAGTTTGATTCATCGAACCAATTGCTTAATTTAATAAACGAATAATTAAGAATAGTATCGACACAATATTTTTATTTAAAATGAATTAATTCTATATTTTAAGCTTTGAAGCATTGTCCCATTATTAGTTCCCTTTATCTGGATAACTTGAACCTTACAAAGGATGTTTGTAATTGAGAAGCTAAAAGTCTTGTTTAATATATTGTGACTTAGGGCCAGTTGCATCATTTTGCATTAACTCATCAGTTATATTTAAGTATGGTAGCTTGGATAGAATTATATTAAAGTTTACTGGCAACTTGACACAGCCCTTAGGTACCTACTTGTAAATGTGATGTGAGAATCATAAATAAAGATCTCAAATGACTATTTTAAAAATGAGGTCCAAGTATCAATTAGAATATAATGTTACTAATTTAAATAGTTCAGTAAACTTTTTTAGAATACTGCTGCCTACCCCAATAGTCGTATAAACAGTATTTTTTTATTGGAAATTCTTTACAACACTCTTAAGAGGCTTACAATTATTACTTGTTGTACTTTTACTTTAGTTGCGCCGTAGTTTTCAGATCTATTTATTTCTGTTTTCTAAAGGACTAATTTTATATTGACCCTAGTTTGTCTATTAATACTTGACTCGATATCACTTATTATTATTATAACCAAATATTTCACTTAACAAACATGCTTTATATTAGTAACTAGCTTCTGCCCGCGACTTTGTCCGCGTGGAATAGTAACTTTGGGCTATCGCTAACTTTTACCTCCGATTTTGAAACATTCTTCATTGATGCTCCGCTCCGCTTTTAGCGTGATGATATATAGCCTTCCTCAATAAATGGGCTATGTGACACTGAAAGTTTTTTTTAAATCGGTTCAGTAGTTCCTGAGATTAGCGCGTTCAAACAAACAAACTCTTCAGCTTTATTATATTAGTATGAATTCTATAGTAAATTATAACTAATAAACATTGCAATCGAGATGGAGTACTTACAGTACAATATTCCCATTTACAATGATTAGCCATTTTAACTTATAACACAAAAACTTTCTTAGTTTGCCGCCGGTACGATTCATGAATATCTTCAATGACCGCTTCATATAGCATGCCAGTGTTTAATGTACCTAATCATTCTTAGAACAAATTGTAATAGAAATATTACTATGGATTAAGTATGATTTCTTTATTGACGCGTATTTCATCAACGACTACTTAAACTATGGAGTTGGGTTTTGTTTTATCCTTTTGTCAGAAGTTAGTTTTTCTTTGTTTGATTAATAAATGGAAGTTCTTTTTAGTAAAGAGAAAGATATTTATTCGCCAAGGATATGTTATGATAGAAAAAAATATAAATACTTATACATAAAAAAGCAGTATCGGTAAAACTTACTACAACTTCATTTCTGTGTGTATTCTGTACCTAATACAAAAAATGAACACAGTATATACATACATTTTAATAACCTAAAATATAATAAAATACTTAAAAAAATCTCTTATTGTTTTGTCTTAACACACTAGATACATTGTCAATAAAAAAACATTTATAGAGCTATAGAAGAACTTGATTACATCGCATTATTACCTATTTTATGATTATTACATCACAAGTAATGAGCATACTATCAGTTAATATTATTGTTACATCATACTATTATAAAGGTGGAGGTTTATCTTTTTTGGATTCTGCGTGTTTCTTCCAATAAACTAATAAACAATTCTAATAGGTTGCTATTGTAAATATACACACGGGACCAATATATCCGGGTTGTTTTCAAAAAAAGTTACTTTGTCTCGTGCTTACATATTAATTCTAATGTATTTTTTTTAGTTCAATAATGTTCAATGCATATTAATGTATATCCTAGGGCTTTAGCGGACCAATATTTATAATTATAACACAGGAAATAAATCAGAGAACACAACAAGTAATATTTGTTATACCATAGTACTATAATTGTAGAATAAAACTTATAATAGGTAGGTACACAAATGAAGTTTCTTATCATATTAAATTAAACACCTATATATAACTAATAACAAAAATTTGTTCGTAGGTGTTATGAAAACTAAACTATTCACATAACGTCTCCATGGCTAATTAGAAATCTGGAATAGTGCTAGAAATATTCAATAACATACTTTAAGTCTAATTATGACAGACTTTCAGAAGAAAACATTCAAATATAAAATAATACCTATGATAAGGAGAACAATAGGCTGGAACTTTGCAGTTACTGCAACTCTAAAAGTCTATTAACTAAAGTATGTATTTCAATAATGAATTCTAAGACATTTACTACGAAGTAACTAATAAGTTGTATGCAAAATATTTGCGTTGGTATAAATTGTGACAGTAATTTTTAAATACAGAGTCGGGACAGGAACACAAATAGAGGTTCGATTCTCTTCTTTTTTTTTAACACGCCTTTTTTTTCTTCAACTGCAACAGAGCTAGTTTGATATGACAATAATTTCTACATTAACCATTGAACCTTTTGAGAAGTTTTAATTCTCAAAATGGTTACAACGAGCAACGATTTATACACAAATGTCAAATTAATATCTGTCAAATATCTTAATTTTGTAAAACGGTGCTTAAAAAGGCCTAACCAGGTATTATATGACTAGATTCAAAGATCAGTTAAATGTCAAACACGATATAGTAAATATGTTTTAAGATCTTATAGTTTGTTCATACAGTAATTCGAAATTATAGAGATGTGCCGCTACAAGTTCATCGTAGTTAGCCAATATTGCACATGTCTAGTTTGCGTTTTGTTCGCAACTATAATTTGTGAAGAAGTAACACCCAAAAAAGGCCAATACTTACCTATACACGCTAATTCAGAACATCCTGTCTGTATGTAACAGTCGTTTACGTATAAACTTCATGCTTACACGAGTAATAGAAATCACGATTGAACTAATAAGTAACGTAAAATCTATAGGTTTCTTTAGTGACAGACTTTTTGTGCAGACATTTTTTTATTCGTCTTTTATCATTTCCTAGCTACTCTCCGCAGCGTGGTTGTGTAATTTCAGAACTTTTCATTTTCATACATCAAAATCCAATTCGTTTTCTAAAATGAAAGTAATCCTTACTATCCTTAATAATATTATAAATGCGAAAGTAACTCTGTCTGTCTGTCTGTCTGTTACGCTTTCACGCCAAAACTACTGGACCGATATAAATGAAATTTGGTACAGAGATAGAATAGACCCTGAGGAACAACATAGGCTACTTTTTACCCGGGTGCGCTAAGTAGTTCCCTCGGGATGCGGGTGAAACCGCGGGAAACAGCTAGTCTGTAATATTTCTTATAACATCAGTTATCAATCAATAAAATTCCCGTAAAAATGGATCCAGCTATTTCAAAGTATTGAGAAAACTTATTTAATCATAAAAACCGAAATTGGTATGTAGTTTTTTTCATGCTATGATTTATTACACACAAGGCACTAATATACAACTAAGTGTTGTTAAACATAGTGTTGGTAAGTGTAATTAATAATACTTTGTATAACTTATTCAACTAGAACATTGCGTTCGTTAGTCTTATTTTTTTCATTGATCAGTCTCCATGCGATTCAAACAATACGTTTTATGTTAACGTCCATGCATCGGTCGATTACATTTATTCTGAGATTAAACGTAGCCGCTTTTCACGTAAAATTAACCATGTAATTAAAAAACTACAGCGCCGACGGCGTGAGTCTAGACTAAGGCATTCCTAGCATTGATTTCGATGAGTATATGTGTAATTAAGCTGTCTAAAAACAGGTCTTGTAGTGTTGTGATTAACTTTGGTACCTCAGATCCACAGAATTTGTTATACAAAAACTTTTGGAAATGCGTTCGCACTATATCAAAACTTTCGGAATATGTAGACAACAGCGTAATTCTCGTTACCTCACTTTACCACGAGATAGTAACTAACATTTTTTTTATCTGGAATGTGATAACAAAGGAATAGAATTTTATTTGTTTTTAGAATTCAATTATTTAATAGTAATTTGAACCTTAAACATTCGAAATGGTCATTAAACTATAAGAAAGAATTGCGTAGGTACTGCGCGTGACTATATATATAATAATATATAAACTAATGATAGCTTTGTTTTATTTTCTGACATTTACTTCAGTTTGTTATGAAACTTTTATATATTATTAAGCAGAAAATATGCAAACTGATGACTATTAAGGGATAAAACCATATTCTGAGTTGACTGCATTTTTACTAGTATAATGTAAATATGAGGTTGTACATAATATTATTTAAAAAGATTTACTGTTTTTTTTACAACAAGAAAAAATATGAGCTTCACACACGAGTCAAACGTAAAAGTTAGTATTTCAGTTTAGAATTTAAGACTATCGTAGTTGTAGATATTTATATAAAACTGCCTAGTTACAAAGACTATTGGTTTTTACGATCTTAGTGTGTAATCAATAAATTTAGAAGGCATCAAGTACGTTCCTGAACCAATTACAAAATCTACGAACTATTACAATTGTAGACACCATAATATATATATTTTATTGAACAACAAAGGTCCTAACAGAACTAAGACTTGAAATGTGAGCTGTAATGAATAATTGTATTTTTTTTTCTGTATTGAAAATGAAAAGCGCGGTTGCGATAGGCCGCAGAAATGCAACTTTATAGTTCCTTTTTTTTACTATTTTGATTCGGTACCCTAAGAGCATCAAGTTTATATTTTTAATATAAGGTCTCTTAAAAAAAAAATAAGTAGTGCGAAAACAAATCTTGTACGTCATTTTTTGTTTATTTTTTATTAGACATTCAAATAAAGTGTAAGTATAAGTATTATTTTATTATTCAACAAGTAAGTATGTAAATTTACTTTATGTCATTACAAACACAAAACAGTTTTCACGCGTAGATTAATATCATAAGGAATCGATACTTAAATTGGCTGATTCAACATTAATTTATTCATTTTACTTTATCACTCTCTAAGATTTCACAGATTAATTATGACTAAAATAAACAGCCTAACCGTAATCTGTGTAAACGGTTTTATTTCGTGGCATTAAAACATCATACTTGTTGTAATTAGTATTGTATATTTATAAGTATATATTGTACTAATAGGTAGGTATATATCTATAAGTACCTAAAATAATACAACATAGAAATACATCAATTCCTTTCCAGATAGTTCGTTGGCCATAAACTGCTGAAAATAGAAAGTCGTTAATCATGGATGGTCAAATATTAATCATAAATGACTGTCCAGATCATAATATCTATGAGTAATCTATCTGACAACTGATACAGGAGGTATTTCCTGGTGTGAAATAATTACATTCAATTGCAAACCTTATTAGCCTAAGCCAAATGCTAGTTCAATGATGAGTTTTAGAAACTTTTTTTAACTACAGTAGGTATTAGGTATGCAATTCACTAACAATATCGAAATAATAATATTATCAAACTAACTCAATAACATCATTAACCGACAAAAATATTTACCGATACCAATATTTCATTTAATTTTCCCTTATCGTCAATGTCACAAAGTGCATTAGGTACCTTTTCTTTTCAAGTTTCCTGCAAGCGTTTGAAATTATTGGAAAAAAAGAGCTCATACTCTTACAATGCTAGACCGATATTAGCTAAGAACCACCGCAAGGAAACTGGCTTTCAAATGAAAAAAAAACCGCATTGAAATCGGTCCATCCGTTTGAGAGCTACGATGCCACAGACAGATACACACACAGACAGACATCAACGTCAAACTTATAACACCCCTCTTTTTGCGTCGGGGGTTAAATATTACCTACTGCAGCATTTTTAGCTATATTTTTGTGGTTACCAGGCGCCACTGGCGACCAAGGTCCTGTTTATCAACAGAAAAACTACTCAAAACTCTGCAATACATTTTCGTAACAAATATATACATATATACCTACTGCAATATACTGCACATTTGATACTATCGACTAAAATTATCTTTGAAATAGTTGTTCTTAGAGCCCAGGCATCTTGCACCTATTTTATTATCTTGTCGTTGTAACCACCAACATTTTATTGAGAAATACAGTATTTATACCACAAATTAATGAAGAACTGTATTTTTTTTTGTAAAATTCTTGTATGTGTTATCCACGATAAAAATGCTCGCAGTGAAAGTTCAGTTACAATTGATATTTTTAGAGACCTGACTCTATACTAGCACTTCAAGCAGCGTATTCAAGCGTGTCTTACCCTTATAATATATTTATATTAATTTAATGAAACTTTGTATGTTTGATAACTATTCAATCACGTAAAACCTGCTGATCATATTTTTATGAAATTTGGCACATAGATAGTTTATAGCCTGGATTAACAAAGGATATTTTTTGAATGACATACTCACAGATGCAGAAGAAGTCGCGGGCAGAAACTAGTTGTAAACATATTTATGAAGCATTTTCAGTATGTATAAATTACATCATGGCTTTGTCGTGGGACAGGAAAGGTGCGAACGAAAACAAACATGTGATGAAGTGCTCGTCCGCTAATAGAAACACCTTATTATATACACAACTGCATCCTACTATATCAGTAAATACCTACCTATAACAATGTACTAGGCTAGGAAGTATTAGCAAGATTTACAAGCCACTTAAAGAAGCGAGAAAAATAAAGGCAGAGATAAACTTTAAATTTAAATTTCAATCAATTTTCATTAGGCATTAACACAATATTAATTATAAAATATTCTTTTAACTGATTTTCAAAAATAGGATTAGTCTCTCCATTTGGATGTTTTATTAATATTTAAAGTTATCTGTTTTTTGTGAAAATACCAGCTATGATGCTTTTGAACATTCGCATGTTATGTGCAAGCCTTCTGAATTTCTGATTCATTTTGTTAGCAGAAGCTTACCTAAAATTTTTTTTTTTTTTATAAATTACTTAAATACTTACATTTGTATGATATATTTAAGAAATAAAAAAATATATATTATTTAATATTCCTATCTATTCTAATATAATAATAGACTCAGATCTAAGACACAATGAGTGTTACATCATTCAAGATTGTGAGAATTTTACAACTGCAAAACAACTTTCCTATTTTGTATTAGATTTATTTGAATATTTTTTTATTGAATTATATAAAAACATTTAGACAGCGCCTAATAGCCAATTATTATCAATATAAAAAAAAAAACATTTTCAGCGCTATTGTAGCGGCGCACAATAGCTAACGTACATTATCTAAACGCGCGGGCGGGTGCGCTTGCGTTGTCTACTGTCTGACATCGGCGCCGCCGCCGCACACTATAATGCCTAGCAATTAACATTGACGCGAAATTCATCCGTGTTATATTTCGGGCATAGCAACTATATCTTCAAGCGAAAAAGTTACCCGCCGTCGCTGACGCACTCACACTAACACAGCATGTGCATGCAGCACACAATAGGCCTAGGTATATAGCGTTTATACCAGTCTACACACACACATCGCAATATAAATGCACATGTGTGCGTCCGGCCGCAGACTTTACCCTTGAACGCATGCGAAACGCTAGATAATTCCACGCCGAATTGGTGCATTGATAAAAAATGATAACCTGAATAAACCGCTGGCAGGTTTCAGCGATGACATACGTACTTCGCGATTTTTTCGATTTTTATAGTAATTATAGTGTCATAAAAATTGTAATAAAATGTATTACAATTTTACATTAAGAGCTAGACAAAGACTTGCCTATGAGTTGTTGTTTCTAAGACTGAGAGAAATTATAGCGCATTAATTTATTTTAACCTCCAACAAGCTCGAATTTTGTAAAGATTTTAACAAATTCAAAAATAAAAATATGTAAATGCATCTATCGTTTTGGCAGCGCTTCAGGTAATTTATCGAGCGTATTTTATCTTAGAAGATGTATTTAATAATGTTTTTACATAATAACAGGATTTCAAATTCAAACTATTTGTTATTCTTTGATGACATTTATCCCAATTACGCAAACGTCAAAACGCGTCATCGAGAGTGACAGCGACCAAAGAACTATACTCGAAACGAAATTAGTCAGTCTGGAGTGTAGACATAGTTGAATTCGATTGTACGATCGCATGTAGTGTGACGGTGTCGACACAATTGCCTTTCATGTATTAGATTATAGCTCAAAGTATATCTATCATCTTTCTCAAAAGTTCCGAGTTCTATGTAACCGGCTGGCTTTTACTGTCTCCCTTTATTTGTGATTGATGTTATTGCTAATTAATGATAGTCTCAAATTGAAAGGAACGGACTGGATATTTTGTGCTTAGTTTTGTTTATAAATTATAATATAGAGTTAGCTTAGTTTTAAAAAAATATATAACATATAAAGTTGTCCCCCCCTCTAACTTTGAGTGGCCTATATATGTGAAAAAATCACAGATTCAAATATAATGAACTTTTAAGGAAAACTATCACGGCTAAGTAGGCTTAACCGGTTACAGAGTTAGAGTCGACCAACTAAAATGTATTACGGAACCCTATTGCTCGTGGCCCGACACACACTTGACCGTTTTTTACTTATTCCCTTATCGCAATTTTTTTTAATTTTCTAACAATTAGTTTTTATCATTAATTGCATGCAGACTGACGCACGAAACTTTATAAAAAAATACAGAAAACTTGTTCTATTAAAAGAAAATGCATCCGCCATTTTGGTCGTTATTTTATTCATAGAGGCTATTCAAATGAATAAATTATTATATATTATAATTTTGGCACATTTAAACTTCACTGGTTGTTATTTAGATTATTATATGATTATCATCATGTTTTCAGTGATACATAAATATTTAGTTTAACAAAAGGAACTTCCTTAATTTTTTAATTTTAATGTTAATGTTTTAATTCAAATCGTACTATATAATATAGTATTGCGTAGTTTTTTTCCATTCATTTATCCATTTATTTACCTACTGTGATAGAATTATCTAGGTAAATAGGGACATTTTAAGGATTTCAATTTCGAATTTTACAAACTATGTAAGTCTATTTTTGCGGATAATTATCATCCAGGAAATGTATGTACCTATGTATTACCAATTTAAAATAATATAGGTACTACAAATCGGGTTTCATTTTTCATGGCTAACCAATGTGATTTTAAGAATGCTTTGCCCTGAAAGTAAAAAAGATTGATGACGTCACTAAACAACGTAGGTACATACATACACTTCGGAATATTTTATTTGTGGGCGTTCAACGGCCTTGCAATTATATTGCATTACCAACTGCAATAAAAAATGCTTTTGGCAATTTATATTTATACACTAGTCTATGAGTTCTTATTATTTGTATTAGAACGTTCATAAAAGGTTTAATACCCATGTTTAGATGCGATGCGGACGAATATTTTAATGCCTAACTTCTGTGTTTTTATTACATTCCTAGCTTTCCAACCGCGGCTTCGCCCGCGTGATTATTTTTTTTACACCTTGGGTTACATTATTCAACTTTTAGTAGGGATCCCTAATTATTTCTGGAAATAAATATAGCCTATGACACTTCGTAAAGATGTAGCTTTCTAACGGTGAAAGAATTTTTAAAATCGGTCCAGTAGTTTTTTAGTTAAAACCCTACAAACAAACAAACAAACTTACAAAGAAACAAACAAATCTTTCTTCTTTACAATATTAGTATAGATAATGTAATACTTGTTTTTTTAGATATTGTAAATATGTTAATAAACTACACAATATGTTTAGATGATTATTTAATTTGTTCCATAAATTACGTTAATACGACGCATTTCCTGGTTGAAATATATTAATATTTTGTGTTATACATATATGTAGGTAAGTATTATTTGATATTCTAATTATAATATTATTATTTCCTACTTCTACTTTATGAGTATTATATCACTATCATTTAATTTTATAGAGCGACAATTAAGTCTTTAGGGTTTTCTCTTAAAAGTAAAGTAGGTAATTATTTTGTCCGTCATCCACTTTTTATAGACAATGGCGATATTCCTTTTTATCTGCTGTCATCTTATACAGTATCAATACCTTTAACAAAAGTTGAATTTTAGTCATTTTTATTGGGGATTATGAACCTTGCCGCGTCTTGTCTTCTAGAAGATTTGAAGAAGGCTTTAAGAAGGTTTATCGCTCACTCTCATCGGCAGCTCTGGCCGAATTTAAGTTGTAAGACTCGCTTGGTAAATAAAACTTTTTCCATTTTCAATGTTTATAATAACAGCCAATCAACTAAGATAAAAATTAAAAGCTCCTCCGCCAAGCTGTACGTTATACGATCTCAATCGAACTGGCAATATCTATAAACGCATTTCTAATTCTTGCGATTAACGCGATTGCTTACATTATACACTGCTATCGAATACCGAATTCTTAGGTTGTTAATCGATGTTTAGATCTAGATATTGTGGGAAATCGATTTTAATTGCATGAATTTGGAATTAGAATTTTATTTTAATATGATTATATTTTCAGTATATTCTTACAGCTCAATTATGTGATTGACAATGAAAATTGACAAAGTAATTTTGACGTATAAAGTACAAATTTAGTTGATCTATTTTCAATAAACAAGTTTTGAGCTAAAAAAATAAACTACTTACCCACCTTAACCTTGAATATGTCAAAAAATGCGGTCATGAGTCTTATGAGACTTGAAATTTTGTTTAAAATGTCAAGACCTAGAATTTGATAGTTTATTATTTATAATTCTGAGATGAGACTCCAAAATAACTAGGCTGCAATGTTTGAAAATATAAAAGAAACCAAAATGAATTTGATTATGTTGCCAACACGATATATCACTACAAATCTGCAAGTGCACATTAGTGCTAATAAAATTAGAATAGGTTTTTTTAGTATACCCACATGATTTTGTCTCACATGGAAGAGTAAACTTGTATAAAATTTACCATAAATGAACATGATAATAGCATGCCATCGTAATGATTTCCACTAACAAACCTACCTCAACACGGTCTCATTTGCCTTTGAAAAGCATATCTGAATTTACGTATTTACGCGGCATTACCTCGACACTTAGAAATACGCGTTCAAGGTGTTATGACCTGTCATTCTCGTTAATATTTATGTGATTAACTTATTTGCTGTTTAATCAACTGTAGCTTTTGTTAGAAAACCATTGTTTTTTGCGAAATATTTTATTCCTTAAATACTTTTATTACTGTTGAGATGATAATAACACAAAAATCGATTTGGTATTGGCTCTCGTTAAACAGCTTTTCATTAAGTAACAACAATATCTTTACGATATATCGATAAGGGACATCGATATAACTATCGATGTGTTGATAGTCATCTTTATAAAATCTCTTATATACTACCTACTGCTGCATACTGCAATAATTACTGCGCGTATCTTTATTTGAAGGGGGAAAAGTTACGTAATTAGTTTTTTAATACATTGTGTATTGTTACTAGACGCATTATTTTTTACACCCCTAGAAGTTATGCTGGTTTAAATGTCATATCAAATATCACTATCAAAAGTACCAATCTATAGTATGTATCAAGTGCATCTCTTTTACTACAAAAAATAGTCATATTATATCTTAAATTTTCACCAGTATTATAATAACAACATACAATATAACGTTGAATAAAAATATTACATCCTAAAAAAAATACTAGCCGTTTCACCTTTATTCTAATGGAATTTCTTCATGTTATGGGATAAAAAAAGCCATGTGAAATCCAGGTAAATAATTATTTCTTTGCCGAATTTCATATAAATCTGTTCAACCGTTTTTGCGTGATATATAAAAAACAAACTTTCACAATTTTATTATTTGAAAAAAAAAATGTTGAGCGCCCGTTGATGTCTATTGAAGGGTTTCCTTTCTTCGTTTGGCTAGGGACAGCCGACGCGTAAAGTGATAAGCGAAAGCGGGCAATGTTTAAACAAAAAGAAAGAAAAACTTTTTGCGTCTTTTAAAATCATCATTATTCTATTCTGTTAACGTGCCAAACCTCATCACATCTAAGTTTATTTTAAGAACCGTTATTAACATCTTCTGGTTAAATTGAATGACTTAACCACGATTGTCTGTCTATCTGAAATTCATAAAAAGTTATTTCGAAATTTTCTTTGAACCATACTTTTATTTAGGTACTAATTTCTAACACACGTATACTGTAAATGGAATCATTTGATGGATTAATTCTTTATGACGTTACCAAATGTCTCTATTTTCCTCTCCTTTTATTCTAGACCAAGAACATTGAACCCAGGACACATTGGTAATTACAACATTCGCGTGTTTTTTTCTTTTGGGTAATTCAATTCAAAAGCATCTAAGATAAACAAAGAAAGTATGCAAGACTTTTTCAAAGTCATACTTTAGTATTTGCCAGGTTGTGTTATTCCAACATGTTCCTGCTTGAGAACCGGCCCCTTAACCATGATGACAAGGAATTTCAAACATTTGTTCTAAGTCCAATAAAAAACATTAGCTTGGAGAAACCAGATAGCATCATGGTGAAGTATAAAAAAATCTCAAGGTTAACAGGTCAACATAATGTTAGTGGTAGCAGTTATACAAAAGCCTATGACGTGGAACACTAACCTTCGTAACATCTACCGCGCCTAAGCATTGTCAATCGTGCGTCTACGCAGTTTTTGTAACCGTTTTTTTATTTGTATGTCTCTTAGTTTTGTAGAAGACAATAAAAGTGTATAGTAGTAAATGAGTAAGTTTTTTTTTCAAATAGACATTTATTTTATGCACGGAAAGCAGTTTAACCCGTTGGTCCCGGCTGTCATTTGTAAATCTGTCAGTCGTTACGGGTAGTCAGAAGAAGTAAGAAAATCTGAAAACCTATCTTACCAAAGAGTATCGTATTACCCGGTAACCGGGTTGTGGAGGTCAGATAGGTAGTCACTCCATAATACAAGAGTATTTGTATCAAAATAAAACATCCTATGACACTTCGTTGAAACTCTTCACCGGATAATGAGTCTTCGGAATCACCCGACTACCTTTCTGCCAGCGGCTTCGCCCGCATGGGTTATACAAATTCAAATTAAAAAAAATACAGAGTTTCATACAAGCTTTGTCTCCATTTTTCACCTCGTTAGGAGTAGAATTTAGGAAAATCCTTTCTTATCGGATGCCTACGTCATACAAAGAACACATGCTCCAAGTTTCAGGTTTCTACGATCAGCGGTTTAGGCTGTGCGTTCATCCACCAGTCATTCAGGACAAAGCATTTTATATGTATAGAAGATATACTCTACAAGGATACAAACGATTTGACATGTTGTATTATAGTAGTGATATTGATAAAGTTGATATAAAGCATGGGGTTTTGTAAGCGATTGTTCTAGGATGCCGTTATTCTAATCAAAGGTTTTTCCAGAGACATCATGGTTGCTTAGGAAAATCCATGACAATATCAAGTTAAAAATAAATCATTAACACGATGGTCATTATGTAAGGTAGATAACACTTCGATATAATGAATATCAGTAAAAAATATTTACTGATCGCTACCTGTATTAGTTGAGCTTTATCCATTATTAATCTTAAAAAAACAGTCGAATTGAGAACCTCGACCTTTTTAGGCAGTCTGTTAAAAAAATTTATTAAAAGCCTTCCTATTAATTTATTAAATTCAAAAGTGTCTCTCGTGTTTTTTTACATGGCAACATTTTTCTAAAAAGCATAATCCCGTGACAACCACTGTCATAACTTCATTGATAGAGTAGAAATTTAAGTTCTTCAGGGATGCAAGAGATACCTACTGTTAGGAAATAGCATCGTAGGATCACTAAAATTACAGTTTATCACACCGGAA
This sequence comes from Pyrrhia umbra, assembly GCA_963891755.1. Lineage (NCBI taxonomy): Eukaryota > Metazoa > Arthropoda > Insecta > Lepidoptera > Noctuidae > Pyrrhia > Pyrrhia umbra. The sequence goes on from OY982924.1 coordinate 7,018,328, forward strand.
CCGACAGGTGGCGCTGTTGGCCCTATCCTATAATTAACTCTTGAACTTAAAGTTATTTTTCTTCGTTAACAGCTGGTGACAACATTATTATTAGCTCGCATAAATTATTTGCTTAAATTATTAAGGACTGGATTGGATATCAGACTACGAACCGAGATATCGAATAACACAAATCGATATTACCTTTATCGATTTATGTCGTCACCCCTATGATTTGGCCATCATTTTTTATTAGAATAGCGAAAGAAGACTTTCAAAAGTTTGTCTGAAAGGCACAACTCTGTAACCAATTGAAAGCAACGAACTATCACGTTCTCAAACGATGAACTTTTATTTGCACTATAATAGTTTCCTCGTGTAACCTGGAATTATAATGCAAACTGGAAGTTCAAAACGCAATATGCGAACTCACGTTATTATAATGCCATAACATTAAACATGCAAATCGAGTAAAATAAGATTCTAATCGATCCAGTGATACTCGATACATGAATATATAAAAACGCACCGTTGCTCTGGTTATTAATTGCCCGACACTAAATTGTCCTTAACGTTCTCATTACAACTACGCAATGCGTGTAATTACAGCGAACTTTAACGTTTAATTTACCATCGAACTAATAAAAGTCGGAGCTTTGTTCTTCCCCTGTTAATTCAAATAAGTTCATCAGTCAACCTCATGGGACTATCTATACCTATATGCGTAATAAAAAACCCATAACTGTTATTTCTGCGAGCGCCTATTCGCATCACTATACAACGCCATTATAGGGGGTTGTGTGTGTGCGTGAGTCACGACTGCCTGTATTTTTCTTGTCTTAGACGCACACATGTAAGGCTGAGAGCATCTGTAGTTACATAATTCTGCATGCAGCAACGCCATGTATTGTTGTGTGACGATTTGAAAAAACGTGTTGATGTTGTTAACTCGTTGAATAGGGTCACAAGCTTATCAAGTTTTTATCGTAATTCTGTTATTTTAATTTTTGCACCAATTTTAACGTTATCGCTACAAATTTGCAATGTTTTAAGCTAATTTTACATTGTAACTCATACGAGAATGTGAGTTTTGTGTATTTTGGTAAATTCTGTTAACTTATCATGATCGTTCTTGATAGTTGTTAAGCTCGATAATTACATGCACAGTGAAGTCGAATAATACGTATAAAAGTTAGTAGTGGGCTTTCAACCTAATTTCATACTTCAAGATTTTGAAAAAATAGCACCGCTGTCCAAAAGCTACTGTTAAGCCCTGCTGTAGAGCTGATACCGTATACTAAACATTAATTTAATAGTTTGAATTACCTAGTAGTTATGGTTAAACTCCTTGTTCTGCGCCTACAGTAGTCATATTAACCTTAAATACATACTACATAAAGCAGTAATAGTTATCCAGTAAGTACCTGTATATTATCGTAGACATCTAAAACACTGCAAATTATTTACTTCCAGTATATACAATAAGTTCCTCCATTGCTCATCGCATTTCTGGCGCGACGACCTCGAAGAGCGAGATTTTTTGCCATTCTCATATTTTGGGAATCCCATCTCTGAGCTGTTGTTGATCTATAATTTAAAAATAATAACAGAGCACTTACTACTAAAGAAGCCATAAGTATTATTTAACCATAAGAAAAAATAATATTTGATTTAAAAACTCATAAACTTAACGTTAATTTTTTTAATAGCAATTTTGAAATTAGTGACTTAATATAAAATATTATTTTAATTCTACATAAATTATTAATAATATCAAAAATAACAGATGAATTAATTAAATATTAATTTATTAAGTATATAAATTATAGTTGCTGACTTTTAGAATCCAAACAAGAAAAAAATTAAATCACTTTGACGTCATTTAAAATTTATGGATCACATTCTAGAAAGATGAAATCTATTGGATAGATTGATTTATCAAGTACTCGATGCATAAACAATATTTTCTAAAGTCAATACACAATTAAAAAATAGGGCGCTTGTGATTTTTAATATTTGTAACAGAAAAATAAATTTAAAATGATTATAAATATTTATTCTACTACTAAAATATTCTACAATAACAGCTTCTTAATTCCGAAACTATCGTCAGATTACATAAGATTGTACAAATCAGTTTTTCAAACAAATTTAAAATATACCGGACTAAAACTGCTAAAGTTTAGTCTAAGTCTCGGCTAGCTAGACAGGTTTTACGCGCCAGAATATAAACAAAAAACCAGCCGAAATCTCCGTAGGTATATATTTAGACGTTATTGCTAGATATTCAGCCTCGTTCGACCGATGTAGGTGCATTCATTAAAAGGAGCTTTGCTTGATCTTATTAAAAACTAGCGTCTGCTTGTGACTTCATCTGCTACTTTAGAATTGACACCAGATACTTAGAAAAACAGCATAGGTTTTAAGGTTATAAATAAACTATAAATATCTAGTTTTAGTTTATTTAGTTTTAGTTAGTTTTTCGTAGCTAACACAGAAAAATCACATTTACGTTTTATAGGATACCCTACTTTTTATCTAGGAATTTGACCCAATTCAATGTTTATAAAGATGAAGTACACTAATATCGACTTGGTAAGAACAAAATTAATTCTATTGTATTGCAAAGCGAGAAAATGTTAACTTTCGTTTGTAATAAATGTTGCATAATATTTAAATGTACCTTTATACCTGAATAAGATTTTATCAACACACAAATGCACTATTCCACGACAAAAATAATTTAAGAGACACGTTTATCAAAATTTATTTATTAAAATTAATATGCACACTAATTCAGTGAATCATTTTTAATCTGTCTGCCACCCAGACATGATCATAATATCTACATTTTAAATTTTATTATCTACCAATCTGTCTGCAACAAGAAATCAAGTTTTGAGAATGCAATCATCAAATATACTTTCACAGGCTAGACTTTTAGCTTATGAGATTACTATCACTGGATTTACATTTTAAAATATGCTTACTTGAAATAATTTAATTTAGTTGTTTTGTTTAAATATGCTGGGGTATTAAAAATGCGCCATAATTAGATATAATCCTTACTAATATTATATTATGTAACTACTGTCTGTCAGTCTGTTATACCTTCACGGGATAAGGCGGGTATAGAGATAGATTGAAAACTGGGAAGGACAAAAAAGGTTTTATCCTGGTGCTTGAAGTAGTTCCCGCGGGATGCGAGTGAAACCGCGGGAAACAGCTAGTATCCGGCTTTTGAGATTTACATCGACACTATCATTACCTATAGGTAAAGAGGTAATGTTTGTAATTTTGTATGTCGGGGATTCTGGAACTACAAAACGCATTTCGGAAATTCGTTCAGCAACATAAATATCGTCGAAAACGCCGAGGCCAGAAGTTAGTTAGAGATAAGTCTTTCTACGTTGATCTCCATTCTGCTGCGCTGTATAAAGCGACTTGTTAGGGTTTTTTGGATGGGAAATCATCAAATTACTCCTCCCGCCGTTAGTGTCAGGCTCTTACTGACTAAAATCCATCCATGTTCCTTCCTCAACCCTTTGTATTCCGGGGGCGCGGTAACTCTTTAGAACATCCCGCAGCACTTTTGTTAGGTTTGGAATTCGAGAAATGATGATTCGATGAAAAAAATATCTCAAACACAAACTTTGACGAAGCTTCCTTATCACTTTTGCCAAACGCAAACCTTCTCCGAATCTCACCAAGTAAATACTGACTTTCCTGGTTTAAGATCTGAAAGTGGCGATATTTTTTCCATGAATTCACCTCTCAACCGGGATGTGATTTTTCTCACGCTTTAGCTTTTGATTAACATTGCCTTATCTCAAGTTTGTAATAATACACAAGTGTGCGAAGGCCTCCGTTTAGCCATAATTATGACAGTGCAATCCACTTCTACACTTCGGGAGCAATAAATTTGGGTCAGTAGCAGTCATATTAAAATCATCAAAATAATTGATGTAAAATCATCAAAATAATTGATGTAAAGCAAGCAAAAATTGGTTGAAGTATTTTTTAAGAATTTGAAGAATTATAAATAGTTTTATATCAAAATTATTTTACTTATTTGTTTATTGTAAATAATAGTTCTATTGATTTGGTGTGGACTCATTGCATTTGAATCATTATGAGAATAAACTTCCATATATATTTTGCCCAAATAAATATCATCGGATATTCACAACAATATGATGTGATCCATCAATATATTACCGTAATATCAATATAGGGGCTCATAAATCGGACACTTCGCAGTGTCACGCCCAAGCTTGTGACATGGTTTCCTACAATAATAGTGGATTTATTGCAACCATGTCGGATAGGCGGCGTTCCGTGCAAAAATCTTGCGTGGGCGCAACATATGCTCCGCCCGCGCTATTTGTGTACCCCATCACTGTACCATACGCATAGTAATATCATATTTTAATGTTGCTTCTTAACCACGACTTAATTTACGTATTACAGTAATCAAAAAGTAAAGTAGTATGCAACAACAGAATATGGACATAACACACAATATAACATAAAAAGATAGTAGGTGAAATAAGCACCTTAGAAGGTAGCTGAAATAGACTGATTTGGATGGCGAACTGCTTAATTGCTTAATGATGATGATATACTCCAACACAAACACTTAAACAAGCGTTTAAAAAAAATAGATTTTTCTCTTTTCAGTGTTTTTGGAAGACGTTTTATTTGTTAAAAGTTTTTTTTAATTTTTCGCTTTTCAGCGTCTCGGTCTTATAAACCGTTATTTTTGATATATTTAGAAAACGACTGAACCGATATTGATAAAATTTATATGAGACTACCTCTGAAGTATGACTTGCTAAAAAAAAATGAATCATCAAAATCCATTCATATATATATCATATATTGGTAGAATCATCGCGTAACAAACATACATTCCGGGTGAGGTAACCGAGTCCAAGTATATTAGGTTGCATCGCAATTTTTTTCAAACAACACGAATTTGACAAATCAACTACGTTCAACGTACCTAGTTCTAAAACATAATGTAGTTCTAGAGTCAAATAAATTAATTATTCACTAGTGGGTTTACAAAATGACGTAACCAAATGCGATACTTTATCAACGAGTAAAAGTTTTGTAATAGGTCGCTACGACATAGTAGACTTTTAATGATATCTTCATTTTCAGTTTCAGGCTAAATTACTGTTTATAATATGTATTCTGAGTAAGTCGTGGTGGCCTAGTGGTTAACCTGCCTCTTGTGTACGAGTGTACGGGTTCGAAACCTGGCAAGTACCAATGTGACTTTTCTAAAGTTATATGTACTTTCTAAGTATATCTTAGACGTCACTGACTAACGGTGAAGGAAAAACATCGTGAGGAAACCTGGACTTAAAAAGTCTGAAATCGCCAATCCGCCTTGAGCAAGCGTGGTGATCAATGCTCATACCTTCTTTGTGTGAGAAGAGGCCTGTGCCCAGCAGTGGGACGATATATAGGCTGATGATGAATATGTATTCTATGGAATGGAATAACAGAGCACCAATAATTATGCATTTAGTACATGAAAATAATTTTTCGCTTTGCTTTTTTGAGACCTTGTATAAAAATAAAAATGACCTATCACTATCGAAAATTATATCAAATGTCAGTGTGATTATCATGGTTTCTAAACATGTTGGTTGATTTAAATTACCTAATATTTTACATCAGAATTAATAAGATTTGATGACGCTGCTTGTCTTAATTTTAATTAATTAGCAGCTCTAAAATAATTATAGTTGTTTATTTATTTTCCTTGAGACAAGAATATTATACTACGCACAATCTACGAAAGTGCTACGAGAAAGTACATGAATGAGACGAGATCATTATGCTACGACATGTGGAACAAAAACTTATTTTACATTGATTTGTCGCCCGGTATGCAAAACGTCGTATACAACGAAATATAAATAAATATATATCTTTTTGCGTGTTCAGGTGTGATATATTGGGAAATCGTATAAAATGATTGACTGTTGTTGCGAGGCTGTTTTTTTTTAGATTTCATTTCATTATGTGATACTTACATTATTATACCTAAATAGTAATAAACTTACAATACAACTTACTTATAAAAACAGAAGCATACCATCCCCGAATAAATACTAGTTTAACATATCTATTAGTTTTATTATAATAATTATAAATGTTGCATATATTACATGTTATCTGACGACGATAGACAATTTTATTCTGATATAGTTCTTATGCATAAAAAAATATATTTTATTTGCCCTTATTTCTTAGCATTAGCTACTTAAACTATTATTAATCATATATATTAAGGGATACAGAAGCACTAACTCCCGACCCCCTCCAGGAGAAAAAAATGTGCACGCCCACATAATATGGCTCGTAGTTTATTACTTCACATACAAAATAAAATGTAAATAAGGAATACATACCGTGCGTGTTCGCCTCGCTCTACTGATGCACAGACCTCCCCTAGACCGCTGCAATGATCTTGGGAGGATAGCGCCAATAATCACCAACTTGGAAGTCCAGATAAGCAATTTCTATTTGCAGTAGCCAGGGGCCTTACCATAACGTGCCAAAACAAGATTATTTTCGTTATGAAATAGAGACGGAGCTATACGACGTTAGTAGCTATGTCACGCTCTCAAACTTGAATAGTGATTGCAAAAACACGTGGTGGTACAGCTCCTGGCGTACTTTTTGTTTTTCTTACGACTCCTAAAACGAGGCCTTTTAATCTTTGTTTAATACACAAACGCCTTTAGATCTTTAAACAATTATACTGGCGGTTTCTATTTTTTTTTAATTATCTTGATGTCTCAATACTTTCGACATTTAAATTTTAAAATAGTTCAATCAATTTACAACCTTTTTACTTTTTGCATTGTGCAGTATATTTTAATACAATGCCTATTAGTGAATATAGGTAAAAACAGCAACCTTGAATAAAACAACAGCTGTTTTTTCTAGCATATGTATATCAGGCCTTATTTTACTTCTTGCAACTGTCTATATACGAGTTCTTAGGCCTATTTTAGCTTGCTTGGACGGCGACTTACACTTGCCCATTTTTTATTAAATACGCGTATAAAATAAGCAACCTTCAGAAAATGCAAATACCGCTAACTGCATGTCAGTCGTTGCTCGACTAGTCTGGGAGTGATTAGTACCAAGGCCAAGATAGTAAGCTTCGATTTTTTTTAACAGTCTACTGTTGGTGTTTTATTTTAAATTAATTATGTATATTAGCATAATAGATACCTAATTCTAATAGTACAGGAAAATCTTAGTGTATATGACTAATAATAAAACGAGCTAATAATTAAACGAGGAATTTTTCGCGTATCTCGAAAACGGCTCTAACGAGTTGGATAAAATTTTGTAATTAGATAGACTTTTGCTTTTTAAGATTAATAAGATAGGTGTCTTTTCTGAAAAAAAAACACAGCTCGCTCGCCCAGGTACTGTCCTAAATAAGAGGGTCATTACTCACTTATCAAGTCCGCATTGACTTTGGTCCAATTTCATAGCCATTATAAAGATGTGCTCACTTATGTGACAAACGCGGTCGGTGACGGACGTCTACGCGCAGGTTGTCAGCAATCCTGTTATGTTCTTTGTAGGACATGAACTTCCTTATGATGGATTAAATGTCATTGCTGGAGAATTAGAGATAGGCCTCTCCTAATTTTCCCCACACAATACCGCCTCTCTGCCTTCCATATCCAGTATATGCTTTTAAGATCGTCAGTCTATCTATATGAGTTTGCCAATAATGGGAATTTATGAGAATTAGGAGAACGTTCTGATTTTATATTATCCTTTACATTATTTATTAATTTTTACTGTTTAATTAGTTGAAATATGGAGTACTTCCATGTCATTTGTTATCCTACTTGACATCGATCTAACCCTCGCGTTACGCCTACAGGTCGTCTCCCCATATTTTGTAGGCCGCTCGGTTAAGGTGCGTTTCATCTTTAGGCATCTATTGTTTTGTTTTGAGACTTCAAGGCAGCTCTTGCCCAGCAGTTATTATAAATGAAAAAGAAGAAAACCGTCAATCCCATATAATACCAGCTAATTGCCTACTTTTTTTTAAATTATGGTTTTGAGCTCTTTGTCAAACTTCAAAATACGACTTCTGAAACTCAGCAAGCGACTAACCAGGTCCTGAAGAATCTTTCGGTCATCACTACAAGACATCTCAAGGCTTTCGTATATTAAAGTTCCTATACATCCGCAGATATATAAAGAACTAGCTTCTGCCCGCGATTTCATCCGCGTGGAATAGTGGTGCTCCGCTCCTATTGGTTTTAGCGTGATGATATATAGCCTATAGCCTTCCTCAATGAATTGGCTATATAACACCGAAAGAATTTTTCAAATCGTACCAGTAGTTCCTGAGATTAGCGCGTTCAAACAAACAAACTCTTCAGCTTTATTATATTAGTATAGATGATGATGAATGAAGTGATAAGGAATGAGGTATTCCATTCTGAACAGTTCCTAAATACGCGACTCTGATGCGCAAAGTTTGAGCTCACTTTTATAATACCTAGTCACCAGTTAGTTACGTTTGTACTAACATGCTACAATTATGTTCTCATAAATTAAAACTATAAGAACATTTGAATGACGATAAGATTATAATGTTCAGTCTAAAAGCAATAGTTACTTACTATTTTTTATATGTGTTTAAAGACCCTTAGCATTTAATTCCAAGTAAAAAACTTTATCTATTGAATTAATAAAGCTTGTTGTCAATATTATCTTTAATGAATGTACAGACGCGTCTAACAGTCGTCAAATTATGGATGGATTCTAGATTGTTTTCAGTTCGTTGACTTGACATCTTTAATATTAGTTCTATAGAATAAAGAAGGAAGTACACGATTAAATAAAATACTGATTTATGAAAAAGTTGCTTGATATTTATGCATTTTTTCAGACTGGACTTTCTCATTATCAAAAGTATATCAACAATCACAAAACATATGAACAAATTAATGTTAAAAATACTTCGTAAAATTGAGTCGACATTCATATCACACTTCCTTGTTTGTCTCGTTTCACCATTATTGTAATAATATATGGAAAAAGTACACCATACTTGATCAAACAAACCCAGCAAACCTACCAAAATTACAGCCGCTTGATTTTTGATAAGAGCAAACTCTGCGTAGTGGGTAGGTATTATAGATTTAGGCGCGACCGGATGCTCATGCGTTGTCGCTACAGACGGCCGTCGGGCGTCGAGCGTCGGGCAACGTCGGGCCGAAGATATCGCGTCCGTCGGCGACGTGCACCGGGCATATGCGTTATTTTACGCGACCTTGATCCCCACGCCGCGCGGCCCGATCCGCGCGTGTTATGTAAGGCTACTACCACACGTTGCAGTTTCAGCAGGACAACGCGTGACGTCACCCTATTGATTAGAGAACAGAACAAAAATAGAAAATGTTTAATGGAATTATTATGAATAATGACTCTCTGTGTGCGTAGGCACGCGTTTCCCGTTTCATTTGTTTTGTTTTAGAATTTTATAATATTTAATAAGCGTTATAAATGATGAGGGATGAGATCAATGGTCTGTACAAGTAGATTGAATTATCAAATAATAGTAAGGTATCCATTCAAGATAATGGATAGGTATAGTAAACATACCTAGGTACTTATGACGACTTAAGACACAAGGACTAAGTCCTAGGAATTAAGGACAACTAGTAGTGGTACCAACATATAGGTAGTATTTCATGATAAATATTGATCCTTTATTAAAAAGATTAATGACAAACATTCATAGATCACCTAACGATAAACTTAGACACAATTCAATTCAACATAATAATATATGTTCTATAGAATCTTTATGCAAGTTTAGATCACACCTATATCGGTCCACGTGACACAGCAAGGAAACATAGCTATACCTAGTCTATAAGACAAGTGCACACGCAAAATGTATGAAATGACATACAAGTGTGAAAGACACCTAATGTACCATTAAATTAACATAGGACAGCTCATGCGAACTGCATCGTTAAGCCAAGGGTACACTGATTACTACAACAAAAACTTTGTTTGAACATCAACCTGTTGTTTTTTATTTAAGATCTAACTATAATTTATTAGTCTGTGTATGTTATGCATGGCGTAACGCTACCCGATGATAGACTTACAAGTACATAGGTACTTAAAAATATTGTAGAAAAAGTGTTTAATTTTTTATTCCTAATTTTTTATTATACGGTCACGACTACATGACAGATTTAAAGGATACAATTGTAGCTTGGCGCCGAGAGCACGTTTTTGCATTTTTGTCGTGGCGGTCAAACGGTTAAAGAAGTTCTCTATCATCTTATCCAGAGGCTTTTTGGGACCTATCCTGAATTAAACTCCTCCTAGAGTTATTCGGAATAGCGTTCGTCAATACTGCGCATTATTTTGGAGTTTGCAAGTCAGTAGATTGTTCCTTTTTTAAACTTGAAACTATGTAGGACTACTGATAAATAATACATACTTTCTTTGTGACTGAATTATTGTTTTTTTACATAGTTTTGTACCTTCATGGTTACACAGAGGACAAATTGTAGTTATGACAAACAGCACCAATCGATTGAGTAATATACCTACCTACCTCATAAAAATAATGGTGAAAATATTATTTGGGCATTTATATTACTTGGAACAATAAATATGTAAGTACCTATAATGTAGCTATGCGAAAATAAAACAGGTAGGTAGGTACTTAACTATTAAAAATAATAATGAGATTAAAGAGTCTCATAAAAAGTAGGTACTGTCAGTTCGATAAAACCTAAGCCGTAACTTAATGATTTGATTAAACCTACATGGTCATAAAAGAAACACAATGTGGCATCCGTCCGTGTGTCCACTCCTTTATACATGTTAGCTAGACTATTGTGCTGCGAAGGTCGTTCATAGCTATACTTGCCTAGGTTTACAAATGTGCGCTAGCATTTGAGCTGAAGCGCTACTCTGATCTTACTTCCTATTCGATTATTTTATAACTAGCTGTTTCCTGCGGTTCCTCCCGTGTCCTAAGAGAACTACTTCACGTAGCTACCCGGATAAAAAGGCTAGAGGTAAGGGTTCTCAGGTTCTGGTTTATTTCCATAGTCATCTAAATCGAATAAATAGTTTTAATTTAATTGGGAAATAGTAACAAACTCAAAACTATTCCAAAATGTAAAATTTATAAAAATTCTCTCTTTCCCGGCAGTAACTAACAAGAAAATAATTATTATTTGTACAAATCTATGTTCATTGGCCGATGGCTAAGCTGTAAAGGTACGTGCCGTTGAGAACCAGGTGCATCGCTGCAGGCTACGACGAGAAAAAATAACCTATTTCAAATAAAGTTTTTTATGGAATTCGTTTACCCATGTAGGTTAGGGCTGTGGTATGCTCGCAGGACATGCGCTTGTACAGAATAAATAAGTACAAAGTAAGTAGATACGAATGTGTTTTGTAAATTCTAATCTTGTTATAGAACATCATAACGTTTTATTGCATGAACTAAATACGGAGCTTCAAGGTTTTAATCCTTTAGGTTGGAAAGAAGTAGGCACCTCCGTCTCCGTACCTCATAAAAGAATTATGAATTTTCTCATTGAAATTGGTTGATCGTAATTGTACCTACCTAAACTTTTCCTATGAATAATTTATGAATAAAACGCATGATTTCGCGCCATTATCCGATAATATCTGACGAGATAACATCAAAATGCTTGCGTAGCGTGTTAACGGCAAGCTATTGCATTTTTATCAAGTGCATTTTAGGAAGGTCATGAGATTACAGCCGTTTATATAATGGTAAATATTGTCATGATAATTTGTGATAGATTACGTTTTTTTATTATCTTCAAAATGCCTAAAGTCTGTAAGGCTGGAAAAATATTTTACTTTCAAGGTAACATTACTAGAACCTATTCAGTTCTGTATGATTTATCTGGTTACTAAATATATCTATATATAATAGGTAGTGATAACTTATAATAGAAAAGTTCACTTTTCCTGAAAATGACTTTTTAGTAGTTAACTGAAACATCAATAATTCAATGTTTCTCGCATATTTCATACATATCCAGGGTAGAATAATACTATTATAGCATTATTCTGAGATCTGATCGATGTGATGAGAAAAGGATTCAAAGGCTTTAAAAAGAAAAAAAAACAAGACCTAAACAAAAAGCGTACGGTCAAAAATTTAAAATAGAATGTTCCGCGTCCGCGGCCTTTACAACGAGCGTGTGATGTGAGAAGTGAGGAGTGGGGGGGAGACAGACGGACCGATGACATCACATCGAGTTGCAGTGCGGTGCGACCGCCAACTCTTGCGCAATCGTGCGCCCTTGATCTTGACTGCGTCGCGGCCGCACGCGTGTGCGCACAACACCTACGTTTAAATACTAGGTACACTCGCAGCTATATTTATCTTCGCGCATGTAGGCGCGAAGCGGTAATCACAGAATAAAAAATAATATACAAGTGGCGTTTTGTACTTATTAGCAAATCTGAGTGTTCCGGCTGCTGAACGTTGGGTGGGTAGGTAAATGTTGTAATTAACTGCGAATGCGGCACGAAATTTGATTTCATTCAAGTTCAGCGGTGCATTATGATTACAGTTTACCTAGGTATTCAACTAACAGATAATAATAATGAAAAGGACGAAGGTAGTATTAAACCTACATTCTATGTAGCAACTAATAAATTAAAAAAAAACTAAAGGACTCGCTCATTTTATCTACGGTCATATTTTAGCGAACTGCCTATCGACTCTGTGTTTAAAAAAAACGTTTATAATATTATTATTTATATGATGTTTTCGAGGTCGCAGACGAAAACCGTTTATCTTCACATATAAATTAGTATCATACCTAGACACAATAGACCTTTTGTATTTATATGTCGGTTCATAGATGATTTAACATAACGTGTCGAAGTACTGTACGCTAATAAGCGGTAAATAAATAATAAGTCGTGACTGGTGTTGAAAATAGGCCTTAAAATTGATATCGTCTAAGTCTGTGGCAGACGTAGAAATACACGTGTAACGATAACTGTGAGTAGGTACCTTCATCTACCTAACTAGGGTTGGGCTAACATGATACGTTCCGGAAACGGATCTCGTATGCTTTAGAACCGGAATTTACACCAGTGCAAAGGTTTGGTTAGTTACTAAGGCAAATATAGATAAGATATAGTGCCTACGTTCAAAAAGCTGTAATTATTCAAAAAAGTAAATAAATCATTTCCTAATTCCTTTAAATTCTCAGTCAGTTTTCACGATAGCACTTTTCTCTTTCTATTATTGTGTGAAAAGTTGCGAATGCCTAAGTTTTGACAATTCCAGTGGTTTTGAACGTATTACACTGTATCTACGTATGATATTAGAAAATCTCATCAAACATTAATGGATTATTGACATTAGTAGTACGATCAACTTGAAGCACACGTTTTGTGCAGTATTAAATAATAACATGGAAAAAACCCGAGATATCGCAAAAAAATTACCTCCATGGGAAGCATCGAAGATTAGTGTGAACGACATGTATTATTAAAGTTACCGATTTTGTGTGCTTGTGAAGATTTGTTTTGCATTATTTAGGTGCTCCACTAGTCTTACTAAGGGGTTACGTGTAGCCCGTCCGTATACAACATTTAAATTATTGGACAGTTTTTTAAGGCGTATATTAATTTTTGGAGGGTTAAATAAAAAATATATATATATATTAAGCTGGGAGTGAGTAAAATCTGTTTGTGTAGGGAAATGGTTATTTTAATCAATAGTACTTACTGATACGGGCCTCCGCATCATTCAAGCTTTTATCATAGTTCACAGGAACGTATTGGTTTAATATGATAAATTTATGTGTTACAGCGGCGGGAGCTAGCTCAGACATGGGAAGTGAGCACTATTGCCTAAGGTGGAACAATCATCAGAGCAACCTGCTGGGAGTATTCAGCCAGTTGCTGCACGACGAGAGCCTGGTCGACGTCACGCTAGCCTGCTCCGAAGGTGCATCCATTAGGGCTCATAAGGTAATGCTTTTCAAATACACCTTTAATGCGGGCATGCAGAAACTAGTGGATGTTATTTATTTATTAAATTGCAACGGTTCGAAACCAATTACAGTAATTAAAAATATAGATATATAAAAAGGTTATCAACTCTTTCATGAATCCATCTCACAGTACTTCTGACACGCCAATAAGATCTTCGTCCATTCATCCGCAAACAAATCGGTTGTTGGATTAGAATCCAAGAGATCATTAAGTGCAGCCAGAGTACGAGGTATCGGGGACTTAGCACGCGCAACGGTACGACACGGTATGTTGATAACATACCGTCATCTGCTATATTAATAAAAATATGCAAGTGTGTTTGTCAGTTTGTCCTTTTTCACGTAGCAACGGAGGAACGGATAGGCATTTTTATTTGTATGAATATAGTTTTTGAGCCAAAAAGTACAACAGGCCGGTATAATTGTCCCAGAAAAAATGATTTCTATGGGCGACCTGCAGCAAAACCGGGGCACAAGGTAGTATAACAGTGGAAGCCGACCAGCCGACATATCTGATAGTTGACACCGTCGCCCATGTAGTACACTGGGGCCAAACGGTTCGCAGTTGGCCGATGCGTTACCCAGCGACAACGCTGTCTCATTAGCAATAAAGACGACTTTATGTAGACTACTTAACGATAACTATTATACTTATTTCATCATGCCATATAGGCCGTACAATAAAAGGAATAAAACAAATGATTGCTGATCATCATTATCTTGAATGATGCGGACTTGATCACATAAAAAAAACTGGTCACTTTCGATTTCCCTCTGAAGTTCTCACAGTTGGCACTTGGCATTGAGTGAGCGATAGTGATTCCGTATAAGTTAATGACTTCTATTTAGTACCGCACGTGTAGAAACCTCTCGTTACGCTTCATTTCACTACTTTGTTATAAGTTATTCTTAATCTACAGGCTTTCAGGCCCGTTTACACGTTCCGTCCACTGCTTCTATCGAACCTGCTCCGTAGAATCTGCAATTGATACACATGACCAACTACTGATCGGTCATTGTCATCAAAAAAGTAATTATCAACAGAAGAGTAGGTAGGCACCTTATTAGACTTACAAATTAGTACCTACCTACTTACTTCTTTTAGTAGTGACAATGTTGGAGTTATAATAGGAGTAAACTTTATTATAAAATTAAGGTACCTACCTAGTTGACACTGAAGAAAATCGACATCGTGAATACACACATAAATTCTCCAATTGTGACATCACGGTGGAACTGACTGCCCAGATTGTGCTTGTTGAGATAAAAAGAGTTTTATCATCTAACTGATTTTATGAGTGAACCTACTTTAAATCCCTATCTATCGGAATCTACGCTTTAGAACGTGCAAATTGATTCACAGTGGATAAAAAATGCCTGTCAATTATGGTCTTTGACATGATAGTAAGTTCGGACATGCTTAGATCGCATTGAACCTAGCTGAATATTTTCAGTGAGCCCGTCTTGGCAGGCTAAGATGTTAATGTATTCATATTGTTGATGCCATTATTAATTTTTAGTATTCTACTAACAATTATAATTAAATTAATATTCATTGCATTAAGGCTTGTCAATTGTCATCGCTCATTTGCTCATCGCGCATTTTGTGTTCACCGAATATATTATCACTTATAATATTTTGTTCCTTATTTGAAATAGGCAGTTATCAAGAGAGGTCAGGTAGATTTGGGAAAATTCGTAAAATCATAAAGGTACTTATATAAAATTATATCAATATAACTCTGTCTGTTTGTTATGCTTTTACGGTAAAACTGCTGAACTAATTGACATGATAATTGGTATAGATATAGACTGAAACCTGAGGAAGGACTTTGAGGTTTTTATCCGCGTGCGTGGAATAGTTTTCGCAGGATACGGATGAAATTATAGGAAACCGGTAATATCTTATATCTAATAGTTTGCACGTTCCACGGAGGAAATATGGCTGAAACTGCGGTGACACTCTAGTGAAAATAATATTGTTATGGGTATATTATGTAGCAGACTTATAACATTGTTGGTAGGTAGGTACCTACGAAATCAGTGTACCTATGACATCATACACGGCAATAGTGTAGATAACCTGCAGCTAAAGATCTTAAACGTAAAACACCAGTTAAATCGCCGACTGCAGATGAAATTATGCAGTCAATCCCTTTTAAGATTAAGTAGCCATTAATCGGCAATACGAAGAAATACTTTCATCTTTAACACGATCAGTTTCCATGAA
Source organism: Pyrrhia umbra (assembly GCA_963891755.1). Lineage (NCBI taxonomy): Eukaryota > Metazoa > Arthropoda > Insecta > Lepidoptera > Noctuidae > Pyrrhia > Pyrrhia umbra. Next base: position 7,034,627 of record OY982924.1, read on the forward strand.
ACGAGACAAGCAAAGGCGTTTACCGCGCACCTAGATTTCCCTACCCATTAAATTCTAAATAGATGAGAGCTCATGAATTACCTTACCCAAAGTACAGGAAATTCTAGAAGAGGTAAAAATACTAATGATGGTAGGTAGATATGGCGTGCGATGGATCCACAAATAATAATTATGTAATATTGATAAATGTATGAACCTACACTCTTCATCCTTCTTGAAGACATGTTATAAAAATGTACCGTTTCTGCACTTTTCATTTCACTAATTATATTAAGCCTAAAGAAAAACGACCGCTCCGTTTTTAGGTAGTGCTGTCTGCGTGTTCATCGTACTTCCGATCTCTGTTCGTGGACCACCCGTCGCGTCATCCCATCGTGATCCTCAAAGACGTGGGCCTAGAGGAACTGCGGACCCTTGTGGACTTCATGTACAAGGGCGAGGTCAACGTCCAGTACTGTCAACTGCCTGCTCTCCTCAAAACTGCCGAGAGCCTCCAGGTGAATAAATTAATTCATTTAACTTTTTTTCTAGAGACGTCATCACATTATGCACGATAGGTAACTATTGTAGTGATTTAAACTAGAAACAAAATTATAAAACTAACTTCTATTGCGACTGGTTTTCAGCCTGTCTACTCCCGCAAATAAAATATTAAGGTCAAGTCTATTTCAATTACCACTGTGAGCATAACTGTGCTTATTTTTTTGATAGCAGGAGCTGTGTGTATGTGTTACCTATTTATCATTGTGTAGGTTCCTAAGTAAGAAATATCAAATAGATACCTGATTCAAATGGCCTGATATTTGAACGAAGATATTTGATCTTCAAATTATAAAATAATTTATTTTATTTTCTAGGTGAAAGGACTAGCTGAAATGACTACTTTAAGCGCAGCGGGCATTGAAACAAGAAAAGTGCAAGAACCAATGGAAGAGTGCCAACTACAAGAGGCGAGGGAAAGTTCAGAACCACATGAAAAGTTAGACGGCAGAGATCACAGAGAAAAAGAGGATCGGCGTGAACTGAAAGACACACGGGAAGTCCGTGAAAGAGAAAACAAAGAGACTCGTGACGTAAGAGAAACTCACGTAAGAGAGAGTCACACAAGAGAACCTCGAGAGCCGAGGGAATCAAGAGAACACAGAGACAGAGAACAAAGAGAACCTCGTGATTTAAGAGAATCACGAGATATTAGAGAAACAAGAGACCCTCGCGACTTGAGGGATCCCCGTGAACTGCGGGAACACAGAGAGTCCAGGGAATCTAGGGAAATTTCACGAGATTTAAGGGAGGTTCGGGATCCTAGGGACTTGCGTGAATCTAGGGAGACTCGTGATCACAGAGAAATGCCCGAAGCATCGCCCCCAAGAATATCGCCGTTACTTTCGGTGCGGCGATTTAGGCCAGACCTTTCGGGCGAGGCTCCTACTCTCACACACCCTCCTATCCCAAAAGACGAGCCTCCTGATGAGCCCATGCGATCTTCGTCCCCAGAAGATGATACGGTGTCGATTAGATCAAATGGTGCACAAAATGAGAATATCGGTACGTACAAGATATTATCACAATAAACTCCATTCTACCATGAATTTTATAATTGCCATGAAACAAATGACAGTTATTGTGTAGGTACCTACCTAGTCCCGAACTTTTTTCTGTTATGTAGGTAAAATATTTTCACTTAGCCAGAAACTACAATAGTACTATACCTATACCTTTGACATTACAGATATTATTATACGAGTACATTACAAGTACATTCATCGTTGTCCATCTGCTAGGTATACTTTTAGGTACTCCTTTACAAAACGATTTTTTTTATGAAATATTTTTGGCAAAAAGACAGGATTGAAAATAATCCAGCACGTTAAATTATTAAATGTTTCTTTTTAATTCATCAATCGTTTTTCATCTCATTTATGTATTTAATGTGAAGTTTTGCAACGGAGTTGCAATACCTGTATTGGATGATACCTAATTGTTGCTAGTTATAAAAAATAAGAATGTGCGAGTAAATTATCAAAAAAATAAAAGAAACAGAAATGTCTATAAAATAGGTTTTTTATTATTCCAATGAATAAATTACTGAACCTGGTGATGAAATGGTATTATTACATAGTTATTTTATTTGCTTTTTGGAATAATTCCATAACATTATGAAATAATAGTAGATAATAGGTACATATTTCGTAAGATATTTTTCATGAAAAACATTTTATTGAACTTGTGAAAACATCGAAATCAGATGTAAATAGTTAAATACTATTATAATTTGCACTCGACTAGCAAAGTAATGTAGTAATGTCAAATAATCGACTAAATAAGAAAATCCGTCAGTGGCACATTCCTAGTTTGTTTTGACTTTTGATTTTGACGTTTGTGTGGTTTGTTGTTTGAAGGTTTGAATCGTGCGCAAATGCGTGTAGTGTAATTTTTCTAAAAACACTAAATTCTGTACCTAAATGAAGCAAATAACAACATTGTATACAATGCAGAATATACAGATACTAAATATAATATTTCTCAATCGTATTTATCTAAAACTTTACATGATAACATTAATAACCATGGGGGCAGTAACTTGACTTGGTAAAACTTTTTAGCTATCATAGAAATGAGGCTCGGAGGCATGTTTGAAGAATTCATTGTTTAAAAATATATATTTTCAGGATTAAACATGACGATAAACAGCCACAGCAGTAGCAGTGTGCTGGGAGCCCATTATTCACCAGTGGAGCAGCGGCTTAGTGTGCTGAACACTATATCACATCCTGGACTGACTCACCCATCTCATGCATCATTGCCAAGTCCCAGGAGTGAACCTATTGCAGGCCCCTCGGGACTACCTCCTGTACAACAAGTACCCTTGGTATGTTGAAGGCTATTTTTTAAATTTTTTGTCTTGCCGAATAAGTGTTTATTATTAAATTCTATTATTTTTCTGTAACAACATAAAAAGAATATTGATCCTTATTATATGGAATATTGGAACCTATATTTGCACTTTCCAACACACAAGAGGGCAAAAATAGTGAAGCTACTATAAAATATCCTTGCAAAATTTCTAAACACAAGTTGGCATGTGGTATATGCTGTGGTTCTTGGTTGTCAGCTGCTGCATCTTGTGTGTATGGTTCTTTCTAGTTATATATACAAATAGGAGCTTTCGTCTGTGTGTTGGATATGCTTGTAAATGCAGCATAGATACAGAATTAATTCCTTGTAGGAATAAATTATGAAACAAAATCATGTCTATTATCTACAATATACTATAAACTTTAGAAAGAGTATTCTTGCTAAACTAGCACCTTTTTAAAACCTAAATTTACTTAGGGAGATAACACAATGTTGTAAAGTAATAACCTCAAGCATGTTACAAAACATTTCAGTCCTTGAAGAAAGAAATAGACTGGGACAGGACTAATGAAGAGAAGGTTGGTGGTGAAACATCTTCCGAGTACCGAATGCAACATGAATCCGTGAGTACATGACTTAATATTTAATGTGTACATGTGTATTTATGTAGATAGTACACAAATTTACATAATAATTATAATACATTTTAATTGGCAAAACTGGAGAATAATAATATTTACCAAAATTACTATATCCAAGAAAATAATACTTTTTATTTTCTAAAGGCTAAATAGATACAGATTGTTTTATAATTGTGAGAAAAGTAAGATGTATTTTTTTATAAAAGTTAATGTTAAAATATTTTAGCCCTGGTTTGGAACCATTTTATTAACCAACCTAACAAAATGGAGAGAATGGAATTATATTGTAGAGATATCAAACTCACCACACAGTTATCAGTGGGCTATAAAATTCGTAATATAAACAAACATTCATACCGGATTAAATTTGAAATTGATTGTTAATCTCATATCCACACTTTACATTGTGCTTTTAAACTTAAACATTGACGAATGTCATTACATTTGTTTTCACAATCTTATGACATTTGCCGATATTTATTAAGTTATATTTGTAATGTAGATAATATGCATGTGTTTATAAGTAGCTTCAAATAAATGTTTATGTATATAATGATAGATCTGTGTTGTTTTGCATGTTTCATTATTTTTTCCACAATCATATATTTGATGTTTATATATATCTTCTAAAATATTAAATCTTAAAAAATTGCTAGTGTCTAGCAAAACAGGATTTTATGCCTACTTTATAAATACATATATTACACACCTATACATTATGTAATTGCCCTATTAATTTAATGTCCAGACAGCCTTGTGCTTGTCAAAATTCTAATATGTTTCTTTAACTTGTATTGAGACTGATGTATGTTGTGATTGGCTGCTTGAGTAATACCAGGAACATTTTCTATGTATGCCTACTAATTTGAGTGGTGGCACAAAATTAAGTGACTAACACAGACTAGAGAACATCCTGTAACAATGAATTTATAACTAATTTTGTTGTTGTTTATGTGTAAATTGATTTGTTACACGCATGCTTGTTTGATATGCTGCGCTACTTTGAACATCGAGTATTATGCCTTGCTGTCAAGAAGTTGACCTTCATTTTGTTGGCCATCATTTTTATATCCATTCATTTTGTTTGATATATATTTTGGGCAGTTTTTTATTTTAACTTTGGCCATATTACATGCATACGTTATAGTACGAATCCATGATTCAGTACGCGTGCGCGTTGCTAAACAACAAGGCATTACGCGTAGCCGGCTCCCGGGTCACTCCTGCACATTTTTTGGGCAAAAATGAGCGTCAACTTCTTAATTAGATAGTGGAAATTAAAAATATACTGAGACTGCATCTCAATTTAGAAAGTAGTGGTAGAGATATTGCACACAGTTTGGTCCGTGTAAAATGGAACAAGAAAAAAGAAGTTGATGTTCTTTTTTGTGGTTGCAGGAGTACGATGGGTCCGGTAGGGGGCGAATTGATGATGGGGAGAGGGGGTATCCTTGCATACACTGCGGTGCGGCGTTTCCACATCAGAGCAAACTTACGAGGCACATACTGACGACGCACACGCTCGACACACTGAAGTACCGGGACGCCCTGCTGGGCAGGCCCATTGGCTTGCCCATGATAGGGCAGTTCAGTGACCCCACGTACATGAGCATGCACACGGAGGAGTCTCCCATCGAGTTGGACATAGGAGCCGTGGAGCCGGGGAACGTAGTGCTATGCAAGTTTTGTGGGAAGAGCTTTCCGGACGTGTCTTCGTTAATTACACATTTACCAGCGCACACGGGTGACCGGCCGTTTAAATGTGAATTCTGTGGCAAGGCGTTTAAGTTAAGGCATCATATGAAGGATCACTGTAGAGTTCACACAGGTAAGCAATAACTTTGTCTTGTCTTCCTACGTGCACCTGCAGTTTATTTTCAATTGCTGATTTCTATACTCATCATTCCAAAGTTTTAATTGCGGTAGTAACCACTATAGATTAATCGATCCATAGAATTAGAAGTCTTAGTGATAGAATAAAAGAAACAGGTTTTTATAAATATTTTATGAAAGGAATCTCGACCTTCAGATGTTTACTATCTAATGCAAATTGCTTTGTCTAAAACAATTATTATTTAATGTTGTCAAGTTACTATACGATGGGTCCGATGTTAGTATTAAACCTTATCGTGATACTTATTTCAGGAGAACGGCCGTTTCGTTGCGGGCTGTGCGGCAAGACGTTCTCGCGCTCGACCATTCTGAAAGCGCACGAGAAGACGCATTACCCGAAGTACGCTCGCAAGTTTCTATCGCCCAGTCCCGTCGACACGGAGGAGGAAAGCCCGCATCAATGAGTTTGGGACCCCGATAGTGCACAATTAGCCTTCCACGATATATTAGCCAGTAATACAAACTATTATTGGAAATAGTCAATGGTGAGCGAGAAGTGATAGTTGAATGAACAAACGGAGGACAATATGTTGTAATTAGTTAAGAATGTGATTAAAACGCCGCAACTGTGATCTGAATGATATGAATAATATTTGATATTTCACTAATAGATAATTGACACACTAAAGTTGATACTTCTTAAATTTATTTGTTCAATTTTCGGTTCCATTTTGTTTGCTTCATTTTCTTTAGAGTTTTTGAACATTAGGTGCTTTCTTTATGCTTTAGTTTATAATAAAAAGTAAACTCATTCTAAGATGGGTCATTAGACGGCATAGCCAAAGTTAGCTAGAGAAGTATGAATCCTTTTAAAAATATTACTTTCGAAATCGAAAATAACAAATGCTTTTTAGTATTTTATTTTGTTTGTACAAAAATGTTTTTATTCTGAAGTCATGTTTGGTTGCAATTTCGAAAATTATCGAAATTAATAAAGAAATTGTAAAATATCATATTAATTTAGAGCTGGCATAATCTTTAGAGACTTGCATATTTATTATAGTAGTATCTTGTCAGAGTTGATTTTATAAACAAAATTAAAGATTGATTAAGAGTGCTTTAATTATTATTATTAGAGACCATACGAAAATTGCACTCAACATAGTTGGTAACAATTAAGAAGTTAGGGATTTGAGATTTTTACTAATTTTACGTCTTTCGAAGTTAACGACGCACGCTCCCCTGAGGTAATTCAAAAGCAATATTATGACATATAAATGTAAATAACATATAGTTTGGTAATATCGGATTTTTAGGAAATTTATTAGAATGTAAACGCTTCGGTAGTTCTGTATTCGGTATACACGGGGAGGGTTGTGGATGTGATCATGGGAATCAAAGCTTTAAGCGCTGTTTCTGTTCTGTCCGATTACTATGCCTTTTGCTGCGTGCGTGGTCTGTTGAGTCTATGTTTATTTTAAAATCCGTTACTATCGATACAAACTTGTAAAAACTGGTGTTACCAACACGATGTAAGAGGCATGGTATATACATATAAGTATATATAAAATTTTCTATCTATTTTCATACTGCAAAACCACATTGATTTATGATTATTTAACAGTTTCAAACCCTGCGTATATCGACGTTTATTAATAAAAGCACCGCACTTTAGATTTTATTGTCTGAAAAAATAATCCCTTTTTCATTAGTTAATATACTCAGACAATCACTCGATCATTCGATCCTATGTAACGAATGTGCCCAGAGTTTGAAACTCCTCACAATAATCGCTGTGTTCAATAAATTCAACAGAGTCAAATACAGGGATATTTTATTGATCGTAAGATTCATTATTTTTCAACACCACCATATTTTTGTTCAAATAATACGATTTTAGACATAGCCTTTATTTTTTGGGCTCAGAATTTATAGAAAATATTTGTTTGTATTTTACAAAGTTTCATAGTTCGACATCACAACCGAGAAATTTAAAGCTTTGATTTGGAACTGATTGGATGTTGGCTCATATAGTCTGTAAGTTCAATGGAAAATTACTTATACATAATTGTTGATCTGCCCGCGGTACTCTCTGGCTACGACATACTAATATCTTTGTAGAAATTTATATCAATAACTTAATGTACCTAAACGGTTTACGTAATTTACTAGTAGATAGACTGAACTGCCTAATCATTTCATAATCTTTTGGTCATGGGACATATCATTTTTATATAAAAAATACTATTTCACGGATAAAATAAGGGTGTTGTTACACTTATTTTAAATAAATATATATCTATTTAAAAGTAGGATATTAAAAATTCATTGTAAACGTTTCGTTTTGAATGTAGGCGTTTAAATATCTTTGATGGTAAATTAGATATTTAGTGATTCACGATTTTGGGTTCACTCAAATGAAAGTATTATGGTAATAATATAGAAAAAAAAAAGATCTGTGATATAGTATGTCTAATACAAGTAAGGGTATTACATCTGGGAATTTATGATGCGATCTCAGAATGTGATTTCAAATAATTATTTAGAATTTTAGGCCACATCATCGAGATCTTAAATCTTAATACGATGAATTTGATGTTTTAAATTTATTTTTTGTGACAATATTTAGAATTTAGTCTTTTAATACGATAGTTGCGACCTGAATTATTTTTATTAATGTTAGCAACATTTCAATTGATCGTTTTATTGTTTTTAAATTTAAATTAAAAGTGCTATGATGTGCATTTTATTGTGGGATGGTCGGCATTAAAATTAGGAAACAAAAATTTTGCAACAGATCTCATTGCTATTTATAAGTTGTTTAGGCACCGTGTAGAAATTAAGGTCAGTATGATATTCGTTGATTATATTTTGGTATATCTAAAGTACTTATTTTAAATCTAAATACATATTTGGATTGCAAACGCCTAACATTCCAAAATTATTCCAGTGACTACTTGGTTAAATTTTAGCGAATGCCACCGATACGTTATAGGAAAATATTATATGAGGTATTTAATATTAAATGTCTAAATTCTGTAGTATGGTCGCCGTGAGTACCGGGGCATTTCAAATCGTTTATAAATAAGTTTATTTCGTTTGAATGGAATGTTACGATAATAGTTATTGAATTAATGATGTGGTAGTGTTCTTAGTGGAACCTCTTCCAGCACTTGGTAATATTAAACTTGTTTTCCGAGTATTATGTGATTGTTTATATAATATGGTTGATGAGAATGTGTGCTTTATATTGATAAAGGTGATTTGAAAAATTACTAGCAATATAATTTACATTCCGTAAACCAGTAAACTCTATGTCGACGTCTTAAGCGCTGAATACCAGTAAATGTTTAAATTTACTTTCATCCAGTCTGATAATGTTTCTGTTAAATGTTTCCTTCGTTGCTAGCACTTGGCCACGTCTTAGTTAAGTAAATTTAAACATTCATGAACGATGGTGTGAATAGTTTGATATGATTTCGAACACTCCTGTGTAAAGTTTAGCGAATTTACTATGAAAATAACTTGGGAAAGTAAAATTAATGTTGGTCTATTGTTAAAACTCACACAGTATATAAAATGCATTTTAGATAATAGATTGGTAGATGCGCTACTTTCCGGAGCTAGAAATGAGAAATGAATAAAATTCAATAAAAATGATAAAAAAATGAAACACAAGAATGTTGCTATTTGAAAAGCTGCACTCGCTTTTGTTTTGTCCGAGTCGAACGTTACCAAACTGTATAGCAATATTGAAACCTTGATTAATGTTCCTCTTCTTATTTTAAGAAAGATTTAATATTTACAATTTACAGAAATACTTAATAGCAATAAATAAATGGTTAATAATTATGCGAATTAACAAATTTGTACGAGTTTTTATCGAAATAGTTTTTTATAAAAATACAGAATGCAGTTTAAAATACTATTTTGTTTCCTAACTTTCAGAGGTAATATTTATTATTAAAGTAATGATATTCAAATAGATGTTTATCTATGTATTTACGTGTATATAGGCAATGTGGTAAATGTTGTTAGTGAAGATTTAAGTAGGTACATTATAAACAATAGATTAAACTTCCCCCAAGTGCAGTTATTCAAATTTTAACATTTGCCGGTTGTTGCCACGTCCCATGCAGAGTTCACACGCCGTTAGCACAAATAAATGATACATATATAATATATCTATATATATTGATAAACTTTATTATATCTATATTTTAAATTTACGTAGGTATCTTTCCAAGTACCTACAGAGCATGATAACTTTAAGAAAACACTAGCACGAAATATTTCATGTGTTGAAATAGATACGACGTAGATTCATTTTTATATTATCATCAATTGTGACCACAGTTTTATATTTAGAGTGCCTCTTGCCTATACAAGACTTATATAAAGGCTGCAAATCACGGATTAAACATAGAATATGTAGCAGATAGAGAAAAACTGTAATTTTTATGGTGAAAATTGTAAGTTGCGTTATGATATGTGACTTGCCTCTTCTGTCCTATGATTTGTACGCAGCAAGAGCACCCGAGGCGATCGTCCCAGAGCTAGCGCATTCCAATCTGATGTGATTACGAACACCCAGTGCTAGATTATGTTCATGACCAATATTACATGCAGTTGTGTTGTATAGTGTTAGATAGTATTGTTAAGTTTCGTCCAACATGATCGAGCTAGAGGTCGCTGAAGCGTGAACTGGTTAACTTACCATTTTTTTAAGTGGCATACCTAAATATAGAACTTATATTGCAATTTTTCTAAGTTCCTGTAGGTGTATTAATTATTGTATATCGGTACAATTTGTTTTAATAATTATAATGTGTTTATTATAAATTATTTAGATTTAAACTTTCGTGACTAATATTTGTATTGGCATAATATACGACTAGGTTTTAGTCGCTTCAGTTTCCGTAGTAAGTAACGAAATTTTAATCATTGCTGTTTACATTTTCGGTCTTAGAATTGTCTCTAGGTATATTATAATGAACTTCGTATATTATGCTGGTATAAAATATTTTCAGCACAAGTTCAAATAACGTAGGTCCACTTTATTTATAGAGCTTAATATAGTTGTCGTTTCTTCGTCTGGGAAACGATAATGTTTCCCCTTAAGCTCTTTTATTTAACATACATTGTTGACATTTTAGATTAGAGAAAATCTGTTTTGCCTTAACATTATTAATAGTTGTAACAAAGAGCAGTACAGTTTTGTTGAAAAAGTGTTACAGTATATCAGAACGGATCAAGGATCAAACGGTGTAATGTTTTGTCAATTTTGCAACAATCTAAACAGAGACCCATCGCTGTTGATCATTGTAACTTTTGAAACAAATATAAGCATATCATAGCTGTAAAAATACAATTTTGACAAATAAAAGCTCTACAATCATTACAGACCTATTCTTTTATTGAATTCATACGTATCGCCCTGAGCTGTTCTTGGATTGCCACAGGTATAAAAATAAACATATTATTAAACTTATATTTAGAACAAAATACGAAATGTACCGGTAATAAGAGTTGAGTATGGATTTGCAGATGTGCCTGGACATGTCGTGCGGGTCGCCGAGCATGGCGAGTCCCATCCCGGCGCGCAGCCCCACCGCGCTGCCGCTGTGGTCGCCGCTGCTCGCGCTGCAGGCCTGCCGCCTGCGCCGCTACCTCAGCGACGACTGCATGCTGTACCAGCACCGCCACCCGCTGCACGCCGAGCGGCGGCGCTGCGGCGTCTGCCTGGCCGCCTTCCCGTCCGCCTGGCTGCTGGAGCGGCACGCCGCGCTGCAGCACGCCGCGCACGCGCCCGCCGACGACAAGCCCTTCGTGTGCGAGCAGTGCGGCCAGAGCTACCGCTACCGCTCCGCCTACGTCAAGCACCGCGAGCAGAACCACCGCGCGCGCCTGCCCGCCGACAAGCTCTTCACCTGCGACGTCTGCGGCATGCAGTTCCGCTACCTCAAGTCCTTCAAGAAGCATCGCCTCAACCACACGCTCGAGCGGCTGCACACCAAGAACACCGACGCGCCCGAAGGCACCGACCAGGTAACTAGCACGAACGAGGCTCTCATAGGCCAGTGTGGGGAGATGGACCTGTCCATGAAGAAGAAGAACAGAAATGATGCGACCAAGACACCTACAGCTGAAATGATCCGGGATGCTGAACAGGACAGCACTGTCGACTCGAACGGCGCAACAGATTCTGTGGTGACCGTAGACGATTCAATAGACTGTCGCACTTCGGGAGCTGAGAGTGAAAGCAAAAGGGATGACGAAACGACCTCCGAGGAGAAGAGGAGAATTCCTGTCTCCTTCGCCAGCATCAGCTCGATGGCTGACAGTTCAGAGAACGAGTCGCGAGCAGACAGCAGCAAACACGAGAGCTCCAGCTCGCACTCGGGGATACTCAGTTTCATGCAAAACGACGAAAGACAGAGGGACAGGGAGAGGAGATTCGCTTGCCCGTTCTGCGGGAAGTGCGTGCGGTCGAAGGAGAACCTGAAGCTGCACGTGCGGAAGCACACGGGCGAGCGGCCGTTCGTGTGCCTGTTCTGTGGGCGCGCGTTCGGCGGCAAGAGTGACCTGACGCGGCACCTGCGCATCCACACGGGCGAGCGGCCCTACCACTGCGAGGCGTGCGGCAAGTGCTTCGCGCGCGCAGACTACCTGTCCAAGCACCTCACCACACACGTGCACAACACTCGCTGATCTACGAACGCGCCGTCCTTTTCTCGATCTTCGCATACCTCTGGCACAATATAACTCAACTCCATGCAGTCTGCCGTCACTCAATTTTGCAGATATAATGTGAGTAGGTTTGCGGGATAAAATGATTGAAGAGTATGTTCCGAGCTGTTTCGGGATATGACATTAAGGCTGGCGCGTTCTGATTTCGAACACAGTTGTTGTTTGACAATGATGATCGTTTTAATTTGAAGTTTGTGTCATGCGACACCCCTAACTAATTGAGGGGTCCGTCGCTACACAGGGCGATGAACTACTGTATGGAGTCGGTAGTTACATTGTGCCCCTATAGTTAATGACCGAGTCATATTATAACAGTAAATGGGAATATTTTTTAAAAACGTTTTTAAACTTTACAACATTATTGATATAAGCAGGTTTAATTAGAATTTTACAGGACTATTTTTCGTTTTGGAGTGGTTTATGTATATTTATGAAGATAATTTTCTATATTTATTCTGGTAACAAATAGTGAATGGAAACTAGTTCTGTTGCCGCGGAGCAATAATAATTGTGACAGCCTATAATTTTTCTTGCTGCAAATACATTTGTGTGGAACACAATGGCTTGGATAAACTGCACACTTCACTTTGAGTTGCTGTTTCGGAGAAAAATAATACAAACATTATAGATAGTATGCACATGAATCGTTTAACGTTAAAGATTTGCATTAATGCAGTACTAAGTGTTTGCTTGTCTCTCATCACGCCAGTAATTCGCAGTCTCGATTTGTGTTACCTTGCAATACAGCGCATTTGATTCAAGATGAGGGACCAAGTGTGTTACCCGCTTTTAATGGACTCGAGCATTTGATTACACCTTAATGTTGACCGGTCTAACGACGATGGTGTCAGTAAAACCGATCACAGGTGACATCTTGACACACGATTTGCGTTTTAATAAAGGCTTAAACATAGTTTCTTTTGCCATATTTTTGTATGCCTACGTATAATAAGATTTATTAAATAACTCATTCCATTAAAGAGGAACTAGAAAATTGGTAGTCGTGACGATAGGTTATTAGGAGAATGCAAAAACTGTGATTCGTACGATTAAGACCAGTCAAACAAGTTTTAGAACATCGAAAAATGTTTTATGTAATTTAAAAATAACGTTATCTAACAATTAATATACCTACGTATTAATTAACTTTAGTTTTAAGAAATCTCTCTGTGCCAAAATATGTACCTCATAAAAATAATCACTGAAGTAGATAAATTAATTGTCAATAATTGTTTGTACACATTTTGTTTTGTATTTGATATTACAGTACAGGAACTGCGATATATAATCGACTACGAGATATAATATAATAGACAGACTGACTCCTCAGTCCGTAACTTCTACGAGCCTAAAGGTTAGATTATAATTGTCCATGGATTTTATTCGGTTGGAAAATAATCGTCCGCAATGTTGCAGGAAATGCGTCCGGTTGCACTTATTCGCGCCATTTCGAATTTTAAGAATAGTATATTTACATCAATGTTTTCTGTTTTCTAAGAGACTTTATTATTCACATGAAGCTAGTTACATTTTAATGATAATTAATAATCCATTCATCAAGACAAATTTTAACTGCCGATCTTGTGATATTCTCTATACAATACATTTTAAGCGCCGGTTTTCCTATCCCTGACCTACTTGCCGTCTTTATATGAAGGGACAAGGTATTCCATTCTATTTTTTTAAATATTAAATTATATTGTTTCATTTTAGATTGTCTGAGAAACCCAGAGTCCGTACATTCTGAATTTATAATTAAAACTTCACATTTTAAATGTACAACTGCGAGCTCTATTCTTCATAACCGTAAAAAAGCATATAATAGTACTGTATAAAATACTGTCAATTAAGTCTAGGATAAGTAATAATATGCTGTTTTAACAGTAATCAGATATTTTAATTGAAGAACATTGCGGGCGAATATTCCACCATACTTCGGAACGAGTGCTACTGCCCGTGTCCCTAGAATGCCTACACTTTACCACAGTTAGATAGGAAGTCAATGCAACGAAATATTCAGGTACAGGTAATGTTAAACGAAACATTTTTAATATAGCGTAATTGATTTAGTTAGTACTTTTAACATAAGCCGGTTTTAACTGAGAATATTAACTTTTTTATAGTTTTATTTGTTCATTGTTATACATGATGCAGTTACAATAAAGTGTATTAAAATATAATAGTGACTTTGCCAGAGGGATATAATAAGTAAGATAGGTAGTCGAAAACATTTAGTATAAACGAGAAGCAATACTCTGAATTTTTATTTTTACTACCGAAATACTCTAATTGCTAGAGGGGCGAATACGGAGACTCGTCATTTAATATAAAAATGGAAGAAACACGTTTTTTATAAAGTATAGCTACAGTTTGTTGAACATTGCCATCCACTGCGTTTCATAGGCAGTTTTCGTATTCACTCTGAGTGTTATACCAACAATACTATCAAATAAACAATGTAATGCATTCACATTGTGCATAATGTAGATATTTTGCCATTACTTCAAATTTAAAATATAAATATTATTCAAAATTGATGTTGACTGTTTTTATAAGTATATCAGCGGTAGTTACTTGATGTTGTGGTGTAATTTAGTGTCTTATAGGTTTAAGGTCATAAACCACTCAAAGTATTACGTGTTAGTATCTTTGTCCGATGTGCGTCAATGGCCAGTTTTATAATATTAAAAAAGTCGTTTCGATATTCCAAAAGTATTGCAGTTACTTTGAGTGGTTCATTATTTTGAATTCTCGTAGTGTTAAATTGGTGTGGTATTCTTTATATCTGTTCTTGTAACATACATTTTAACTCTAATATATATTAGATAATTTAATTTTAAATCAGATTCTAAAATATAGTAAGCACAGCAAACGTTATGTAAATATGCATGTGCTAACCAGGTCAAATGTGATAAATTAGGATTTAAGTGATCTTTCATTTTGTTAAGAACTGTAAAGAATTTCAAATGGAAACATTTTACCATTATTAGTTGAAAGTCTACCATATTTTCTGTTCTAATATAAGAAGTGGGCATGTAATATTTTTGAACGTTATCATTATACCTATTTTTGTCGACTGTGAGGTTAAACGGGCATTATTTATTGTACTACTTTCATATAGTCTTCATCTTAAGAGTACTTCCGTGAAGGGAGGATAGCTAGAGAAATAAGATTGCGCCAGTCTGGAATAATGTAAGAACGTGCAGTGTTACAGTGACGCACAATTTTGACACTTTTTAAAGCGTTTTATATATTATCTCCGTCCACTAAATATTGTGTGTCTTGTTTCATTATTTTCACCGACTGATGGCATTGTAGTTGATTTCTGTTCCACTAATATTTATTATTTCAACATCTAATTGCAATAGATACCTACCTATAAGATTAATGGTTATGAAATACGGTTACAACGACTATTTATTACAAGTTTATACATGTTTATGTACTGCAATAGGAAAATAATATACTGACGATCTTGTGTAGCTGAAGTTATCTGGTGAGTTAAGTTAATTATACGATGTGAGGCAAGCGGCCACGTCTGTCTGTGCCGAGTTTATTTGTGGGGGTCGGTTACAAGGAAGCGTGTTACGAGCCAACGCGGAGGCTGAGTCGCCCGCGGCACTTGTCAGCACACGCACTCTATAGGGTATTGAATGTAGCTAGTAATGTTGTTCGGTGATTGCAATGAATGTGATATTATTTTACGAGGAGGCAAAGGATGAGCGAGGCATGAAGCCTTCACAGTACAGCCGACGACGATCGAACGTAGATAGACTGATTTTCGGGTAGAAGTAAAATAGGCCAGAAGTTTCGCAGTCAATAAGTAATATTTATAAATAGGTGTTGATTTAAAAATGTTTTACAAGCCAAAACACAGTCTCAATAGCTTACGACATAAAACAATAAGAGAGTTTATTTAATTTTTAAACATAATTATACAGAATCTTTTATATACCAATCTTAAATTATTTTTCAGATGTATTGATTTTTATACATCTCCATATACAACAATGAATAGAGGTAAGTGTAGACATAGATGGGTCTATTAACCGCGTGGTGCTACAATGTGTAATGATATGTGATAGAAACTGTTCTTCAGAGACATTTTATTTATTGAAGCTTCCATAGGTAATAAATATAGTCACATTACACTATGATATACCCACATCAGCAATAATTTGGTTTAGGTAATTAATTACATAAGGATTTATTTTGTCCAGTATTTTAAAGGTGTCATGTGGTTGGTCGAATGTCTCTTAGAAACCAAAGTATCCAATAATGTAAGGAATTGTGTGCGTAAGACTTTGATGGTGTAACCATTCCACAATTTTAATATTATATCTTTTCACTTTTAATTTATTTCTATGAGATTTAAGTCGACCAAATGCCATCGACGTGGTGGTGCGAGTTTTAAAATTGTAGGTTTTTTAATTAATTATTTCTATTAAATACGTCCAAGTCTTATTACCATTCATGATAAGGCGAGATCGTTAATGTATTTAAACGTAATGCAGACAATGCTAGTTAGTAAATTTTCATTAGGTTTTGGCTGGTCAGAAGTATTGGCTCTCAACAATACTGGAATATTATGTGTAAATTGTTTTATGGCCTTATTAAAATAAAATTATCTCGGAATAAGTTGTATGTATAGTAATAACATGAAACTTTCTTACCTGTTAAAATAACGAAAATCGGACAAAGAAGTATTTAAATGGTTTCGTTTTTATTTTCAATATATATAATTCGTCTCTACTTTCAAATATTCGTAGTGTGTACCTATGTGCCGACGGCGGGCACTAAGAATGAATATAATTATTGTATATATAATATTACTAGCTGCCCCGCGCGACTTCGTTCCCGTGGTATGCAACTCCTACCCAACTCCTACCCAACTCCTACCCAACTCCTACCCAACTCCTACCCAACTCCTACCCAACTCCTACCCAACTCCTACCCAACTCCTACCCAACTCCTACCCAACTCCTACCCAACTCCTACCCAACTCCTACCCAACTCCTACCCAACTCCTACCCAACTCCTACCCAACTCCTACCCAACTCCTACCCAACTCCTACCCAACTCCTACCCAACTCCTACCCAACTCCTACCCAACTCCTACCCAACTCCTACCCAACTCCTACCCAACTCCTACCCAACTCCTACCCAACTCCTACCCAACTCCTACCCAACTCCTACCCAACTCCTACCCAACTCCTACCCAACTCCTACCCAACTCCTACCCAACTCCTACCCAACTCCTACCCAACTCCTACCCAACTCCTACCCAACTCCTACCCAACTCCTACCCAACTCCTACCCAACTCCTACCCAACTCCTACCCAACTCCTACCCAACTCCTACCCAACTCCTACCCAACTCCTACCCAACTCCTACCCAACTCCTACCCAACTCCTACCCAACTCCTACCCAACTCCTACCCAACTCCTACCCAACTCCTACCCAACTCCTACCCAACTCCTACCCAACTCCTACCCAACTCCTACCCAACTCCTACCCAACTCCTACCCAACTCCTACCCAACTCCTACCCAACTCCTACCCAACTCCTACCCAACTCCTACCCAACTCCTACCCAACTCCTACCCAACTCCTACCCAACTCCTACCCAACTCCTACCCAACTCCTACCCAACTCCTACCCAACTCCTACCCAACTCCTACCCAACTCCTACCCAACTCCTACCCAACTCCTACCCAACTCCTACCCAACTCCTACCCAACTCCTACCCAACTCCTACCCAACTCCTACCCAACTCCTACCCAACTCCTACCCAACTCCTACCCAACTCCTACCCAACTCCTACCCAACTCCTACCCAACTCCTACCCAACTCCTACCCAACTCCTACCCAACTCCTACCCAACTCCTACCCAACTCCTACCCAACTCCTACCTTTTTTTTTTTTTTTTTTTATCCTATGTCCTTTTCCTGGTTCCAAGCTGCCTCCCCTCCAATTTTCAGCCAAATCGGTTCAGCCGATCTCGAGTTATAAGTGGTGTAACTAACACGACTTTCTTTTATATATATAGATGTATTTCTTCGACGAACGGTTTTTGTTAACAATCTTTATTTATGCCTTGGGTCAGTTTATCCGAAACCTAGTTGATAGTACATACATACTGTTACATAATATATTTTTTTTACTTGTATATTTCAGATAATTATTATTGTTATACAGATCGTTTTATATTTTTATCGTGATTAACTATTACTTGTTTTCAAGATTTTAATTTTGCAATATGACTATTCGTCTATAAAATAGTCCATTTAATTTATAATATCTTGTCCATTGTCCAAACTAACTTAGGCATAGTTCCATATTTTGGATGTGTATTATACCACAGTCTAAATTTAAACGCTATTGTGTATATTATTTCATTTTAATATCGATGTGCAAAATTATAGTAAATGTCTTGGATCTCTAAAAATAAGAAAAAAAAAAGACAAAAACACTTTACGAAATTTCTAAATGTGCAATAAATATGTGTGTTGTAGTGTTACCATTAGGCGTAAAATTTTTAGCTTAGCAAGTGTTGCTACTGTCAATATATTGGACGATGCTGTCGTATCGGCCACTTTATGTTGTTTATTACTACAATGATCTCAGAATATTAACAGTGCCAACATTTGCACAGCATATTAAATGAATATTTGGCACTTATAAAAAAGGCACATTTCCCTATCATATTGAAAATGGTTTGAAAACGTGTTGAAAATGGATTTGTTGGTAATTAATTTCATAATGAAATATATTTGTTTCATTAATCGAAATTCTTTTATTAGCCCATTTTTACCTAAATCCTCATCCTTTAGTAAATAAGTATTTCACATTATTTTTTATTGATAATCATCATTATCATGTATTTCATAGAGATTTAATGGAATATTCATTCAATAATTTTCTATTTATAATAGGTACCTACATAATAGGTAAGTACCTACTTATAAGTGTTAAGGAACCCTTAATTGTGTGGTCGAACTGGATTGCCTGGAGCCTAGAGGCTGGGGTTCGAGAAAAACCTTCATTTAGATGCACGCCAGCCAACTTCGTCTTCTGTAAAGGTCCCCAATAGTTTTATACCATTTTCTACATTTTGAAAGAGATACGATGGAAAATCCCAATATAAAACTTTGCCCTATCCGGGAATCATACCTCATAAGGTAACGATACTACGATAATTAGCAATTTAGGAATAAAAATAAAGGATCTGCTTCCTAGTTTAATTTAAACAATTAGGTATTTGTTTACTTTCAATTCATCCAACTATTATGTTTCAGATCTACCTACATAAGAACCCCAACCATACATCGATTGTTTTCAACCGACCCCTATTTGAAGGCAAAACAGCCGTCTAACCCTCGGGTAATTAGTACCTACCTATTCTTTATGAGGTGTTAGACCGATCAGCATAATATTAATTAATTTCTACATCCTGCTTAATGCCTTTACTGTAGATGTTTGCGCTGGACGAAGGCATGTATATTATAAAGGGCATATATTTTTTCTAACTGCGTCGTTAGTCTAATAGTCGAAAGCACTACTGCTAAGCATGAAGACCTATATTCGATTGAAAAACCTGCAGTGGTAATACGTTTTCCCAATATTTCTCAGTAGGTACCTATTTCCACCTAGGTACATGTCAACGTGTTTATTCCATATTGATGAGAACGTTATAATTTCACAGCACGGACGTGATTCCGTGTAATTCAGCGTCATGAATACAAAATAGTGACGAAACATGGGTAGAGATGTATCAACTTACCTGGTGAGCAGCAAATTCTGGAAAATTTAACCTTTACCTTCTTGATAGACTTTTAGATAACGTTATGAAGAGGGTAGTAGCCTATTTAACCAATATACTTACATAATATGAACTTCCGTCCAGTTAAGCTAAATGTAGCCTATAAATAAAATGATATTATTAACACTACACTACATTATGTAGGTTTAAATGAATTTTCACTTACTAATTTCTTAGTGGAGACATTCAAATGTTACAATAACTTCAGATACCGAATTTTCTTAGTGAAACTGAAAAGCTTATAACAGGTTGGTGAAACAGAACCACCCCCATAAACTGAGGTAAGTTTAGCGTAACTGAAGAGATGGGGTGGATTTTGACTTTACAAAAGATCGCATCGAGGAGAAGAGAGTAAATGATAGAACAGCTATGAACATGGAAGAATAGAAGGAAATAATATATTAGTTAAGCAAGCAATATTAGTAACACCACCGACTCCAAGGACCAGGAAGGAGAATAAGACTAATTATTGTGGACTTGGCATACGCACAAAGATATAAAAGTTCAAGATTGTTCTTTGGTTTATTAGATAAAGGGTAGGTATACCTACGCTTTGTTACAGGGCGTAGGTTTTCATAGGCACCTACGTACTTATGTCCGAAAACTGAAAGGGCACATAATTTGAAGAGTATCTCAAACGACGGTTTTTTGTCACTTTAGACTTTAGAGTGTAGGTGGAGTTTTAATAACTGAACTACGACTTTTGTAAAGTTAAGTTAAAGTTTTAGTAGGTTTAGGTATAACTTTGTTTAGACTAACAGCGCTAAGTCTAAGTACGATTAAGTACCTGCCTGTTGTTGTAATTTAAAGTTGTTAGGTATCCTGTGTTTTTAATCCGTAGGAGTTGGGAGTTCAATATAAGATCAAGCTTTCGTCTTCTCCCGGCGGCCAAATTTCAGTAATTTAGCCCCAGAAACAACTTAAGTTAAATATTTTTCATGTCACTAGTACCTACATACTTTTAAGTTAGGTCTTGGCTAGGGCGTAGGTAGTATTAGGTACGTTATTAACTTTTTGGCCTACTTACCTATAAAAGACCTTCAACACGTAATAATAGCGTAGCAAACCTATTATAATATTAAGGGGTTTAGCCACAATTTCCGATCAAAGCGTTTGGTCTGTTCTAATAACAGTATAATTAGTACCTCACTTTTACTAAATAATGTCCTATTATTGATTGTGGCACGGAAAATACACTTTGTTTCGATATTATAGGTAGCTTAGTCCCTTAGCGTTCTGAAACTTTATATGAACTGGTTTCAATTCCAGACACCTGGCTTTTCTCAGCTTGATAAGTTGACTACACAATGGGCCCGTCATTTTTTATATGTAGGTATAGGACTTATTGGAGTGTTGTCTTTATTTTTTAAATTACCATGCTCTAGTTAGAGACAACATTCCCCGCCTCATTAACCTACTATTCTTAAGCTTTCAGGTCAATGCAAGGGTTTTTTTTTGCATCCCAACCCTTTCTATTTTTAGAGCATCTTTTTGTTCATGTAGGTATTTTAGCTTTTAGCAACGATTTACTCGGTGCCCTAAGCATTTAAATATACCTGATTATTTTTATTTTAGTTACAGAATGGATAGGTAGGTGCTAATTATTATAAATTGACAAGGTTGGTCATATGAGTATTTTGTTTTGTTTTTTTTTTGTATTAAATAACAGGTAGTACCTACCTAGGTAATGTATAAGTATTTTTTTTATCTGCAGTCTGGTAAATGTACTCGATCCTTCTTAAAAGTGTGAACTTCCCTAGTTTTTAAACTAGATTACCCTAGATAATGCAGTTTTTTATTATTAACTTTCTGCAGTCATTATTGTCCGCGTTGTATGCACAAAATAATATGTAACTTTTGATTACTTTAATTGATTTAATAGTTGTGAAAAAATCGGACGAGTAACTTAGGAGATTACCTTATATCGAGAACTAGAATAGATTATTTTATCTGGGTAAGTGTTTTGACTATCCAAGTATAAAAACTCTATTTAGCTTAGAGGTCAGGAGTTCCACGAAATATGTAATCTGATCATTAATGTGAAATAAATATTATTTTAATATTTACCTGGGCCTCAATAAGTTCATTTCATAACTAACTAAAAGAAAACAACATTTTTTTCGTTGAAAATTAACAGAAACCATAACAAACCCCTGAGGGTTAAACTGTGTCAGACAAAGGATAATAGGCTCGCCCCTATCGTATTGGGAACTAATAATGCTATCGGTAAACTTTAACTACCAGTGTATCTACTGAAAAGTTATAGGGTATTATATCAATCGATACGAATCGTAACTTGTCTTACTGGCTGGTAAAGGCGAAGAATATTTGAACGAGGCAGCGTGGGTATTGTTTGTTACGATATTGTACTGTAGGTTATGATAAAAAAATTATATAAAAATAGGAATAAGGATAAATAAATAAAATGCTTTGAATGGAGCTACCGGAGTTTATTGGTTCCCTCAGAAGATATAGTGCGCACTTACAACCTTCTCGCCACTGACATAATCAGATGTAGGTAGCCCTAGGTATACTAGGACTACATATGGACAGTATGGACTAAGTAAAAGGAGTAGGGCACTATTGGCGTAGTGGCTGAGCTGAGCTTCGTGTCGCGGGTTCGATTCCCGTTGTTCAAAATTAATCTGGGTCTGGGTGTTTGTGCATGCCACGATACAGGAAAAAAAATTGCAGGCATCTTAGCACTCTGTCTTTTCTGCATAACCAGTAAGACACAGTTATGTAGGTAGTACGTTTACTTAAAGTCGGTTAATAAATTACCATAGGTCTTCTCTTTTCTTGGAAAGCCAGAAAAAAAATTTAATAGATTTTTTTTCTCATTAGATAGGCTATGATTTTTTTATTAAACTTGCTTCCTACATCTGTACCTACTATTAGTAACTTTTTACCTATAAATATTTATACGCCGTTTTTGTGACTTAGACATTTTCAACTATGTATACTAGCAAACTCCACAAGTCTCTACGACGTACTTAGAACCTGCTCATTCTCTAAAACATAGTGATTCTCACTAAATTTTCGTCCCTATGAAACTGTTCATGAATACAGAATATACATGAATAAGAATGTTGGTTGATATACTTACGTTGGATGCAACGACGGGCGGAACGGTGCCTCGTTGCGCACGTACGCGAGCCCTACAATGATACTCGGAGCGTCGTCTGCAACTAGCAAATTTAAATTTAACGTAGCTTTACACATTTTCTATCAAAAATGAAAAAAATAACAATTTATTGTCTACTTCATACCTTAAATAAATTCTACAAGTGTCTTTGCTAAGATCTCTACTTAAAGGTAAACAATTTTAACGCAACCAATGCCATTATGTAAGCATAACCAAAACACCTATACACATTCTTTAGGTATATCTAACCGATGTAAATAAGAACTGAAAACAAAACCCTTCAAAACCACTCCATTATTTATTCATTAGGTTCAATGTAATCAAGAAACTTCCCACCGAATGCCCCAATTTCGACGAAATTTCACGAAAGAGCCGAACCACAACCGCGAATCTGCAATTATTTAATCGTTTTCGAGGTGTTGCTCCACGGAAACTGTGGATTTATAACAATATCGGCGATCCCTTGTGTAATCCAACTTGTTTGTTACACATTGAAGTTTGGATATGGAATAGTCGATGGCGTTGTTAATAAAGCGAGTAATGGAATTGATGCAAGTCGGGCGGAGCGTGGTATGTTTAGGAAGTAGTATGAGATCATCGTATGGGGTGCCCCGGGCGCGATACCGTTCGGGGAAGAGTGATCATCCACGGCGCGTGAAAGCAAACTGACAGATTCTCCCCGAAATTATCAAAAATTTAACGACTTAATGGCACACAAACAAAATTATTCAAAGGCAAACAAAGATGAATCAATCTAAATAAATGAATAAGCGATAATTGCCAAGTTCTTTTGTCTATCTCTTTTATGAGGCCTACAAAGTCACATATCAAATTAAAGGTTGGTAGGCTGCTATTACTATAAGTATTTACCAAAAGACCATTATAAATCGATTCCGGTTTTGTAAGTTTAAAACATTTCGTACTTTTCACAGAATCGACGAAAAATTAAACATAAAAGTTGAAAACAAATTTTATAACTCATCACATTGAAATCAAAGAAACTATTTCATACACCGCGCATCTGATATCAATAAAACAGAAAAGCTCGAGATTTATTGGAAAAGTGGAAAACGTATCTGAGAGCTTGCAACCCTCGGAGGCACCGGGCCAATTTCACTTCGCCGTTTAGTCTACTCTGTCACGTCGATGGAGACGCATCGCGGTCGGCCTCTCCCACAATATTATTACTTTATTACCATACAAAACGCGAGTGAGTGTCTGTGAACTTATACTAATTTAAGTGACGGTTACTCCGGACTCTTCAACCTGCGAACTGTTCAAGCAAGGTCATCCATCAGCAATTTGACACCTGTTGTGTTTATATACTATATGTATGTAATTTCATATTGTAATAAAATAAATAGTTGTATTGTATAACATTGTAAGTATGGCTTATGTTGATGTGGACTTGATTTGCAGAACGTTAATTGACTAATTAATTAACTTACATAGATGTCACGGTTACGTGACAATTAGTTAATTAGCGTTAAACCTGTCTTTTGTAGTATGATTGAAGCTTTGGCGTTTTAATTGGTTTTAAAAGACGTCATTATATTTTTTTATTTGGTTAGGAGTAGATAGATGTTTTCTTTTATTTAATTATTGTTTTAGGATTTATTGATATGGTAATAAAATAACCTTGTAAGTTACTATCAGTACCTACTATCGGCTATTAAACTAAAATTACGCTCTAACTATTTAATTAGGTACTGACTTTTTATTTTATCGATTTTCGATAATTATAGGGCCGAACGGGCAGCTCTTATTACTATAAGAAGAAAACGACACTCCTCTTTAATTAGTCAACTTCTTGACAGAACTTTTATTTTTTAAGCTTTTTTAGCTTTTCGCAGGATTTCGCAAAATTATATTTTATTTATATCTATTTAATAAACACTCCAAAATATTATGTGACCAAATCCAGGTCACACAAATTATAATTTACCTACATTTCTCATCGTGTGCCAACAGTTACATAACGCAACCCCAAAACTGCTTTAAAGCCAAATGTTTATAATAAATACGTCACACAACTCATGCACTAAACGAACAACACAAACAAACAGAAATACATATTTTAAAGTGGCAATTGGTATATCCTGCACAGTTGGCCGAGCCAGCGCTTGCCCGGCGGAAGCGTCGGGCTCATTCAAATAATTCAATTAAATCTCGTGTTGAGCTGAGGGCAGTCTCACTTCATGCTACTTCGAAATAGGGATGCCTAAACGTTTTTGTTATAAATACTGTTTAATTATTTTGTGGTTTAGAGTTAGCGGTAATCCCGACTGAGAGTACAAGGGTTCGATATTAGGGGAAAGTGATGTCATATTTTGGAGTAAACTACAACATTTGATTGACTACAAAGTCGCGTTTTTAAATTGAAATTTAAATATCGGTGAAAAGTATATTATATGTCGGTTGGGAGTCGAATAAACGATATTTTACTTACATATTCATGCCCACACTTGAATATATAAGTAGAATTTATACCCTGGATTATTTATACGAGACCGCAAAAAACACTTCGTAATTTCCTTGAAGAGATATCTTATCTACACAAAAACTGGATAGTCTTTTATTTTAAAATATTGGATCTAGAACGTAGTATTATTTGATCTGTCATCTAGATAAGCCCTTTATTCGCGTAATTGCTTTGAACGTTTATTGATACACGTTCTAAATCGTAAAACATTACAAAAATTTTATATTTTCATGACTCTAAATGTGGAAACCTATATTTTATTACTGTCAAGGATTAATCTTCAACATCAGAAGTCATTTTTGTCTTCTTTCGTAAAACAGAAAAAATTGTACGTAAATGAGGATCAGTAATGTAATAGCAAATTCAATAAAACTAGTATCTATGTTATTCTTTATGACATAAGAATGATATATCTTTTTGAATTATCGAAATCGGACCATTACTTATGAAGATATTAAGTAATAAACATTTGCCGTTCCGGCCGCTAAAAATTAATGTCCGCGGGAGCGTGTGACGTCACTCCAACGGAACCGAGCGCAGTCTGCATTCATATTTCACTATTCGGCGGAGCTGCGACGCGGTTGGTCAGTATATTTGGCAATTTATTTTACGTAAAGTGTTGTTAGAGTGTGTTTTGTGATATTTGAGTATAAAACGTCTTAAAATATGAGTACTAATAAAGTAGAGGCTGGTTTTGTGCGAGCTCAGTCAGATAATCTTCCAAAGGTGGATTCTTTCATGACATTTGATTATCTCAGTAATCTAGTTCTAAGTTAATCTACGTTACTTATTAGTAATCTTAAGATATTGATTTAAAATCTTTAGGCCTCCACACAATCGGCTATTATCGCGGTGAATCGCTGTACATTGCTGTGAACTCTCAAAAACTCTTGAGAGTTTTTCATCCAACGCAGCAATGTATAGCAAATCACCGCGATCATCGGTGATTGTGTGGAGGCAGCAGTAGGTAGGTGTAAAAAATAATGAATATAATGTATTGGTACAGAAATCTTGATAAACAAATGTTGTTTTCGTTCATTCCTATGCGGATCATTTCGCGGATGGCTATTTAACCAACTTGCGCTTTATTTAGTTCATAGTTCCCTATATACTTGTCGATCTATAACGGAAACCTTAATATTGGTTTTCAATGGCTATTTTTTGCCACCTCGTTCATTGTTACAAATAATTCATTCAGTATGTACCTACTTAGGATGGCTTGAAAAAATCATCATCAATCATCTCTTTACAACAGGATACCATTTTGAAGAAGTTTTGCGTTTTTCGGCACGTTAAAAATAATTTTTCTAAGGTAATAATAGAAGTATTTGTACATTTTGGCACTATACAATATTAATACATGTTTGAAAAGGTGAATTAGACACAAATCGGACACTTAATTTGTTTGAAAGTCACAATTAATCAAACAAAACACTGCGCGCCATACTGCTGCCAACGGCTAACCGTTGGAGTGACGTCACAGCTATCGCGGCGACCGCTCGGTGAACTTCGCTAGTAATTTGGTCATAACTTCGTCAATTTTTATCGTAGATCAAAAATTTTTGCACTGTATGTTAAGGATTACTTAGCTCTACAAATCTGCATTGTCAACTAAAAACGTTACGGATCCTCATTGGATCCGAAGCCGTTTTTTTTTGAGAGAAAAAAATTGTTCATTCTTTGTCTATATTTCACCAGTATCTTTTCCAGTCTTCTTTTATTTTATTTTTTCCAATTTATTGAGAATAATTTTGATTTCATTAGAGGTACCCAATTTAAGCACCCTTAAAAAAATATCAAGAAATCCGTAGTGTAATAGTAATTTTAGAGATACCTTTTTAAAAACCCTTTTGATTCATTTTTCAGAAGCTCACGTTCTTAGACACCTACCATGCTCATGTACAAGAAGTGAAGCGAATAAAACACATGCTCTTTCTGATTACCATTCCATAGTCTAGTAATTCCAACACAATCTAGCAGTGATCAGGCGCAGAAACACAAGCCTTATATGCTCTCTGAAGTACCCAAATAAGTCTCGATAAACGGTCTGCCATTCATAGACGGATAGGCGATGAACACTTCTTAACCCCACAAATCTAGAAAACCGTGAGGCTATTATTTCGTTATGAATCACATTAGAATCTTTTCTTCTTCTAAGTTCCTTCAAATTGTCGAAGAGCATAGGGCCTCTACTAATAACCTCCACTGGGTCCAATCCGTGGCTGTGATACAGATTTGGCCAGAGCTTTTCGAGTGATTCTGCTTCCACCATCTAAATCAATAACCCAACAATAGTTTCCCTCATTTTAACCTAGGAAATGTTATAAGGCTTAGTACGAGATGGAACTAAAATCTGTAGGATGCTAATGTAATTCCATACCGATCGTTTCTTTCGCTGATTAACGTGCTATCCATTTCTGGGAACGGGTCGTAGCCTGACTATACAAAGCACAGGTTAATTTACAAGGCAATTTACTAATGGAGTTACTTAGCTATACTCTATTCCGAAAAGAAGATTTTCTCGCGGGTTTAGAGGTTCCCAAAATGTTTTCTTAGCCACTGATAAATTGATTCCATTAATGGAAGCTAACTTCAATAAATTCCGCGTTCGGTTCACCGCTTTTGAAAATAAAGGTTACCTAAGAAAAAAAAACGCTTTCAAACTTTGAAGACGGCTATTGACGTCCTTGAATAGGAATTTGTGCGTATTCTCGACGTATCCTTACAAAAATTAAGTTTTACAGCTAAAAAGTAAGATAGGTATGTTTTTCGATTTTGAGAAGCACTTCAAGTAGCTGATATTGTTCAGATAGGGGTGTATAAAAATTCTAAACTAATAAAATTGTGTTTTAAAATAAAAATCTATTCGTTGGTAAGATAATTTGCGAGTCATCCGGAAAATTAAAGAAAAAAATGGATAATGGAAAGTGTTTTTATTCTATCAGCTAGTTGTAATAAATAATAGATATGAAGTTACTTAGACGTTAAACAGAGGAACTGTTGTTTTAGTTTTTCTATCATACTAAAAAAGGATCATCAAAATGATATTATTTTATATGTGCATTTCGTCTTAAGATTTATGATATACTTATGTTAACTTAATTATAATATTTAGGGCTTGTTAACATAAAAAAAACGTAAAGTATGCAAATTATAAATATGAATTTAACATACGTAAAAGTACATCA
The DNA here is from genome assembly GCA_963891755.1 of Pyrrhia umbra. Taxonomy (NCBI): domain Eukaryota; kingdom Metazoa; phylum Arthropoda; class Insecta; order Lepidoptera; family Noctuidae; genus Pyrrhia; species Pyrrhia umbra. Next base: position 7,063,343 of record OY982924.1, read on the forward strand.
TAGTTGATTTAAATTTTTTTGCAACAGGCAATTATATAAGATTGTACAGTATTCACATGTAGTTTAGGCAAAACAACTTCTGTCGGCTTAGACAGTTACCTAATAAAAGTTTATCGACAGTGTCCCAACACTAATTCTGCATGCGGCTAGAACGTGAGTCTAGCGCACACGTACTGACGTTGACAGAAATGCATCACCACCTCGTGAATTCGTGGTAGATAGATATAGAGAAGCCTATTTCTAACAGAAGCGTTTTGTATTTAGATGTTGAACTTATATAATAAATTAAAAGAGACAATATTGATTTGTATAACTACTGGCTGTTTCTCGCGGTTTCACCCGTTTTCTTAGGGAACTACTTTGCACACTCGTATAAAAAGTATCTTAAGTGTTAATCCAGGTTATAAACTATGTGTATACTATATTTCATCCAAATCCCTTCCATACTTTTTGCGTGAATGAGTAATAAACATACACATATGCATGTAACCTCAAAATCTTTCGCGTTATAATAAATGATTAGTAATCATGATCATCGGCCAGCTATTCTCAAACAGAGAAGGCATGAGTAGGTATTGATCAACCCTAGCCATAGCCTATCCATCTTTAGGATTGGCGATTTCAGATTTTTTAGTCTAGGATTTCTTACGATGTTCTCCTACATCATTAGTCAGTGACGTCTATATATAGTTAAATAACACATATAACTTTAGAAAAGCCACATGGTACTTGCCAGGATTCGGACCCGCACACTCGTTCGCACTGCACCTGCACCTCGCACCTGCATCTTTTATGCAGGTGCCTTAACCACCAAGACTGTTTTTTGGAAACTATGTAACAGATTCACAAATTCATTGACAGAATAGAAAACTCAAGCATTCTAAATCCTATGCTATTTTTATGATAAGAATCTTTACTACTTACTCACCGGTCCCTATAAGAACGAGACAAGAGTGAACCCATATGAAAATGCTACATTTTCAATAAAGATGAGGCATTCAAAGTTCCATGAGACATATTTACGATGTCACTCGAGACGTTTGTTTCATGTTTACGCAACTAGTTTGGAAATTGAACGGAGTGAAACTCTCCGTACTCTCATGGATTCGGAGTATGAATTTCGGAATAAGATTCTGTCAAGTACAAAACTAGCCCGCGTTAGCAACCTAGGTAATAAACATTTTTATAACGTTTACCTTATTTTTTCCTAAGCTTAGTGGAATTGGAGCGTTAGGTAATTAAAATTGCGGTCAGAAACAATAAACAATAAACGAGTAAGTAGCCGAAGTATTTGCGCAAACAAAACATTATCACTCCGTTATTCTATATTGTATTGTTTGTTCGGCGGTCCTTCGGGTATAGCCTGACGAGGCTAGCAATGAATGTGGCTGACAGTGGAACTACGCTAGCCGCCATCTTGAAATGGTGATACAAGTCAAACGAAAATTAATAAAAATACTAAGTAAAAATATTGCTGGATCCGATGACCCCATGATAGATAGTGAAGCGCAATTATAATGCGATCTTTGATGCTTCTGGTCTAGTTGATACTATTTGGCGAACCCTAGAGACGGATGAAAGCTACTTACTCTAAGGACGCGAGTGAAACCGGAGTACGGCTAGTGCCAAAGAAATATAAAATATTTAAATAGCACATGTGTGTTTATTTTATTGTATACATAAAATATTAATGATTATATAAAGTTTCCTTTAAAAAAAAAAAGATCCCGACGAATTGAGAACCTCCTCCTTTTTTTTGAAGTCGGTTAAAAATGGGTTTGTATTGCGGTTTGAGAAGTTCGCGTGACACGTAAATGAACATTAAAAACTTAAAGTTTGATGGTTTTTATTTTAGTAAATAGAAAAATAATTGTTATCAATTTTACTGTCTAACTAGAAGATTAATAATAGGCAATATTACTTTATAACGAACGTTTTTGATGAATCACATTTTCCAGGAATGTATTCATAATTTAAAACAATAAGACTTTATGAATTCGATCTTCCTGATCATTGCTTGGTTCGGAAAAACAAATTCCCTGAAGCTTTATTTTTTTAGCTAAAATAGAAAAAATGATTCTTAACACCTAATGGTCGTTATATTTTGCCTCGGTTTAAATCACACGTAATTAAAATAAATGCAGCCTAAAGAGATACATTTCAAGTAAGAATAATGAACGTAGCCTGCATAATGTAAAGTAATTAAATATTGGTAGGTGTTGTTGCAAAGGGAACCGAACACTATACAGTTTTAGGTTTATTTTATGTTTACATGGTGTTATTTTTTTTTCTTGGGCTATTCTTACTTTTATTCATTTGCGTTCCAATTCTGATATAAAGGAGAGAATTGTATGGCCAAGCCATATCAATGTTCTTTATTATTTAACGAAACCAGGTGCTCATTTAAGTCTTAGTAAAATTCATTAATTTAGCGCCCCGACTTTTAATAAGATAATAATTGTCTTGAGCTACAGATGATAAAATTAATCACACAACTTAGCAATTTAGAGCTCAAATGGTATGAATAATGGTTTTTGTTCAAGTAGATAACTTTGCGTTTAATGCTGATAGATTCACTTCAAATATTTTAGTGCCCAAGTAGTATTATTATATGATGATATTAGCTTGCACAGCCTTGATTAAATTAATAATCAAGTTAGATATCGTAGTATTTACCTGTTTCAAAGTATTTTCGACCCTTGGCAGTAGGTACTTAATCATTTTAATTTTAATAGCAAAATTAAAAAAAAACTTAAATTTACACTGGTGTGCTTTAGTTCAGTGTAGGAATAAAAAAAATAAATGCTTTTGATTTTTCCATCACATCTATGTAGGTATATAAAGGGTAAGTCTTTTTTAAAACTACCTCCTAACGCATGGTTCCTGCTGTTCTCTGAGTTGAAGAGTTACTGCGTGCAACCAACAATAATGAAAGCGTACTGTTTTTGTTTACACATAGTTACTCTTTCTTTCATCAGGCATCTGAAAGGGATAGAGTAGCTCAATCAAATTATTTTCGCAATAAATCACGTCACATTTGGTAAAATATTTATTTTTTATTTCGATTTGTATTTTCTTTAGCTTATTGCGACTTAAAATAGATTCACAGTCACCAGTGATGATGTCAAATAGTTTCCACTGTTTAACATTAACAGTTGAACCTTTCTTCAACTGTACACAATTTATTTCGGCTGTGGTTGTCGAGCCCCTGATAAATTCTAAACTTATGTTATAGTTGTCTTATTTTATTGGATCACAGTTTTTGTTTTGATAAATGATTATAACAACTGTTTGTTGCTTTTGTTTCAGTAGGATAGGTACTGTAATAGTATGCTTGGCAGGTTTTTATTGAGAACGTTATTAGTATTAACGTAGAGATACCTTAAAATTAAAATGCCAGTGCATACAAGAAACAATGATAATCTTCTTAGATAACGCTAGTTAACAAGTTCAAAAGCGTGTTGATTCTTGATAAAGCTCCTAAAAATATGAGCGATGGCTTATTTGATTTAGAATGTCGTCGAACGTTATTAACTAAAAACTAAATGCTATCTTTTCTTCATCTTAATTTGTTAATAACAATTGCATTTTTTGCGCTATTAGATTAGCACAAGAAAAAGTTCTTTCGATACATCTAGAAGTCATTCTGAATCCAATGAGGCATCGCTCATATTTTTAGGAGCTTTAACAAGAATTAACACGTTTTTAAATTTCTTGAGTAGTTTATGTACTGGAATCTGGATTACTATATCTTACACCATACGGCCACTTGTTAATTAAAAACTTATAGCAATTATTTTATCTGTTTGTACTCAATCTTTGAACACCTGTCACAATATCATCACACACACTTTTTTCGTGTAATCAGGTTTGTGATACAAACCACACGCACACTTGACGTACACACTGTATGATGTCGTAGTGTAAACCTAGCTATGGAATAACACACGTATGTCGTATATGTAAATATATAGGTTCAGTAAAACACCTATGTTTCAGATGGGAGTACAATACGTCCCACTGTTCTGAAAATTTTATGTGTTCCGAGAATTAAACACAGAGCTCGTTTTCGTACAATAATAATTATTCATTTAGTGATCTTAGAATTTACGTCTTGCTGTCCATTACAAATGCGACGCATAAATATAACAGCAAGTATTCCTAGATTGACCTGAGGTTTTCTTGATTATTACGATATGTTTCGAGAATATTTGCATTACTCCATCTCCTGTAGATATTTCTAGAAGATTATTGATTTTCAAAAGGTTCCACTTTATCGGTGACATATTCAATTTTCGCTTCACCTTTACTTTAGTCCCGAAATAAGGGTATGGCGGAAAATTAAATGATGGTTGACTGGCCAAATCTTTATATAACTTACCTTTGGGTCGCAAAAGATTGAATAATTGGATGTGTTAGTATTACCACTTTTTACGAATATGAAATAAAAAACGTTTGATACCAAGAATTACTATCCGAGCTTTACCTTAATTAGTTTTGGCAGCTATGTAAATATTTGAATGGTCGTATACTTGTAAGGCAGGCTTTAAAAATGTCTGGAATTTCATTTTATTTCATACTGCCAGTAATCTTTTTACTATGCCTAGTAAATGTCATCGGTTTGATTGCTTAATAAATCACTAGCTATTTTCTTGGGCTTTATCCGGATCGTGAGAGAACATACCCACGAACCCGCATAAAAACTACCCTATGCCCTTTCCCAAGGTTCAAAGCTATCTCCTTCTATTCCAAATTTCAGCTCAGCCGTTGTACCGTGAAATAGCAACAGACAGACAGATAGAGTTACTTTCGCATTTATAATAGGAGTATTAGATAGAATAAAAGGAATAGATTGCAATGTGAGTAAGCTTACATTTCCAGAAAAAAAGACTACTAATAATTATGTTCAAAGAAGACACTATAGAAAAAATGTACTTAAACCACGAAACTACAGAACCCATTTACCGATACTAAGGCAATGGACCAGAAAATTAATTAACTGCAATATACGTTAATTATTTTTCAAAGACTGTTCACACAATAGTAGGAGCCCATTCAATAGATACGATTCGACAAGTCGTGTTACACAGGATAATCAATATTATGAGGGGTGGCGCAACTGGGCCATATTACCAACTAAAAGGTTCCAACCCACAATTTATTACCCACCCATAGCGTCTTATATTTCCACTTCAAGCTCTCTTATCCTATTAGTGTCTTTTGAGTTACGTAATCAATAATAAAAGACGTTCGATGTCGTAGAGAAAAATAAGTCACTTTATCTACGAGCAACATCGTATTGTTGTCCTATGCTCTTGTTATTGCTATTGTCTCAGTATTATTAATGGTCCCTATTTTTAGATAAATTATTTGTTCTGTAATAAAAACTTTGTGAAGGATATATTATATAGAATCAAATAGGAAAGGAAATAAAGAAGGAAGTGAATTTTCCACATCCTATTTTTAATAGGTTTTACAAATATTCCTTCACAAAGGGAGTTTTAAATTTGTATTGTGATTGCCGTGTTTGGTTAGCTTTAAATGCAAAATAGGATCAAACTCCGTACCATAATTTTCGACTTAAGACAACTGCAGGAAGCACGCTTGTGCTAATTTCCTCTTCAACTTGAACTAATGGAACAGCACTCAATTGGACTTCCATTATAGTTCTGAGACGTCATATTGACGCACTTTAATAGCAGCAAGGTCATGATAAATTACTCTCTGGCATATTAATGTTGCAGAAATCAATTCCTTCGTAGCAATGAATTATTGCCGCGTAAAATATTAGAAACAAACCTTGAAATAATATATAACGAACTTCAAATATAATAAAATATAATCAATGAATTGTTAATTACATTTGTAAATTCGAATGATTTGATTTTTTTTAAGTATTTTGTACATCGCATTTTGTATAATTTGTTTCCTTTAAAAAAAACCCTATTATCTTTTTATTATAGTTCATGTTAGTGCATTGTGTGCATATTGTGTAAACGAAATAAAAAGAAAAATATGAAAAGAATATTCTGTAAAAAATAATTTCTAGCTTGCTAACAATGGTTCTGAACGCGTTAAAGGAACTAATTCAATATAGGATGCACTCAGAGCTTTCTTCAATAGATATTTATTTTACAAGAATTCTACTATTCGGATTTCCGTTGCTATCAGAGATTTCTTTTTGCTATCGTGTAATGAGGTTAGAAAATACGTAGTAGCTAACGTAGGTAATTTGTAGCGACGAGCAAGCCCGGAAATATTATTTTAGAAATCCTTAGTCCGGAAAATGTGTTTTAAATTTTCCCAATATAATATATTTAATGAGCTTTTATGTATACTTAATGTAAATAATTTCTTAGAAATGCTTGTATGTTAAAACGAATTCACACTCTTTTTACGATATATTCGTAGGCTTATTATTATTATTGGGACCCAAAACAAAATCTCAGATTCACTAAATGGCTCAATGCCTCTTTCATTTTGATTATATAAACAAACGGCGGAGTATTATGGGGACAATAAATAAAACAATATATAAATTATTTACCCTCATCCGTAGTGGTTGATCTATTACGACTATTGTTTCATTTTTTTTAGGGATAGTTAATAATTTAGCGAAAATATTTTCTATTAAAAAAAAATTATAATTATAATAGCAGCTACTAGGCTTGTAGGTACGAAATCTATCACCCCACACAAAACCCAATGAACCGCCGCGATTATTGAGCCGTCGAGCTTCGGAAACTACACTTACCGTAACCTTTCATTAATTGATATTGTATTAATATATTCATAATGGACTGGTTTTTACCATCGAAACATATAAAAACTGTTGTTTTTAATGTTGACCTGATTCAGAGTAAGTTCTCTAAATGTTACAATGGCGTTCTTTCTATTGTTTCGATAGGAAAAAAAATGTTTATAAGAACATTTTTTTTTAATTTTCTAATTTTCAATTATCTTATTTCTCGCAATTAAAATGCTTTTCTAATTTTCAAAAATATTATTTCTCACTTAATGCGTAATAAAATGTTTTTCTTTGACCAAAGTCAAAGAAATATTTGAGGAAGTCAAACTTCATGTTGTGGTTATCTAGCAAGCCCCGCGGAGTTGTACATATTTAATGAGACGCGTACGTAATGCATGTTGTATAACTTTATGACACAAGTTTGAACTCGTAGAATATAATGAGAGCATTATTCATTCACGTGGAGGTATGGATGCCTTTTAATTTCAACGTAATTTGTTGTTTTATTTAATTTATAAGAATTACAAATTACAATAGTAGTTTCCTGGCACCTATTTATTTTGGCAGGCATTTCAAAGGCTCGGGCTTAGCAACGATGCGACAACGGCAATCTAATATGATATACCCTTTACATATTTCACAGTCGGTGACAGGATTAATATACAACTATGTCCGAAGTTTAAAATAGGCGGCCTATTTCTTCTCGCGTAAAAGGAGACTAAAGGATTTTACCACGTGACTGGGCACAGCGTTCACTGATAATGTCACAGCATAGAGAATTACTGAAAAATGGTGTTGTTGGGGTCAGTCACATCATAATGTGACTAGTATCTCATAAGGTAATAAAGGAAAATAAATGGAAGATAAGTTACTAACTCATTACATGCATTTTTAAGAAAGATTACAAAAATGCCAGTCAGAACTAGAGGTGATTTAATTATTGCAGTGGCATATCAAAGTTATTTAATTAAAAAAAGAGTACATTCTTAATCTGACAGGTTTTTATTTGTGTTAGTGATAGGTTTCTATTCTAGCTAGTTTACATGATAGAATTCGTTGTTGTAGTTTCGTTAAGACAAGTGGGAATACAAATTCTTTCCACCTCAAAGTAATTGCAGTACCTGTAGGCTTACCATTTCTTATATTTTTAAATTTGAAAATTAAGGTTTTTTTTTGTTATAAAAAAAAACTATTATTTCATGTGTTTTAATTTCTGTTTAGTCCGGATATATCAAAATGTGTGTGTATGTTGTAATAAAGAGGATAAATTATTTTTATTTAAGGTTTATCAAAAAGCAACTCAACTCAACTCAGTTCCTAATAGGTCGTAAATTCCTAATCTTTTTATTTTATTATCATTAGTAACCCTTGACTTACATGTGGTTTTATATGAGTGTTTGTTCCCGAGTGACATATACCTAGATACTATGTTTATATGTAGGTAAATATTAAAATTATTTTACTATATGGTGCTAGGTACGTACAAAACGTGGCAAGCAGTTTAAAAACAAAAGTAACCTTACTGCAATATTGATTGTGGTTCGTGTCGTTCTCGCAATAACCACAATTATGAAAAAAGCGTAATATAAATTATAAAAAAATAGAAAAGGACTGTCATTGAACAAGGTCGGACTAAAGTAACATTTAGCATAATTATTTTATCCAACTTAATTGAAGTGATGTAAGTTGTTATTCTAATTTGAACTCAAGCGTCTTTATATTATGTGCGAATTAAAATGTTAATTAACCTACCTATTTTCATTTTATAAGAACATAGTATAGGCATTTGTTTAAAAATATTTTTCAAATAAAGAACTGACACAATCAACCATCATACATGTCATTGTCATTTGATTCGTACTTGTTTCCTTAGGACAAATGAATAATAAATAAATTATTCGATGATAATGAGAATAGAAGTACCTACAAGCAGTTAAGCTTTTAATAATCGTAATGTGTGTAGGAACCTAAATGTATTAACTAATATCTTAATTCCTCTTCTTATTGTTGGATTGTAGTTGAATTAACATAGAAAAGCACGCTCTCTCTCACAGTTTTCTCAAATCCGTCTGACGGCTTCTGACGTGGAATTGTAATATCAACTGCTATTAAAGTAGCAGCCGGGGACGATGGCTTATCGTGACCTCCCAGGCTCAAAGGTAACCGCCAACGACCTAACTCCGAGTGTCTTCGTAATTTTTTTAAAGCGGAGAAGGTGTTTACTATCTCTAGACCAACGTGGTAGTAATAGCGTAATTAACTACCATAATATACCTACGTCATTGAATTGCAATGCTAAGATTTGTCAGCTTTAACTAATATCTACCACTTTTTTCTGCATCAATTTAGCACTTAGGTACTGTTATTTACGATTAATAAGTAGGTACTTATCTGTAGGAACTATGTACTTCCGTATATTCTTTTTTCTGTAATGATCTCACTCAAGTAGTGTTCACTGATGTTTTCTAGTCTTTTGTAGGTACTTAATTTTGTAATTTGATCTATTGATTGTTTTATTCCCACTTGACATAACAAACTTCCGATAATTTATATACGTTTAATGGTCAGTGGGCCTAGCACGAATCACTTTCGAAAAAGATAGAAGATTTTTGAATGGAATAAACTCGCTTCTTACAAACTATTTATTTAAATTTATGACTTTATTCATATCTTTGGATGCCGCAAATTGTTATTTACATATTTTTAATACAAATTTTGCGCTGGTATGGTTGTATTTATGATTCGAAAATCGCTTTCGATACGAATACTTTTTCGAAAGTGATTCGTGCTAGGCCCACTGACCTCTAAAAAGTTTGCATATTGGTCTGATTAATGAAAAGCTAGGACTTATAAATTCGTCATGTTTTTTTTGGTCGGAGAAGTTTTAGCGTCGCTTAAGCTTTTGAGTAGAAGTAACGAAAAGGTCATTAAAGTGCCACCTTTAGTGACATTTTCAATCTTTCTTTTCTTCTTTAAAAATAATTGACCAATACGGTTTTGTTTCCTTTAAAGTGATGATGTTAGGATTAAATATTTATTTAGGCTTAAAACAAATCTTAGAAATAAAAGTTTCAATACCTACTATACATAAATTGTCATATTTATGTAGCATACATAAAAAATATAGCAGTTTCATTACTTAGATTAAAAAAAAAAAATCTTCTTCTACTTATACATAAAATCATAATATCCACACATAACCTTATTGATTTTCTTACACCGGTATTCACAATGAATACGTAAGTAAGTGTGAAGCAACGCCATGCACCATTGTTTACGTGTTGTGTCAAATACTGTTACAAAGTATTAGGAATGTAACGCGAATTTTAATTAAACCATCATAACAAATGAACTCGATTAAGTGTCTGTCATAAATTAAAGCATAGTAAGCGCACAATTGCATGCCATCACCGTGATTAGTTTGCATTATAATCAACTTGATATAATGGACGCTTCACAAGTTGACAGCGGCGACATAATAATATAAAATTAATTACTAATAGTCAGTAGGTGACAAATTAATACAACGTATGTTATGCGGTATACCTATACCTACTTTCTGAGTGTATGTTGGACACCAGTGACTAACGGTGAAGGAAAACAATGTGAGGAAACCTGGACAAAATTAATCTATATTTTTTAATAAAAAGTCTGAAATCGCCAATAAATATGTCAATGAGGATGACGACGTTGTATAGCACTAATATTAATTATTAAATATTATTAAATAATAACATAATTTTCTTATTCAATGAGAAAAGAGAGAAAAGCGCGGTTGATGATGATGGACACTGGGAACATTTAGCCATTACCACAGAATACATAATAGTACAAGTACAGAAGAGCCACTTTGAAAAGTCATCTAAAGAAATATAGACTTTAGCGACGATACGATTAACCCTTAATTAGGCGCATCAGGAAAATCACACAATTAGTCGCATGGGGTCCCATCTGACCCCAAAGTTATGAATTAAAATGGAGTGGAAGGAGTTAATAAAATAAAATATGTAATATTTAAAATAATTAAATGGTTTATTGAAATCATAATAAAAAAATAAAAACATAACTTTCACTTAAAATAATTGAAAACATAAAACAACTTCTAATAGCTCTTAAAAATTGTATTTTTTGGCATAGCTGAGATAAAAAATAAAAAAAAAATAACATGATTCATCAGCAGAATCATCTACTTCGCATCCAATGCAGTAAGCCCTGAAGTGTTATTGGCAAATAAATTTACCACACTTATGGCATTTAGAAGTGTTACTTAGACCATTTCACTTTTGGCCCATTTCTTTGAGTTATATACATCTATCCTCCGATGGTTCAGTAAAATTTTCGCTATCTTCGGACTCTTCGATCTCGCTTTCCGACTTATGAGCACTATGTACAGAAATATTGTCTACAATTTCATCTCCCGAGGTAGAACCCGCGACATCTTGCTCATCATCCGACAAATCTCCCAGTGATTGCAGTATCTGTCTATCTTGATTCATAATGACAACTAAAAGAGAAAAAAAAGACAAAAATACATAAATTATATTATGCAAAACAATAATACATTATAATTAGTAAAAACAAATAAATGTAAATGTGTAAAAACATAAAAATAAAAACTTACTTTTTTCCAAAAATGTTACGTAATTGGTCGCATGGGGTCAGCACCCAAGAGAGCAGCGACGCCTGTGTATGCGTTGGTGGTCTGTTCACAGCTGAGTTGCGTACCCCGCGGGGAGTTAGGAAGCTAGAAAGAGCGCTGTCGTGTTCTAAACACTCTAACACATTTTTTTTTCGATTCGAAATTGTCTTGACCCCATGCGCCTAATTAAGGGTTAAGTTCAATTCAGATCGCGCAGCGCGTAATTACCTACGCTTATAGTTGCCTAGAAGTTGCGTCTCTTTCTAGCGCGTAACGCTTACCTTTTCTAACGAAAACAGGGTTGTCTCCTTTTAAAAAATAAATTAATCTAAATACTAAATTACCATTTTTGTAGTACTCTAGAAAACAAATGACTTTCAAAATAAAAACGTAAGGTAGGTGTTATCAGTAATTTTAGTTCTAATACATTTGTGCATACATACCTACTTACGTTTTCGATACCTTCACGAAAAGACACACAGGCCTTATATTACTCAAATAATGTTGAATTACGCCGCCTTACTATTAATACCTTTGTCAAAAAAAGACGTTTCAAATCGTATCACACGGTCACCGGAATGACTTACGATGCAAACAGATTAGTCCAGGAGCCCGTTCCTAAAAACTTACGAATAATTGAAACGAACAAATGAAGTAGATACGTCTATAATCAAAGGAACAAATCTTGCGCGTACGTCACTCACGGCTCGCGCGTGAGGCCCCAGTGACTAGCCGTCTCGGATAGGCCGCTGTGCGTAGGTACATTTTTGATACCTACACGGTGAGTGGGACAGGCCTGCCATTACGTTACTTTGTTTTGTTTAAATACTGACAAAAAACATGTCCCAGTAAAAAAAATAGAACCAGAAGATACGTTACCAACAATGCAGAGTTGACGAAAATGGATATTATGTTGTGATTAGCTTATTCAGCATAATTAGTATCTTATTAACGGTTATCGTAACAAGTAAAGGTAAAAAAAAATGTTTTAGCAAATATGCATTCGTCCCTTGTTATTTGTTGGATACCAAATCATCTTTATAAAGCAAAAAATCAACAGGAAAGTTTTTGAATAACCCATTATAGAGTTACCAAACATCACGCAGTGTTTATCGCGTCATAATCATCACTAAAAAAGTGTTTAAACTATCCGCAGTATCTGTAAGCTATTATACCGTTTTCCAAGAAAATCTGCCTTTTGCTGCGGATAAACCATTCTTACAGATTCACAAAACTGACGTATAAATTAAAAACATATAAAAACCAATATCTTTTGTTCCTCCGAATGCCCTCAAAAAGTCAATCTTACGTCGGGTGAAGTTTGGCCCGCCTACGCTCCAAAAAGTAGGTACCGGGACCGAACACGAGGCTCGAAATTCAAGATTACGTAAAATGGTGATAGATTCCGTGCGATTCCCCGAGGGCTGCTCGGTTCTTATGAAGAAGTATTAACTCGCCGAGGAACTCTGTTTAAGTGGCTCATTTAGAAAAAAAGGTTTGTAGTATTAGGGTAATAAAAACAACACATGTTTAAGAGATATACGATTCCGAACTTAGTTCCGAATAAAAATGTAGCAGGATGTTTGCATTTTATTTTAATGATATTTAGGTCGGTTATAAAAAATCTCACTGAAGATTCGTATAGAATTAGATTCACTTAATCAAATGGCACCAAATCTATGCAAAAGTTTGAGTATCTTAAGTTCTGGAATATGAGCCCTAGAGCCAATGCCAACTTAAGTTATAACTTATATGGCTATAATGATTAGATGTAACTGCACAAAAGAAAACTTCCTAATATTTACTTCTTGATAGACTATTTGAACAATGCTCATGCTCTTTGTAATTGTAGGCGTGTGTCATGAGAATGAGACTGTCTTAGATCTAAGGAAATGTACATAGGAGAAAAGATGTCTTTCACATAAAAGTAACTCAATAAGCATTCCGTCCACGAATGAGGGGTTGGGACGAGTGGGTCTCGGAGTCAGAATTAAGTGTGATTTATTACTTTTATGAGCCACTGTAGCCTCGAACCGCCTTATTTGCGTGAGTGAGTGATCTACTTTTACGATGGCTAGTTTTGACTGATGTTTACTTCACTGTCATTCGTTCAATCATATAATGAGCTAAAGAGCTTCGTTGATAAAGATCGTTACAAAGAAATTGAATGGATATAATAAACAGTTTATAATGGCAATGAAAATTCGAAGTCGAAAATATCAATGCCTAATTAAAATCTCTTCAAATTTTATTAGAAATACGTTTTGCTTTATTTGCGAAGAAGACTAAATGATATGTCATTTGTATTAAAACCGAGTCGTAATTTGTAGGTATAAAAGCGAAATTGTATTCCATTATTGAAAATGTTTTGTTATCATGGATCTCGAGCCATCGAGCCCTCCTCAAGTATAATAATAATGGGCACGCAACCTCGGCTCAGTTTTCACTTATTTACTTATCTACAACCTTTTGCAGACCGAATAGAATTATGGGTATAAACATTAAAAAGATTTGAGGCTCTGAAAGAAAATGCTGGAAAAACTATTCAATTTATACTAAAGGAAGAAACACTCTTGACCTATTGTATTTACCGTAAGGTAAATGAAAATGCTGTATACATTTGGGGAAAAAAAAATTAAAAAAAAAGTAATTGGCAAAAAACGTGACCGTGTACCGTAGGAGTATCAATCAGAATTTCGAAATTCTATTTAAAAAGAAAATATATACAAATATTTTTTTTCCTTGCCGCCCAAGATACCGTAACACCAATTTTCAATATTGATTTTTCCAGTAAATAGAAAATTCATCAATTACCTTTTTTTTTGGTAATAGGTTCACCTGTGGCGTAGGTGTACAAATTTGATTGAATAAATATCAGTTCATTTGTAGGTGTTTCTATTTATTCGGTCTCGTACTATAAGGTGATGTTATTTGATAGTTATCAAAAGCACCTGTCTACGAAGTTTGTACGTAGGCACAAAGATCTCTGTATAATGCCTGTAAAAGTTTTAGAGGTCAGATTTAAGAATTTTAATGAGATATCACGATGGATTTTCTAGGTATAATATAGTACGAATACTATCTAACGTGTTTGATTCTAGCAAGGGACAAATGTTTAGCCATTGGGCATTTTTTTTAATTTTTCCTCGTTTTAATCGATTAATAATACGATTATCTTGCTTGATTTTGCATTAAAAAACATCAACATTATTTATTTAACAGTATAATACAAATATTCAGGTTTCTTTGTTCTTATCAATATATTTCACACAATATGTAGGTATGCCAATGTCCATTGATTTAATTTAAAAAGACCGACGGTTCCAAATTAATTCAACGAATATTTTTGAATGGTTAACGGAGCGTATGGCGGTAAATACTTTTCGTGTGTAATCGTTTATATTTTACAAACTTCATTTGTTACGTCGGTATACATGAATTTAATTTTCCCCAAGGGAAAAGCGAACATGTGCCTCGTTCAGTGCTTTGTTGTTGAGTAACTAAGTTATAAGTTCGGTAGCTATGTTTACTTATAAACGTTTACTTCAAATATTATCGTATTTAAAAAAGTAAATGAGTTACTTGTTCATCATCCTTCCTTTATCTCAATTTATTTAATAAAACACGCTGCACAAAGTGTTTTATTTATCCATATATCTCTGTCAGGTGCATTACAGTTCATATTTATTAGCGCTGTATGCGAAATCATTTTTGGAATTAATTTAAAATAGGTAAGTAGTTCTAATTCAATGACGAATCTAGAACAGTCACAAACTAGGCTGAAATATGCTTAACACGGGCACCTATTCATAGTTGTTGAGGTTTTCGGTTTTCTGAAACCAGAGCGAATATAGACAATTTATATTGTGTTGTTGACGGGGAGAGGCTACGAGTAGGTACGTAATGTTCACCCATCCTTGGATAGACTGCGACAACCACAACTTACTGTCAGAAATCGTCGGTGATCACTGTGATCAGTGTTACTTTTATTATACTAAGACTTTTTTTTCGGATGGGAATCATCAAATGACGGAAGGGAGTTTCAGACTCTTACTGACTAATCGAACACCCACAGATTATACCAGGACCTACACACTGCATTATCACTATGAATTATCCACTAAATAAAAACCATTAGTCTGTCAACAATCTCTCTGTGTGTTAGGTACCCTATTTTTTACCCTAATAAATACTCAATTCATTCTAACAAAGACCTTTTTACATAGGTACAACAACGTACAATTATAAAACGTTTACGCAAACCAGATGCGGTATTATTTAAATCATGTTATAGAAATACTTATATAAATACCTACGTAGGTATATCGTTTAGTCTTTCAATGTAGAGCTATTGTTCTTCCCCACTTTTGTGTGAGGGTTAGTCATCGGTATTCTTTTTGTTTGAGAATTAGGGCATGTTATAATTGGCTGTTGCTATCCAATAGTGTAGGTATGTGTGTGTGCCTAAGCAGTAAGTGGAAGGGTGAAATTATATTCAGATCTAATTTGTTTAGAATAAATAGTAGGTATAGTATAATGTGAAATTAGGTCGATCTAGATGTTTATTGCTATTTCTTTCTCTTCTTTATTGAAACGGGTTTTTATATTTATGTACATTTAGTTATCCTAAAATCACAGGCAATTGGTGCGTGAAAACTGATTTATAAAAAAAGACGCATCAAAAATATTTTTAAATTACATTCTTGGCTTCATTAAGCCCTTGTATTCGGCTTAGGTTGGAATCCAGTTACGGGTGTAATGAGCCGATAATATCGTCACTTAAACAAAACTTAAATGTAGTCGGTTATAAGTTAAAGGCATAAAAATGTTTCCATTTGAGAACTTAGCTCATAGGCGACTAGAACATCTTGGATGCAAAATGCAATAATTAGCATTAATTTGGATACCCATAACAAATGTAAGGGGTAGGTACCCAAAAAAAATAATTGAGCCTAACACTACACACATGCACTCAAAACATTCTCCCTCCATGTTATAGGTACTTAAACCTCTATTCACATGTATTTAAATTACCATAATACCTCATAAACTAATAAAGCAGTAACTTATAACATATTTAGCAAGTTCCCTTGTCGTGACTGTGCGACACAAGTCACGGCGCCACGCTGTAACTCCACAACTCAAAACCGAACAACCCTATTAATGTCAAGGGAAACATTTATCAAGGTCGACTTTATAACCGTATCGTTCGTTAATTTTATCGCAGTTTATTTGCTTCTGTATTATTTACAGTTTTTCGGTTTCGGTAGTAAAATGTACGGTAACGTTTTAAGTTTTAAATGTAAAGCTAATTACTGTGTCAAAGTTTTGGTTTTACACTGTTAATCGACTTTGATAATACACTTATTTTAAATGTCTTATTTTATTTATATTTTTTGTATTGTTGAAGTAGTAGTCATTTTTAGGTTGGTCTAAATTTTTACTAAAAATCTAAGTACAATAACAAAAAGACGAGGGATTTTGAAAGACGCAATATAATAAATAATAAGAATTAAACGGACAGAGATAAAAAATGATTTGGTGAAAAATAATAGTGTTAACTTTGAAACGATAAAAGATCAAGATAAAATAAAAAGAACTAACCAATGTATTATTAAAGGTATTATTTCACCATCTTTTAATCACACAATATACATACTACTAATAAAACCATAAATTACCGTATTCACATCAACTTTAATTCATGGGGGGTTAGAAAAATTGTATCGTATAAACGGTAATGAAACAGTAGTAACCTACCATATCATTACTTAGCCATTTTCTGAGGTTTTGATACTTACCTATGTGAAAACGATTATATTAGCATTAAAATGTGTTCAGTCTTGCTCCGTTGCTGTACAAAATAATAGGCAACTTAATTTGAACCAGCAAATAGTAAATAGATAAGTGTCTATCATTACTTAAAAACGAAAAAGGAAAGTATAATTTTATGATTTTTTTTAAGTACTCAACTTAAAAATACCACGGTAAGACATACATATTTTTGAAGTAATCTTATAGTTAAAAAAAACTCTTGTGCCTATTCACAAGTTCTTTCCAATTCGATATAAATTTTGTTTCGATCAGCAAGGGATCCTGAAAAACCGTGCTTCCTTTTACACCTTTGTAGCCAACGTCGTATGCATACAACGTTTAAATTCAGAACCGCGTATCACAAACGATAAAAGTTCATAGTTAACGTACGGAAACGTGTTCAAGCTGCAAAAATTTCGCGTTATAGTTTGGCTGGCAAAAGGAGCGAACGAAAAAAAAATAGATTAATTATTTGAGTGACTGCACGCACTAGACGACCACGGTTACGGCCAGACGCGGGCGTCTACTGTTGTACCAGTTGGCCGTTGTGGACAAGTGAGCGGTGTTTATAGTTTCTTCAGTTCGTCTGCTCGTGCCCTCTCTGTATGAGAAGAGAACTTTGTAGTAGTGGTGAAAGCAATAAGACTTTACTTGTAATGCTATTAAGAATAGAATTACGGTGTAATTTTAAATTGGACCTTGTCTGAAGATTGATAGTTTTCTTTTAATATTTAATAAATCGAATTAAACATCGCTGCAATCTTAAGATTTAATGCTTTCAGTCAAAATTAATTATATCAGAGCCGACGGCTCATTGGGGAATACTATAGTCTACTGTAGTTATATAATCAAAGGTATCTATTATTCTGAAAAAAAAAACACATTTGTATAGTCTATTTAATAAATCGGTACTTACTTTAATTTATGTTTATGTAAAAAAAAAAATCGTTGTGCTTAGGTAGGTACCTTTTTGTGTCAATGAGAAGTTCCTGAACTGTACTGCAAAACTAATTACAGAACGCACTCTGCACTCACTTTGGCATCGACATTATCACCGTCAAACTCTATTGCTCTAGTTTTCACACACTGGCATACACAGAATAGGTAGCGAATTAAGTTGGATTCTGAGATTTTATAGAATACCACCGCTTTCGTAGATCAGATTTATTATTGTAAAAATATTCTCACAGATATTGTATTTGCGATGCTGTCTCCATCTGTCATCATCGACCTAGAAAAGCATAATTTACTTTTACGTATTCAGTAAACATTTTCTTTAAGAGACTGTTATAGTATTAAGATAAGCAGTGAGTAGGACCCTTCAAAGATCGTGATACGAATTTTATATTCTCCTACAACGGGACGAAAATACTAAACAGTGTACCTACCACGAAGGAGCCGGTACGTGATGTAACCGTTTACATATAAGGGAGGTTTGCCTATTAATTAAAGGTATTGTTGAAGTATTCATCAATCCCCACAAGGTAACTGAGATGTATTATTAACTAAAACATAGGTAATGTATATGACGTCGCGGCCTCGTCGCCCCGGCCTTGCTGCTATTTCTAACCGAGTCAGGCTTTGAAGGACTTTTCCAGCTCAAAATATCTGATCTAAATGCAAATATGGTTATTTTCACAATGTGCATATATTGCTTTTGTTTATGCCCGAGGCTAAACGTGTGCGCATCAATATTGTTGGAAACATTCACTGAACTTTGGTGACATTTGTATTAAAATGATAGTTTAGAATTGTCAGAACAAATGGTTCAGTATAAAATTTATGACATGAAAATTTTCGTGTCGTCTGGATTGTTTTCGACTATTATAATACAAAACACGGCGAGCATGCCAGTTTGTCAGTTGTTAAAACAGTTTTCACTAAAAATAAAATAGATAATACTTAATTATTAGAATTTTGTGCTCCCAGGTGATTTTATTTTAATTTAATATTTTAAGGCAATATGTTGAGATCATACAATTAATTTTATTTGTTGAAGCGAGTCTCATATTTCTAAGATATCATTTCAAGCAGACATTTATATCATAAGGCACCATATATGTGATATAAATATGTAGAGCATACATTTTACTTCAGCAAAAATGTTTTAAGTACCGAAGAGAAAGTACCTAATCCCTATTATTTAGTCATGAGTTTAAGGCATAATTTACTATGTACCACCGTAACGGTCGCCCTGCATTTACGCTTCTTTAAATATTACTGCAAAGAGATTTATTTATTATCAGAGGCTTTTCATGGAGGGTTTATAAAGTAGAAACTTTATACCTAAGAACACGATGTCGTAAATGGAATGGCTAGACTTCTATCGGATTCTAAATGAATAATACATGAGACAGATGCATCAGTGTATATTGATTTACTAAACATAATCAGACATACTTAATGTAGAATAAAGGACGTATCTTTTAAGCCGCTTTTCAAAAGATATGGTCCGTTTTACTTACGGGAAGAGCTTGCGATGTGACTTTTTCTCTCCGAAAGCTCCCATCTTGAGCTTTTAGCTTACGTATGTTTTGGTGTCTTTGTGTATTTTTTTTTCATATTCATAACCTAGAATTACACAGGTACAGCTTTTATGGCTTTAATAATTCCGTTTTTAAGGTCACATAGTTAAATATGTTGCCAGCTTTATAAAGAGATTTTACAATAAATTGCTACCTGATAAGTAATAGCTTAATAACTATAGTTATACTACCTATAATATATGAAATGAGGACCAAAAAAAAAATAAGTACTAATTTGGTAATTTGAAAAAGCAAATGTGTGTAATTTTCGATGGATAAAAAAGTTTTTCATATCAATTACTTGTAATAGTTGTATACCCGAAATATTGAAAGATATACACGTGGTAAAGAAGCCAAAGATTTTTTTAACTAAACCTTTTTTTGTAAGAAATTATAATAAAATTTTAATAATGCTTGAGACGACCGAAATCTTATTTCTATATCTAACCCGAATTTATTTCACATGAGTGTAGGTACCTATATACCGTATAGCTTCTACCATAGCGTGGCCCGTATTATAATGCACGTAAAACATAACATTAGAAGATAATAGATATACCTAGAAAATATTATTAATTAAAACAATAAAATAATGTATTTTAAAAAGAATTTATATCAGAAAAATATACTGAAGTGGATTTTTTTATAAATCGCTTTTCCTTTTTTATAAAGTCCATCTTATCAATTATATTAAACTTTGTATCTCAAAATGAATACACATTACTTACATTTTCCTTTGTAATTTGATATTATAGTGGCATCAACGAATATAAAACGAAATAAATATTATAAGTATTTATGTAATTTATTACGCAAATTGGTAAAGTGTCTACCTAGTGGTAAAATTGTCCTATTGTCATACCTAGCCCATCCTACTCGTATCTTGACCCTTTTACCATCTAGGAATATGTAATGTGTGATAGTTTTATTCTGTCAATGTGACTCATTATGACCGACGATGCAGCATTAAAGGAAAACAGCGTAAGTAAATCGCGCCTGATTTGATTTTACAAGTACCTAGCTCAAAAAGACTTCACTACATAGTATAAAACAAAGTCGCTTTCTCTGTCCCTATATCCCTATGTATGTTTAAATCTTTAAAACTACGGAACGGATTTTAATGCGAGTTTTTTTAATAGATAAAGTGATTAATGAGGTTTTAGTATATAATTTGTCAAGTTTTTGTATCGATTAGCTAAAATATCGCGGGCGAAGTCGCTGGCGGGAAGCTAGTTTGTATTAAAAAGAATATAATATTCTTTATTGTACACCAAAAGGATAAACACAATAAGAAGATACAGACAAATATGCAACAGTACAATAGGTCCTGTGGTCTTATCACTAAAAGCAATTTCTTACAGACAACCTTAGGATAGCGTCAAAATGTAAATGAATAGATCACGGGAAGGCATGTCCGTTTTCTCATCTCATCGCCATGTTCTCTGCTGGAGATAAAACCATAAATGGATTTTGAAAATCGAATCATTACATATCAATCAATTCATTGAACGACTGACAGTGGCGATGTGGTTTTAAAATAACTTTCGCAGCTTTTGTATTACGTAACTAGTAAAAATTAATTATTTTTTAGATACCAAGATGAAAATTATTGGCTATAGTTAATCCAGTATGTTCATGTTGTGTATTTGTATGTTCAGAAGCTTTTGCATGAAAGACTTACAAATATCCTTGACATTTCTTGAAGATTTATCATAAACAAACATACATTTTAAACAAACTTAATACATTAAATGCTTTTAGCATTTATCGTTATTGTTTAGTGCTTCACAAAGTATCAAAATTCTTACACTCCATAAGAAAATCGCATCATTCGCTGTAACAAAAAAATGACTCTGTAATTTTATACATAATTCAACGTAAAAAAGTTAAAAGTTCCATAATGAGAAAGTTGATAACTTGTTTAGAAGCCTCCATGGTGTTGTGTTTAGTAAAAAAAAAGTATCTTGTGAAACAGAATTATTATTACAGCAATGAGATATGATTGAGACTAGGGTTGAAACTTTTACACCATGTTGTATTTACGCTTTGAAAAGTATATAAAACTAATCTGTAAAACTCCGTGACTTGCTGAAGTGACTTTCTGCTTTTTTAATGAGGATCTGTCGGCATCGATAGTATTAAATTATATCGATATACAAATTATGTAAGTCGGTAGTAACCAGCAGATTTTTATATGAGCATGTTACTCTAGATTAAAGTAGATGTTTTAGAAGAAAATTGCAAGAAAAATGAAAATTTGTTTGCCGTTTAAGTTTGCGTCTGACCTGCGACGACTACCTACTTACTATCAAAAACATAACATGCTCATTTGTAAGTATGCAAATGAGCAGGCCAGTCCCACCACATCTAACAACCTTTCCGTTAAACCTATCAACCGGATAATTTCATACAAATGATATTTCATGTAAGAATTAATCAGGTAGACAATTGCTGTCTATGAGATGTGAAACATTGACCCTTTTCATCTATCTTTTCTACCCAACTGCTGTAGAACCCGAAAGGAGGGTATGATTTTTTTTCTACGTGTTAGTATGTTGGGCAGTTGGGCACTACGACTTCGTCGAGAGGCAGGGCTTCGGATAGCGAGCGCGTGTCGTGCATAAATCAAAATTGTTTAATTAATTTATTTGCTCTCTCGTACACCAGTTATTTTTTATTTACTTTTCTCCACTCCGGTAAACGCTGGAACAAAGGTTCGTTTCAAGCTTTTCATTTTGTGTCTGAAATATGGAATTGTTTCTTGACGTTTGTTTATTTCAATTTAGTTTGCTTAAGATTTATTTTTTTATGATATAGTAAGTTTTTCTTACAAATTGTATTTTTATGAAAATATGATTGGTAGTTTACACTTTCATAATTTTTGACCCAGTAGGCAACTTCTTTAAAATTTTGTAGATAATTTACTTTTTGAAGAAAAGCGTTAACGATGATACAATTAACCAATATTTATGATAGAATACATGCCAAGACCGAAATCTTTTCCCATAATAAAATGCAACTTCTAACGTTCGTCGAAGACAGTAATTTCTTGTAGGAGAAACCTCATAATTTACAAAAAGATTATTAACTCTTAACGTGATCCTGATCTAAATATGAAATTAAGAACGAACTAAAATTAAACTAGTTAAAAAATACTTTTATGGCAAACGTGAGAAAAGTGGGGATTTAAAACTTGTGTCTTGTCTGTTACTAAGTCATTTCAAAAGCTTGACCAATAACCAATACATTTAAGTGCACAAAAAAGATAAACAAAAAACATGTCATGCTTTCGTGGAATGGAATCAATCTCGCAAATAGTATGACAGAAGTTGATTGTGCCAAAGTGGTTAGTACGCAAAAAAGACCGAACGAATTTGGATAAAAGGCACACAGTTTTTAACCTAGATTGACGGATAGGTAATTTTTTGTTTCGGTTACTATAACCAGTTCTGAAACTCGCTCTAAGTCGCCGCAAAAGCTAACGTGACGATATATGTTACATTACTCGTGTTGACAGTAAAAAACGAAGTGGGTATGTACCGCTACAATAATTATTTAAATGACTAAACAGAAGGATACTTGTCTCCCTCTTGACATAATCCTTTAGTCGCTACTCACGACATCGCCAGCAAGACAAGGGTTGACCTTTTCTCTGCAAAACGCGACAATTTTACGTAATACCTATTAGGTAACTGCTGTTTATTTCTTACAATAAAATCAGACGGAAGAGAGGTCTGCACCTGACATATTTTATTGGGTTATAATCCCCAAGGAATTCGGATTATCTACATAAATTATTATTTTGGTTAGATTTTCGCTCCCGAAATGATTAATAAATTATTAAACATATGATGAATAAATTTTTCAACATTTTTTTATATTACAATTTCAAAAAAAATATATATTTCAATTTCAAAAAAATGTTATATTACTATTTTTATTACATAGTAGGTTTTTTTATGACTGACTTTAAATTAAAAGATTTAAAAACCTATTTATGATATTTTAATGATATACTAACTGGTTCCCGTGGTTTCATTTGCGTCCTTAGAAAAGTCCGTAAAAATCTCCATACGTCCACCCATTTGCCTGTCCATGGTAGCTCAGAGACTCTTACGCTGACTCTTGCGCTGAAAAATCGTACAGTATAAATTTCCCATGTTCTAAGGAATTCTACAATTTATTGAGTGTCACCCCAACTATAGACATTTACAAATGACAGTTCACTTGTTAACGTTTGCTCATTTTAAAAGAAACCAGTGAACACTTTATTTTCTTCTATTATTTCAAGCAGAGTTAAGAGTTGAATAAATACTGTTGTATATTTTTAACATTTGTATAACAAAGGTCTTTATTATTTTAATTTACATAAGGTGCATGCAACACTCGATGTAGACAAAGTTTAGTAAAGTCTTTAACTTTCAACATTCCAACTTTGATGGAATGTAAATAAACTGTTGGAACAAATAGTAGCGGGTGACCGTCGATGGATTTTAAAAGATATGTCACGCAGTCAACCCATCAACTCAGGCGCCGAACGCGTGGGAGCTCTCTATCCAATCACTAGCCGTAACACGAGCAGTAATCATGCGTCAGTGAGTAATTAGGTCAGATTATATTCGTTCGTTACGGAGTGAAGACGTCTCGTTGGTAATGAACTTGAAAGTAGAGCGGGGGTGTGTCTTGCAGGCTGCAAGCTCCCAAGGCCGTCCCACCGCATAGCATTGTATTACCCACATCGATTTATCGAGCGGCGCGCGCCGGCCTCTTCGTCGCCTCCCGCTCCCCGGCCACCTCTTTTCCCCACTATAAGGTAGCAGATACACAGCTGACGCGATCGCGGTAAGCGAGAATATTTATCTGTTTGATATAAGACGTTTTGGTTGTAGTCGGCTGTTACCATGTTACACTGTTTTTTATGTTGATGTTCTTATTAATTCATGTTTTACGTAATACAGCTTTACTTTTAATTAAGAAAACAGCTGTGCACGCAAAACACAATTAGTATTTTCTAACCTAAATGTCCTTTTGTTTTTACATCGTATTTCTAGTGCCGAAATTAAAAAAAAAAATGGTTGATAGAAAAAAGTGCAACTAAATAAATTATTAAAAAAAAAAAATTAAGGAAAGTTAAGTATTTTAGAACTATAATCACGAATTCTTCAAAGGGTTTAGTTATACGGTTATAATATTTTTTCTGTCATTTTACAAGAAAAGCTATAATTTCAGGTATGTCATTTATGTCTGCCAATGTTACTTACAGTAAAAAGAAATAAAGTAAAAAAAAATAAGACTTAATAAAAAGTAAGGCAAGAGATATTTTCAAAACGGATTACGTGAACTTTTAGGAAAAAGAGAAGCATCAAACTGAAAGTCAACACTGAATAATGAGCTCGTTCATTTCGCGACGTTGAAAAAATATTTGGGAGGCACTGCTTGTTTCACAGACTTCGTGACGACTAACTTTAAATGGAATTATTATACTTGCTTCATAAAATCCCCTGAATAATAAAATGTACAGTAAATCAATTTTGAACAAACATAATAAGTGTTCTTGTTTGTTCAGATTTAAGACTTAATTATCGTACTTAACTTGTTGAATAATTTGACTTAATTAAGTTTTTGGGTTGTATCTTTATCTAGGTTATAACTTTAAATCGATTCCAGCAGAATACTATTCTTCTATGAAAAGCTAAGAGACTAAATAATATATAGTTCGCTTAAAGTTTGATGATGGTAATAATGCCAGGCGCTTATTCACAAGAGGTTTCATCTCGCCCCTTTAGGAGCCGAAAATTTAACAGGCATGTACGCTATATAAGTTAGAGTCACATTGTCGTTTCGTAAACTTGTACAGCCGGGCGTCTCGGACCTCGTTAGATGGCTCGGCAGTCTGCATACATAGTGAGTGTAAGTTAATTTAGAGCGTGGACTAGTCCCACGGGAAGCCGCTACTGATCTCGACAAACGTACTTTGATATGCGCTACCGTCATACATGAAAGGAATTTATTCACAACCTTTAATGCTCAAGTTTAAAGTGGTTTTCGTTTTGCATGAAGATCTTTGCTTCTTAATGTAGGGCTTATTTATTTGGTAGATTATGTCTTGAGTAGTTGTGATTTCAAAACTACTCTCCAATCTATTTTGTCTGTAAGGTTCCGTATAGCATTACGTGCTTACTATTTTTTGCCACCCCCGAATAAAACGATTTCTTACTCCTTTTCTTCTTTTTCAGAACAACACTTTTTGTTATAGTAATGACAACATTCCTATCAATATTATCATTCATGTTTTGCATTTTATATTCACCAATGTTGATTCGCACAGCGTCATAGGTCTAACGTGCAACGAGGTCGCACCTATCAGCTGATCCGGGATCCGTGCCGATCGCGTCATCAGTAATTCATTGGCCGCTACCGACCCTATCATTTCTACAAGCATTCATGATGGACCTCAAATATTTGAACAATATACTATTATAACGATATGCCTAAATTGAGTAAAGTCATTTGCAGAGACATAGCCTGTTCTTTAGATATAGGTAATAAACAAATATGTGTCGCTGGGGAGTTGTTGCGCTGCAAAATAGAGCTTTGTGAAATTTACTAATAGACTTGTTTTTAAAAAATCTAGATAATTTTACATCTTCTAGTGCTCAGTTCATGTCTTTTTTAAATCAATGTTATGCGTATCAAAGGAGATTTGTAAACCAATTAGGGCTCTTGATGTGTTTTTTTTTTGCAATTTTTTAGTTTTTTTTTCTCTTTATTAGCTAATAAAATAAGATTGTTTTTGTACTGGTTTTCCTTGTTTTACTAGTTTATAAAAGAAGTACCTATATTATTCTTTTCCCCGTGATTTTACCCTTATCCCCAAGGATAGTGAGAACCGAGATCCCCAAGGACTTACCTACATCTTGTTCTTACCCGGAAAGAAATTAGGATAGATAGACATGTAACGTACAAAAAGAAATGATAGTGATAGTTATTATACCCGTAAGGCAAAAGTACCTTAAACTTTACCCCACATACGGATTTTCCCTTATACTTATTGTTTTATATTTTTACGGAAATCAAAATTACACAGCGCCACTAATTAGGTACTCGGCTACTACGCCCATTGTCTCATGAGTATGATTTTTGAAACATACACAACACAACAAACGCCAAATGAACGAGTAATTAATATAATCATTTTCACATAAGTAAGAATATTAAAAAAAAAATAATTGTTCGACACATTAGAAAAGAGACGATGCTTTTAATCCTGTATAGAGTTAGATAACTAGTTACCCATAATAATAAAACAGAGTCCCAAACACGCAAACTGACAAGATTCTTCAAAGAAACACAACGGCGACATTATCGATTCTGTTCAGGTTCACTTATAAGTTATAGGAAAAGTTTTTTATGAAGGTAATTTTTGTATAAAAATCCTATAATATAGTTTTATTATATGCCAAAGCCCACATGTTATCGTTTGTAAATTGCCTCACAAGTTTACGTTGTGTGTTTTGTATTCGAATCACTTGCTGTAAATAAATAGCAATAGGATTTCGTTCAAATTGAAAACTCGTGTTATTGAAGCCGGCCCGGTAAAATGTTCGACCTAAAAGGAACATTTTTAGTTGTTATACCAAATTGTATAACTACGTTTATGGGATGTTTGAGATTCGACATTATTTTTGAAGGAATTCGTGAAAAGGTGACCATCATTTGATAATATAGCAGTACAAAAGACAGTTTCAAGAAAAAGCATAGTTTACAGTAAAGTTTAAAAATGTTGCAAACGTTTTTTTAAAAAAAAATGTTTTTAACTACCAACTAGCAGTACAGGCATACCTATGCTGTAAATCCGCGACAATTATCACAAGTTGTATCTAAATTTGATTCAACAAACTAACCATATCTACAATGTGTAAAAAAAATAAGCAATAATATTTAAGGGTATGTACATATATCAAGTATAGATGCTACTGACAAAATCTTATTATTAAATCTGTTAACTTTTTTTTTTCATAATTTTTTTTCACTAAATTTTATTAGGCTAGTTGACGAATAGGTAGTAAATAAGGGGTAACTTATTTGCGAACTCGGCATTATTGATCTTCAAATTTGAGTTTATTAACCCATTTTTAGGGCTGTAACCTATTTTTTTTTAACAAAAACTGTTACTTCTTTTTGTTCTAAAACAATAAGATCCCATAAGATTTCCAGTTCCTAATACGGCGTAAAAGATTTGTTATCACCGAATGTGTAACCCGCTTAAATTTTATTGCTTATTTTTTTTACACTTTGTATACTTACATTGTTTTATAAAATAATAAATTAACAAAAAACACGAAAGAAGCTCACAAGTTCATTATTAAAAAGCACTTTTTACTACGAATTCTTAGAAAATTAGAAATCATTAACACTAATTCGTACACTCGTAGCAGACTCACTCTACGGAACGTATATGTATATCTACACAAGGTATTATCCGTCTATTAATCATTACGGAATACCATACGGAAATCCCTCCTCATCTTCACCACAAACGTGTGAGTTCTTATACATATGGATTTGCTCAACACATTCACTTCCCTCCTAAAAGCCGACTAAGAGATTACACCACTAGAATGGGGGGACAATCAGGAAATCTGGTTGAGTATTAACAACGGCCTACAATTAGTAATCTGCCACACGTGTTGATTGTACTGTTTCAAACTATACGTAGAAAGTGAAGATATAAATATTCCTGCTTTATTTTTTATATATATTATAGAGAATTTCACAGAACAATATGTATTGTTTCCCTAAAAATTCAGAGATCGTCTTTCATAAATATGATCATGGAAAGTTATGTAGATTCATTTCCTTTTTCTTATTAAAATCATATCAGTATTTATACTAACAAACGTTAAAACATATTGTCAGTATAGTTTAACTAAATAGAGGCCAAATAACCTGATATTTTTTTTCATTCCAAGTCCTTCTAGTAATTGCTAGGCATTTGTTTACAAATTACAAAAGCTTCGACAAATAGCTCTTTCGTCCTTTTTCTGCTTCGTAGAACAAGGTTTGCGATGGCGGCCTTCAAAATGATACCCTTCTGTTAATCACCCTTTGTTTTGTGCCTCTGATTTGTTGTTGTTACGTTAATTTCTAAAGCATCTATTTACCTTACAAAAGAAAAAAATATATATACCTACCTACAATCGTAATCGTTACATTGGTTTTGTAAACACTATAAATTAGGTCAGACAAACACGTAACAATACATCAGCATGTTAATACATTGTTATGTTGAACAAAACCGTAATCCATTCAAAACCTCATTACACGGGTTGACAATAAAAATCACCATGAAACAAATATTATTACGGCCCGTTATATTCACTCGGCGCGGTCGGTTCGAGCCAACGGTTATGTGTCCCCTGCGGCCGATCCAAGCGGCCGATGAAATAATGATCACCCGATCGGCACCGAGATCGGCGGATAAGCGCGACCTCATAGCCAAGCGAATAGAAAATAACCCTCGATTGACTATCTGTTGAATGTTGTAACTATGTGTTAGTTGAACGGCATCGCGCTTAATATTACAGTTTATGCTCTTCGTGTGGAATCTCGGTTATGGAAGCTATAGAAAATTGTTGGCTTTTTACGACACAAAAATGTTTGCTTTTATTTTTCAACTTTTTTCGTAGTGTAAAATGTTTTTCGTAAGCTAACAATAACTAGGTTACTGAAAGTAAGATAAGAAACTTTTGAATTTGCATAATAAAAAAAAAAACAAAATTAAAATATTTGTTAAAAAAAATATTGACCAATATTTTTGACGAACTTTTTTTGACAAATTTTTTTTTTGACTATAAAATTGCATTAGGGTTCAGGTTCAAAGAGTCCAGTTATGCCAATTAATTTAAATGAAGCCGGTACAACGCAGTTACCGAACTTCAAACATTATTACCTACAATAGTTTATGAATAAAAGGTTGCTTATTATTTGGTCGATACAAATTCCGAAAACTCCTGCTTAACATACATATAATGCAGTTTGCATAATAATATTTAATTGATATAAATATTTTTAAGTAGGTATTATATTTTTCATACCATTCTATGTCATTTATAATTCATTTACCGTATTTGTAACTTCGTACAAAGATCATTTACTTTTCATGCTGTCTGATCTGTACATTTCAAAGTTCAAACGGGGGCAAACTCCTTCAAACGTTCACGTTATCTTTTATGGTGAACATATCTGAAGGTGCGCGGTTCGTAGTTTTCTAGCCAATCACCATTGCATTACAGTAAGGGGCTCTTTCTAATAAGTTTTTCTAGCGTCTTTCTTCTATTTTGTTGAAAGCTATGGGCTCTGTGAAAAAATTATCAAAATATTTTCTCTTATTATCTTTTTAATTCATTGGATTATAAGTAATGTTATAAAACTTTTTTGTTTTGTCACTGAATAGTTAAAAAAATAATTTCTGAAAGTTAGCAATTTACAAAATACGAGAGTATTCCGTTCTTAACCATCTTAATTGCAACCATATTGTACAACCACACACACAAATATAGCATGTAAAGCATCTTTTTATAATGAGATTCACGTCAGACCTTTCAGTCCCTAAGATTATCGCGCCCAAAGATTATATCCAGTTTACACAATTATAAAGTTTGACAAAAGCTTTTCAATAAATGAAGCCAAACCCTGCTGTAGCCATCACATAGCCTATCTATTCATTCAGTCATTACCTTCACAATCCATTCACGATGAAACATTTGATTGTGATTGATTTACCATTTCCACAACATGTCGAGTGTTTTTTTTGTATGTAGTATCAGCTAATGGCTTCAAATAAACAGAATGTTTTACTCTCCACCTTCATAAAGGTCGCGTTGTTTGTGAAAATTATCTCCATATGTTATTCTGCTAACATGGCATGGCTATAGGTTTTATTCATCATTTGCAAATGTTATAAGTTGAGAACTAACATTTTTATTATCTTTGTTTTTTGGAATGGCCTATAAATGTAAAATATGGTTATCCACCAATCATCAATCATTCCAATTTTGAGATTATTACCTTCCTATGATGAGTCAAAGTCAAAGTTCAAATTATAGAAGGCTTACATTTTTAATTCCTATGTTCTTTTTTTCATCAAAATCGACACTATCGAAAAAAATATAATATATAGGTACATTGATCATTAAGAATTAATCCAAAAAAACGTGATTGAAGCTTATGGTTTGAATATTCTCAGTTAACACGGGGTGAGCTCGGGTCGAGATTGGTTTAATACCGTTGTAAACAACAGTGCGTGTACCAAATACTCTGTGTAATTCTAACTAACCCTTCAGGGATTGAACGTGTGTAATATATATTTGATTACCTATTTTTTTTCTTTTGGGAATCACAAGGCCAATAATCGATTACTTATTTATTTTTCAAGTGTTTTACAATGCGATTTATCGTTTTTGCGGTCACCAATTGGCGCCTCTGTTGAGTAAGGTCCTGTGAGTCAACAGAAAATTAGCTCAAAACTCTACAATACAAACTTTTGATAAATAAATACGCTGAAGTAAACACTGGCACGTGTAGAGATTGTTACACGTGTAAGAAGTAGATAGTAATAGTAGTAACAACTACCTTCGAATTAATTGTTTTTCAAGCCCACTTATTTTGCTGCGCTTATTAGCTTAGCTTTTCGTGAAAAGAACTAATATTAATTCAACTGTAAATTTTATCCGCCATTATTAATCAGGAATGGCACAAACTTTGCAATGAACATCAATAATTTGTAGAAATCCTCGATAAAAGTGCTCGCAATGAAAGATCACATTTGACATTTCTTGAGACCTTATTCTACACTAGAGCC
This sequence comes from Pyrrhia umbra, assembly GCA_963891755.1. NCBI lineage: Eukaryota > Metazoa > Arthropoda > Insecta > Lepidoptera > Noctuidae > Pyrrhia > Pyrrhia umbra. The sequence goes on from OY982924.1 coordinate 7,094,932, forward strand.
TCTAGTGGTAAATAGCCCTCACTTCGTACTTTTTTCACATAATGTATAGGTAGCTTTTGAAATATGATTACTTTTACTGCAATGAGTATTATTATTACTGTAAAAACTCGACTATTAGCTATTTGACTTAAACACTGACTTATTGATGTAGTGGACGCAACTGTGACTGCTAATCATTCGGAGGTTTCGAGTTAGATTCACGGGTTGAGCAGTATTTTTGAGTGTTTCCATGTAACATTTCTCAGTGAAAGCTTGTGACCTGTCATGGAATTGAGTATAATATCTGCCTTCCCCTCGGGTAAAACGGGTGTGATGTTATATTAAAACTACTTGAACACACATAGTATATAATTTATAAAACAATGTTATTCACAATGATTGCCTATTAAAATACCCATTACATTAATAATGAGGTTTCGATTTTCGATTGGTGTCTGGTTGGGTCCTTTAGTATAATTATATATGTTTAGAAGCTGTTAATGACCAAAATTTCAAAATATCTATTATACTCATTTACAAACTATTTAGTAAAAAAATGATTGGTTTGAATTAAAGATTTCAATTTATTTGTTGGGTTGTTCTAAGCTGTTATAAAAAAATAGTATAAAAATGTAAATGAGTATCATACCAACACCTATTGAAAATTACTGGCTGAAAAATGCTAAGGTTCTTAGCAAAATCCCGGTGTCAGTGGCCCGCAGAATCTATGAAATCGCTCATTCTCGAGTAAGCTATGGTGATCAATGCTCACTGAACTTTTTCTGAGTGAGATAAGCCCTTCGCAGCTGTGGGAAAACAAACAACAAATATACCGTTTTTAATATTTTAATTACAAAATATACCATAAACCACTTTATCGGCCAACCTCATATCAACCCAATTCTACAGTGTATACAAATCGGGTCATTGTGTACGAGTACCCTTCAATCACTTTCTGTCGCTCAGTGGTAAATTGAAGGGCGCGTGAGCTGAGAGAATACAAATCTGGGGTTCTACGAAAAGGAACAATTTATGCTTTACCTCTAGTTATTAGGGTAAACTTAGTGTTGTATTTTGTCATGGGTAACTCAATGTACTTTCAAGTAATATTGAACTGGTTTACTCTCATTATCTTTTGGGTTTCAAACATTTCACATATTAGGGCCACAATTATTGCACTGTTTTCTTTTTATCTTGTTTGAGTAGGTACTCAGACTGAAGATCCAGAGAAAATAATAAGTACCTATCTATAAACTCTGAAAAATATATTATTATAGGATTTAAAATGACTTACACGAGTAATGTTACTTTTAAGCACGCTTTGTAATCTTTTATTATTTCAGAGTAATTCCAAAAACATAAGCTAATTTCGAGGAAAAGTGATAGATTTTAGGTAAATTCAATGATACATAGTTATTTTTTGCTGCACACTTTATAAAGTAATTTTACATAACAGTATTTTAACGTGAAACGCGACAAAGACTGCTTGTCTTTTTTTGTATTTTTTCATATCTGAAAAAAAATATATATATTACAGTCAACATTCTTCCTAGAAGTAAGCTTTAAAAGCCTTAAAGTTTGATATCTCTAAAGCCTTGTTACTCTACACCGGCTGTATCTACTAATTAAATTAATCTCCGAACTCCCGTTAACGCTGTAAGCGATACGTAATTTTAACGGTAATAATAATTTTGCAAATTTAATGCCTATATTAAGTTTGCTAAATTAATATAACCAATAATCAGTCAAACCTTAATCTTCTCAGAAACTATTATGATTTCCGAACATCATGTTATTTCTGAGAAGATTAAGGTTTAGCTTCGATTTCATATACCTTAGAGATTTAAATATGATAAAAAAAAATATTTATTAATTTATTTGTCACTCCAATGAGTTTTTTTACTAAAATATTATAATTGTACCAAGTTAACTGCTCTTAGCTAAAACGATCAAAAGTATTATAAAATCAACAGCAAGTTCATAAAAATATTCCATTTAATAATTATTTTCATCATTTATCATTTCATAATTATCAACGACCACACCTGCTCGGTTCTCAAAAACATTTGTCTAACATTTTCTTTTCTTTTTCAGGTACGACCTACACAGAAAATTGTGTGCCACTAGAAATGTGTTTCAATAAGTATCTAATCAAACTGGCGGACTACTTCAGATTACATTCTGAAACATCTCGTTAATGGTCGTGCGAATAACAACATTCGAAATGATCAGCAACACGAAGATTGTGTTCACCAAGCTTTTGCTGTTCTGCTTTGTATCAGGAGCCTTCGCGAGGTCGTGGGCCAACCATCACGACACCACTACATCTACAACACAAACTACCCCCACCACTAGTCCAGTACCTAAGAATTTCCATAATGATCCACTTATCGTCGAAACAAAAAGTGGCCTTGTCAAAGGCTACGCTAAAACCGTTATGGGCAGGGAAGTACACATCTTCACCGGTATTCCGTTTGCGAAGCCTCCTCTAGGGCCGTTAAGATTCCGTAAACCGGTACCCATCGACCCGTGGCATGGAGTACTTGAAGCCACAGCTATGCCAAATAGCTGTTATCAAGAACGGTATGAGTACTTTCCAGGTTTTGAGGGAGAGGAAATGTGGAATCCAAACACAAACATATCAGAAGACTGTCTCTATCTAAATATTTGGGTTCCTCAGCATTTACGGGTCCGTCATCATCAAGATAAGCCTCTTACCGAGAGGCCCAAAGTGCCGATACTAGTGTGGATTTACGGTGGAGGCTATATGAGTGGCACGGCAACACTCGACCTATATAAAGCAGACATAATGGCTTCTTCCAGTGATGTAATAGTAGCATCTATGCAATATAGGGTTGGGGCGTTCGGATTTTTATACTTGAATAAATATTTCTCGCCGGGCAGCGAAGAAGCTCCGGGAAATATGGGCTTATGGGATCAACAACTTGCTATTCGTTGGATTAAAGATAATGCGCGTGCTTTTGGTGGTGACCCAGAATTGATAACTTTGTTTGGAGAGTCGGCTGGCGGAGGGAGCGTGAGTTTGCATATGCTTTCACCGGAGATGAAAGGATTATTCAAAAGAGGTATATTGCAATCGGGGACGTTAAACGCTCCATGGAGTTGGATGACAGGAGAGAGAGCACAAGACATAGGAAAAGTGTTGGTAGATGATTGTAATTGCAATAGCAGCCTCTTAGCTGCTGATCCGAGCTTAGTGATGGACTGTATGCGCGGGGTCGATGCAAAAACTATATCAGTTCAGCAATGGAATTCCTACACTGGCATATTGGGATTCCCGTCAGCTCCGACGGTGGACGGCGTGTTTTTGCCCAAAGACCCGGACACAATGATGAAAGAAGGCAATTTCCATAATACCGAGGTGCTTCTTGGAAGTAATCAAGACGAAGGTAAGTTTTTGTCGTATCTGACATACGTCGACGTCAAACAACCTCTCATAATTATAAAAAAAATACGCCCAAGAGATAGGAAGCCATTTTCTCTCAAAGCAAAAATGTATAGTAAAATAATTTTATATACGTAACATTAATCTACTTAGTTATAATTTGAAGTTCAATATTTAGTGTGTACCTACTTGAAACTGGTGGTGGCACGCTGTAAATTTATCGTAGTGCGTAGTTATATCAAAGAGAATTGATATTATAATTATGTTCCTGTCACAAAAACAAATTATCGGATTGGTATGGAATATTTGAAAAATCGTTAGATTATGTGTTAAGTACTTATTTGTTTACAATACTCGAATTTACATGTACGTTTAATATATATTCGGAAAAATTAAGAATACCCAGTCACGCGTGGCGACAGGTCCGGTTTTACGTATTTTTTCATATTGAGTGTGAATTTGAGGCTGAGGATAACAAAACGAGTTATGGAAGGCTGACAGTTCAGCCAGACACATTTACAAAACGAACGAATAAAAGCTTAAGTACGACTTATCAATATTTGGTGTGGAGTTCGAGGTCGTTCGCGTAGTCCGCACATCGGGTACGTACTTACATAGTGGCGGGGCGACGCGCCTGCGCAAATCTATGTAGACACAACAACAACACGCTGTAGATTTCAGTCGTGTGGTTCGTACTACCAAGTACTACAGACTCGCCCACGTAGCGGCGCCGCACTCCCCGCGATGCCCCCTTCCCCACCCCTACACTGTTGCTACGCACCCCCTACTCGAGTCTCCAGCTAAGGACAACTTGTAGAAAATGAGATATTTTATTGCCACCTGGAGCTTTGCCTTAAACTAGTCGAACAAATCTCAGGTTTTTAAGTTCCCTTTTTCATTTGTCTGAGCTTCGTCTTAGGTTTGTATTGCTCGTCAAATTGGAAAAAGACTGTTAAAGCTATTTAAGAAGAAAAATAATGGTTGATAAGAAGCTACGAACAAATGCTTTAGAACTTTTAACTACAACTGAGAACAAAAGAAACTGCAAAAAATATTAAAAGAAAAGTTTACAATTTTTATTTTTTATTTTTAAGTATATATTTTTCGAGTCGATCTTAACTCATTGCATCGCCATGAATCTAAAGTGATACCTCCTTACCTTCGTAAAATTGCAAACAATCGAAACTAGAATCAGGTCTTGCTAGATCATAAATTGAACTGAAAGCTTTCTGTACTCACCATTTCCCAGTGTAGCAGTAAATCTAAGGCAACCTAAAACTACAAATCCAGAATCTTATCTACAGTTGGTAAACGTGCGATACGGTGGATCGTAAAAAATGGTACAAGTTTTCGTTTATCGTGTAAGAAACATTAAAACTAAGATACTAAGGTAAATTATAAGAAAGTTTACGTAACATCTGTTCAGTGGCCATAGTATATTAAATTGTTTATTCATTTACTAGCTTTCCGTCAGCGGCTTCGCCCACTGGTCATTTTTTTTACACCTTGGGTTACATTATTCAAGTTTAAGTAGGGATCCCTAATTATTTATGGAAATAAATATAGCCTATGACACTTCGTAAAGATGTTGCTTTCTAACGGTGAAAGAATTTTAAAATCGGTCCAGTTGTTTTTGAGTTAAATCCCAACAAACAAACAAATCTTTCCTCTTTATAATATTAGAATAAAGAATATAGAATACGACTTTAGAAATCGAGTTCGCAATTCGTCGGTTTTTTATGTATGGTCCCCGATTATTCGAAGACGCCTGGACTGACTTAGAAAATTATATTTTTACATGTTCTGTTTTGCACTTTTTAAATATTAATCATAAAAAATACATTTACATTACTAATCAAATTATTCATAACAATCATATTTGAAAGGTAAAGGTATTCAAGATGCATCGAACGTATGAAACCTATTCCCTACATAGATTGTAATTTGTGTAATATTATGGTGCTGCTAAGTAAAGCAGAATCATGTAAATGCTTCATAAAGTCTCTAATATACTACAAACTGCGCTATGTAATACAAAAACCTGTAGTAAACTATCATAACACGACAGACGTCGAAAACTTAATATTCTGCAGCACGAGACCTGAGCAGAAAACATAAAATCATATTCTACGAGTACTCGAATAAGCGAGGAAAATGCAAGCAGAAGCGTTATGCAATACTCAGCCTGTTTTCCGACGCAGTATATCTGTTCAAATACTAGTCGGATATTGCAACGGGCACGCTTCAGCCTTGAAAGGATTTGCCAGTACTTCTCGCAGCTAGAATCCTAAATGAAAGACGACGGTGTAGCTCTATACAACCTATAGACATAGACAAATTGGAGTACTTGTCACTGTGTGTCCCCCTACGGGTAGTGTATATAATATATCTAATGTATAATGTATCTATATATCTATATGTATCTATATATATAATGTATCTAGATCCACCTGCATTCTAGAACGATGCTTAACTTGAATCTAGATAAAATTTGCTACCAATTTGGTTAGCGAAAAGTAAAGCAAGTTATTAAATATTGGAATAAAATACCTATATTCATATAGATATTGTCAGAACAGAATTTAACGTTATCAGCTAAATGCATCTAAATAATATGTAGGTAAGCGTTTATTTACCGTTACTTTACGTTTACTATACCTTCATAATTAAAAAGAATACGCTAATAATTAAATTTCAGTTATGTGACATAGGTACATACGAGTATAAGGATAAATTATTAGTACGATTATTAGGCAACTCCTTCACAGAATATAAATATTTTTAAGAAGATTAAGTTTCAATTTTAGCTTTCTGCATTCTATCTCTACATAAACTTAGACTATGCTTGGCACCTTCGTGGTCGCAAATAAATGACATTAAAAAATTGAGTATTAATTCATTAACCACCTACTTTCATTTCAATCACAAAAATTGGTGCTTATGCTCGTAAATTGCAGCAGTACTCGTACCGTGCAAATATTCCCCTTTGATCTGAGAATTGTTATAAAACGATTTTCTAGAAACATTCCACCCCCGGTACCCACTTCTACTTGACCTTGACCGCGCAAACGTGGATTGCGAAGTTCCAATGTCGCGCGCCATACGTATAACTCCGGCGGCCATTTTTACGTGATTATCGCGTGTGTAATCCATAAATCATAGTATAATGCGCTAAACGCCTTATTGTGCTCCAGGTATTATATGAACTTTGTGTGTTATTCTGTTTTTGATTAAGTTATACTTGTATTATTTTGTTTGACTGGTTATTTGAGCTTTTATTCTGAGCTAGCAGCTATGCCTCGTAGTTTCAGCCACCCCACTCGTGGCTTTCGATCCCAACCCAGAGTGTCGCATCGCCCGCCCGTCCTTTATTATTTTTGCTCGGCTTCTTAATGGTCATAATGTGATGTAAAACCTTGCTTGGAAACTGGACTATGAAATGCATTATTTTTCAAATCCGATTGGTGGATAGTTCCAGAGATTAGTGCGTTTATACACACAATTAATTCTTCAGCTTTATATTTTTTACCTAAATTGTATTTTCTTTTCTCTAAGGAAAATAGGTGCTATTTTTAACCAACTTGAAGAAAAGTAGTGTATCAATTCGACCCGTGGTATTTGTAATATTGTTAGAATTCCATAACATTCGTATAATAAATACCTAAGTCTATATGGACTTATAAATATCTGATTCTGTGTTAAATACAATGTAGGTATGTGTTAATGTATGTATACACTACATAATTATCATGTTATATCATGTCATAATTATATGTTTGTCAGAGTATTTTTCGGGAACTTTAAGTCAGATTGTGACCTTTCTTTTTTTTAAATGACTAACATAATTCAACTTGAGAATAGAGCAAGTTTCAAAAGTTTTTAACATAAGTACAGTTTCAGTGTATGCCGATTTCAGAAAAATACGTTGTTTGTCTTGTTAGTGCAAAAGTGGCACTTAAACGAATTCATGCAGATATTTATCCAGATAGAATTAAAGTGAAGAATAAATGCTCATTCCAAAAAATACAACCGATTTTTAAAACAACACAACTCATTTTTTTATTTTACGTACGTACATATTGGGCGCAATCAATCATGGAGGTATTATTTAAAACATTGTAAAGAAAATGTTTTTAAAACTGTTTGAATATCGAATAAAAATAAAGCATTCAATTCTAAATTTTGATTGGTAGGTATGTGTCATTCGGATCCACATCCAAACACTACGAGCTACGTCCCCCAATTTGCCTTTGAGAAGAAACCAGAGTTTATACTGGCACTCGTAGTGGTTTGTTTGAACCACCTATTTCAAATACAAATTCATCAAAAGCGGTTTGGTGAAATAAAATACGAAGATTGATATTGACAGGGCAAAGGCCCACAATGTGTAGGCAATAAATATTAAAAAATATATATTTAATCTATCAACTGAATAGTTCGACAATAAAAAAAAATGTAAATGTACAGTTTCTGTCTACGTCTACATCCGAATTATATGCACATAAAACATAGCTTATTAATATAAAATTAAAATTATTTTAAAGCGACCCCATCCAGCCAATATAATCCTTCTTGTATGTCATAATTACGTTAGTTACATTTCATTAATTATCTTTAAAGGACTGCACAATCTAGCATTAACTCAGGCACTCCTCTGTATTGTATTTCGTAGTATTTAAAATACATAGTATTCTTTGCTTTGGTGACGTATAGTATTTACAACAGGCCCTAAATACACTGCTATTGCAAGTTGGAAATAAGGAAAACTTAATCCATAAATCTGAATTATGCCAAACGTCTTATCATTATTTATTGTTAGTTCAGTTTGGGAAACTTGAGTTGAATACCACTTATAATCTTTGGCGTCTCTATTAGATAAGTTTTTACTAAGTTTATAATTTATAAATGAGATACCTACCTCGGAGGCACAGAGTCAATGTTTCGCTATTATCTGTTTCTCTTCTATTTTCTCTGGCATCCCATAGGAGGTTAGGTCTTCATAATCTGCCTAGCCTTTTCACAACTATGTTGGAGTCTTTTTCAAGTTTTAAAAAATATATTCTAGTTTAAATAAAATATTACCTGAGCAGACAGAAATCTGTAGTAATTAATATTATAATTTCTTTTAGCAACAACGAACGCGTATTTCAGTGTAGCAACAAGATTTTTCCGGTTTGTTGGCCCGCTGTGTACGATAGTTCGTTAGTTTCTGTTACGCCGTGACAAGCTTATTTCGTCTTGTTTATTAGTTCAGGTGTCAACACCGTCTAGGGCCAAATATTAATATTTATCTCGTGACCTAGTTATCGACCCATCTATTACTCACAACTTACCTATTTACTCTACCGGTGTACTTTTGTAATTTACTCACATAATTGTCGTTTTTACCAAGACCTTGTAAACAAAGCTCATTTAAAATTTACGAGGATTCCGAATAAAACGCTGTCTTTTTTTCAGGGTTGAGATAAAATGTCAATACTCATTATATGAAAACGTATTTTGAAATAATAGGAGCATTAAGAAAATACTTTTCCTTTTATGCATCAATAATTGATAAGTGAGTAGATAATAGATATTAAGCTCATGGTTGACGAAGGCATCTAAAATGTTTTAATTAATATACCAGTTTCAATAGTTTTAAATAATTCTTAAATCATAATGATAGTAATCATAGTTTGGGTGACAAGCTTTCGCGAGTGAACCGCAGTAACCTAACTTAGTCTTAAGCATACTTTATGCTTATAACATTAAAACAAATTCTAAACTACTAATGTATCTACCTAGTGTTAAATATTCATACTTAGTAAAGCATCAACTTGATTACAGCTCGAGCGTTACTTACCACTAACGCTCGTGTGAACTAACTCCTTAACTTAAATGTAGTACGCAAGTCTTACTTCTTAGTTTAATAGTGTTTTTTAACTAATACAATGCTGCAGTCAATTCAGAACATTTTGTCTTGCACGAGGCGAAGGGGTATAGGGAAAAGGTCCGTAGTAGAATGGTACAAAAAAAAGAGTGCCTTGTTTCGAGGATACTTTTGGAGCCATTTCATTGATTGAATATAGTTTGAAGCAGTGGTTCAAACCTAAGTTACATAAAATAAAATCTACAAAACTGCAAAGATCGTACGGAAACCTCCTCCCTACGGAATCCTATGGAACTTGCTTATGGAGCTAAAGGAAGCTCCTATTATTATTAATGCTCCAGACAAGATCTATGCTTGAGTATAATTCCCAATTAATGAGGGGGAAATAAATAAGGTGTCACTCACTAAGTACCTACGCTCCCTATAGCCTATATATATATATATAGAAACAATGATAAAATTTTATTAACATTAAAATTATACTAGCTGCGTTCCACGGTAGCTGTGTCGTAGTGCACGACCGTATATTTTTAAATTTTTCTCGGCTCCACGATTTAATAGTGTAATGTTAAATACCTTAACCTACCTCGAGAATTAGGCTATCAATTTAACTAGAACCAGTCGATTTTTTCAAATCCTGTACTTCCAGAGATGCGCTTTCAAACGAACATGCTCTTCAACTTTATAATATATTAATAAAGATGGGTTCTTGTAAGTATATCAAATTAAAAATCTGCGCTATGATGCGTAAGGATTTGTTAACACTGATTGAATTGGACGCTATAGGTATCTATATCGACGCCCCCGAGCAATAAGTCGGTAATGTGCTATTATGGACTTTTTATTGTTATGCCAAAATCGGCATCTATGGATCGGAATACACACGTGTAATTTTTTTTAGATTTTTCCTACTGATAATAACGAAGATATTTGCAATAACCACTTTATTGTACGGAAATATGTGAACACATAAATAACCAGAAAAATGACATTACATATTAATACAAACGTCCTTATTATTTTGGGTATTCGGTAAGTTGCTATTACCAGATTATTGTAGTGAAAAAAATCCTGTGATTGACGGTAAACGCAAATATCATATTAAATTTATAAAACATGATTTGGTAATAGAAAATATCAATTTTCTGTAGGTGCAAAATAGTTACCGTATGTATTTGTAACATGAACATACCTACTAATTATTTCAAGTTCGAACACGTCGGGGTCTATAATCAACATTATTGTGTTTACATCGTCGTCCTATAATACGCAATATAGTACATTTCTCTCTTTTTTTTGTAGTATTAAGACTGCAATATATATATTCGCCGCGGGCGCAATGTTTGTTTACGTACACAGTCGCAAATTTAATATGACAACGTTTAACAGATCTGCCGGATAAAAAATACGTTGACGGTGATGGAGACTCAAGGGATGGAGATTTTTCATCAGATGGTACACAATATGTCCCAAGCTCTGATAGAATCACTAGTAGTGGTGGCAGCATTTAAAGTTTTAGCATAAACTCACAGTATTTAAAAAGTTTAAAAAATTAACACGTCTCAAGGAGCAGTCCCTCAACAATATCGAATCTATCCTGGTACTTACCATGCGCTAACTAACATAGCTCCCTCAGTAATATATAAAGTACCTACAGTTGTGTCCTCTGTCCAAATCTATCAACAATATACAATTAGAGGAAACCTTTCCATATTTAGACCAAATGAAACCTCAATAACTTACATAGAATTGTTAGGACCTGAAACAGCATCAATAGATACCTAGTGTAAAAAATCTGCAATAGATCTAGATGAAACATTACAACACAACATTACCATTTCCCGTTAAACGATGAGGACATATTTGTTAGTAAAATATACCCACATAGAAAAGTAAAATATTTTTTTCTAATTACTTTACAAATTGGGGAACAAATGGTGTATACATCATTAGAGAAGGTAAAATTAGATGGGTATCAAAGATAACAGATGACTTCACAATAACAGACCGCAAAAAATTAATGCAGCTACAGAGTTAAGTATTAAAACTCACATTGAACTGTTTCCAAAGGTAGAATCGAATTATACTCGGACGACATCTAAATCGAAACGAGAATATCTATCAAAAATTTACACGGAGTAGTTTATACAGAAAAATTACATCAATGTGACAATTTCTATGTGGGTATATTTCACTATAAGCGTATATAATTTTACAGTTTTTGATGCGCTTCGAAAAAAGGCTACTGTTATGTATGGCACTTCCAAATAGCAAAAAGAGGTAGTACAGAAGAAACAGGAAACAAGAAAAAACAGACAGGAAGAAACAGAAGTAAGAAATCGGGCACAGCCAAAACGAAGGAGATTCTAAGAATGCATGTATTGAACGATACTTAAAGATTAAAGTATGTATCCTCCCGACTATTATTATTTTGAACTCTTATGTTACTGGCGAAAAGCATTCTGTTAAAGAACTTGAACAATCTCATATTTATGATATTAAACAATTTGTAGACCCTATTATTTGGAGGCGAGATAAAGATGGAAAGATATTCCGCTGGTCGGTTGTAAAGGAGGTTAAAGCGACACATTTGCATGAAAATAAACTGTTTTTAGATACAATTCTGAAGATGCATTTTGTGAGTTACTTTAAGTACTAGACAACGAGGACGTAAACAGACGTAAGGAGCACCTATAGCTTCAGGGAATATTGAGTTGCAACAAGCATATCACCAGCCCTTGCCAATAGGCAAAGCTTTACACACAGATCTATTGGGTTTATGTAAAAGTGGGGCGATCCCGCGATTTTATCATTCCTTTTATAATGCCTTATCTTTTGCTGACAATGAGGAATCAATAGAGAGCAATGAAGAGGATGATCGTTGATTTTTCAAGTTAATGTTTTTATCGTTTTTTATGTAGAATTTGATTTTGATTCGTTTAGTTAGAAGACCGATTTTGTTTAATCTAACGTTGATCTCATGATATTATTTTTAATACTCACAAATTTACACTTTGTGTCTGGTAGTCTGTCTATAAATATATTTTATTATGACTAAAATTTGTGTAGAATTTATTGGAATTGTGTTTTATACAATAAAAACTATTAAACTCATTATTAGAACTTGTTTTCATAAAAAAAACCTTAGTTGATCATTCCTATTTTTTTTTTGTTTTGAATGGTTACTTACAAAAAGTTGTTGTCATATTTCCGAAAACAACACTGTATTTTATTAGTACCGTATTTTTTCCCTTTTAAAATTTACTAGAATAACTTGGGTACGATATATTACGTTCACTCGTTGTCATACAAAATAACGCTATAAACGTCCACATTATGCTATTACGTATCAACACTCTTAACAAATTTACCACAATAACCCCGTAAGTCCCTGTTACAGAAAAACAAAACTTTTCTCGATACTGTAAGATTTTATTTTTCTTATTGCTGTTTATTGAAAGTATATAATTTAAAGCTGATAGCAAAATATTATAACACAAAAAATTAGCTTTAGTTTCATGTATCGATGATTGCAATACTCGCACAGGTTGGAAAGTTATTCAACAAAATCAGTAAATCATTTTTCCTGTAAAATTTAGTTTTTTCGATTACCGACTTATTGCACGGGGGCGTCGATATGTACTACAAGTAGGTACTTGTTGCTACTACAAATTGAAAAGGTGGTCATTGTTCTTTTAGCTACGAGTACCTACGTCCGCGCTGAGAGTTTTAAGTGGTTGGAATTGTGCCCGGTAAATGTCAATAGACTCGCCCTATTAGTACGGGATTTAACGAGTAATGCGATTGAAAAAGTAGGTGAAATTATAGTTTTGCCTTTTTGTGAAAGTAATAATGTAGAAAGAAAAAATACAACGAAATAAAATATTTGTATCAAATAAAAGGATGTAAATATTTTTACAATGAGTAAGCTTTAAAGCAAACTAGTCATAAATTACATAATAATTCAGTAATTTTATTATGTACACTGTGTAGTACGTTTGTTGATCCAGACCAGATCCAGATCAATGTGACCTAAATCTTTATCTAGATATAATGTAATAAAAGAATATGCGAAATGTGACTAAGATAAATCTTGTGGTATCGCAAAAAATGGTCAGAATAATACTTTGTACGTTTACGTGACAAAAAAATTACTTCCGACTTAAAAAAGAAAATATTTGAAATAGTATACAAATGAAAATTAAGCAGATGCCACAATTTTGGTACCAATACTAATATTGATTGATATCACGATCAAAATAAAATTGATTGATGATTTAATTAAGTTTAAAGCGCATGTCCGTCGTTTTCTGACATTTGCTTAAAATCAATAAGTATTTAGGTACAATTCATCTAAGAAAGAAATACGCAGAATACCCAATAATCAAATATGCAAACATTTTTCGCCGTTCAATGTGCTTAATGGATCGCCAACATCTTCATCGTAAACATTTGCATACCTGGTTCCTCTTTAATGCAACATTAACATAATAAATTATGTATTCTCGTTTCAGGAACGTATTTCTTGCTATACGATTTCCTCGACTACTTTGAAAAGGATGGGCCCAGCTTTTTGCAGCGTGAGAAATTTCTAGAAATTGTCGACACTATATTCAAGGATTTCTCCAAAATTAAGAGGGAAGCCATCGTGTTTCAAGTAAGTGAAACGTAAACAGGAGGGACTTTATAACTAATTCATATCTATCATAAAAGGTCACGTTATAAGGATTACATTATTCAAAATTAAACAAAGTTTCTTCATTATGATGAGGGTCAAGACCTGTGTAATTAGGGTACTATATGTTATTACCATTCATTACAAAGACCAACAATGAAAGTGGTATACTTGTTACTTATCTTTCTATCGATTGTGTGAAGACTGTGTTCGAATGTCCTATGTTTATGATGTGAATGACTTCTAATCGTGGGATTATGTATAGTGTTTCTTTGCACACACTTAATTTAATAGTGAATTAAACTTTCTCGAGGAAAATAGTTTCGAAAATCGAACCTGCATTCAATGATACATATAATTCTACGTATAAGAATACTGTCGCTTTTGGTGGGAATGAGGAAATACATATTTTGAGCACTAAGTAACAAAAATTTTTTATACATACATAACTTTGTATGTAACTATATGTTTAATAGCTTTTCCTGACTGACTACTTCATCAACGCAGACCTTAAACCACTGGGGCTACAAACTTGAAAATTTGGCAGTTGGTGCCTTTTATATTGAAAGCGCTTAGAAAATAATTATTCGAGTGCAGTAAGTAGTTTGCTCAGGACGGAGATGAAATCGCGGAAAACAGCCAGTCTTTTATAAGGTCTGTAGATTAACAGAGGGCAAGCAAAATGTGAGGTGTGCTTTGCTTAAACGGTTATAGGAAATAGCTAACTATATCTATAAAATCTTTTCTATCGTATAAAACCAGTTAGATACCAAATAAATAATAATAATAATTTTAGCGAAGCGGCTTGTTGGCACTTCCAGTGACCCAAAGGCTGGCTTTTACTTTGGCCAAAGGCTTAGCATTGCCATCCAACGTGGCAACGCTGCCAGCCTCTCACACTTCCAGTTAACGGCGATGAGGAAGAATTTTTTGACGCAATATTTTAGTTTAAATTTATATTAGAATAATATTTTTTTTAAGTTTTCATAAGTCATAAATACTTTCTGTAAATAAATATAATTTCATTAGATACCATAATTGACTACAATTGTAAGGTCCATAGCGTCTAACTGATGGTACTTATAGAAAATAACAAGGAAACTCATTCTTTTGGTCCAAACGAATGATTTTACCCCGGTTCTGTGACAGTATTGCTCACAAAACCCAGCAAAGTACTATTTATGTCTTTACAATATCAATCGCACCACTTATACCAATACTTTGTTCGTAGAAATTGGTATGATTTCATCTTGCATCTCGACCAACTTGTAATAAGGATGTCCATCTTAAATTACCTTCAATAATGCGAAAATGCTTTTCTCATTGCTGCACTTGAATTAACAATTTGCAGTCGCATTTCGCTTAACGCGGAAACATTTATGCGAAGCCAATTAAATACTAAATGGTATTCTAGTGATGTACAGTCGCTATAAAAATGTTGAAGTCTTAAGTGTAAATTATTAAGCCTTGAATTGGTTGCAAATTGCTTTTTTTAAGTATGTGCTAATCATTAAGGTGACAGAGAAAATGTGTGTGTGTGAGAGAGAGAGAGTGATTTATATCAGAACTACTTGCTATTAAGGGATAACATCTGTCAATAATTCTATGGAATAGGCGCTTAGGTTAGGGTTAGGTAACAAAGTAATAAAGTTCTAATTAACGGTTTTTGTTTTAGTATACGGACTGGGAGGAAATTACCGATGGGTATCTGAACCAGAAAATGATAGCTGACGTGGTGGGCGACTACTTCTTCGTGTGCCCTACCAACTACTTCGCGGAAGTCCTGGCGGATTCAGGAGTCGAAGTCTACTATTATTATTTCACGCACGTAAGTGTCTTTTCTATTTACGTACATTTTAAACAAAAGTTTTGATACAGGTACGGTTTACGGAGAATATTTTTTGTGTCGATCATGACAATATTTATATTTATTTTAATTTAGTAGCTGTGATTGACAGTCCTTATAAAAATCAACTAATAGTACCTAATATCGTTGTACAAATTCTATACAAAACTATAGATAGAGATAACGTACCTACCGTTTAATGAAAAAATAAAAAGATTGCACTCAAATACCTAACTAAGCGATATCGTCAAAGTGTAGTGGCCGGCAGACATGCAGACTAAACATTTCAAAGGCATTCCTGTGACGAAGGTGCACTTGGAACGGCTAAACCGGTCTTGGGTTAACACGTTAATTTGGCTAACGAACCATATACGAGCGCCCTTATAGCTCGCCAAGAACATCTGCTTTTTGCTTTAGCACTATTTTTGAATAAAATAGAACGGGAAGAGTTTCTGTTGAAAAAAGTTTATCTCTATAGAAAGTACCTAAATATGTAAGTAATAATAATTATATTGAAATTCGATGTAAAATCTCCAATTTCCATCAACATTTTTTTATAATGTGTAAAAAAAATATTCTTAACTTAAAATTAGTACCTCCTCTTTGATACATAAATATGGTAATATAGTTTAGTACCTCTTTTTCCTCTGTTGGTCTAGCTTGCGAATGTTAAACCTAGCGTTTTCCCAAAAATATTGCGGTCAACTTCCAGCTTAGCTGGATGCAGCTTAGTACCAAAGTATTATATGGAGCGACTGACTATCTGACCTCCACAACCCAGTTAGCGAGAGACACGATACCCTTTGGTAAGACTAGTTGACTCACTTTTTGACTATGACAGATGGCACCAACGTCTTACCGTGCTCCTCAAAGGCACGGAGAAGATTCGTATGGTATGGAATGTCTAACAGACCGACTCATGCGCACATGACACTCAAACGCAGCGGTGCGGCTGTTGTTTAGCTAAAATGTTCTCCTAGTCAGCGAATATTGTCTCTTTTATTTCGGACTCTGTTCTGATTAAATCAATGATTTGTTACTAAATATGATTCACTGCATTAGTAACCAACCATTCCGATTTCAAAAACCAAATATAGGGAGGGCACAATTCTAAACTGGGGCGTGATACAACTAACCTTGTTTTATTAATTAACCAAATATTGTGCAAAGATATTTATTTTTTATAAAGAAAATTGTGGTAAAAATGTTTTACAAATTATTTATTAGCTTACTTATTTTGTCTGTGGTAAGGAGACCTCAAAAATGTTGTATTTTGAAATATAAGAACACATCATGACTCAAAACATCAACAAAGAGCTGTAAATATTTACTCAATAAAACATTTTTACTTGTGGTTATTTCCATGAAAATCCTTTAATCATGTGGGTTTCAACATAATTGAAGGAAACGTGATAGTTGTATTTGATGTTTGATAAATTAATCCATCACTGAACGGATTTCGATGAAAGGCACACAGGTCGATGACCTTGATTAGGTACATAATGTAAGTACGCCGCTTAATGCTACATAAATCAGGGAACGGCTTGTTTCAAAGTAATTTTATATAAGAATAATTATATCTCGCGGTTTCCTTCACATCCTTTTTTTCGGATGGGAAATCATCAAGTGACCCCTCCCGCCGTTTGTGTCAGACTCTTACTGACTAAAAGCCATCCATGTTCCTTCCTCAGCCGGCGCGGTATCTCTTTCGAATGTCTCGCAGCCCCGGCAGGAACTATTTCACGTACCTGAATAAAAACTTCCCTATATCCTTAGGTTTCAACTGTTCTTAAAATCTAGAGTCTTTGTTTAGTCTTATGTAGGTAATTACTTTGAGATTCATAATATTAGTAATATCAAGGTAAATAACAACCAATGGTAATAAATATATGTGTACAATATAATACAAAAAAACCGGCCACGTGCGTTTCGGGCCACGCGCAGTAGGGTTCCGTAGTAGGAGTTAGTTTAGTCGACTATAACTCTGTAACCGGTTAAGCCTACTTAGCCGTGATAGTTTTCCTTGTAAGTTCATTACATGTGCTACGTCTATGATTTTTTCACATTTCTAGGTACAGCCATTCAAAAGTTCAAAAATTTGCACTCAAAAGCTAAATATTTCACAAATGGCTCACATAGGCGAAAAATGGTCTCTACACACCCAAAATATTAATATACCTATCTAACGATACACGAAGGGGTGTGCGAGAAAAAAAATATTCATCCCCACTTCACGTGTTTGGGAGCTACCCTAAAAAATATTTTTCAAAATTTTATTTTACCCCTTTCTCGGCGTGATCAATATACATATCCATACCAAATTTCAGCTTTCTAGTATAAAGAACCTCTGAGTTATGCCGCAGACAGACAGACAAACGGACACGACGAAACTATAAGGGTTCCTTGTCGGACTACGGAACCCTAAAAAGCGTAATGAGTCGGTAAAAGCTCAGAAAAACTATGACAATGCTTTAAGGAAAGAAAAAGAAATATCTTTCCCTTGCAATATTCATTATCCTCAATTTGATAAAATACCTGCTCAAACGTAGTGTCAAGCTTTATGCTAGGTAGAAAATGTTCATTTTAATAATTAGTTCTTTCTTTTTAATAATAAGAAGCTCCCTGTTGTTGCTGTCATCCACGTGTCCTACTCTTGGTTTTAGAATACAAAAGCATCTAAATTAAATTAAATATTATAAGTTATAGAAGTGATCTTTTTTGTCGGATAATCTCGAAAAGAAGATTAGAATTAAAATTTTGCAGGTTGCAGCATTCTATAGATAATGAGTTTAAGGTTACAAATGACATGACAGTTACGTTGATTTGAAATTTTATATTTTTGTGTAGGGTTATTTGTCACCATTTTGGGCAAATACAGAAATATCAAATTAAATTGGCAGCCTCATATTTATTTATCTGGATGTACCTGGATGGATGACCAGTTTTACTTCCTCTAGATAGGTACTGGTTAAACTTATCTTATTATACTTTACTTATTTTTCAAATTTAAAGTTTGGATGAAAGATGGGACAAAGAAAATAACACTTTTTTTGTTAATAGAATAAACCTTGGTTTGCCAATGGTAAAAATATAGTTTATGAAGTACACAATGAATAAAATCAATCAAAAAGCCCTTTTTTCAAAGCATAATATACGATACATGTTGCTGGGTAGTTGTTTTGCCCCTCCTTTTTCCTTAAGGTTGAAGTACCTAATAAAGGATTAGACGTCTTCCGTCACGGTTGACGCTCAAAATATCTTGATCTCACCTTTATTTAAGTAAATATATTTTGCGATGCAGTTTTCGCTCGAGTTGTCAATGCAAATAGAAAGAAAAATATCAGTAGCAACGCTACACTTAATCTAACCACAACTGGCATCCAGAATAAGGCCAATACATATTTCATGGGCGCGTCAAGTGCGGTATTCAATTGCACAGCTATCTGGCTATTGTCCGCGCATCTCACTCCACCCTCGTAGTTTTACTCCCTTTGTCATTCAATTCTGTAGAATAACCACTCAACATGCCCCTATTGTGGAAGTCATTTGAATTTTCTCACGTTTGTCTTTAGTCAATAATATTGTGTAGTCTCCTAAAGTTGAGTCTGATAAGATTCTTTCAATTGTGGACTTCCACACAAAATAATATTTTTTTCAGCTTACTTACGCTGAAAAAAATATTATTTTACTCAAAAACTTTAGTACAACAATGTACTTTAATTGGTAATTAATAATATGAAATGTGGTATTGTAATCTCAATATGTATTCAATCCTGATTATCTACCCACTAAACAACATTTTTTTTTCAACGTTTAAAAAACAAAAGTTGTTGTCAATTCGGTGCTTACCACGCTACCATTTCCCATTAATTAACCAAGCATTCAGAAATAAAACCATCTAATTAACTATTAAATTCACTAGATCGATGTTGAATCGGCAACGAAGAGCCGGCCACATGAATACTGTATTCTGAAAATTGGAGTTGAGGCCAACATAAATAACAATCTATCTTTATAAATTAAAATTAACTGATGCCGGACTGATTTGGTCAAACATGTTTATTATACGGTTAATATTATAGTAGGAAAATGAGAAAGTTGAAAAAAAGAACGTTCTGCTTTTTCCTGTGAAATTATAATCACAAACTTTGAAATTTGAGCATCGCAGTCTGTCAGGTCAGCTAGTTTTAAAATACCTATTTTGGTGTGGTTCCAAGTGAAGTAGATTACCGAGATATTCTAAAATTATGTTCTGAATATCGATTTTAAGGCAAAATGTTGCAGATTAACTAAATAAAACTCGGTTCAGATACAACATTTTTAATTAAATCTTTATCCATTACGGGACGTGTAGATATACTGCCATCGTATTATTTGATAAGTAGTTGTTGTGTCTATTGTTCTATATATGGGTTCCTATTGACTTGCTTAGAACAAATGTGAAGGAACCTCTTCCCCCCACTTTTGCCATTAACTCTTTATACATATGGACAGTAATTTGTTACAGCTGTTTTAAATTTCAAGTCTGTAGCATTATTTGTTTCTGAAGACCAGATTATTAGTTTCTGATAGACCGACAGACACACAGACTGACTAAAAAGATTAACTTTGACTATTGACCTAAAAAGTAGGTAGTCCATACCTATTGTTGGGTACTATTAGTGAGGTGACCTTTGTATTTTATCCTTTGAAGTTGGAAAAACTCTTTTGGCTGAATATTTTTTTCTATACAGAGTCAAGAAAGACGTCTTAACCATCTAACCTTTGACAACAATGTATTTATTTTATATTACGAAGATGGCATGACATTTTAAAAACCATGAATACTTAGGATTATTTAACATACTAGCTTCTGCCCGCTAGTTCGTTCGCACGGTCTTTCGAATAGGGTTCATTCATATACTGGGATAAAAGTAAACTATGTGCATGCTAAGTTTATCCAAAATAATATTAATAGGAGGTAAGGTTTTGGTGTTAATTTTTTGTGTTGCATTTGGTAAGAAATACTGAAATTCCAAAACAGATAATTTCTTCTTCTCTTCTACTATACAATATTGCACACCTATATGCCAATTATTATTATTTTTTTATTCAAATAGGTCTTTGCAGGCTCTTATGAAACGATAAGCACTAGTTGCACGGTTCCAAGGAGTGGGTCTTATGGAGAAGAATCGGCAAGAAACTCCATAGACACTATATATATTCCACGCGAGGTCAAAGTACTTAAAATGAGGAAAATATCTCAAAAGAAAGATGACAAATGACAGCCCACCCATTTCCATGGTCCATAACTTAAAATGCAAAAGGTGTCGCCAATGATCCCGATATAAGAATATCGAGATAAATGGCCCACTATAAATTAGGAAGTTAGCGGTGCGACACGTCTCAGCCGAGCTCGCGATTTAGCGTCGAAATAACGATTTGACGGACAGTGGCGACATGAAAACCGTTTTGTAGGTCAAGTCACGAGTCACAAACTAGCCCTCTGCCTTCTGGTGTACAACATTATGAATACTAAATAGGTTGCTTTTGAAAACTGTTTGTAGAACAACATAATCGATTGCATTCTTTCAGTGAAGATGTTAAAGCTAGCTGCGTGCTTAGCGTGTTTATTGTGAAAAGAAGTAGAATAATCTTGTATAATAAAAAATAGATGTTATTACAATAGTCTAGATATTCACTTAGTTGTTTAAAGGTGATCCAAGCCTTGGCCATTCTGTCACGTAAGCATTAAAAATTATTGACTATTCAGTGCACCAAATTGGATATTTTTTTTGTGTTCGTTATTGTCAGGACAAGGTTTGTTTATAAGATATTTAAAAAAATGCAACATAAAAAATGGCGGTACGTATTTCACCGGATCAGCTAGTTTAAAATAACACAAGTACCTACAACTAAATACATTTGACAATTGAAATTTGATACATAAAATATGAAGTACATTTAAAAAAAGGGTTGAATTCTAAGCACTCGCTAATTCAAGGCTAGTACTAAAATTATCATTACAAGTAGCAAACCAGACGACGTGTAGATGTCAGTAACAAACGGCTGTAGGCACCTTTAATAAATTAGGCATGGCATGGGTCAGCCCTGGTCGTCGAGCCAAAGGTCACAGATTAACAACAAGCTATTTCGGGTTGTGACCCGTCGCCGTTCCATTTCTGCTCCCGACAGTGCGTCTATTTCACTTTATAGCTTTATTTCCTCTATATCTTAGACCATTAAAACAATCGATTTGTGTCCCACGCTTCGATTGCCGGGAAGCCGGATTGGGTTTCGTCGTTTAGATAGGATAATAATGTGTTCCTGTGGGATTTTTTTAATTTACTTTTTTTTTTCAATATGTCACTGTGATGTATAAACTATGTTATTGTACAGTTTTAGTCAACTATTGTTAGTCTCTTTTGAATTTTTTTGATGAATTTTTCACTACAAGGTGACGATAATTATGTTTCTGTATTATTAAATTAGAATTTGTTTAAATGCATTATTATACCTTATGTAGGTAGCTTTGTAATTGTACCACATATTTTACAAAGGACGTTTTTTTTAATGGCTCGTTGAACTCTCTGTGTTACATATTTTAAAACGATCCTACTTTAAGTTGCACGCGCTTCAAGTTAATGTACATTATGTACTGTCTGTTTTATTACAGTAGTCCACGGAATTAAATTTATGTTTGTAGTATCGTGAAATGTAAGCGTCTGACTTTTATACGTGTTAACAAACTTGCATGTGGTACCTACATAGTAACATTTATTAGTCAACAAATAATATGCCTTCATTGTTGGTTTGGACGTGAGTATCTAGCTGACACCCAGAATTTCGCAAACTATTTTGTCAGATATAAATCACATTTAACGTTGTTATAGAATTGCTAAGTTTACGCTTGATTCTGGTCTATATATTTTATACACCAAGATTTGGCTAACCGGGCATAATTTCGGACTCAACAACTTTCTCGTGGAAAGACTCATCAACACGACCCAATGAGAGTAAAGCTCAGGTCCTTATGCTTAGTACTAGCCAGCATTGTTTATGATTATTACACCTACGAGGGTGTCATGTACACTGCATTTTTTTAATACCTATGTGGCCAGATTTTTTTTTCCTTATAGGATCCGAGAGTAATCCTGTAAAACGACGTATGTAGGCGGACAGTAACAACGTTTACTCTGCCAATAAAACGCCTGACAAGCGATAACCTAATTTCGAGTAAAAATATTACAGGGAGGCGAACTTGATTTCCGCTAACAAGTTGGTTAGCACAAATTCCTAACCAACCCACGTTCTACCGTTCGTTTGTAATTCTTACGTCTTGTAGGTTTGTATAATATGTTATGAATATTTTTAAAAAACACGAAAGATTTAGCTTAAATATTCATTGCTATATACAAACGGCCAGTTATATCAAAATTCAAGAAATTTAAATGATAAGTTTTTTTTTAATGTATCTATATTGTTATTTATGATTTCAAATCGCTTTGCTAAGTTAACTCCACTACTTTTTTATAAGAGATATGTATAAGAGCTATTAACAAAATCATAAACTAATTATTTTCTTCACCACAAGATATTTTAATAAATAACATTATCTGATTAATATACGACCCAATCTGGTGGACTAAAAGGTGCCTATTAATATAGTTATAAAATCGATTGGAACTATAAAGTTCCAACATAATGTGTCGTGAAACAATTTTAACATGTATATTGCAAAAAGCAAAGCTGAACTGAACACACATGTAGAATTCGCATTCATTATTCAATTTCGTTCGACCTTGCCCTACATTCGTATTTCCCTCGCACCGTGAAACGATTAAGATGTCGTGCGAAGACTTTTCAGCAAATATGAATCGAGATTACACACACTTCGGAGCCATTTTAGATGTTCAATTTGTTTTATAACCAAATGTTATTCAGAAATTTTGCTATCTGTACTGTGTATAATAATGTAATCCACAGCTTAGATTGTTTGCATATGTCCCTAAACAAATCATTGTCCTATTCCCCGATACGTATTGTCATGACGTGTGTAGGTTGAGCCATTGTTGGGTGCTTAACCTTTTTCATTGTTCATAAATAGATCTATTTCCTTCCATGTCGTTACCAAATGATCGGTATTTAGACGTAGGAGCTGAATCTAGATTTAGTTTCAATGAACTGTGCGAATTATATTTGTCAGTTTTTGTGAAGTTGTGTAAGCCATGTAACTTTGTGTAAGAGCTGACCTTTCGCCAGTAAATACATGGGTAGGTTCAGGCTACCTACGTCACACTCATGCATGACAACGCATAATGTTGGCTGCCAACCGCGTGCATTATTAAAAGGGCTTTGCGTATGAAACAGGTGCTTTTAATTTAATGTCTGTGTCTAAAAACCGTAGTGGGAACGAGGGAATTGTTTTCAAAGTTAGCATTGTCTGTAGTAGGGTATTTCGGATGTAAAGTATCCGTTGACTGGTAAACTAATGTGGCAACTATTAAGGCCCGTCGTTTATGGACCGAAACGGGCAATTACCTTATCTGCCATTAGTGAGTGCGTCTCGGGGAGGGCGTCTGATATTCCTTATCCATCGATCAGAGGTTTTGACCTAGATTATAGGTGAGCTCTACTTTGATTGGCAGTTTATATACTTGCCATGGTTTGCTTTAAAGGTTTATATTATTTTATGATTTTAAGATATTATGTTGGCAATTTTTACACTAAATAATAAAAATGAATTGCCGGTTTCAAAACACACAAAAAGGCGCAATTAACATAATAAGCTAAGCATGAAGTCCAGATCGATTAGTTGTCAATTTTTCCATAAATAACAGATATGATAGGTATTATATACCTACAGGTTGGGGATTAAGCTACAGGATGCATGGATAGTGTAATAAAAATAATGATATTAAATAATAAAACAGTTTTAGTTTTATTATTATAGAAGTCGTGGAACATATTTTGGTAAAAATAAGGTGATTTTGGAGTCTTAGTAACATAGTGGTTAAGGCATCTGCATCTCGTTTACTCGTTTGCGGGTTTGAACTTGGCAAGTAAAAATGTGACTTTCTAAAGTCCCATGCACTATCTAAGCGTATCTTAGACACCATTGACTAACGGTGAAGGAAAACGTAGTGGAGATTCCTAGACTAAAAACTCAGAAATTAATAATCCGCCTTGACCAAGCGTGGTAATTAATGCCTTCTTTGCGTGAGAAGAGGATAGTAAAAAAGGCAATGATGAAAGTGATTTTAGTTCTAGTTTTTATAATTGTATTTAACTAAAAAAGAAGAGCTATATTATTATTATTTGATTACAATTACTTCCATTCTGACTGTCAAACTACCATTACACGCTGTATGCTTGAAGGTGTTATTTAATTTCATGAGTATCCTTTTGATTGCTTTGATGAAATTTGAAGTTAATTATGTCAATAAAACTTTGTACGGTGGCGTAAATGGTTGAAGAAACTTGGCTTATTAACATGGCAAAAGTTCATATATTAAGCAAATAAAGAACTAGGTTGGTGTGAATCAAATATTCCTTAAGTTTTCTTCACCTTTTTTGAAATAATGTCTATCACAAAATAAAAGGATTGGTTAATTCATTTTAGTAGTAATCATGGTATAATTTTTGTAGTGATAAGCTAACCAATTTTATTGTAAAGAAAAAAGAAATCCGTTCGCAAAACGAACACAAATTAGGTTGCCACTAGACTAAACTTTAAATTGGACTAGGCGCTTTTAAGATTTAAAATTAGATTGCTCTAGTCACCTGACTGGTCTATCGATTTATTATTTGTTCCAGTTTGCTATAAGATATTGTCAATTACTTGTTTTTAGGTTATAACTGATATAACTACTGTCTATGATGCGGGAAAACAATTTGTTTAAAGTATATCTTTTAGCAGGGTCTGCATATAATAGGTAATAACTATTTATATACATATACAAAATACATACATATATATACATCTATATCTTCTATCTATCTATATCTATACTCTATACTTATAATAAATCTGTAGAGAGGTCAATTCTGTACATTAAATATATTTCCAAATAACTATCAGGGGGTGATTAGGGATCGATACTGATGCCAAAAATGCAATCAGTAAAATTTTTGTCTGTCTGTCTGTCTGTCTGTCTGTATAAACTCTATAGAAACAAAAACTACTCGACGGATTTTAACGAAACTTGGTACAATTATTTGTCATACTCCTGAGCTGGTTATAGTGTACTTTTCATCACGCTACAATCAATAGGAGCAGAGCAGTGAAGGAAAATGTTGTCATTTTGTTTAAACGCGCTAATCTCAGGAACCGCTGGTCCGATTTGAAAAAATATTTTAGTGTTAGATAGTCCATTTATCGAGGAAGGCTATAGGCTATATATTATTACGCTAAGACCAATAGGAGCGGAGCACCACTATTCCACGCGGACGAAGTCGCTGGCAGAAGCTAGTACACAATAAAATACTCAGACCGGAGTTTCATGACGTTTCGACCAAGGAAAGACTAGCAGAAACAGACTGTTTCAATTTATTCATCTTCATGTTGTCAGTCTACATTGACATTTACATTCTGTGCAATTTTTTAAAAAATCATGGCATTTTTTTTCATCGGAAAACTAAACATCTACGTAGGAAGAAACAATAATTTCTTACGACGTAATAGATGTCGTTGTTGAATGATCTTTTGCACAAAGTAGTTTTGCTTTTATCAAAAGAAATATTAAAACTACTCACGCTGTACCTCAGGGATTGAAAATCCATCCATATACCCATTCATATGTTAGTACTTTCCGTGGTCTATAATCCTGTTTCGAAAAGGATATTGTCAATTGAATCTTTAGTAACTTGTGGTTTCGATCAATCGAAAACACCAATCACCATAATATATAGTACAAACGAAGTAACAAACCCATTTTTACTGAAGAAACAATCCCTTTTGAACTTCTCCGCTAAACTAACAATAAGCTGCTATGAGAATATTGTTTAAATAGGTATTTGTTTTTTACCTCGTTTTATTTGATTAAATTATCTAGTCCAATATGTAGTAATATGTAATGCACAACCAAACGATGTAATTCAAGCGTGTGTTAATTTAAGTTTGTTTATAGTGCCTTTGCAAACACCTTGTGTTATTACTAGCTGAAATAATACTCTTGGAATGTCAGTATTAGGTTCAGCTATATCCTAGGGCACTGGAATACTAAGACCGATACTCCATCTTTTCTTGAGTATGGATTTGGAACCATTTGATTGGTTGAAACGAATGTTAAGAAATTCTTTAAAACAGTAATTAGTATTCTAAAATAAGTAAAGTAAATCACTGTCTACTGTAAAAGCCTAGGCTACATTTTTCTTAAATGTTTGTAAAATAAATATGATCTATAATAATTTTATATAATCTTCTGTACTTATAATAAATCTGTAGAGAGGTCAATTCTGTACATGAAATATATTTCCAAAATAACTATCAGGGGGTAATTAGGAATCGATACTGATGCCAAAAATGCAATCAGTAAAATTTTTGTCTGTCTGTATAAATTCTATAGAAACAAAAACTACTTGACGAATTTTAACGAAACTTGGTACAATTATTTGTCATACTCCTGAGATGGTTATAGTATACTTTTCATCACGCTACAATCAATAGGAGCAGAGCAGTGAAGGGAAATGTTGTCATTTTGTTTAAACGCGCTGATCTCAGGAACCGCTGGTCCGATTTAAATAATTCTTTCAGTGTTAGATAGTCCATTTATCGAGGAAGGCTATAGGCTATATATCATCACGTTAAGACCAATAGGAGCGGAGCACCTCTATTCTACGCGGACGAAGTCGCTGGCAGAAGCTAGTCTGATACTATGATTATCCTTTGGCCAAAGTAGTAGCCAGGCTTTGGGTCTCGAGAAGCAAAAGGATAAGTATATCTACCCAACGTGTCAATGTAACCAGTCTCTTGGGTAAGCTCCCAGTTGACTGCGATGAGGAGGAATTTTGGTAAATTTTATGAATTTTGATGCCCTTTATTAGTTAATAGTTTTCCATTTTTGATTCTTTTTTATAGCTAATCCAATGCTACTTCATTGAATTCGCTATAGGCAGTGCATAAAAACGATGCTCAAAATAAACAAATGCAAAAACAAAACACAGATCGCATTTGAATAGTTAACCAGCAAATGGATCACCGGTTATGCGCTGATTTGTGGTTACAAAGGAATAATTTATTTCTTTCCATTTGCAGGATTTTTATTATTGAATCAGTAACACGATTTATTAATATCTGTTTGCATCGCTTATATTCGGATTGACAAGTGAAAAAGTTTCATATTCGTATTTGCGTTATGGTAAAGTATGTTACGCCTTCGTCTCGTCTGTCCGCCCGTCATTAACAGCTGATAATCCCATAAATAATTATTACTACGAAAGCTATTGAAATTTCGAACTTATGCACATGAAAGAAGTTGCAAATGATTTTTGAAAAAATCACGAAAAATTACGTCATTCTTCAATCTGAAATAATTAGGGTTAATAGACAGTTATCTTCACGTTAGAAGAAAAATTAAACTTCATTACTATAAAGTTTTGCTATTGTTTCTTAGGTCATTATTTTGTGTTACTCCTTCTATACTTAACTCAAAACATTAATATTAAAGGATCCGCCTACGCAGGTTTCAAAAGTTTACGTTATGAAACAATATGATATTTTGGCAGTTAATCACTTACGTAAAATCTTACGGTTCGAGTTAATCGGAATATCTGCCCTACTCTAGTTTCTAAAGTCAAAAACTACAAAAAGAGACTCATTTTAAATTATCAAAA
Source organism: Pyrrhia umbra (assembly GCA_963891755.1). Classification (NCBI taxonomy): domain Eukaryota; kingdom Metazoa; phylum Arthropoda; class Insecta; order Lepidoptera; family Noctuidae; genus Pyrrhia; species Pyrrhia umbra. The sequence goes on from OY982924.1 coordinate 7,123,520, forward strand.
TCAGAGATAACATACCTGTTGTTTGTTTTTACCTTCTATAAAATGATTCGAGACTATTGTAAAAAAAACATATTTGAAAATTATTATTTAATCAAACCTAGTCATTGCATAACGCCAAAACAACCGATTGAATTTAAAATATTCATAAACTTTTAATACGACAATAATTTCAAAGATTTTTAACACTTATGTCAAGATATCTTCAACAAATAAAAACGTTATTTATACGTAACAGAAATGACATTGAAATAAAATAATTCAAAAGCCTTCATAATTCTGTTTTGTTATAAATTTTTGCCTTTATTATTTTAGTTTTTTTTTGTACATCTTATTAACATTTTGACGTGCTAACAAATACAGGCTGGTACAAACCATGTTGCAATGTCGCGTCATGGTACAAATAAATGAAGCTACGGTGCGGTTTGCCTGGGTCGTCATTAAGCCCCAATCTAAACTCGGTGCTTTCACGACGCTGAAGTTAAATTTCAAATTAGCAATTTACAAGCAATAAACATTATTGCAATCGACGGTAATAATATACCTGTATTATGAGTTCTTGTCAGAAGCAATTGGGGATAGTCAGTCATACGTATTTTGAAATTTAAAAAATATTATATTACTTAGATAAAAACTCTCAGGTGTAGGTGAAAGTGACAGTAGTCTAACTCCAAACATCTAAATTGGTTCAGATATTTTACCCTGAAAGCCTAACAAACAAAGTTTCATGAATCCCAATTATGTTAATAGTACCAATAGAGATTTCTTCTAGAAGACCAGTGACGAGAGACTTTTATCTATATAAAACATTGCCCCACACTAGAAATTTCTTTTGTATCGCGTGTTGTAACAATCATACATTGTATATGCACAAAAAGTCAAACTGGAGCAATTTTACTTGTCCCATGTCGGAATTAAATCCGTGACAAGCAGCCAGGTCCTCAGATTATGCCAATTGTGCTTCTAAGATAACTAAGATGAGAAATGTATAGTGTTGATGACCACAGTCAAGTTCATGACAGAGTTAGACGAAGTAGGTACCTAACTGGACGTTTCTAAGAATTCAACTTGCGCATTTCACTTTAAAATGAAGGCTACTTTATCTTACTTTTTGCGACTTATCTGTCAATTTACTTCGCGTAAATCTGGCCTCAACTGTATCTTATAAACTTTATAAAACCTTAAAATGGCTAGAATTTATATATAAAATGTGTATTGTTTAAGTAGTAAACATATATATATATATCTTCAAAATAGTTTTATTCATTGTGATTTTATTTATTTCTATATTTTTTGTGACATATTAATAATTTTATTTTACGATAGAACTTGTAAAATAATGTGACATGAAGGCAATAAAATACCTACTTACAATGATACTCCTCATCATAAATTATACGACGTAACCCTTTCACTTACATTTCATTGAAAAGCTATAAAAGTACACTGGAAGATACATATAATGGCGCTCGTAAACGAAGGGCTCAACCCTTCCATAACCTTAATAAGTGTAGTTAATCTTTGATACGTGTACTATGTCTCACCATTCCAAGGTGGCGCTGATTACCACAGCAAATGTCAAATTTACGTCAAGTTCGGCACATTTAAATTTCGAATACTACGCAGATGTAATCGCGTTCAAAAGCTAGTGTTTTTTTAACCTATATTTTTGTCGAATTCTAGCGTACGAGCACGAGCCTTTGGGGAGAATGGATGGGTGTGATGCATGGTGACGAGATGGAGTATGTCTTCGGGCATCCGTTGAACATGTCCCTCCAGTACCACACCAGGGAGAGGGACCTAGCTGCACATATTATGCAGTCATTCACAAGATTCGCTCTCACTGGGTAAGTTGCTATGTTTTTTTGTTTGTTTATTGAATTCATCCACCGATCTTCTATTCAGGCCCAACATATAAAGATGCTCTTTTTTATCCTATTGTAGAACAAAACTCTTTCACTATGTTATTGATTAAGCTGTACTACAGTGTTTGCAGGATAATATTGTAGCTATATTCAGCCAACATTGAATGTGTCTTCTTGATACGCCACAGTGGGTTTCTGTAATTGGCTTTTGTGTCTTGACGTCAATTGTTATTGATATTCGGAACTGTACGTTTAAGTGGAAGTTGCGATGTATGGTCCCGTCTATTCTTAGGCGGTTCACCCTGATGACTCGCTTAGTTCGTGTTTGATCTTTAACTATTGAACCTTTAAGAAGAAGTATCATTATGCTGCTTTGTCTGATAAAACTATACATACATAAGAATAACTCTTATGTATGTATAGCGACATTATTTTTGAAATCGTTTCAATAGAGAGACTACAGCTAGAGAAGAGAGACAGAAACTTACTTACTTTTTTATATTATTCGAATATAAAAAAGTAAGTAAGTTTTAATTATTGTATATATACGTATAGCAGAGTGAACTAGCAGATTCTAAAATTCAAATAAATACCTGCCTTTCCAAAATTCACTTTCAAATGCTTTGTCCTCAATGACTGACGGATCAACGCACAGCCTAAACCGTGGATCGTAGAGACCTAAAACTTGGAGAATGTGTTATTTGTATAACGTATGAAGGCATTCGAAATTATATCCCTAAGCGGATGAAAAAGGGGACAAAGTTTATATGAAACTCTGTCATTTTTAATTTGAATTCGTATTGCCCACGCGGGCGAAGCTGCTGCGGAAAGTTAGTCATTTAACTAATTAAAGTCATATTGGTTTACAAAGTTCTTCGCAACACCGTCCTCCTTCCATGAACTTCAATTTAATAGGAGGATTTTGAACAGTTTGATTTAAATTTAGGATTAGGGCCAATTATCGGATAGTTCTACATGTTGAAATGTCAGGGTATTGATTTGAGTCTAAATTTGGGTCTGTTATTGGAAGATTCTTAACTATGCCAACTTTAATCTTTGGTATTGATTTGAATATTTAAACACTTATTAGTGTCGTCTGTCTAATGTTATTTTTATTAATGGTCATTTGGAAATAGACTCAAAATAAATATAGATTTTGTTTGTATTTATATTATAAACTTAGATAATATCTTGGTATAAAAAAGCTTATCTTTTAGATACAGCTTAATATAGAGATTCGACCGCCATACCATGTTAAAATTCAATATTTGTTAATTGTTTTTAGGGCACGAAACTTTTCTATTGTGAACGGCCCATTTTTGTGATTTATTCTGCTAAAATTGTTGTTAATTGAGTGTTTTTGGGTAAAGAGAATCTTTGGGACCGATGTGACTATACATCAGCGTTAACGATAGCACTCTAGGGCCCTATTATAAATATAATCTGTGACCTACTTTGTTGCTACGGACTAGATTGAGCCAACTTTGCCATTAACTCGAGGATGTGCCAAAATAATTTATAGTTAAAGGATACGGCTCGGGTCGTGGGGTCCGAGCGCCCACCTTCTTTTTAAAGAAATATCCAAGCGGCTTGTTGACACTTCCTGTGACCCAAAGGCTGGCTTTTATTTTGGTCAAAAGCTTAGCATTGCCATCCAACGTGGCAATGCCGCCAGTCTCTTGGGTACACTCCCAGTTGACGGCGATGAGGATGAATTTTTTGACGTAATATTTTAATATTATAGTTTTTTATTTTTTATTTTTTTGTTAAGAATGTATATATTGTAAATAATGTAAATACTTTCTGTCAATAAACCCCTTAAGGAAAGGTAAGAAATATAAAAGATTCTCATTTAATTATTCGTTATATTTCAACCGAAAAACACACAAAAGCTTTTTTGCATCACATAAGTGCAACGAGTGGAAATCGATCTCAAGTCTTCGATTGGCCGCCCGACCGACGCCCTTTCACATTAGTTTCCTACTGTTTGCGTGTTAGATTACCTGTGGCAATTATCCGACCTCACTGTTGTGGCCTCCATGAATCAACTATTGTTCAGCGGTATTTCATGGTTCTTACAGCTTTCTTGTAAACGTAGGACTTGTAATAGCTTGTACTGAATTACACCAGTTAAGTGCAGTCTTTGAACGATTGGTTTCAACGTGGCTTGGATCATATAAAAGAAATATTTGTATTACAGATAGATGTCTCGTGTTTTTTAAACTCACTCACAGTTCAGAAATAAAATGAAGTGAAGTCTACTTTAAGATGATGAGCCGGCCATTACCTATAATAGGGGCTGAGGTTAAGCCATCAACAAGAACCATACTTCAGCTGCTGAGAAATTCCAGATGGAAAAACCCAATGAATCTTTACCCCACGCCAGTATCAAAACCTTCATGCTCAGCCGTCCACGACTCGATATATTTCGCTTAGGATCTCTGAATAATTTCAACGTCCTCTACTTTTCCAGCAAACCACACAAGCCTGACGAGAAATGGCCGCTTTATTCCCGTTCTTCGCCACACTACTACACATACACCGCGGATGGTACCAGCGGCCCCGCTGGACCACGCGGGCCCCGCGCCTCCGCCTGTGCTTTCTGGAACGATTTCCTCAACAAACTCAATGGTACGTATTAGGTTACCGTAAGCAGGTTTTAATGAGCTTCATAATCATAATGCAGACTTTTATTACGTTTTTGTTGCATTATAACTACACGTACATGGAATATTTAAGTAACCCCCTTCGGCAGTCGGGTAAAAATTCTATAATCACTTTTACTATTAAGATATTTCATATTATTAACCAACTTCATTTAAAGTAATAATAGTAAATTGATTATCTACGTATATTAATTCGTAAGGCGAAAATTTTAATTCCTTTTTAAGAATACTACAAGGAGTGTGAGATTTGGTATAAGTAAAGTTTATACCTATATGTGACCACAATAAAATATCTCTATCACTCTTCGGTTTGCTATAAGAAAACATATTTCTGATTTAAGCTCGCTTTTGTACGTATACTTTACTTGTCAAATGTGTAAAAAAATGTGCGCAATAAAGAATAAAAATAATAAATAGATATAATAATCTAGTAATACTTACCATACTTTTTTTAAACGTGTTGAGTGCCCAAATGAAAAACCATCATTGAATTGTATTGAAAAGTTTTTCAAGGCATGCCTTCAATTTTGCCTTTAACAACCCTCAAACATAATCCGTATGCACGTGTCGCTTTTAAGGCCAAACTATCGCCCAAGTAGCTAACAAACTTGTAAGAAGCCCACTCAACGACTTAAAACTGTCTAGCAGTTAGTAAAATGGGACATTTAGAATATTAACTTGAACCAGCTAAAACTAAAACTTTGTTAAGAACTACTGAAGTTTTAATATTCACTTATGTTCTTGTCGAGACAAGACTTTACTGCGATGTTTTAACTAGAGAATTATATTAATTAATGTTAGGCTAACTACTACACCTTAATCTCATTACCAACTTACATACGTTCGTAGGAAAGGAAGAAACGTTATATTATGTACAACATTTTAACTTTGTGCTTAAGATTCAGTAAAATACAGATCTACTTTTAACTGGTAATTGGCACCTTCCCGGTATGGTAAGGATCATTGCTTAGATTATATACATGTCTAGATGAAGCGTCGCGCTACAATCATAACAAAGAAAACGAGTCAACAATTTCAAGCATGTGTGCATGCAGGCGTCGTTTTACACTGTGCGTATACGTCTCTGTGTGTGTAAACAATGATAACAGTTACTACAATTCTCCAATAAATCACATAAAAATAATAACCTTATTAATTACGATAAGGTTTACCGACGGTTACTTACTGTACTGATCGGCGGGTAAGCACTTGTGAGCTAATTGTTGGCTGACACTTTTTGACACGTTTGCGCGCACTTGACGCTCCATCTAGACATGTATATAATCTAAGGATCATTGGTTGATTCCTTAATAATATACGTAATTTTTACACACTGCTTTTAGGGACAATGAAGATGGAACTTTTTAGAATTAAGTACCTAATGTTTAACTGTTTATGTTGGACGTCTAGATTTCATTCTTGTCTGATAGTATGATTCATACCCACATAATAATAAAATTCCTTCAAACCGATGTCTGTACATTAAAGATATTGAAGAAAATTTGTTATGTACCATTTTTAGATTTTTTGTCTGCCTGTGTGCTGAGAATATTTGAACACATATCACGCAAAAACTGCTTGCTGATTTTCATGAATTTCGGTACACACGTAGTTTACATCTAGGTATATAGGACCACGAAGACTATCTCGGCTATAAGATAGATAGTATAGTAATGGATTTAGATTCTGTCCTAGTACTAACATCAACTTATTTCTGTTTTCAGAATTGGAGCACATGCCGTGTGACGGGGCGGTGACCGGCCCGTACAGCAGCGTCGCCGGCACCACCCTGCCGATAGTCCTGCTGACCACGCTCGCCACTACCGTCGCATTGTAAACGAAGCGGCAGCGTACTTGAAACATTCAAGTGAATATGCGTTAAATATTAGGAAAGAGTAGACAAATTATTTATACAAACTAGAACAATAATAATGCAAATATTGTTTTACTTCAATAATAATTATAAATTGAGAGTTTAATCGAGATAATATCGTGAGAAATATATAATTACCCATTTGTCTCATGTAAACTACGCTTTATGATTATCAATGAGGATCTAGATGAGTACGCAAATCGTATTTCGAATTTTAATATTGGCTACTAAAATACTAGAAGTAATAATTGTTGTATTAATTAAATATATGTTATCACAACCTTACATATCAATGGCGTGCGAAACGTGAAACGAAATTAAAGAGGACTATGCAAGGAACATTACAAAATTGAACTTTTTAAAAGTGAACTCGTGATGTGAATTTGTACGTGAAACATGAAGGACGGACATTATGAAAAGCTGAAAATTATATTTATTTTCTTGTATCATATTAATATTGTAGCAAAAGTATGTTGAATGTTAAATAATTTAGTTAATGATGTTCCTGTAACTAGTTGTTTCGTATGTTTGATGTTTCATATACCTATTTAGTTAATGTGTATTTCATGTTAGGTATGAGTATTAAAGTATAAATGTCGGCGGATTATTAAAATACCTGTGCGTATATAATATACCTACTATACTTAGAGAAACTATTTATACGTCGGCTTTCATTGTTAAAGCGAAGCTTTCACACAGACAGTTTGATAAATCACTATACATATCAAAGTGTGCCTCTGCTTGAATAGCAAAATGACATATCTTATTCGTAGCAAATTTTACGATTTTATATATTAATGGTAAATATAGAAGTCGAGTGTATACTGTGAGATGAATTTTTATCAATATATTTACTACTATTGTATTTAGGACGCTAATAATTCGTACCACTTGAGGATCTTATGAACTCCAAATTCTTATGACTTCGAACAGATAATAGTATATTTTGTGAATAGTCCCTTCTTTAGTATAGAGTGCGATATTCTGAATGCTAAGTAGACTTATCTGTACCTTACTTATTGTATTTGATAGGCAAAGCACAAGATACCGTAAATCAATTTAGTACAACTAAGTCAAACAATTCTGTCACGTATTAATAACACCGTATAGTTGTTAATTCCTTGATATTTTCAAAATCAATATACATATCATTAATGTTAACCTACTTATTTAATATATATACATATTTGAGGAAATTATATACAGGAATCTATTCGTCTTCACAATAGCAGTGAATTCCGAAACCGTACGTAAATCGTAGCTTAATAATGCTTTAAGTGAAAAATTATCTTATGAACTTAGTAACAATTTTTATACTTTTAACATAATATTTGTACTAATGAAACGTTAGCGGTAAAAAATATTTATACCTATGCGATCGTCAATTACTATCCTTGAACAAGATGTAAAGGAGGTGGAGACATTGAAAGAAAGTGGCCATGCTTACACAAAATGACAAGAACAATGTTGATTTAGTACCGAATAATATCGAAATTACCCTTTCCCTAAAAGTAATATATTCACTATCCTAAACACACTGTAACCCTTTTTATAAGCACGAAGTAGTGTTATGATTTTATATTATCCCACCATTGCATTTCTTTCTAACAATCCTAACAGCGTATTGTATTAAAAAAAAATAGGGTATATACTAACATTGGCAAAGATGCACGACACTTGCTTTCTTGTTGAATTAAGCACAATTTGAGAAGTTGTATGGGATAGCTTTAATTAGTAAGAATAAGATGTAAAGTGATCTAAATAAGGATTGTATTATAAGTAGCAATTTCAAATAATGTTAAGATATGTTTTAACCAAATTATATAATTTTAAAACATGTTGTTATAATATGCTTCATCAAATCTAAACTGTATACAAACATAAATATATTTTGTAGAAATATAATAGATAATACGTTTCATTCACATTATTATTATCAAAGGAGTATTGCACTTAATTTGATCACGGTTTAACATTTGAATTTGCAAAATCTATTTATTATATAAGAAATTCTTGTTACTTAGGTACTTGTGTCAAACTTGTATATGTGCAATCAGACCTTATTGTTTCACACAGAAAATTATAAAATGCAAAAATTAACACCGACCTTAAAATATGTATTTTTTTTATTTTCGTTCGTCATTAAATATATTTAATTTAAATAAAATTAAAGGGAAGTTTTAGAAAAAAGTGTAAAATAGACCATAACGTAATATAAACTGACTGTAGTAAGAGTCATGTTAATTCATTTATTTGATACTCAATAGATTGGTTAGCCAAATCTGGTCATTATTTGTTTTCAATAGGCCTAAATTTGGTTTTTACTCATAGATCTATCTTATAGTATATGTATGTAGGGACTGCCCTACATTCTATCGCTGTATGAGACGATATCAATACGTACTGTTTGTTAATATATTTGGTAATTAAGCTACTCATTAGGCGTAGTATATAGCTTAGCATATAAGACTTAGATTTGATGTGATTGCCATTAGGATTTTATGTAATACTGGACTCTTATTTTCTTCTACAAATACGGTTATGTAGCCAGAAGATAGAAACTATTGATCGGGAAAAATCTATGAAATGTATGCGTAACAATAATCAATAAAACTGTATGTATTTAATACAGCTCTTAAATGTGTAGTCAATTAGAACAATCTACAATGTTATTATTTGTTAGATAAAATAAATGTTTAATGTTATTTGTGTAAAAGCTTATATCTGTTATGCAAACAATAATAGTAGTTACTGCTTTACAAATTAGGTGCTAATTTAATGTATGTATACATGAGTGTGCACTTATTCGTTTCACCACTGGAAACTATAATGCGAATGACTTCGACAATATATGTTTTTATATGTTTGATCCAAGTGTCGTGTGCTGTTAACGCTTTCTGTAGATGAACAAAATAATGTTTTGTAACATGTTTCCCTTCACACGTTCATCTAATTGTAACGCTAAATTACTATCAAATTAGTTATTATTATAATTGTCATAGAAATTAAATGTGGAAAAAAATCTAGTATATTTTTATTATTATGTAAATTCGTTTGTACAGTTGCACTAATATTTATTTCACCGTAGTGGGAATAAACTATTTTTGTCAGATTACTGTTACACAATAGTGTACCTATATTGCTTTTAAATAAGTATTTGTTTATTATCTCTATCCAAAAAGTACTCAATAAAATTTAATTAAATGTTGTTTTTTATTTCAAATCACGATAAGATATTCCTAGTAACCTATTTGATGTCCTTTAAACTGTAAGCGCCATCTATATTTTTAGTGCAGAACCATGAATTGTCCGTGTTTTACAGCCAGACGACTAGCGAAGCCGATGAACTAGAAGGCGTAGCATTCAGTTTATAGAGGACGCTAACATAAAGACGTAACTTGTAGGTACCTCTTTCACATCTTTTTTATTATATTTATTTACCTTTGCTGTTTAGATTTCACCGGAACTATTGATTTTTGATCTCAGAATAGACTTAAATAGTTTATAGATCGTGAACAAGCGATTGAACTGTAATTTTTTTTTAGATTTAAGAAGTATGTGGGTAATCCCCTTGTAGTTTTTTTCGTAATTTTTAAACGCATAATTTTTGTTACTTTTTAATTTGGATACATAATTTAATGTAAATTTCATAGATAGCTATTATATTAATTATTATTTCATGGATAAATTTCAATCTGGCAATTTAAAGGAAATCTTGTTACCTTTTTATAAGCAAGTATTGTCTTAAAATATCTGTCTTGATACGTTTACATTTTCAAATATGATTCTTTAATGACCCTTCATTAAATATAAATATAATTATTTTTTCAACTTTTCAAAGGAATGAAAAAGATATTGGAGTTTTTTTATTCCACTCCTCTAACTCACTAATTTCAATCACATTGTTGTCCTAGCGTAATGGTATGTCAACCTTGCAGTTGAACCAGTCGTTGAGGACTTAGTTATTGTAATGGGCGTTAACGAGCTCATATAAGTTAAAAAAGCATCACATTTGCAAGAAATGTTACATAAACAAACTCATTACTGATATCACCCTTACCTTGTTACACGTCATTAAAACTGTATTATGTTCATTGTTGCATTATATTTCGCCTTAAGTAAGAAATATATTGTGACACGTGTCAAACCAAAATATACTTTATTTTTTGGCCATTTGGATTTAAGAAGTTAAGTTCATCGTATCGGTATCGTAGAGGTATCATAGTCATATCGTAGCGGTCTCGTAGACATGTCGTGGAGATCTCGTAGTCTTGTCGTAGCGGTGTCGTAGCAGTTTCGTAGTGGTATCGTAGCGTGAAAGAGTAGCAGAACATTCCTGTAAACTACTTCTAATTAGAGAATTAAAGCTGAGAAAAATACTTCAGCATGCTGTTTATGAAAAACGAATATTATCGAGCAGTTAAAGAGTTAATTGATAATTAACGCAATGTAAACAATTAAAGGTATCGTTTTAAAAAGATGTTCCATATATAATATTATACTTTAAAGAGTATGCATACAATACAGAAACCGGTTATCAGTCTTTTCGAATTTTATAAATCTTTACCTATATTACCTATATTTGCCTGTAGGTATATTTTACTTTACATGATCGTTTGTAAGAAAATTGGAGAAAAAGTTATGTAGCAATAAAAGTTGGTGATGTATTATTGTATACAAATAACCAAAGAACAAACATTCTAAAACACTGTTGTGTATTTAACATTTTAATAATATGACGTGATGTCAAATGAGTTTAATACTTCGTAACTAACTTAAACTTGTATATATATATATTATAGCTGTTGTGTAGCTGTAGTAGTGTAGCTGTACACCACAGACTACCCTTAGTTAAATATTCTGTCTTTCCTGTCCATCCAAAGGTTGTCTGGAAGCTATCGCTTTTAGCGATAAGACCGCCGTTGTATCCATCTTAATGTTCAATTGTATCTGTCTTAATTTATTTTGGTGTACAATAAAGCATATTCTATTCTTATACTTACCGACGTACCGACTTATGATGTTGACCGAATTTCACACTTCTTCTGAATGGACAGGCACAATAAAATAAAACAATTGAACATTTACATGATTTATTGACAAATAGCTAGAGCGTTAACATTTAACGCGATCGTCTTAATGCATGACTAGATAGTGACACTGAATTTGGTAGTAAACTTTATTTATTTCGGTAACACACAAACTACGTGACATTACGGTAAACTTATTACCAATTAAGGTCTTAACACTACATTAAGATGTGATGGTAAGTATTTTGTCTACTTGTTTTCTTTTCGCTTATATCTAAACTGACACGGGTTCTGATAAAATTTAGGGGTAAGTTCACTTCGAATCAATTTATAGCCACCGCTTCAATGATCCCTAATTTTGATGCAAGCCCGCGTCCCAACAGGCGTCGTCTAAATCTGGCATCGACACTAAGTAGTGGAACTTACCTCTTACAGAGATGAATTGTTTGATCGAAGTTTGCGTCCAAGACGTCAAGCTAAGTCCATTACGGCCGGAACTTTAACCGACTAGCTATTAATTGATTGATTAATCTAATGTCTAGTTCTTATAATTTTAATACACATAGTCTAACGTCATTAAGTATAGTGATATAATTAAGATTGATAGGTGACATCAGCATTTTAATATATAGCTATTCTATCAATATCCAATCAGTAATTTATATAAGTAATTAAGACAAAAGAACAAAAACTTCAACGGTCAGTTTATAAACCTTTCACGTGCCTACGATAAACGATTGAACTCGTTACATAGAGCGTGAAACAAATATTTTTTGCATCCAAACATCATCCCCAGAGCCGAAGTCGAGAGGCTTCATTAAGAGCGCGTTTTATGTCATTTACAGGTCATTTAGTCCGCACATGAGGTCGGCGTGCTCGATGTCCTCTAGGGGGAGGGGGGCGAAGGCTAGGGTGACAGAGTTGTGATACCGGCCGCTGGACACCAGCCGGACCACGGTGTCCTCACAAGCGATGAACGCCGGACGCCGAGCTGAAAAATACCCTTTGAGTTAACAAAATTTTAGCATAAATTTGCATTTGACAACATTCTCGCAGTGCAATTAGCCTTCTGAGCCTTTTAAGTGTTTGATTGCGAGGACAATAAAAAGCAATAAAGAGTGAAAAGTAGGACACAAAAGAAAATTGGGAGCCATTCATCTGAAATGTTATTTGGGAAATTCACAAAACAATATATTTTTTAATTAACTTATAACATTTACTTGTAATTAGGTATGTGACATAGCTATTTATAAGGTAAATAAAATAAAAATAAAACAACGAGTCCTATTCTATTTATGTACATATTTCGTTGCTTCTTATTTTAAATATTACAAAAGAGAATACTACTTCTAGTTCCATAGGGAATATCACGAAATGTTCAAAAGAACTTACATACATAGGTAGGTAGCTACTATTGGCATATTTTCAAAAGGGAGTTTTTATTTTGTGCGAGTAACCTGGGGGCTTAGACAAAGTAACAATTTAAAAACGATAACGAAGTTCGAAAAGACTAAAATGTATGGGACTGACATAAGCCGCGTCTAATCACGTGGTCAATCGACATCGTTATCGCAAGTTGGTAGACAATGTTTTAATTCGTAACGAAACTATAGAGTAACGAATTGTTTTTGTGGCTATCCCATACAAATGCGTAGACAAGCAGCACTTTCAGCGTTCGCCTTCGCTTCGATCGCGATCGCCAAAAGAGATAACGAAACGAATGTTAAAACGTTGTAGTTATAGAAACATTATGGCCGGATTTCATTTTGCAGCAGATTTTTGACACGGTGTGATTACATTTACTTACATACTCTTAGGTAGGTATTTCTTCTGTGCATTATTGCAGATCGAAAATGCATTCTTTACGTTTATGTTTACGGCTGCACACAATGAAAACACCTAGGAGAGGCGCCAAAACCGGTTAAGACAGCGACGGCAATTGGAAACAATTGAGGATATGCTAGAATTGTTATTCATCCAACATTTCAGGCTTAATAAAAGAACATTTAGAAAATTATGTAACGACCTAAAATGTCATGCCGGATTAAAAGGTTCCCCTGAAATTCCCCTGGAAATAAAGTTAAAAAATTTAACATTCATAATCATAAACCAATTATTTACTTAATTATTGCAGGCATCATCGAACCAAATAGATTATACATATATAGATAACCAGATATACAGATTACTCCATCATCGTTAAATTATCCGACACTTTTAAAAATGAATCTATTTTGAATACCATTAAGTTTTGGAGACCATCTAAAAGTAATTCAAATTCAAATTTTCAAATTCAAATCATTTATTTCAATTAGGCCTAATTACAAGCACTTTTGAAAGTCAAAAAAGAAAGAATTTAGTTGCCCATTCCAAAAAGTAGTTTGAAAACGATTAAACGCAACACTCACTTATTATTAGGATTAAATACTTTTTGAAATCAACAACAACAACTACTAAGTTCGCGGGTTTGATCCGATTTGACACTTCTTGACTGACACTGACAGCTAAATTTTCGATACCATAAACAATATTTTTGTTTCTTAACGAATAAACAATTCGACACAACGATCGCGACAATAGTGTTACATTGGCTAGGAAATTGTTTTCGATATCTCAGTGACGATGACGAATTTAGATATCGTTTCGGTACGAAGCGATGTTACTTTGTCTAAGGACCCTGTACCTGTATTTCTTACCGTATTCATGATACGCAAATATATAGTATCTTAGTGGCCATGCAAGTTATTAAGTAGTTTTTAAATATATGTTTTTAGATACTCATAATTGAGGCAAACGATATGTATATAAAATAAAAATATAAAAAAAAAATCTTATACAAAAGGATTAACGACGAAAGATATACCTATTTATAATCTCTGTCCCGAAGTGCGATTCTCATAAATAAAATATAGTTCAAGAACTTTGAGTAAAATGACTAATAAAAATACAAGGAAATAAGGTATAGGTAGGGTATAATCGCTTTAAAATTCATTGTTACCTTCGTTAGAGTCGAGTCCGCATACACTATCATAGACCTCCATTTTGGTGTGATCGAGTCCGTTAGCGCCTCCAATGTCCACATAATCATATAGGCCGCGCTTTGTGCACTGCGGAAAACAAAAGTATGTATTATTATGTATCTCAAACAAGATAAACAAACACTATGTAGGCGGAGAAACTCCGTTTATGAGCTTTATTGAGTTAGTTGATTGTACATCGAACATTTTTTGATGGTTGGGCTAATTGACGTGATTATTTTTTCAATCGTAAGAGGGATTCAAACGAGGATTTCAGGTAAATATCAAAATCTTTTTAAGTTTGAGTTTAAGATGTGGAGATTTTGTTTTTTATTTTAAATGAAGGCAGTGTGAGTATCTTATATCCTTCTAAAGTAGGTTAGCCCTTGAATATTGCCACGTTTTGAAATTGAAAATTATTCAAACTACTTTCCAGAACCTTTCCAACAATGTGTCAAAAAAATTTAACATCGTTTGCCAATGATTCGGGGTAGAGGGTTTAGGGCTAATGTGGTTTAGGACTAAATTTATTAAGGCGGCGATATACGACTTTGCCCCTTTTAAAGCTAATGAATACGCTTTAACGACTTGCTTTCATGATTTGAAAAGTATATATACTAAACTAGAGCATATGCTTGATAATTTTGTATAACGTTTTTTTTAATTATGTATTTATAACATTGTATAAAAAAATCATGAAGTTAGGTCTAACGCAGAAGAAAAACTGAGTTTTACATAGAATTTATCAAGCGGATTTTAATGAAACCTGTACCATTTTATAGAAAAGTTAATTATCTGTCTTTTTGTATACGTATATATTTTTTTAATCGTACATTTACGTCAATTTTTGTGCTTTTGTCAAAACGTTGAGTTGAAATTACGGAGGGGCTCCACCGGGCGACGGGGGCAGTACGTCTGTGACCACTGTCACGGGTAGACGCTGTCACTCAGAGCGAGCACATTACGATGTAAATAAATTATTATATGTGTGATAAGATGACTGGTGAATTATAATTATTACATTGAAAAGGCACTACATGCGGATAAAATATTTTTTTGATGTGAATAACGTGTTTTCAAACCAAATCATCCATAATCTGTCATAATCTAAAATGTGTGTATCTAAATTTGGCAGGACAAATATATTTTGTTATTAACTTACTAAATAATTAAATGTACTTTAGGATTTAAATATGTATTTCTTTTAATACATTGCGTATTCAAAACGAGAATATTGCATACCTCATTTAAATTTTACATGTAGGTCGGAAATAATCGTCAAAATTAAAATTCTTTCATGTTATGTTACAATATTTCCTAATAGTTTGGAATTTATAGAAATAGTAGCTATAAGTCAGGGCATGGGATGATATCTTAAAAAAAACTTAATGGTTTGTAAATAAAACGGTTTATCCATGGGTAACAAGGTGGCGCTATTCTAAAATATTACCAATGAAAATATTTTTCTTAACACGTGAATTTGGGTTCGAGTTTCTTTGCTACGAGACGAATTTGAAAAAAAATGCAGAATATGATAAAAAAATAAGCTTACGCTATTCAAACAGTATTCTAAAATGTAAAATGTATTGTATTGTCTGACTATTTTAGCTAGACCATTTTTCTATTTTGGATTGGTTACATTAGTTTTATTTTTAGGGTTCCGTAGTCCGACAAGGAGCCCTTATAGTTTCGCAATGTCCGTCTGTCTGTCTGTTCGCGGCATAGCTCAGAGGCTCTTGGTATTAGAAAGCTGAAATTTAGTATAGATATGTGTATTGATCACGCCCAAAAAGTGGTAAAAATGAATAAAAAAAATAAAATAATTTAGTGGAGCTCCCGAACATGTGAAATGAGGATGAATATTTTTTTTGTTGCGTAACCCTTCATGTAGGGTATCGTTAGATAGGTCTTTCAAAAATAAAAAAAAACTAACTTTCGAAAACTATCACGGCAAAGTATGCTTCACCGGTTACATAGTTATAATTGACTAACTAAGACCTACTACGGAATCCTACGCGTGTGGCCCGATTGGGTAGTGATGCTTTACATAGCAACCATTTTAGAAGTTTAGTAAAAACGCCAAGTAAGCAGTCACATATGATATACATATTAATCTATTAGTCAAGGTATCTAATGTGGGATAATATTATATACACACAATCTAAAAGATAAGACGAAGCATAGTGTTTTAGAAATGAAGGTCCTACTTCACTATGCCACTCTTATGTTTTATTTTCAACACCAAATAGTATCCGACAGAACGTCGATTTTTGGCTAGGCCTAAGCCGATTAATAGGCAATCGCTTAATTCTTTGGCTAAAGCCCTGATAAATAAAAAGGACTTGATCTTCTTTAATTTTTGGTCCAGAAGTCAAAGACAGAAGAACTGAAAATGAAAAAAAAAAGATATATTCAAATAGTATATTTAAGGTTCCGAACCAAAATAGTAAAAAGTAACCCTTATGGGATGCGACTTTGTCTGTCTGTCAGAGCTGATAATTACTTCAGGAATAACTAACCTTATCGATTTGGAATAATTGTTGAAATATATCGCAAATGGATAAAGTAGAAAAATACTACTTTCGAGGAAAAATGGAATTTAAAATTACAAAGTGTAGTTTCTACGTCATCATAATTATGAAAGGGCTTGATATAAAGGCTTGATGCATATTTTAATATTTTTTATGTTTTCTTCGACATCTTTTGGTATACGAATTAAATTTAAAAAAAACTCTCCGTAGTTTGTAAAACAAACATTCTGAAATAATTAGACTTCCGTACATTTTTCTCTTAAATGCTTTTCTTAATATGGTATTTCGACCATTTTCCAATTCCAAGGTTATGTTTGAATTCCGATGAATTGTAATAAGAAAACTAAATGAAAATTGAGCTACTGCATGTCAATTTAATAATCTTTTTATAAAAAAATCTGTAAATTTTTGCGATAAGTTTTTCTGATAAAATAATTATAAAAAACCTTTTATTAGTAATATAAGGTAAAAAGATAAAGATCAAAAATATTTAAATCGGTAATTATAAATGATTTCAAAGTCAAAAATCGATATTGCATCTTTCTAAAAGATTATCGAAATGCCATACAATGGTAGGATTTTTTTCCATTACTTTATTTCTTCAATACCTAATGCATGAAACCGTGGAAAAGGGTCGTACAAATTTGGTGCTTGAAAATGTAACAGCTAATTCTCATTCAGATTAAGCTAAATTCGGATATAGACTTAGGTCTATATCCGAATTTAGCATATTTATTTTTTGCTTTGCGGCACTTTCAGAATTAGGCCCAAAACGGGTGAATTTCCATTGTTCATGATAGGTAAAAAATTAAAAAATCCTGGTCATAATCGGAATCTTTACTATCCCACTTTTGGATATGACATAGACATGCATTAGCATTAATTATCACGCTTTTTCAAGGTGGATTGGTGATTTCAGACCGTGTAGTCCAGGTTTCCTCACGATGTTTTCCTTCACCGTTAGTCAATGGTGTCTAAGTTATACTAAAAAAGTGCATGTAAAACTTTGGAATAGTCAGATTCGTAATTTCTAGGTTTCGAAGTCCGAATCTGCATACTCATAAATGAGATGCAGGTGCCTTAGCAAACAAGCCACAATGACTTTTTACTAATATGTTCGGTGTATCAACTTAATAATATAAATAAAACTACCTGCAGCTTATTTAAAATATTAACATCATTTGTAACACAGTCTCACTCACTTTTAGGTCTTTAAACGTAATAGATTATTCAATTTCGGTTCTGTTGGTGTCAAAACTTAGGCCAATTTTAAGCTAATGGTTTGACCAAAGCTGATGCCAAAGGTTTGGTCGGACACTTTACAGATGGATCAGAAACGTCGAACTAATTAACTGGCTTCCAGGCTCTCCTTACAAAACTAATATGATTTTCCTATACAAGTGAAGATGAGCTGAAGTTATTTGAGAAGCAGCAGATGTCGTAAAATGCAAATATGAAAAAAACTTGCGTGCATTTCTGTTAGAAGAGCTCAAAATGGACACCAATATGGCCTAAAAATTAACTCCTATGGTGCGATTTTATCTGTCTGTCTGTCCATCTTTCACAGCGGATTAATTCAAGAATGCTAGTTTCAGATTTTTTTCTTGAAACTTGTAACAATTCAGATCGATAAATATGTTTTGCAGATTAAAGAAATTGAATATATTTTTGCTTTTCTGGCAAACGAAGTATGCAGTGGGGGTTGGAAATTTAAAATTAGTGTTTCGAAGTATTACTCAGACAGATGTTATTTGTATTTCTATTTTTATATCTTAGACATGCATATCAAAATACAATATGCGACTGTCCTTAGAATCTCTACATAATATTATGGTCACCCGTCAAAGTTCTTCAAAATATAAAATGACAAGCGTGCGGTGTGCATTGCGGGGTCGCGGGGGGGAAGCTCAAGCTCCGCCCATTTGCTCAAGGTCATTGGCGGTAGTCGTCGTCTTAAGGCCAAATTTTTTAGGCATAGAGTGATTTACATTTATGAGATTTCACATAGCGTTTTTAGGAATAGGTACCTACCTACACACTAAATAATTTCACTTACAACTGATCGTTTTGTTTGGTTGGTCATCTGCATAAATGCATTATTTTTTCAGAGTCAGAGAGACACAGCTAGAATGGAAATATATCTGTGAAAAACTACCTAAACGTGTCCAATACGACCTATATCCTTCTAGAATCATTTTAAGGCGTATTACTGTAGATATAATATTACAGCACTTGACTTTTTGTTGTACTATAAAGAAAAACCTCTAAGTTAGTGAAACAATAGGCACTCGCCTAAACTTTGCTGGAACATGGAATATAAACAATCTCTAGGGATCGATATCTAATTAACGCTACAGCGGTGAAAATTATTTTTCTAAAGAGATGTGGAAGACTAGTTATGGGTAATTGAAGTTTAATTTTAACTTCTATTGTGTACGTAGAACAGTAGTAGTATTTTTATTTCAACAAACATGCGTGTTAAGTAGGACGCAAACGCAAACCAAGCGGTTTGCGTTAAGAATTTAAATTTCAGAATAACCTATCACGATTTTACGTAAGCCGGGTGTATTTAGATATTAAAACCTGTATATTCTGAACATGATTCCGATGATGTTTTGATTAATTTTATATGAGAAAGGGTTTAAGTACTTAGTAAGGATTGTGTTGCCTTCTTTTCCCGCGGGTGTTGTATATAATTATACCGTACGAGGATTTAAATGAAGAACAACATCCTGCGTCGAGCTAATAAAAGTTACTGCGATCATAAAATTATTGCGACGCACAATAAGCTTGCATCTAAGGAAGGTTATGTCGTATGATATTTTAGCATTTATTATAAACAAATGAAAAGTTTCTTCGAATGCTACGGTATAAGTATTTTTCGTTGGTACAATTACCATTGTAATTATAGAATTTCAGTTCAGTACTATGATATGTTAAAGTGATCCCGATGCCAGTGCGAGAAGGTGACCATATATCACTACTACTATACAATAAGTACATTCTGTATAACTTTGCAAACTCTCTCTCTCAAAGTTAAGAGAGATTAGGACACTGTGTAACATTCCCAAATAACCTCTTAACACCGAAATACTCAATTAAAACGACTAAATACAAAATAAATTAGTTTACTTTGACGAGCCTGTAAATGAAGTTTAACTCGTTTGAAATTTGATGGTCTCTTAATTTGTCGAAATTGTATCACTTTTAGTACCTAATCTCGCGGCTTTTATTATGTAAATAATAACCCTCAATAGAGTTGATCATTTTCGAAGTTAATTAACTAATTTCTGCTGTTTTTTCTTCTGTTGGATAAGTTTATATAAGATTATACTGTAGGTAAGCTTCCTGAAAATTAGAACTATTTGTAAATTACATTAAAAAAAGAGTCTCTGTCGACTATGTTTATCTGATCAACGGCTTACGTTGATCCTGAATAGTCTCGATTGACTTACGGATTTCTCTACAACTCCGCTCACTTTCCAATCACGGTGTTATTTTGTCGGGGCTATCGATATTTCAATGGATTAAATGAAAGTTTCTGGACAGTTTCCCAATACTAGAGTTAATTAGTAATATTCGTCGTGTCAGTTTTTCGTCAAAAGCAAAATTATTTTATAAACCCGAGCCTTTTATTCAAGTCCGACCATCTAGTTTTATATTTAATTGCGGTTGGTTCCCGCAACTAAAGCGCGAGTGTTTTGAAAATCAATGAAATCTGACAAGTATATTTTTTTAAATATTATTATTAGATATTTTTTAAAAGTCATACATATATATGTTTATTAAGATGCTTAGGTACTTTTAAGTTTAATGTGAACGCCAGACTACCTACGAAGGAAAACACCGTAAGGAAACCTGGACCTATAGGTATGAAAAAAGAAGTTTGAAATCGCTAATCTACCTCGAGCAAGCATGATGATCGATGGTCGTACCTTCTCTGTATGAGAAGAGGCCTGTACCCAGCAGTGGAACAATATATGTGTGTGAAAAGGGGCCTTCGCTCAGAAGTAGGTCAACAAAAAGGCCACAATTATCTAGTTTTATTTCCACAATACATGAACACTATTAGTGAAATCCACCACCAATTCCATGAAACAATGCTCCCAACCGCGTCTGTTTATCATTGTGTCCGACAGAAAGCCACTGGTGGCCACTAATTGTTTAATAAATTACGGAGTGACGTATGCTACCGCATGCTGTTGTTTTATCACACTTCTATTGTAAAGATAAAAACTTATTAAACTTGTGTATTCACGTGAGTTGCAAAATTTTATTTTATTTTAGTATATGACAGGATGAGATAAGTCTTAAAGTCCTCCCATACTAATTTTTAATTACCTTTGATATCATCTGCAATATTTATCACCTGTCTTCTCAATGGTGGACTCGTACAACGTATTATGTTTATTTTATTAATATTTAAAAAATAAAAAAAATTGCTCACTAACAATAATAAAATAGTAGGTACCTAAGCTTATCCACATGGAGGTATTAAAAGTAAACTGCCTAGATGCTGGTAGTAATAAGTTTACTGAAGCTATTGATCCATGAAATTGTAATTCAACCTAATTTAACTAAGCATCTAGAACTTTAAATATTATAATAACTAGCTTCTGCCAGCGACTTCGTCCGCGTGGAACAGTGGTGCTCCGCTCCTATTGGTCTTAGCGTGATGATATATAGCTTATAGCCTTCCTCGATAAATGGACTATCTAACACTGAAAGATTTATTTTAATCGGACCAGTGGTTCCTGAGATTAGCGCGTTTAAACAAAATGACAACATTTCCCTTCACTGCTCTGCTCCTATTGATTGTAGCGTGATGAAAAGTATACTATAACCATCTCAGGAGTATGACAAATAATTGTACTAAGTTTCGTTAAAATCCATCGAGTAGTTTTTGTTTCTATAGAGTTTATACAGACAGACAGACAGACAGACGGACAGACAGACAGACAAAAATTTTACTGATTGCATTTTTGGCATCAGTATCGATCCCTAATCACCCCCTGATAGTTATTTTGGAAATATATTTCATGTACAGAATTGACCTCTCTACAGATTTATTATAAGTATAGATAAGTATAGAAGATATAGAAGATAGATTAGTTTTTTTTAGGTTAATGCAGGTACGGTGTCATCATTAACAGCTAAATAAAACATATCCTTAAACCTTTTTTGTCGACCTTAAACAATTTGAACTTTCTTCAATTTGAATAAAAAGTTTTGGACTTACATGATGGATGGTGCCAGTTTCCATTTCGAGGAGGCGTCCCTTCTTGATGGCCACTCCTACGTTGAGGTCTAGTACGTGGACGGTGGCCGGGGACACGGCTAGCATCGAACAGTTGCCAGTCTCCCCATGGTTGCGCAGTGTGTACACTCCCTCAGCCCCGAACAGCATCACGTTGCATGCTGTGGTACACAAAATTATTTTCTATTTTTTTAACAAATCTTTCATAAAATTATCGTAAATAGCAAATGGCATGGAGCCTTTTCGTCTGTTAATTCTATAACCTGCTTTCAGGGATTCCGGATGATATGGGTGAGGTAAGCGTAATCTGATACCCAAAATTATTCAAAACTACCTGGTCCAAATTTAGAAGTTTTCAGACTTTTTGTATAACGAACTCTTCGTAGTAAAATCCTACTTATATTATACTAGTTTTCCGCCCGCGGCTTCGCCCGCGTGAACATTTTTTTACGCCTTGGGTTACATTATTCAAGTTTTAGTAGGGATCCTTAATTATTTCTTGAAATAAATATAGCCTATGACATTTCATAAAGATGTAGCTTTCTAACTATGAAAGAATTTTAAAATCGGTCCAGTAGTTTTTGAGTTAAAACCCTACAAACAAACAAATCTATCCTCTTTATAATATTAGTATAGAAATTCGAAAGTTTGTGAGCATGTACATTATTGTACATAGTGTTTGATTGTTACTTTGTCATGCAAACACTACTGAATGCATCTGAAATTTGGTACACGCATAGCTTATAAACTCTATTAATACAAAGGAAGTATCCTTTGTATTCATCTGCTTGCGCTTAGAATATAAAAATAAAATGAATAGGTTTTTTGTCGGTGAAATTATTACATTATACTTCAGTGAATAAAAACAATGTCGAGAAAAAAAAATGGTAGCAGAATAATAAAAGTACTACTATTCGCGTGGGTTATCCTTTCCCAGAGAAAGCATTTTAGTAGTTTTATTTTTAGAGAACTCAGGGATAGTTCATCTTCGCATAATGTTAATGTAAGTCATAAAACAAACCGAGAGTGAAGTGAAAACTACTAGAAAAAACATTCGCTTATCGTCACCGGGAGTCGTTAGTGATGTGATGTACTATTTCATAACGGAATCAGAACTACAAAGATATAATTATACTATTAGCATATGGACATACCTACTTAAATCTAATTTTAATGTAACTTTCATCAACTTGTAGTCGCATAATGCGACAGCTGTAAATGGTGTCTTGGTTTTAATTCCCGGGGAGGGCTGGAAAATTTCACAAAGAAGCCCGGAATCATGAAATTGGTTATGTTATACCCCCGTGCTTGGAAGAGCACGATATGCGGTCATCCCCGGCTGCTATCTTAATAGCAGTTGTAGTTATAATTCCACATCTGAGAGAGAGGCTGTCTTTACATGTCAGAGGCAGCCAGATTTGAAAAACTTTAAGACAAGGGCTTGTTAGGTTAGTAAAATCTGTAGTCCACACCATAAGAAGATTAACTTTCAATCTTATCCTGATCTATCTTAATATTATTATACATAAATGTAAAAGTATCTCTGTCTGTCTGTCTGTCACACTTTCACGGTAAACGCCTGATCGAATTTAGATGTTATTCATCCTAATTAAGTCAAGCTATGTAGCTTGTACTAGGGGATTGACGATAAAACGGACGCTCCATGCGTCCGTTTTATTATTTTCAGCGAAAAGGTTTATTTAAAAAATCTATCAATACAGAAATATTTATATTGACAGAATATTTAAATAGTCATGTCAGCAATTTAGCCCATGACGTCACATGTCCATTTACTTTATAAAATATGTATGTCAATACGAAACGTGTTTCGATGAGTATTCCGTGCAACAGATTTGATTAGGCTGTAACGTTCACTACGTGACGTCACGAATACATAGTAGGATTGATGAATTGGCAAATCTTGTCACTAAGTATATTTATTCGTCGTAAGCACGTTTTACCAATAATTCGATCAATTTCGAGAGCACACGGCTTACGTATAACATAGTTATGTTATTACTGCAAACAAATATACACTCAAGAATAACCAGCCAAGTGAAGATGGATTCGCGTGCCGAGGCTTCCGTACTGCGCCTCCTTTTCATCTTTGCAGTTGAATGAAAGTCACATTTTCTCATACGGAAGAGTATGGAAAATTGTGTTTTCTTAGCAAATCTATTTTTTTTATTTGTATTTTATTTATTAGGGACAAAAAACAGTTACATGTTAAGGTTTTAAAACTATGACAGTAAGTCATAAGATATGTAGGTAAACATATAACCCACACCTTTGTCCACGGATTAATCAATGAAAATATTAAAAACGGGGACTTGTCTTACGAGTATAAAGAAATATAAAGTTTGTACGTATCGTTTGTTTAAAGGTGATTTGGGACAATATACTTGATTGCATTTGAATTTATCCTCACAAACTTTTCATTTATTATACAAGTAGGAAGTAGGAATACTTGCAATTACTTTAAAAAAAATTGAACTTTCATGCCATTGATTTATTAATATAACCAAATTAGTTTCACAAACAGTAGGTACCATAAACATGATGTTACCATGTTGCTGGTATTTCATAAGCGAAGTTTTAAAACAAGTTTTGCGACATCGAGATACTTCAAAACTAATATATTCTGCTCCCAGGTAAAGTTAAATTTACTATACTTTTACCGTGTGAGAGTTAATCTGCTTAATCTGAACGAAAGTGATAAGAAAAGTTAAATAACACATTAATTTTGGTAATGCGCTGGTATGTACCTACTTATGACAATAATGATAAGGCTATTTGGCTTGTTTTAATTGCGAGATAGGAGTTGTTTAGGATCTTTTCATGAAAAAATAACCTGATCATTGGTAGAAATAAATTTTTAATTAAAAAAAACCTTTATTTAACTTAAAGGCACGCTCTACAAAATAGTTTCATCAATGTAAAAATCGTATATTCTTATACAATTTTCGGTAGTATTTATAGGAGATGAATAAAACTACATTTATTTGAGAAAAGAGGATTCGATGCAGTATCTATCTGCATTATGTTAATAGCAGCTGGATAAGTTTTACACTGTACCTAATTTCCCATGCTAGTTTCTTTATGATGCCACGTCAGCCAGATTTCTTGTGTCACTCATCTATTTTACACGCATAAACTCGAAGTATACACTGCATTTACGGTATAAAATGGTCTTGTCTCAAATTAGACTTTAGACTTGAGTTCACATTTTTGTAAGGATTTACTTGCTATACCTATCCACTATAAGAAATAATAATCCTTGTAATGGTCTATATGCAAGTTTCAAATCAATTTAACATTTCAGCTATGATGAGCTCGTGATAAGTTCTAACATGAACAAAATACACTTACGTTTAGTATTCTTCAGATGTCGTATAGTCACAGCGAAGCCTTTCCCTCTAGCCGGAACCCGGTACTGCACGAGGGCAGCGTTTTGCCTGGACACCAGCTTGCGGGAAGGTCTCTTATCGCAAGACTCCACCACTCGGTCGTCATCCCAAGCATCTGCTGGCCACACCTGGCCATTCAGCTCCCAGCCATCCACCCACTACAATAATTATTATTTTTTACTAAAACTCATCCTAAATCAATTTCAAAAAATTGTACCTACTGCAATTTAGCAGTGGTTATTGATAAACCCGTTTTATTATCCAATAGATAAAGCTACATTTAGTTAATTTTAGATAATTATGTCAATCCGATTAAATTTAATCGCGCTATTGTTAAATAAATATGAGGGTGTATTGATAAATTTAAGTACGGCAAATAAATTCACAACTGTGAATTATTACAATGTAAAATATAAGAAAGGTAATGATTACACAAAAGTTATCCTTTTTTAAGTATTTTGTATACAGTAAAATTAATTTCATGTAGAAATTAGTTTACTTGGAAATTAAAGTCAGTCAAGAAATAAAGGTTAGAGTTAACGACAATAGTTAAGGTAACACAGCGATGAATATCACTTAACGAACTTTTATGACATAAGACTGTTACAGACTACCTATATAAATTATTATTTAAAATCATTACTTTTTCATGATAAAATGCAGTACCTACTTATAAAAAATGTCTAAATCGTTGGTACGGTATTTAATCAAAAAAGTCATACGTTGTTTTGGTAGGGCGATAAGGTTCTCCGAATATTATCGAAAATGTTAACCCGTTTTACACTTCGAGTTCATAAAAAGGTCAGAAATATTTCAGGTATAATCTGTTCATCCTACTGTAGTTATATTGTACAAAAAGTAAAAAAAAGTTTTACTCAGTGAGGTTTTATTGAAAGGGAAATATTTTAGTAATAGAAAGCTACACTACCGCCTAGCTAAATTAGTCCCAGAAATAGAATTTAATACATAGGGCAAATACATAGTTTAAAATACTCACCGCGACCAATCCTCCATTCTCGCAGGGCACATCGAGGTAGTTGAATATAACCTCGATCCTTTTGTCCGGTTCGGCTATCATGTAGATACCACACACGACTGGATCATCTGACGGGGACTTAAAAAATAGCTCCCCTTCCTCTGACGTCACTAGGAAACAATCTGCGAAAATTACTCCATTATTTAGTGTGTAACAAGAAAGCAATTCAATTTATTTTAACAATTCCCGAATTAGGTTGATGCCAAAGTTATTTAAGTTAAATTAAATAGCATGGTTATGCGAAAATGTGTAACCTTGAGAGTACGAACTGCCGAAATTATGTTACTAAAAGGGATGAAAAGGAATACATTACAAAACGCTGACAAAGTTAGTATACGTAAGAATAAATTCAGGCTTTTTTCCTTTCCAAGTTTCCTGTGGTTAATAATAAAATTAAATGCATCTTCTATAGCCTCTATATTATTATTATACATGTAAATATATTTTATTAAAATTAGCTTCATATGTATGCAAATTTTCAAAGAGCAAGCCAAAAATTATTTGAGAAACTCAAACTACCTACACATATTTATAAAAGCCTAAGTAAAGATGGTTGTAAGACACGTAATAAATTTGAATATTTATTACCTTTCAGTTTTAGGTACCTATGGTAATGTATGAACCATATAAATAACAATAAATCCATAAATTGAAAACAAACCTTCATCAGGATTTATAATACGATGAGATGGTCTGGGGATTCGCCTTATCCTGGAGAAACGAGATAAGCCTGATGCAGAACTCCTTTGCCCGTAGTCTTTGCTCTGGTAACAAAAAAAAAACAGTTTAATAGTAGTTTAGTTCAAACGAACCCTTTAACATATCTCTCTCTACGCCCTCGTCCTCATGTGTTACACCTTGTTTCTATGTGCTCATAAAAATATGCCTGGAAAATCTAACTTTACATTCATTCCTAATGTCTCCAAATGTCGTCACGAATATCTACTAAGGCCCATTTTTAACGGGTACGAGAGTGTACCCGTTAAAAATGGTTTCCATTGCAAAACTAGCTTTATCAGAAGTAGAATAATATATAAAATAGTCGATCCTTATAATTATGCTGCAATAGGTGGGTGAATCTTCAATATTTTGCTGTTTGGTTTCCGAATCCTCATTACCCTCATCACCGACTGTCGTTTAAATTGTGTAATTTACAAACTTAAAATTATTATTTTAAATAATGAAATAGATATAGCCTCTTAATGTGGGTAAATATTGAATTTTATACGACTGGTAAAGATGAAATTCGTGTGAGGAAGCGAACAGCGTCGAAAAACCAACCGCACATTTTTGAAGAATCACCCAGGTAAGAGTATCTAACCCTAATTAACAGTTGCATGACAAAAACAATTAGACAGTTTAATGGCATCCCTTTGAGACTGAAATAACACTTTTAAGTACTGGACAAATGGAAAACAAATTGAAATAAGGATCTGCTAGCTGTCTAACCCTAGTGAAAAATAGAAGTGTTGATAAAATCCTACCTAAAATTGGCGAAAGTGAGTTTGTTTCTTACACTTTCACCGTAAAACGACTTGGGCGATTTGGATAATATTTGGTCCAAATATGAATGTAACTTTGGAGACGATTACTTTTTATTTGGGTGCGTTAATTAGATCCCTCGGGACGCGAGTGAAACCGCAGAAAGCAGCGAGTAATAAATATTTGCTGTGGTCACAACTGTGGTTTGTGAAACTAATTCGCTAACCTACATAAAGAGAATGCATGTAGAATGAAACAGTGGTAACTAGTTACACGTAAAACTAAAGCCATAGGTAATGTACATAGTTCATCTATGAAACTAGATAAATTTTTAATGGCTAATAAAATTTAACAGAAAAAGAAGCTCTAAATGTCAGAAGCCTAATTTTGAGCGGGGAACCACACCAACGCCACTCACAAGTCAAGATAAATGTTCATATCTGAGTGATTTTAAATGTAACGTGACCGCACTTATGGCCCTAGTACGTGAATGCCACACAAACGATCCTGTGGCGAGAGTTTCTTTTCAAGTCCACAATGCATACAATGCTTTGAGATGGACTGAAAAGATTGCGCGGTCCGTAATCCCACGGATATTTAGTTATATTTGGAGCTTTAGACTCGAAATGCCTGGTAGTTTATACCATATTCAATACGTTTATTTGGGTAACAAAGCATCGTTAAATGGAGTATCGAAACAAAATTGAAAGTTTGAAAGTAATTAACGAATACAATGACTTCGGTTGACTGGACAGAGACGATGCCTAGCTTAAAAGCTTTGTAGTTGGTGCTAATCAAATTATAACAATTTCTATCCCTAAATACAAGTCTCTTTCTCTCTAACAAACTTTAACTCTAACGAATTATTAGAAGTTTTTAATTAGATACATCGAGGTGTTGTTTTGTTAATAATAAAACAATAATATCACGCCTATATTCTCTAAAGTGGTTTTATGAAAAACTAATTTCGTTAGTTATGATTAATCCTCATATAATAGGGTACCTAAGTATCATCATCATAGTGCCCCAAATAAAAAAATAAAAAATTGGAACAGAAAAAAATGGCGGTGCGAAGTTCACCGGGTCAGCCACTATATTTAATATGTAACAATATTCCTACTATAAAGCATGCTTTTTAAATATTTTTATTATAAAATTCTGCGACCACTTTATGTAACGTTGTTTGCGTACGTCAGCATCGACCAACATTAATATTTGGACTGTTTATGAATAATGTACAGAAATCTCGGAACGGCACACACTCGTGGAGTTTTGTTTATGCTAACATGCTCTACAGGTATTTTGTAAGTAGGGCAGATATTACACGAGAAGGCTAAATTAAAACCTTTTTGTGATATTAGGTTTTGCATAAAGCTTTCAGAATCTTCATAAAACTGACTTTATTTAGATAAAGTGATAACTTCTGGGCAAACTGTATTAGCTTACGGTTTCTTAGTTGTTACCATGAAATATGGCGGCCAGAAAACCATTTTTTTATTGACTTAACGATAATGTACTTACAGCTGCATGAGTAGCAGTTTTCCTAAAATACACACGTTATGAAATAAAAAGTTATTGAGGAGCTCGTGGCTAAGTAACAGCTGCACGGGTCGACTGATCAAAGGTTAAGCTGCACTTGGCGCGGTCGGGACGTGGACGGGTGACCATCTATGTCATAGCGAGACTCCACCTTGGCTCGGAAAGCACGTTAAGCTGTTGGTCCCGATTGTCATTTGTAGATCTTTGACAGTCGTTTCGGTTAGTCAGATGCCAGAAAGCCTGACAACCAGTCTTACCAAGGGGTATCACCCGGTACCTGGGTTGTAGAGGTCAGATAGGCAGTTGCTCCATGTAAAACATTGGTACTCAGCTACATCCGGCTTAGACTGGAAGACGACCCCAAGATAGTTGGGAAAAGGCTAGGCAGATGATGATGAAATAAAAAGTTATCTTCCTATATTATTTTACAGTTTAGGTTTCATAATCCACGTGCCGATTGGTTATTTGCTTGGCCATTATTTGTTTTTGAAATTTGAATTTTGAAGGCTTACATAATTGACTGAGCACTTGGATATTGCTGCGCGTGTTATTCGTTCGATTCTTCAATTTGATGAATTTGTATTTATTCAACTTGGTCCGTATGATTTAAAATTCATATAATATACATAATAATGCATGCAATGCAAGTGCTTCTACAATACAAAATAGACTATAGTCTGTGAGAAAATTACATAAAACATTAACTAAAGATTGCACTGTTTTTGAAGTAGATTTATATAATTATGATCTCATACTTAATTATACGGGCATAGCTTCATTTATTATTCTTTGATGCTTGAGTACACTAATATAAGAACCATTTATAACCTAATCTGATGATACACAGTATATATATTTGAAAACCTTATGTACATTACTTTCGGTAATCCGCAGTAATAATGTTCTCCCTAAAATATTTAACGAAATGAAAAAGCTGGTTGTAATGCTATGATTTATGAAGAATGTATGAACTAAAAAAGCTGAACAATGAAGCCAAAATTAAGTAAATATATAATTTATAAAAAAGACACATTGTCTAATGGTTGAGCTATTAGTTTTACACCATTGTTTTGATACCAATCACACTGATTAATCAAATGGTGAAGAGAAACATTCTGGACTTAAACTGTCTGAAATCGCCAATCCACTTTGAGCAAGCGTGGTCACCAATACTTATATTTTCTTAGTAGGAGAGGCCTTTGCCTAACATTGGAACAACAAATAAACCATAATAATATTTCGATATAAAAACGTTAACACATCTACTATAAATATAATAAAGCTCAAGAGTTTGTTTGTTTGAACGCGCTAATCTCAGGAACTACTGGTACGATTCGAAAAATTCTTTCAGTGTTAGATAGCCCATTTATTGAGGAAGCCTATAGGCTATATATCATGATGCTAAAACCAATAAGAGCCGAGCACCACTATTCCACGCGGACAAAGTCGCGGGCAGAAGCTAGTCTACTATAAATTCATTCAAACATAATGTTGCAACGTTACTAAAAATAGTACCTACCTACAAATAAATAAAGGCAACATTAAATTCAACGTTAGTAAATGTAACGCATGTATATGTGACCCAGTGGATGAAATGGGAAAGCTCGGTAAGCTTGTTGCCCAATAGACCATTTTAATATGTCCATTATAATTATGGTCAGTTTATTGGATTGGAGGGAAAATTTCCCATATTACTGGGTATTTGTGGGGACTCTAGAATACACAGATTTAAAACTGCGAAGAATAAACATAATTTGCATTTTTACATACGTAATTAACCACTGATCTGGACTTTATCAAAACTAGACTAGAAATCTAAGCTATTTTACTTTTAAATAAGAAAAGTGAATGGAACGACTGGCCATCATTTCATTATTGACAGAAAGATGGGCAGGATTTTAATTAATATTTTCCTAACACCTACAGATAAATGACAAATTATACTAGACGTGTATGGTAATCTATTATGAAAAGACCAACCCTATAGAACCTTACGTCGAACAAAATGGTATCAAACCACTTGCGTTCAGCGTGGGAGTACAAATACCCTATTAATATCAAGCCAATTATGTTTGTATTTACTCCCACATAGTAAATCAACTGTAAATCCGGAGTTACGTCAATCCAGAATGATGGACGTAGACAATTTAGAGCACGCCGTCAGATAGGCAGATTTGCACGACAGTGTCTGGTCACGGGGAAACGTGACCAAATTCCAATCTGACAGTTACCCACCCTTGTTATTTGAGAGGAATTGTCTATCTCCATCCAAATGGGTCTAATTTCTTTTTTGTATTTAAAAAATGCTAAACGAAAGCTTTGACTATAATTTCCATGTTCTTACTAACAATAACTTTATTTATTGTCAAATCACGTGATTACACAGACACTTAAAAATAAAACATTTGAACAATGAACTGTACTACAGTTTATTAATTAAAAGAGAATTTATAATGTTATGTGTAACGTGTAACAATAGATAAAAAATCTGTGGAACATTTTATAACTAACATTAATGTGTCCGATATTTTTTTTCTCAAAAGATAATATTAAAACATATCCCAAAAAGTTTTTGAATTTGAGAGAAACAAGGATTTGATTTGATTTTGATTCTAAAGGTATAACAATTACGTCTAATGTATAATAAATAAACGAGCTAGCAAGGTGCAAAATTAAAGTAAGTAGATATAAGTTTCTTTTAGAAACTGAACTGCAAGTTGATTATGTATGAAGTTTGTTGCGAACAGTCCAGCAACTCCGCTGTTATAACGTTTTAATTAAAGCTTTTCCTGTGGTATTAGTGGTAAATCCTTAACTCCGTAATATAAATACTGTAGCTCATTTTACCTGCTTGTGGAGATTGCACAAAGTTAATCTTAATTAGAATACAAAAGAGAATTTTAAAGTAAAGTAAAGGTTGCTTTGAAGGAATGTTCATTCAAGTACTCTAGAGCAAAAGTCTGGATCAGTTTTAGACTTTGTTGTTGCTGGAACAGATTAATACAATATTTATTTAACACGAACTACGAAAAATTAACTAGTTGTAGTTATTTAAAATGACTAGGTAACACGATGGTGACAATTCATCAGACTCAGGCTTTTGACTAAAGATGATGCGGGATGTTCGAAAGAGATACCGCGCCCCCTGGAACATAAAGGGCTGAGGAAGGAATATGGATAGGTTTTAGTCAGTAAGAGTCTGACACTCTTTTCCGCACCCCACGTATGGCGGGAAAGGTCATTAGAATTTCTCATCCGAAAAAAAAAAGGCTTTTGATTACCCGTCACAACTGTCAAAGCTACAAATAATATTCATTTTCAAAGCAATATTTAGTATAAAACTACAGACATCATGAATATTAATAGAATGACCCCTGTAAATGTAAGTTAAAGTAAGTAATTAGATAATATGTAGGTAACCATCATCATCATCCTCCTGCCCTTATCCCTTTTTTATTTGGGGTCGGCGCAGCATGTTTTCCTCTTCCATACTCTTCTATCTGCCGTCATCTCGCTAGTAACATTCATTCTAATCATATCAACCTTCACACAATCCATCCATCGTTTCTTCGGTCGTCCTCTTCCTCTATACCCATCCACATTTATGTCCAAAACCTTTCTCACTACATAAGTCTCATTCCTCCTCATCACATGCCCATACCATGATAACCGATTTCCAATATGTAGGTAGCCAAAATAACTTAATATAAGAAAGCCGAAGGAAATTAAAATAAGGCTGCATAATAGATAAAATCAACGCAACATCATTTTCACATCTTATCTATTATTATTTATCGTTTAGATCGAACATTACACTATAACTTCTAAACATTTCCAATGAAAATGATTTGTCTAAAGAACCATTATAATAACCTATTCAGTCTGCTTTCGTGGGCAACGCCAGGATAATAATAATAATGATTTTTGATATCAACCCTTAGTACAAAAGTTTTACAAATGTTAATATATTTCTCGACTTATTTCAGTCAACCCAGTTATTCAATCACAGTTTCAATAAATTGATAGCCAAACCAAAATCAATAGTGACTCAAAAACAGATTTGGTAGATCAGAATTTAATAAGCTTACCCTTATCCATGTCAAATAAGTTTTCCTTTACAAAAAAACTCGTAAGTTATATTCTCGACTGACAGAAACCGCAAGCTAACCTCAACATTGAGATCTATTGAAATGTTAGAAATAAACGACATGGAACATGTCGATTTAATTTTTTGTACTTTGACCCTTGCCAATGAATATTTATAGATTCTAGTCAAAGTATTTTTTTTTAAATAGGTACGTTTGGTCAAAAACGATACCTATGTACGGCTTAAAATTATTTATATAATTATTTCTCAAGGATTACAGTTAAGTAGTTACAAGGAGAAACAACATGAATATATAAATAAAAGCACATGCGTTGACGGTATTCTAAAATAATTTAAAATGATTTTTCATTATATCAGTAACGCAAAAATATCTTAAAAGACAAATACAACATCTTTTCAAACTTTTAGAGAAATAAAGAAATTATTTCTGAAACAACTTAATGACCAAAAAACTTAATGACTGCATTTTAAATACATTTTTCCAATTGGTTTCATAATTTGGCACTGTATTTCGTTCACAGTATTAAATGTTAATGAACCGTGAGTTCGTGCAATGGCATGTTAATTCAGTGGACGAGTCATGTTTGTGACACATAACTACACTCGTGTCACTCATTCCATTTCGATGTTTCATAATCGGTAATCGTTTTATCGACAATGCATAACTTTAATTTAGGTATGATAACTCGCCATAATAACTTCAACTTCCTGTGATTAATAACCATTTCAGAATTGTAAAAGAGCAGTAAATAATCTGGTGCTAAAAGAACAAAATTGACTTTTCGTGTTGAATATTTTTTTGAATACCTCTGAAAATGTATCTCTGTATCTCAATGTAAGAGGAGCTTGTGGCTAAGTAACAGCCGCACGGTTCGACCGATCAAAGGTTAAGCTGCGCTTGGCGCGGTCGGTCCGTGGATGGGTGACCATCTTTGTCATAGCAAGACACCTCCGTGCCTCGGAAAGCACGTTAAGCTGTTGGTCCCGGTTGTCATTTGTACATCTTTGGCAGTCGTTACGGGTAGTCAGAAGCCAGAAAGTCTGACAACCAGTCTTACCAAGGGGTGCCGTGTTACCCGGTAACTGGGTTGTGGAGGTCAGATAGGCAGTCGTTCCACGTAAAACACTGGTACTCAGCTGCATCCGGTTAAGATTGGAAGCCGACCCCAACATAGTTGGGAAAAGGCTAGGCAGATGATGACCTCTGAAAATGTATGTGAACCTAATCGTTCGGAAACGAATGCACGATTCTAGTGAAGTGAAAAATGCATTGCACTTCATTCTGATTCGTCACACCTTGCTGAGTTTCTATCTCGATATTTTTTTACAAAGAGTGTTAAAAAAATCAAGTGTAAAAATCCTTTCTAAAAGCTTTAGGTGTACAAAAGCAGGACTTTTTAAGGAAAAAGAAGGACAATTTACGTTTAAAAGCGTTTGTAGTTGGCATAAAACGTTTTGCTGGACTTTTTAGAACATACTTTTATAGAAGGATAATCGATTAAAGCGGCTAAAGGCAATTGAAACTGTTGATTCGATCCTCTCGCCTCTACCTATTGACTAGAAAATTTATTTAGAAAGGTCGATATAAAAGGTTGTTTCGTTTCGTTTTGGAGCTTTAAATTTTTATTTTGCATGCAAAGAGGAATTTGCTTTTAATTTCAGTAGAAAGAAAATCCAAATAACATATTATATATACATATATATTTTTTAAATTTTCATTAACCTATAAATTGCTGTAAATAAATGTAAAAGCTCACTTAATCAGAAAATGGATCTAAGTGCTTCAATCCTTACTAATATTATAAATGCGAAAGTAACTCTGTCTGTCTGTCTGTCTGTCTGTCTGTTACGCTTTCACGCCAAAACTACTGGACCGATATAAATGAAATTTGGTACAGAGATAGAATAGACCCTGAGGAATAACATAGGCTGCTTTTTACCCGGGTGCGCTAAGTAGTTCCCTCGGGATGCGGGTGAAACCGCGGGAAACAGCTAGTAATATTATATTATAGAATGTATATGTCTCTAATGTAAATTAACTTTTAATACCTATTTTTTTATAACATTTCAAAAAGTTAAAATGTTGCATTTTCATTATTATATATTATATTCAATTAGGTACATTCATCTTCATTTATAAGTAGCCCTTCATCGAGTTGAATAAAAAAGGTTTTGTTTAAAATTTTCTTTTACAACAAAAATAAAACAGCATACCTACGTAGCACATAGACGCCATTTGAATACTCTAGAATTCCAATTTCAGAAGGTTTTGCTTTTTTACTTTTCAGGTGTTTCATTTTATTTTGACTTGACTTGCTTTCACCTCGTCTATGATACTGTGTAACTGAGCCGTATTGAGTTCCGAATAAGTTGAAGAAACTTCTGATGTAAAGCGAGAACCACGAGTAATTACGACACTTCTTATTAATACTTAATTAATATATAGATATTCATGCTGTTTTGTGACACTATAATTGTAAAAGTAAACGTACATGACTGTTGTTACATTTTCAAGCAAACAACATAGGTACAAAGTTTTAGAAAAAAACCATTAGGTATTTGTTAAAGACTGTTGTGGACACGAGCGCTCCTAAGTAATTTAATAATATAATAGAAACAGAAAATTACTAGCTTAAATATTAAATAAAATTAAAACATCCATCGCTAACTATTAGCGCCATGAATAACCGAATCATGAATCTGAATAATTATTCCATATCTCATAATTCAAATGTTATACAGTGCCTCTGTATGAAATTATTATTCACCCTTTCACTAAGCCGTAACCTAACCTACATCATTCTAGTCATATGATTCTTTGACGGAAAGTTCGAAGAAAGAAGGGTGTCTTATTTGTAGCCCGATACAACCCTGATAAATTATGTTATACTATACATCAAATCAACGTACCTATGCTATCAGATTTCGATACAGGAAATCCCAACGCTTATCCCATAAGAATTCAGATTTCGTAAAGATATTCCTTCGAAAACTTCACGTAGGATCTAATATTATTATCAGACAGTTACAAACTCAAGCTATAAGAACCAATTTTAGGTTCAAAATCGTACTACTATCAAATAGAAAAATAACAAACCGTTTGACCTGAATAAATACTTACAGCCAAGTAACACATGTCAAATATTTGGGACCAACTAATTTTGTAACGAGAATTTGTTGGGCCCAAATACTGGCCGGCCGTTTTAGGCTCTTTTATGAAGATTACGTTTAAAAATAGAACCATAAATATATTTTACGTAAAGATTTGATAATTTTAAAAGCTTAAATACTTTTTTGATTTTTGCCGGTTCTTTTCTATATGACCTTTTTTTGAACCTGTCTTGATGTTTTATATGTCCCTTTAATTTGGTCTGAAGAAATGAAATATTTTGACTTTGATGCAACTTAAGGTATTACAACTTCTTGTACTACGTGGAAACTCTCGTTTTCCAGTAACAGAAATCTTTCACGGTTTTTATTTGTGATGTAAGTATGCAATAAATATGATAATTTTATAGGATGAATATATATTATGTTTTATCATCTAAAATATCCTCGTAGTAAAGATATCAGGTACACTTATTTTCCTGGTAATAATCGCGTTCATATTCGCATATTATTACGTACAAATTGTATTTGAGTGTGGTAGTAATAGGGTTTATAACTAAGAGACTATTCTCGTGGTTCCATGGGAGCGTAAGACGTCACGTTCAACGGGTATTCCGACGGCTATTAGACCCCTGTTCTGTTTAATAATTGAAGAATAAATAAATATATATATAAAAAAACTTTTAAATAAATTAAAGAAACACAAGAGAGTATACCGCTATAAGCTCCCTAATGAATTGGCAAAACTCATAGCCTGATTTGACATTTAAACATCAACCATTGAACCTTTTTAAAAATAACTATTCATTCCATTTGCAATTTTGGTAAGTTGTGCCGATGTCGACAATTCTGTTAATGTAAGAGGTGAGGGGAGTGTTATTTCTTAAATTGGTTAGTAATTTATATAGGTACGTAAGTAATAATTTTGTTTACAGTAAGTAATAACAAACGTCATATGTCATGACAAATCAAGTTATCTATTCTGTTTGATATCGGGGCCTACTTTGTACGAGGAAGTTCTTTTACTTAATCATATTTTTACACGATCAAATACATTTAATAAAATAAATACAAAGATTAATAAAATTGCACCAATCTGCAACATTACCTAGAACTAGTACCACGCGACCACCGCAATTTCGTAACAGACAAAATATCTTTACCAGTAATATTACAATATTGTTATGATTTCCTATTATATAGGCATATATCCATATATATATATTCTATAGACATATAAGGCATAGTCCTGACTCGTGTATACAATATTGTCGAGCCTTGAATACCGAAAAATGGATAACCATGATCGTCACAGTTGGTACACGAAGGACACCAGGCCATAAAAAGCTTAAGTGCTCTGTGTGTGGTAATTTACGTACAACCTTATATTCTGACACATTAAATATAGATATATTATTATACATCCCATCATATTTGTTGCGGAATTTCATTAAGAACAAGTAGTCTGATAATGTCAATCTACATGCGTGTCACTGGGGATTATGAAACTGAACCTTATTTTTTCGTCTTCTATGCTATTTAAAAAATACAATACAATTTTAATGAGTTGCTTTCAGTTGAGAGCAAATGGGTCAGAGTAATTTTAAAGATCTATGACATACATATTTCAAGGAATTTATAAAATTAATAAATTTTGAAAAAAATTAAATACAACGACACGAAAGCACTTGTCATTTAATATTCTCTTCTGTTAATCTAGCAAAAATAGTTCTATACAAATATTTTACTTCAGTTAAATTAGACTTATAACTTTTCGAAAGAGGTGTTTTAACAACGGTACTAAGATATTAACAAAACCTAGGTCATTTCTAATTTAACAAACCGACTTGAGGATTACTCTTTCATGCTAGAGAAACTCAGTTAATTACCTACGTCAATATACTACAAAACAGTAAAATTAAACTTAATTAATTGAATAACGGTTTTACTGTACCTTTTCATTTAGTCGTTTAATATTAAATGGAAATTGCATGTCGTGATCTCACAACCGCAAAAAATATATGAAAGTTCTTTGAGAATTGAAATAATTTTATCTGCCCCAACATGCATGAGGGAACAATTTTAGCAGCTGAAACGAAATGTCAAAGGAAACGAATGCAATAAAATATGACCGCTTCCAATTGAATTCACATTACAGCCTTCTTCGTTTACGGAAATGTTATTGAATTCTATTTGGTTATATGTAATTTGTGAAATTGTGTTTGTAACTTATTAAGTATTTTGAAAGACATTTTTTAAATTAAATGACTTATTGTGTTTTTATACATCATCACCAATATTATAATATTAATGGCACATCTGACGTAGTGGCTGAGCAATTGTCTGCTGCGCTACGTGTCGCGGGTTCGATTCCCGCACGGGATAACTAAAATTGATCCTCCGGGTCTGGGTGTATCCGCAAGGGTAGATTGAGCAATGTTAACCTGCGTTTGCCGTGGTTGGTCCGTGGATGGGTCCATCTATATCATACCAAAACTGCTCCGTGCCTCGGCAAATATGTTAAACCGTTTGTCGTGGCTTTTAGACCTTCGACAGCCTTTTCGGGTAGTCAGAAGCCAGAAAGTCTGACAACCATCAAACCGTATCGTGTTACTCTGTAACTGGGTTGTGGAGTGTGAAGTTCAGATAGGAGCTCCATGTGAAACACTGGTAGGTAGCTACAACCGGTTAGGCTTGAAGCTAACCATAACAAAGTTGGGAAAAGGCTAGGCTGATGATGATGCTTTGATGATGATTACTTATTTCTGTGCATATCGCTATTGAAAAAAATTAACACAGGTTTATGA
The DNA here is from genome assembly GCA_963891755.1 of Pyrrhia umbra. Taxonomy (NCBI): domain Eukaryota; kingdom Metazoa; phylum Arthropoda; class Insecta; order Lepidoptera; family Noctuidae; genus Pyrrhia; species Pyrrhia umbra. The sequence continues at coordinate 7,163,243 of OY982924.1, forward strand.
GAGTTTTTGACGTACTGCTAGTATTGTTAATGAAAAAGATATAGAGTAGGTGCCATTAATGTTATAGAACCTTAATTTCTTCACCATTTGTACGGTTAGGTACACTTTGCTTAGTTACGCTGATTGTATAATGGTTGATGGTTGCAAAGAAGTCGGTTGAGTGCAAAGAGAAGAAATACGTAAATATAATACAAAGTTTATAGTTGGCGACTCCTTACTCTGTCGTTGCTAAAAATTGCACTCAATTATTTTCAATAAACAGTAATATCGTAACGTAAGTAACGCGAATGGATAGAGTAAGAAATGAGTATATTAGGGGAAGTTTGAAAGTGGCACCGGTAACCGAAAAACTATGTGGAAATCGATTATCATGGTATGGGCATGTGATGAGGAGGAATGAAGATTATGTAGTGAGAAAGGTTTTGGACATGAATGTGGATGGATATAGAGGAAGGAGACGGCCGAAGAAACGATGGATGGATTGTGTGAAGGTTGATATGATTAGAATGAATGTTACTAGCGAGATGACGACAGATAGAAGAGTATGGAAGAAGAAAACATGCTGCGCCGACCCCAAATAAAATTGGAATAAGGGCAGGAGGATGATGAGTAATATCGTAACGTAAGTACGTGACCCGGCGCGTTTGCTGCATCAGCAAACGCGCATCATGTACAGTTGAAGACTGTACACCATTAAAACCTCAACAATTAAAAGCCCGCTTTTAATGGTAATTCTTTTTGGTATGTTTAGCTATGCTTGTTGTTTTTCCGCCTTATAATAATATTTAGGGAGTTATAATTGTATTTACTTATTCAACGTTGACGCTGACATGTTTACTATAATCTTAGAAGGTATTTAATTAGTCAAATATAAACTTGGTTAATTTAATTTCTGAAGCTTCCCAATGGTGTAACTTTAAACATACCTTTCTTCATTGTTTTATTACATTAAATGTTTACTTAAATTTGTTAATAACGACCAACTTCTGCGGTATGGCTCGTTTTGTGTATAGTAAAACATCCAGATTTTAAATCCCTAATTATATGACATGGACTATCTTGTCGGCATTCTATACTAGGTAATATTATAGAGAGGTAACATTTGTGAGTTTATGAGGTTGTACCCCTACAACCTAAGCCGGTTCAGTAGATCTAGAGCTTATCCCCATAAGCTCTAGATCTACTGAACCGGCTTAGATAAAGTTTGGTACGGAGATAGAGGGGGTCCTGGAAAAGGTTATCCGTGTGCGTGAAATAGTTCCCTAGAGACGCGGGTGAAACCGCGGGAAACAGCTAGTGGGGTATAAAATGGCATGCCGATCATGTGGTCCTGAGTTAGATTTCTGGGAAAGGCAAAGTGCTAATGGGTTTTTTTCTTAGTAATGGGCAGGAGTCTGGATTTGCGCCTGGTTGATGGCAAAAGGATTGTCTCCCATTATACGGGATATAAATAAAATCTGGTGAAATATGCGAGCTATACCTACATGCATCTCTGTTTAAGCATTCAAGGAAAGATATCGTAATTTTATAAATTTTTAAATTACATAAAATTTTATCCACTAGGTTTATCTAGTTGTTTGAACAAATGCAAATCATGCGAATAAATTGTAGTTAATGGTTGTCTTTAGCGCAGCCGTTTTCCGTGCAATGTTCGGGTTATCTTCAGAGTTCTGAACTACAGGGGATTTTGAAAATTGACAGGGGACAGGTTATATTCTGAAGTTTAATGTTTGGTTATGTTATCAGAACTCATCATTATATTCGGGGTCTGACAGCGACAATTTCAAGTCAATACATACATAGATCTAATAATATATATTCTTCATATAAAAACAATTTGAACGTCAAAATTACTAATGGCGGTCTTCAAAATATTCGCTCTTTAGCACATTCTATGGGTTTTTGCGCCAAGAAAAGAAATAGGTACAACAAAATCACCAAGTTTTCACTTTAAATAAACCCCTATTCTAGCAAATAATTCTGCATCTTTCAAATTTGTTCAGTGGTTGAAAACGCAACTGACGTGCGTAGATCTAAAATTCGGCCCCAGATCGGTCAGTGGTATAGGCTTACTATTGAATTTTACACATTCTCAGCCAACAGCTTAGAGCCGAATATGTAATAGCAAGTTCGTACCTTGACAAATGAAGTGTGTGGCAATGACTTACACCTCTACTGACGCCTTTAAAAAAAACCGTGATGATATTTCAATAAAATCAACCGTAGCAGTTTACATAACATCTCATTTATAAGTGGAATTATAAAAGGGTAGACTATTGTGCTTCAGTGTGGTGGGATAACAACCTCCACACTCGAGTTGGTCCGGTTCGCTAACGATTTGCGATGTCAAGAGGAGTCAATAATAATATCTTGTTGTCTGCTGCTTGAATCTTTCCTCATGAGATATTTATACCTACTATAATCATTGGTATGTCCTGAAGGTATTTTCGCCAGATTTTTTTTAAATTCCGACACAGGACGCTATTGCTGAGGCTTAGCAGTCTGTCTGTCACAGAATGATATCTTTCGACGCGTTATACTAACTGATATTGTAAATTCGAAAGTCAGTTTGTTGGTTACGCTTTCACGGCAAAACAGCTGCACTAAATTGGATGAAATTTGGTACAAAGATAGATACATAAATATAGACTTTATTACTCAATACATACTTTTTATTAAATACATCTTTTACATAAACAATATCACAAAAAATGTTTTTCACAAAATATAAATTTACATACACCTATTGCCTCTATCATGTTCAATAATGTGATTCACTCTAGGCATGTTTAAAGTTTAAAGATACCTTCTTTAAATCCATCTAACTAATTATCATTAATTACTAATATTTTTTATAAATGCAATATTTTTACTTGGTAGCTCTTCCGTAAAATTGTTACTTTACAACTTTGCACTTACATATCTTAATAATTAATTTAATCGAACACACTTAAAAAGTACACATTTATTTCATTACGACTCAAGTTTTACAAGTTAATGGACTTTTATTTAAGTTCACTTCCTCTACTTAAAAGTTGGTGACTGAAGATCCTGAGAGCATTGTCACCTTACCTTATTTCTCGCGGGGGAGTAAAGTACTTTTAACCTAGTTTTAGAAGACATTATCTGTCGCGGTCATCACATACGAAACGCAAGCATAAGCTACATTTATGTTTAAGTGTTACACCTAGTTACCATTTTTTTAAGCTGCAGTTCATCATCTGCCTAGCCTTTTCCCAATTATGTTGGGGTCGGCTTCCAGTCTTAGCTGGATGCAGCTGAGTACCAGTGTTTTATATGGAGCGACTGCCTATCTGACCTCCACCACCCAGTTACCGGGTAACAGGATACCCCTTGGTGAGACTGGTCGTCAGACTTTCTGACTTCTGACTACCCGTAACGATTGTCAAAGATCTACAAAATGACAACCGGGACCAACAGCTTAACGTGCTTTCCGTCCAAGGTACGGAGGAGTCTCGCTATCACATAGATGGTCACCCATCCACGGACCGACCGCGCCAAGCGCAGCTTAACCTTTGGTCGGTCGAACCGTGCGGCTGTTACTTGGCCTCTTTTTTTAAGCTGCAATTATTTGGATTAATTAATAACCTTAGTTAGCTGCAATAGCTACGGTCAGATCATAAATCTGTGGACGTTTTCTAAATACACACATATCTCGAGATGTCGTCCTGCCTCTAAGAGCAAGTAACGCTTTTGATTCTGCGACTGATCTCTCACCGGACGTGTGGGTCGTCGACGTCCGTGTTTTGGTCAACATTTCTTTTATCGTTTTCAGTATTTGGATCAGTAATTATTTTAAGTAGGTGCTTATTTAAGTATTTTGATTCATGGTAAAAAGAAAAAAAAACAAAATCAGAACAAAACAGGTATGGCGGTACAAAATATTTTTTTTTTTGTCAACAAACATATCAAATCCCTTTTTATTCTAATAAACATGCACTGATGTATTATCTCAATAATGAAAAATACGAGATAGCTACGAGGTGAAAAGCTCTTGCAATCAACCTGAACGAAAAGAAAAATAATAAACATCAGCTACTTCTAGTAAAACCGATAGCTAACAAAAAGAAGTGCATTGATTTTGAAGTATATAGCTTTTCATTACTTAGTAAGCTTTCTTAAAATAAACTCTACTTGTATTTTCTTTAGTACCTATGAACATACCATTGTAAACACAACTGTGAAGCTTGTGGTTTTTAGTCGTTTTGCTTTAAAAAGGATATAACATTAATATAATTATTATATTGCCGTGACGTTTTCTAAGTATACGTTTTGAAGAATGTAGTAAAATAACGAATTTTTATTTTACGTTTTAGTGTATAGTATGTTTAAAAATGTTACATTACAGTAACCAGCAATCAATCCGGGTTATTTCCGAAAATATTTATAATATTTATAATACATAAATTGCATTGCCTTAACCTTAAGTCCACGACAACATTATTGTAACGTAAATGACAAATTTATAATTGTTAATTACGTAATAATTATTAATTTGTAGTTCTACTTTTTATCACATTCATGTAGACCCATGTCGAACTGTATATACATAGTAGATATATCTAAAACCATATTTGGCATAGTCATTTCTGTTTTTTTTTTCTGTAACTGTTTTTATTTCATTAAACTAATATGAATAATTTCGGAAATAATAAAAAGATTTTTGTAACTCATCTAGATTAATCCGTTTTTTATTTTGTCAGTCTGTTATTATGACTTCTGCCACATAATTTTATCTTACCTAGATACAAGTTAGTGATGTCCGACTTTAACAAAAGAAATACTTTTTAATTACACCTACTTCGAATTCTTAAAAAGAACTTTAAAGACCTTTAAGCTAATATTTTAAAAAAATGTATATACACATAATTTAAAAAAAATAATTAATAAACCGAAGTCTCCCCAGTGAATTATGAGATATTTTGGCCATTTCTTTTATAATAATAATAATAATAATAAGGTTCCTTTCTCTAGAGCCCTGACCGCCGGTAGCTTGGACCCTGTCTCGTTACCGGTGGGATACTATTTTTTATATTTTTAAATGTTTTTTTTTTTTTATATAGTTTGTAAAAATATTTAAAAATATAATTGATATGGTATAAAATGAATAAACGGATAATAATAATAATATTTATTTATTTGTTAACATGAGTAAACATACAAAAGCATGCAGGATCTTATATTAGGTACAAAGTTGCAATCATGTTTGGCCTTTTTGGCGTACAAATGTAGGTAATTTAGTTACATAAAATGAAAATATGTGGTCAATTATCATAGAATGTCAGTTATAAAATCATTTACGTCGTAATAACACTTGTCTGTTAATAAATCTTGGAATTTAATTTTAAATAGTTTTATATTTAAATCTTTATATGTCTGCGGTATTTTATTGTAAATTACAGGTGCCATACAAAAAATACTTTTCCTCATAAGAGTAGTTTTCGCTGTGTGAAGGCGAAGCCTATCCTTGTCACGTCTGTTACGAACTACAGTATCAGCTAATCGTGGAAAGAGTTCAGGATTTGTTTTGACAAAAGTTGCTGCTTCTAGAATATAAAGTGATGGCACAGTTAATATTTTAAATTTTCTAAAGAAAGGCATACAGCTATCAGTCGACTTTAAATTAAACATAGACCGAATACACCGCTTTTGTGCTTTAAAAGCTATGTCTTTATGTGTAGCATTTCCCCAAAATATTATTCCATAACGTAGTACCGATGCCACCAATCCATGGTATGCTGTTAAAAGTGCATCTGAATCGAGCTCTGGGGCTAATCTATACAGCGCATATGCAGAAGAACTCAGTCTTTTTGAGAGTTTCTCAATATGTGACTGCCAGTTCAATTTCGAGTCTATTATAATGCCTAAGAATTTTGTTGATGCGACTTCATTAATGACTGTGCTATCGTATAAAACTTTAATGTCAGGTGTAACTTTGGTCCGTTGTTGAAAATGTATTATATTAGTCTTATCTAAATTAATGTTAAGGTTATTACGATCAAGCCATGATATTATTGATGTCAGAGTTAGATTAATGTCATATTCGTAAGTTTCTCTATTATTACACATTATAGTTACTGTGCTGTCATCAGCAAATAGAGTCATTGGGTGGTCAATAGTTTTAGGTAAATCATTTATATATAAGATGAACAGTAAAGGTCCGAGGACGCTTCCTTGAGGGACGCCGAAAAGAGGTGAGCGGTCGTTTGAGAGGTAAATTTCTTCTGATTTAGTTGCGTAATTGATTTTAGTGATTTCTGTGTACTGCCGCCTATTACTTAGGTAAGATTTAATTAAATTAGAGACATTGCCTCTTATGCCGTAGGCTTCCAATTTACGTATTGTAAATGATACGACTGCGTGTTCTAAGATACTCGTTGATACTCGTAGATACTCTTTATTTAGATAAATAATTCAGCTTATATAGAATAAAAATACAATAGTCAGCAGACACACACATACACAATATACAATAATAAATTAAGACTTTACAATATTTATCTGGGGCGGCACTGCGTCAATGCATGTAAAAGTGCTAACACGTATTAAAACGTTATGATCAACACAGTCAAATGCCTGCGTCATGTCACAGAAGATAGAGCATACTGGGACTCGCACGTCAATATTATTAGTTACCCTGTGCAGAAATTCATAAATAGCCTGATTGATTGACTTTTTCTCCCTGAAACCCTTCTGTTCATCATTTAGTATACATTTTTTTTTTCTATATATGCATACAGCTCTTTATAAATATACTTTTCAAAAATTTTAGAGTATATAGAGATAAGGGAAATTGGCCTATAGTTATTAATTTGCTCCTTACAGTTTTTTTTATGTACTGGTTTTATTATAGAAGTTTTTAAAGCGTCTGGAAATACACCTGAACAAATGCTTAAATTGATAATATAACTTAAAGGGGCACAAATATGTTCTGATACATATTTGATTACCCTTGTAGCAATTCCGTCATAGCCTACGCTATTTGTGTTTTTTAAAGATTTTATATTTTTTTCTATATCTGCTTCTGTACATGGCGCAACAAAGATTGAATCTCTACGGCTAAAGATGAACTCTGTTGAGTTGCATCCAGAGCCTGGTATGGGTCGAATTTTATCTACAAAGTAGTTATTAAATGTGTTGGCTATATCTTGAGGGTGATTGATTATTTTATTGTCTACTTTAATACTGCTTATAGGTTCTTTAGGAAGATTGGGCTTTGAATTATTTATAATGTTCCATGTTGTTTTTTGTTTATTTGTAGATGTTTTTATGTTATAAATGTTTTGTAATTTTCGGGTTAATTTTATGATCTTTTTAAGCCGTTTGGTGTAGTTTAGGAAACAATTTTTATTTATTAGATTTGGTTGTATCCTGTAACGCCACAGCATATCACGCTTTTTTTTGCTGCATAATTTAATGCCTTGTGAGATCCATTTAGGTTTTAAAAGTAAATATGGTCTTGCAGCTCAGCATATATAGCTTTTTTTATAGTAATATAAAAAAAGTAAAACTAATGAATCCTCTAGAGCAGTGGTTCTCAAACTTTTTAAATGACGGAACCCTTTTGGGAAGCAAAATACTTGATGGAACCCTACAATAAAACAATTGTTTTTATAAGTGTATTTTTTATTAATCAGCATAATAAAAGTACAATCTAACAGTTACTAATTATTATTTACTTCACCACTTGGCAACGACAACAATAGAAAACATTAAAAAAGAAAAAATCTAACTAGTGGGAGGTATGAAACTGTTTTTTATTTTTCATCAATTGGTTGATATCAGGTTTGATGGAAGAAAGTTGGAGTCTCATATCAGCTTCGGCGTCCAGTCTATTGCGATATTTTGTTTTCGTGGCTGCGTAGGTAGAGAATCCTGTTTCGCACAAATATGTAGTTGGGAACGGGAGCAGAATATCCAGAGCCATTTGGCCAAGCATTGCATATTCATCTTGGATTCTGCACCAAAAATCATTGAGAGGCGTCGTTTTGAACAGTGACTCCATACTTGTGTCTGATGACATTTCTAAAAGAGATTCATATATCTCGTTTGACATGTTTTCAGGCTTTTCCAAGTTGGGTAAAAAAGGATTATGAATCCATGAATTCACTTTAATTTTTGTATTGTGTTCTTCGGGAAAATACTTTTCAAAAGATGCGCGCATCGAACTGAGATATTGGACCAATTCAAATACATCATCTTCAAACATTACTGAGTCGTTTTCGCTAACAAACTCACTGAGTAACGTAAAGCTTTCTATTTCTTTCTTACCAATGCAAATGATCCAAAAATCTAATTTTCTTTTAAAAGCAGTTATTTTATTATAGGCCTGAAACACTGTTGTCTGTTTACCTTGCAACGATAAATTCAATTCGTTAAGTTTTTGAAAGATATCCGCCATAAAAGACAATCGGAACAACCAAGTTTTATCATACAAACGGTCCTTCAAATTAAAAGAAGTATCTGCTGAAAGAAACATTTGTAACTCGGCTCTAAGTTCAAATAGCCTTGTTAAAGTTTTACCCCGAGACAGCCATCGCACTTCTGTATGGAGCAGCAGTGTTTTATGTTTGCTGCCATAATCTTCACACAATAATGAGAACAATCGGGATTGTAGTGGTCGTGATTTGATAAAATTAATTATTTTTACCGCTTCATCCATAACTAATTTTAGATTAGACGGCATTTGCTTCATCGCAAGTGCTTGTCTATGCAGAATACAATGACTGGAACTACAATTACGCGCTTTATTTTTAATTCGTGACACTGCTCCTGCTGTTTTACCTGTCATCGCCTTGGCCCCATCTGTACAAATGTCAATGCAATTGTTCCAACTGAGATTATTTTCTTCAAAAAATATATTTATTTTATTAAAAATTTCTTCCCCGGTAGTGTTTGTAGCGGCGATGAACACATAAGCATGTCTTCTTCAAAAGAACTTTTATATGGATATCTCACAATAACCAGCAGGATAGCCAAACCAGCGACATCAGTCGACTCGTCCATTTGCAAGACGAATCGTGTATTTTGTAGACGTGTAACTAGTTCTTGTTTGACGTAGCTTGCCAGATCATGGATTCGTCGTGAAACAGTATCGTTTGATAGCGGAACATTAGAAAGATGCTTTGCAGATTTTTCATCGAGCATACATTTTGTTATGTCTAATACACATGGTTTTATTAATTTCTCAGCGATAGTATGCGCTTCACCTGCTTGTGCAATGCGATAGCTAACTAAATATGATGCCTCCGTGGCCTTTTCGTTGATAGTTTGTGTTACATGCATAATATTTTTTTGACTTTCTAATAACTGATCTTTTTTGCGAACAAAAAATTCTTTATTCTTGTCTTTAGACTCGGGGTGTACAGTTTCTAAATGTCGGCGCAATTTGGCAGGTGCCATGGAACTATTAGGAAGCAGTTTACTACAGAGCATGCAGAGAGGTGAGCCGTTGGAATCAACAAATCCGAAACTGATATAAGATTCATCATACTTCCTTCTTTTCGTCTTTGAAACCGTCGAGCTTGACGTCGTGGCATCATCTTCTGAATCGGTGGTTGCTATATTCTCCGCGCGCACTGCTTTTGAACATTCAGCGTCATTAGAAGATGTTGTTGCAACACGTTTAACACCTTTAAGCCAACGTTCCATTCTTAGGGTTTAAATAATCCACAATCGTTACTGCGTATAAGAGACTAAATTTAGTACCTACGGTGAAGAAATGTACAAAACTGAGACAACAGAATACAGCAGGCAGTAAAACAATGAACACTAGTTTCTCGCTAGCGAGCTTGTAAGTAGGCAGTAACTTATCGCTCCGAACGCTAATCGTCAACTGACGACGGGCGACGCTTTTATACTTAGTCCTAGACTCGATCTCAAATATTCTCGAAAATACTCGAGTCGGCACCTTTGATAAACAAAAAGCAAAAATAAAAACAGAAATTTAAAAATTGCGTTGTAAACAATATCGACTTTATCCTTTGAAGTTAGAGTCGAAAGTCGCTTGTTGACAACTATAGCGTCTAATTCAGAGGCGGCTTTTATCAAAGAGACTACGCGCTCACAAGTATACTACCCGCACGTTTTAAGTTTGCCGCTGGCGATAGGTATGACGTTCGAAAAGTAGCGTCACCAAACCTAATATAAAAATATTTTTTATTTAATTGTAACAATAAAAATTGTAATATTTGGGTAAAACTATGACACATTATAAGTTTTGTTGTCACGTGGGGGAGGGTACGCGCATTCCACAGAACGGCAAACTTAGAGCGAACGGGTTGTACAAGTATAAAATTGTTGATACCAAACTTATGATATATTGTACCAGCTATTGTAACACATGTTTCTACAAATACAAATAAATAAATAAGTAACGTTCATAGCGTTTTGTCTCCGCGCGGCCGCGGAGTCCGCGCAGCCGCGGAGCGACCAGAGAGAGGTGTTTTGATTTTTTTTTCTAAATTCTTACGGAACCCCGACAGAGGTATCACGGAACCCTAGGGTTCCGCGGAACACACTTAGAGTATAGCTGCTCTAGAGTCCTGCCGCACCGCAATGAAGTAATTTAGTAAATAATATAATCGTAAATAGATTCAGATATAGCCTGATGCAGATGTAAGTTCACCTCGATACGAGATGGAACGTTAGCCTGGTCCCTATTCTACTAACTACATATTCTCGATATCTAGATAGATCAATATTCTTGACATTTTTAAATTTTAGTCAAAGGTAAATTAATAAATTTTTCCATTAATTAATGTAACATTTATTGGAAAATATTATTCAAACTATAAAAAATATGTTAAATAACAGACATAATAAATTGGTAATTATAAACGATATAAATATGTATTATGGGTATTTAAGAAACTATCCACAGTTTAACATAAACAGTGTAAATCACGCAAATCACATTAGTTTAGACAACAGACTAAGACAGTACTTCTTCTACAAAAAAATTAAGACATATAGGACGGATTATTATCGTTCAATACTCTCCCAATATTCGCATTAGCGACGGATAATATCTGTGTAATCAACTTAATGAATAGTCCGAACTTTTTTTATGTGACAAAGCGATTAAGGAGTTATTAATATTTCTGATGAATGACTAGTAGGAATCATTTATTTACACTGGTTTATAATACAAGATAACCTATTTATTATTATTTTTTATCGATCAACTCCATATGAAGAAGTAACCAAAAAGTATAGGTATTTTAAGTGAAGTTTAAAAAAATATACGTAACTTTAAATACTTTATTTTATGACGGGATTTATAATATTTAACAAATTGAACCACATTAATTAAAATCATATTTAGGTTCATTAAACGTCGATAAAGGTGTCCATGATACACAAAAGGCTAAAACAAATAAAAACCTATAACTACAAGGTTTTTGTATTGGATAAAATTAACAGCATGGGCGACTTTCTAAAATTAGTAGAGCTAATACTGTTAATTAACTGGTTATTACGTTAATTACTGCGTACACACGTTAAAATTTTATTAATTACTGACGGCGCAGAAGTTAAAACTTAAAACAAATAAGGCCTTTAGCTAAGCTTTATTTGTTTAGTTAATTGATAAGAAGTGTAAAATATTATCAAATATATAATTTACGGTTGTAAGATAGTTAAGGAAATAACTGAATAAAATCAAAAAAGCAAAGTAAGACAAATTTTAATGCGCTTGAAATTTTAACTTTATAAAGGTTAGGTTAGTTTTTTTACACTATAAAAGTGCGCACAAACTTTAGGTATCCTCAACTTTATAATTAAAGTACTTACCGGTAAAAACAGTGAGTTAGCGACATCACACGCCAGTACCACAGCAACCATGTACAGGAACGCTTTCATTGTAAAAGTACCACAAAACACTTCACGAAAAGAATTCGAGAGCGCAACTGAAAGTTGGGCCCGGCTACTCCCAACTTTGCCGTGACGTCGACGTCGGCTTACTTGTGAATGGGACGCGTATTCCCTTCCCTTTATAGGGCTAGTCAGTGTTACTGCGCACCCTGTACTGCGCTCTCTACTTTTTACAAACGTGCTACTTCCGTATATTAAAAAAAACGAGTTATTCCACAACCCTATCGGCAATAGTTACACCAAGATTATTTTTTCAAATTATGTAAAATATATTTATTTGTAAAAAATGTTAGTGCAAATATTTTTTGAAAAGTAAATATTCGCTAAAAGCATAGTTTTCAAAGTAAAATTATACATTTTACCCGTGTAATTAAAACACGTTGTCAGTACAAATTCTAGCGTAATGTGTTATCTGTTTGTAGCACGAGCGGATTTATCAGTGCCTCTTATTTGTTTTTCATTGGTAAATATTTTGTTCCATTTATACAGATTTTATAGTAGAGCAGATCAGTGTTTTCGTATTAATTAATCTAGTTTAGTGTATCGTTTATAAGAGAAAAAAATTAAAAAATAATAATTTAAATCTTTTTTCTGCCTTATTTTTTGGGGTTAGTGCATTTTTTTTCTCTGCCATTTTTATCTATTAGCCGTCATATTCACTCTTTTCTCCTTCATATCATCTTTCAATCAACCCATCTATCTTTGGTCTAGCACTTCCTCGCCGCCTATCCACATTTTTTGCTCATCACTCGCTTCGTGATGTGTTTCAATTCATCTTATTACATGCCCATACCACGACAAACGAAGACTTCAAACTGACGTCACTTTCTAATAAAATTAACGTGATTAAAAATTATTTTTTTCAGTACAATTCTACTCACGATGTAATCAGGTGATTATCAGCGCTATGAGAAGTAATCATTGAGCGTTGTTATCACTATAGTTAAGATGGTCATAAACACCAGCTAAGTCTTTGGGCGGATATCTCGTCGTCGCATTTAAATACGTCACATACAAGTGTGTTTAGTTACCGTTACAGCAACAGTGTGAGCAACAGTGTTTAGTATTTAGTCAGAGGCTACGTGTGGGGTATTCATAATCCTTTTCGTTTTCTGCTCAGCAAATATATTATGTAACTAGCGCACAGACTTCTTTAAGTTTTCGCTAGTCCTCGAAGTTTATTATTATTTTGACATAGGTTAAATAAATGATGCGTTTAAAAAACTAATTGTTTACTTTATCAAATATTATACATATATTAATATAGCTACGAACATAATAAGTACTTACTAATCTTTACAAAATAAATTCTTACTCATTTTAGGAGTTACACTGCCTGTCTATATGTTAGGCAAACACGGCTAAACCGCTTTCGATGAGATATGTTATGACATAGAAGCCTGAAAAACTAGGTTAGATATTTTTGATCCGAGACCAGGGTGCCCTTTCTTCAAGTTGCAAATGAAATCGCGTTGAACAGCTGCTTCAAAAAAAATGAACGGTAAAAACAACTTTTTCAATAAAATAAACTCAACGAAAGCATTCGTGTACCGTAGTATTATAATCATGCTTCCATCGAAGCATATAGAGTAGTAAAGTGCTTAAATTACACTTAAAAAAAACCGTCAACACCATTCACCTGTTCATTGTAATTGCTGTTTGAATTTATATTTACGAATTGTACAAACAGCTGGCGCCTAAAAAAAAATAAGGTTACTTACTTATACGTGAAACGGAAGAACTATCATTCAAGATCTGTCAAAATGGATGATAAAATCTAATTATTGTATACAGTATGGTGATATTATACGACGGATGATGTTATACGGTTACTTAATTATTATATCTTGATGATATAAACATTTTACAACTATGTAAATAATAGATATATCAAATTTTGTGACCAGCGTTAAAGTATGATTGATAGTGATTATGAACTTTAATGCTACCGGCCTTATAAGTATTTCGCACCCCACTAATTTATCATCTGTGAGTGAATGAAAACCCTCACCTGACCTTTACAAAACTCACGAATAGTTACGTACAAAAGTTTCGTGCGTAGAAGCCTGCTATTTATCTCCAATTGTGCTTTATTCAAAGTAGTTAGTGTACATTATGAAGGAGCAAACGGCCTTCTGTTTATGACAGCACCAGAGTTGTTGGAAATAACGAGGTAAACATTTGTTCTATGGTCATGCTTTAAAGTACAGTTTGTTGTATTATAGTTAATTCCGATGTTTTTTCTCGGTATGTGAGAACTTATCACTTACAACTTATTTTCATGAATTCATCATTTAGTATTTGGCAGATCAACGATTATAAATTGCGTCGATAGTCCTGTCAATAGATAAATCGTTAAAACTAATATTTTGTATTAGCTTTTACCCACGGCGTTTACCGTATTATTTGTACAAAAAATATGCCTAACAACGTAGTTTCCTTTAAATGACTTTTTTTTTAAATCGATTCAATAATTCATGAGATTTCCACGTTACATACTTCTTATAATGGGGGAAAAATTAGTATGTCATGGGTAATCAATTGATATATTTAAAATGTTTTTTTTTTAAATTTTATTCCTTTATTATCTTAAACTAGCTGTCCCGGCGAACTTCGTACCGCCTAAACAGTCAATTTTCAAGCTTAATGATTTTTCCAATAATTATGATGCATAGGTGGTACTGAGAGAAGCTCGTGGCTAAGTAACAGCCGCGCGGTTCGACGACCGATCAAAGGTTAAGCTGCTCTTAGCGCGGTCCGTCCGTGGATGGGTAACCATCTATGTCATAGCTAGACTCCTCCGTGCCTCGGAAAACACGTTAAGCCGTTGGTCCCGGTTGTCATTTGTAGATCTTTGACAGTCGTTAAGGGTAGTCAGAAGCCAGAAAGTCTGACAACCAGTCTTACCAAGAGGTATCGTGTTACCCGGTAACTGGGTTGTAGAGGTTCCATGGGCAGTCGCTCTATATAAAACACTGGTACTCAGTTGCATCTGAGTTAAACTGGAAGCCGATCCCAACATATTTAGGAAAAGGCTAGTCAGATGATGAGATGCATACTGAGATCATCGCCAGTGGGAAGGGAACAAAAACAGGCACAACCTGCACACAAAACTTGGTAGAATTGTTCCGCTATCTCAGTGAGGACTTCTGCAACATTATGAAACTCTGGTATGTTACGGGATATTATTACAAAGCTGTCCCGGCGACCTCATAGCGCCTAAACAGTCAATTCACAACAACTAAAAATAAAAAATACGCTATTTCTAGATTTTGTGATAGTGAGAAACCAATTTCTGTAACCTTGACACCAAGTTTTCCCTCTTCCATGCACAAAAAATAATCAACCACAAATTAAAGCTAAGTGTTTTTCCAATATGATATGCATAATGAGAGGAGCTCGTGGCTAAGGAACAGGTGCACGTTTCGACCGATCAAAGGTGAAGCTGCGCTTGGCGCGGTCCGTCCGTGGATGGGTGACCATCTATGTCATAGCGAGACTCCTCCGTGCCTCGGAAAACACGTTAAGTGAAACATCACAGTGGTCTCTATATTTTATGATGTCCTAATACCTACTTTTCATGATCAAAATTATAATTATAGTGATTTTTCCAATAAATGCTGAATATTATTTATTGTGCTATGTATCTCTTTCAATGCGGACCTTCTTATATTGACGGATACTACGGATTTATGAACGTGGCTGACAGGTGAACTAACGCTATCCACCATCTTGAAATTACATTTTTAGTGATAATGATACCAATCAATGGAAATTTCCATTTTTTTAAGTAAATCATGACGTGATAAATAGCAATTTACTAATTAATTCATCATTTACTTTTTAATAATAAACTTAAATTGGAAACAATAAAATGCAATAAAACATTTAACACACATTTGGATGTTAGTAGGTGGCTCATAAGCCGAAACCCTCCTGATTATCAAGTAGTCACCACGGCCAATGGATATCTACAACACCAGAGGCATCGCAGATCATCATTGCCCTGTTTAAACTATTTCAAGGACAAAATCTAGTCTTATTGATAGCGCTATATTTTTACTAATAGTTGGGTAAGAATTTTCCCTTGGCCGGTATCACCAAAATGACATAAATAACCATGTCGGACTATATAGTTGAAGTTGAGATCTCTTTCATTTTATGATGTCCTAGTACTTTTTGTGACGCAATACGTCAAATGTTTTTTTTTTCAATGTCTAATCTTGACATTTCAAGATGGTGGCTACCGTTAGTTCACTCGTCAGCCACGTTCATAAATAGCCATGTCGGACTATATAGTTGAAGTTGAGATCTCTTTCATTTCATGATGTCCTAGTACCTTTCGCGACGCAACATGTCAAATGTATTTTTTTTCAATGTCATGTCAGCGTTCATGTACCAGGAAAACATGACAGGCCGGGACGGCAATATTCCTTAAAACCCCATTTGTCACACGGGAACGCGGTCGAACGGGATAAAAAGTATCCTATGTCCTTTTCCTGGTTCCAAGCTGCCTCCCCACCAATTTTCAGCCAAATCGGTTCAGCCGTTCTCGAGTTATAAGTGGTGTAACTAACACGACTTTCTTTTATATATATAGATGATATGTTTTCCAAAATATTTCGTAGTTCAGTAAGTAGGTAAGCTCGTGGGGTTTGCCAGTATAAATTCAATTACGAACATCGTAATTTTCGATCGTTTTATAGTACGTAGGGCTGATGTAGTTTAGTGAATTTGTGAGAGATATAAATTATGACAAGAGAATAGCGCACCAAATATGTTGCGATAAAGTAATAAAATAAAACCTTCATTTGTCTTACTTATCTATATTACATTTGTGTTTATGAAGTTTGACGTTTACCTGAGCCCGTATTAAATTAAACAGATAGTTTTTTTTATGGTGTAATTTACTCAATATTAAATAATATGACCCCCGGATTTTTTAATCAGTAGTGACAGTGTAGTACACCTACTTGTGTACTTTTGCTATAATCAAGCTAACGCTTCTACACGCTTGGCTCAAGGTTTGCATATAATAAATTGACTACACGTATCCCGTCATTACCTTATAAGAAGTGCGTGGTGCCAAAAAAATGGTATTTATATTTTTGCGCAGATACCGTTTATATTTAGAAGCTGGCAAATATTTTATTATAAACCTATTTTTTGCCATTAACTTCTCACGGACCATAAAGATACTAGAGTTACGACCACAGTCAATGACTCTAAATTACCTGCGGACGAGACTGGATCTGTAAAAAATACTCATCTAAGATCCCGCTTGCTACGTTGTAGCCAATTAGCTACGAGGCTGCTACAAAGACTATCTCGTAGGAGATTGCTACGTTGCAACACTTTGTGAATTGATAATTGCAATGTGGTGTGTGCACGTGCTGAAGTTATTTTCTGTACACCTTTTCGTAATTTATTGTTGTTTTTATTTGATAGCTACTGGAGCATCAGTAAATCTTTTACTTGAATTGTAAAAACTAGTGATCATGTAATTCATTAAAGGCGATGGCCAAGAAAAAACCCAGATTCGACAGAAACTTCTTATGTGCTATCTGAAAGGGTTTATTGTGTATAAAAATATTATATATTTATTTACTTCAAAATCTATGGGGTTAAATTTTTTTTCATCATAAAAATATTATTATAATAATACTAGCTCCACCCGGCATGCGTTGCAATGCCACTTTTTTTAGGCCAGGATCCTACACAGAATCGGCAATACACAGAAGAAACCACCAAAGTTTTATCACAATCGGTTGAATGGTTTAGGAGGTTGTCTCAGCTCAAAAAAAGTGGTCTACTCGTCGGCTACTTTTCAGTCTTGATTGAAGTTTAAAACTTACTTTTGTGGACACAAAAAGCTTCAGTTAAAAAACTTTTGAATTGCTTACATAACACAAGGATCTTAATCTTGCATCTTCAATATTGCATGTGTGTCATACCCCAGAAAATGACGACAGACTGCCTCGTTGATGTAGTGGTCGCATAACGTGACTGCTGTAAATAGGGTCTCGGTTTCGATTCCCGGGTCAGGCCGAAATCGTAGTAAAGTAGCCCGGAGTTAGGAAGATGGTTATGTAATAACCCCGTGCCTGAGTGAGCACGTTAAGCCGTCATCCCTGGCTGTTATCTTGATAGCAGTTGTTGTTACAATTCTATGTCAGAGACCGTCTGGCGGATTTGAGAAAACTCTGACACCAGGGCAAGTTAGGTTGTTAAAAAACCCCACACGATAAGAAGAAGAAGAAAACCCCAGATATTCCTAAGATAACTTAATGCTCTTTTAATTTAATAAATGAACTACACACAGATAATAAATGCGGACAAAATCCCTGCTTACTATTGTCTATTAATGAATGAATGTACCTATTAGTGGAGTGCCTGGAGCATTCAAAACCGTAAAACCTCGGATTAGAGTTATAGTGAATGAATTAATATGATCGATGTGGGATATTGTTTTTTAAACTATAAATTGCAATGTTTACCTATTTTTTTTGTGCTTATCATTGTTTCATTGTTTAAACAAATTATTATGAAAAAATAATGTTTAACCATATATTTTCACTTTAAACAGTATTTTTTTTTTATTTATATGTTAAATCTTACCTGAGTAGACATATAGGAACATTTTTCAAAGATACCTGTGTATAAAAATAGCAGTAAAGATCTCGAACAGTGGAGGGGAGAGCGGAGCGACAGCTATTATGTACAATGGAATTTCTCGGCTAGTTTAGTTGCAAGTAACACGTATTCTGTGAATATTGTGTTTCTATAACAGTAAAAATTTGGTTTTTTACCCGACTGCGACAGAAGGAGGGTTATGTTTTTCGAGTGTATGTATGTCCATTTCTTTGGCACGCCCTATAGCCCAAACGTCTGGACGGTTTTTGACATATGAGGTGTCGTTCGATTTGTCTAAATTGTAGTAGTGACATAGGCTATATAGATTTTCAAACTGGCGCCCGCAAATGGCGGAATGGGAGGGGGAGTTGATTTTTTTTCCGTAGCAATATGGGTATCAAATGAAAGCTAGTAAAAAGAATAAAAATAACAATAAGAACAAAAATATATACATTTTATTACAACTTGAGACATGTTTTCATACATTCTTTAACGCTTAATACGATTCGTCATCCCGTTTAATACGCCTAACGCCAACACATATTACCTCTGCGGCAGCGGCCAGCGGCGGAAATAGAAGACCCTGATAGCAAGCGACCCTTGACTGTGCATGATGCAATTCTAAACATTGCAGCTGCTTGGGAAGCAATTAAGCCTGAAACCATTCAAAATTGTTTCAAGAAAGCAGGTTTCAGAAATAACCAGGTTGACGTCGTGTTGGAAGAAGAAGAACCCGTAATACTGCAGGGTTTTCCTGGATATTCTTCCATTGTACGAAATTCAATCAATTGAAGATCTTATTGAGAATGTGAATAACACACAAGAAGAGGCTGAAAGTGATAATGATCAAGAAGATGAGTCAACTCCGATTTTGTCACACGCCCAGGCATTATCAGCAGTTAATGATTTAAGACGCTATGTAACTTCTTTGAATCAAAGTGAAGACGCACTACAAAAGTTAAATTACGTTAAAAAACTTGTAATTTCTAATGCCTCAAAATCTTTTTGTCAAACTAAAATAAGTGATTATTTTAAATAACGTGATAGATACACGGCACTTTATATAACGTACATAATTTTGAAATGTACAATTCAATACCTAATATTAATACATACGTATGTAGTAGGTCCGTTTTTTATTTCCCTATATCCCGCATAATACGCTTTCCCGCTTTAAGACGCGTTTTTGGTTGAGTCCCTGTGAAATCGTCTTAAACGGGTTTTACTGTATTTAAATAAACAGATTTTGTACTAATATTTTTTTTTCTTTTCATTAGTCGTAATTAATTACCTTATTTTTTTAAATGTACACAATAGAGTACGTTTCATTTATAATTAAACTGGCCGAGAAATTCCATTGTACATAGTAGCTGTCGCTCCGCTCTCCCCTCCACTGTTCGAGATCTTTACTGCTATTTTTATACACAGGTATCTTTGAAAAATGTTCCTATATGTCTACTCAGGTAAGATTTAACATATAAATAAATAAAAAATACTGTTTAAAGTGAAAATATATGGTTAAACATTATTTTTTCATAATAATTTGTTTAAACAATGAAACAATGATAAGCACAAAAAAAAATGGGTAAACATTGCAATTTATAGTTTAAAAAACAATATCCCACATCGATCATATTAATTCATTCACTATAACTCTAATCCGAGGTGAAAACCCCCAGGCGCTCCACTATATATAAAAATGTATATAAAAATGGATCTCAAATATCTGAATAAATAAATAAATTATTATATGGGGAAAATATGAGTCATAATAATATGTCGCCTCCACAAGCAAACGAATATACTGAATGCCTTATGAAGGGAGCATTTCACCCACGTATAATAAAGAGATAATTTTACGTTAAGAACAATACTGCATTGGATGTGACAAATGTAGACTTAGGCCCACTCATTCCTTATGTTGTCAACCTCTGTAATGTCGCTTTATTTTTGGCCTTACCAAAAATTATGTAGGCGTGGGAATAAGTTAACGAGCTTTATAAGGACTTCAGTTTTTCTTAGGGTTAAATAGGTTTGCATTTTGATATCTACTAACTTACCTATGCTTAGATTTGCTTACAAGAGACAGGTTTTTAACATTAGTTGTATGGACCTTATGTCAAAATTCTATCTCTGGTAAGATAACCTTCGGATAGATAGATTAATGAAAATGGCCGATAATTACAACCTTAGTAAAAAGCATTAAGTAGTTTTGTTCGGAGTTAAGAAAAATTAACAAGAAGTAAAACTAATGAATGAGCATAAATTATTTAGAATTGGCAATTATTACAATTATTGTGGCGTAATGTTAATGTTCAATCACAGTGAATCATGCTTCAGCATTATTTGACGATTGCATACAAATCAACATAAGTTGAGGCACCCTGAAGCTTTACGACTGATAATTCTGAAAGTCTAATTGAACTGAAAGCTTCACAACATAGATTCGGATTTATTAATAAAGAAAGAAATATCAAGAATTATTTCGAGAATTAAACACAAAAGAAATTAATGCTAATATTTTTCCTATTTAAATATCTTGGAGTTTAGTTCTGAATGATTCCCGTGATTCGCGGAATACTCCATTTTGGCATTCAACTTTCGAGATAAGTTTGTTATTCCAGTATATTTCATTTCATTGTTAATATCTGATAGTACTGAATAGTCTTTGGATTGGTAATAATATTCTAAACCAAACAGAAGTACTTCTGAGCAACCGTATTTACCATTCACGGGGGATTGAGATATTCAAATGAAACAGAGAAATGACATTACGAAACGTTCAAAATATTAATATTGCTGCAATGCATATTTTGGCAATTTTGAAAAGTATATTTTTTTTGTTGACCTTTACAAAAAGGCTTAGATATAATATGAATGATCTCCTTGATGACGATGATAATTTGTTGATAATTATATCTTGAAACTTAATATTATTATAGATCAGCTTTCTTGCGGACTTATTCTTAGTTTGTAGTACTTGAGCGTTTTCTAAAAATTCACCGACATTTATTATTCTTCACAGCGCTCCTAACAGATCAAGACATAATTTCATTATTATCAATATACATTTAAAAAAGTAAGATGGTATAAGTAGTGGTTGATAATACTGCTTCGTCCAAGAATAAAAAGAAATTTCCAATACGTGACAAAGGAACATTGTTGCGAAAATGTAGATTTTCATTCTAATCACGCTTGTCTGCAATGAAATGGGAATAAATTTTATTTTATAATCACCAAGAAACAATTTGTCCAGTGGCTTCATTTTTCTCGCGTGGGTATTTAAATGAGTAGCGGAAGATTATAATTATGTCATTTATTTTATCGTTGCTATTCTAGCGATTTGTTCCTGTTTCGACCCATGTTTTCGTCCCACATCCCTAAAAAATCCTGTTTCGTCCCGCATTTATTTTTATTCCTGTTTCGGACCACTATATAAAATGTTATTTTATGAATAGTCATAAAAAAAGTAAAAACGACGATAGCTTACCCGATGCTTAAACAATGGAATTAAAGGAGTTCATAATCGCTATCTCAGGCTCTCAAAACTAGAACAATTAAACTGTCCTTGTAAAACATACCATGCCTCAGTTGACTAAAGAGCCGATCTCTTTAGTCAACTGAGGCCGCTCGAAACTTATCAGGAACAAATCATTCTAACCATTTAGGTAACTTTCTGTTGGCAATGTTTTGTCTTCCTAAAGCACGATTTTTCAATCTTCAATCGTGATCACTAATTTCAATACAAATATAATCTTACCTTTTCACTTTATTGGTAATGATTGATTATTATTAGTACCAACATTATTATTTAATTCAAGAATAAAAATACTGGCAACGTGACAGACAGACGGAAATAGCGAAACACCAAGAGTTCCTTGTTGTATATTACTGAATTCTTAAATAGAGACACTTCTGACGAACCCTTAGGTGAAAAATAAAACAAAGAGCTAGAATATGTTTATAATATTCCTACGGAGAATAGCTTAGAAATTCTTCTTATAGAATAGATATTCAAAAGCATGACAATTTAATGCCTTTGAAAATAATATACTTGCTGGGCTTAACATTTAGTTAGATGACTTTTACATTGATGTACATATTAAATAATTATTATGTTTATAGATTTTTATGTTATACTAGCTTTCCGCCAGCGGCTTTGCCCGCGTGGGCTATATGAATTCATAATAAAAAGAACCGCTCAACCGATTTTGTGTAAACTTCATATAATCCATCTACTAAATAGTTCGAACAAAGCCTAAACATTTGGTTTGGATAGGTGAGCCCGTTGAAAAAAGAGTGAAGACATCTTTTACTTTTTCGTAGCTATTTTTTTTACATTAATGGTTTTTATGAGATACTGGCCTACCCATTTAAACTGAGTGATTTATGTCACCTTCGCAGCGAATTTTATTTATAAGTGAGTGTAACTTCAACTCCATTGAGTCCTCCCTGGCTCTCAATTCTGTCACCCTGTTCTATTTCTGTACATCTTTTCGTTCCAGGGAAACTAAGTCGTTAAGTTTAATTCACTTAGCTAACAACATGTGCCAGAACCTCCCTTAGATCATTTTGTACTTTCACATTGTTTTGTCGTCTTATGACGTAACGTCTGTTACTCTAAGGCAGAGACGTACCTAAATAAGTACCCTCGTTTTCTATCAAAACGCAGCACACATCTAAACTCTGGACTGCTCACGAATTCCCGGTAGGAAAAAACTCAATAACACCATACCTGGCCAGGTTATTTTAGGATCGATTATATTAGAAGTTCAGCGGTTCCGTTTGCAACCACTGAACCAACGACGCATTATAAGTAGGTATAATCAGGCTGATTTATTAAGTAAATTCATCATCCGCTTACTATTTTCCCTACTGTTGGCTTCCAGTCTAACCGGATCTTTAAATGACAGCCGACTAAAGGCTAACATGACCCCAAGGCACAGAAGAGTCTCGATACGCCTCGAGTCGCCTATCCACCTGCCGATCGCGGCAAGTACAGCGTAAAGTTTAATCGAACGACCCGTGCGACTATTACTTAACCACGACCTCCTATTGATTAATTATGTTAATATTAAAAAAAAAAGTGCAAAACTGACAGTATTAGTAGCCAGCTATGTTGTTCATGTCTTATATCAAAACTATCTAATGTTAAACCTAATTAGTAATTTTATTATTAACTTACAATATTGTTTAACGATATAATATCAAAGCTGTATAACGCTATTTCAGCTTTTACGCCGTAGGCAGAATTGTTGAAACATGTAATACCACGTATTGCCCTCGGGTAAGATGCGCCTAGTTTGTTAATGATATCGTTATTAACATAATATTATATTAATTAAATTACATATAAAAAATGTTCAAGAGCAAAAAAAATGTTTTGTTTCTATTTTATTATAGGCACCATTTTTTATTAAAATACCTATTGTAAAAACGAAGTGAAAAACAAGATTTAATGAAGTTGGTTAAAAATATAGTCACGTCTCAACGATAACTTGTCTTTTGTAAGAATCAAACTTTTTTACTAACCTCTTTCTTTTTGGGTACTTAAATATTTAGGTAAATTTCATAATCATAAAGGTCATATATTAATGAGTCTCCGCAACGCTCGGACTAGATGCCATCACTGTACTTGTAAAATGCAGCAACAAATACTATGCCAAAGTCGGCACCCGAGCCAGTCCGAAGTCAATCCTGTTGCAAGAAAGGCGTCCCGAATGATTTAAATTATTTTGGACATAATCCAAAGTAAAATGCCAATCTTTTGTAGTGAAGCTATGTGAAAATAATTCTAGAAAAATAAGATAAACACTGGGTTTACCTTTAGTATAATAAGGGATTAATAAGAA
This sequence comes from Pyrrhia umbra, assembly GCA_963891755.1. Lineage (NCBI taxonomy): Eukaryota > Metazoa > Arthropoda > Insecta > Lepidoptera > Noctuidae > Pyrrhia > Pyrrhia umbra. The sequence goes on from OY982924.1 coordinate 7,187,623, forward strand.
GTCAAAACCGTCTTTATATTAGAATCTTGGCTGTTCACTTACGTCCAAATATCAAATAACTAAAGCGTTTCAAGAGACTTAAGACCTAGAATGTGGAGATTGCAAACGGGTCCGGATACTAACCAGATAAGCATGGCGTCTAATCTGGATGCTAGGCTGGAATATTAGAATATATTAAAGGCATCACCTACCACATTTCGAGACTCGTTATTTTAAGTAATAGTAATATAATTTTGTAGAAATTAAACAACACAAGACTAAGGTAATGGTAGGTAGGTAAAATAATACGCTCTTAAACAAAACAAATTCTAGGTATTACTCTGTCTCGTATTTATTTTAAACTAGCTTCTGCCAGCGACTTCGTCCGCGTGGAATAGTGGTGCTCCGCTCCTATTGGTCTTAACGTGATGATATATAGTCTTTAGCCTTCCTCGATAAATGGACTATCTAACACTGAAAGAATTTTTCGAATCGGACCAGCGGTTCCTGAGATTAGCGCGTTTAAACAAAATGACAACATTTCCCTTCACTGCTCTGCTCCTATTGATTGTAGCGTGATGAAAAGTATACTATAACCAGCTCAGGAGTATGACAAATAATTGTTCCAAGTTTCGTTAAAATCCGTCGAGTAGTTTTTGTTTCTATAGAATTTATACAGACAGACAGACAGACAAAAAATTTACTGATTGCATCAGTATCGATCCCTAATCACCCCCTGATAGTTATTTTGGAAATATATTTCATGTACATTGACCTCTCTACAGATTTATTATAAGTATAGAAGAAGATAGATATAGAAGAAGACTAGTTATTTCTCACTGTTTCTCTCATATCATGAGGGAGATATTTTGCGTATCCGGATAAAAATCCTATAATTATCCCTAGAGTTCAAGCTATCTTCATGCCAAATTTTAAACAAATGCGAAAGCGTCAAAGACAAATAGGCGGAGATACTCTTCGAATATTGGTAAAGATAGGCAAGTATTGTTTAACCCAGCAAAAAAAAAGATTAATTTATGTCAATTGCTTAGTGTAAATTACTATGCGTACCCCTTAATTAATTCTATGAGTAATCAAATTGTTGACCGCTTAATATATACCTAGATACATAGAATATTGATGACAATATTAGCATCATAAAGACACAACATATTTTAAAACTGTCGGCATAGTTATAATAATAGTCTCCGTAATCACTCCAATAGCCTACATACAGCAGTTTGTTTTGACAAAGTAATTATTAGTACTAGATTTGTTACACAATATAGATAAATGTTAACTTCTAATGTAAAATAGGTATTTAATATTTATTTTGAAGATTAGGTGTGAACTCTTTATAATTGTGTTTCTACGTTGTCTAATGTGGTGTCTTATTTTCATATATAAACATATCTTTACATCATTATATTAAAACCAAGGATTAAGATACTATAGAGCTTAAAGTCGTGGCTGCGGGGGTGTTCAAAAGAGTTACCGCAGCCCCGAAACACAAAGGGCAAAAGAAAGGACATGGATGAGTTTTTGACAGTAAGAGTCTGACACTCCCTCCCGCTTGCCTACAGCGGGAGGAGTCATTTGATGATTTCCCATCCATGAACATATTTTCTGGTAATAGCTTATTTTTATTTATTGTACCTCCTATTTTTGCAGAGCACCAAAAGACTGCAAATGAAGAACTACTCGTAATAACTATTCACAGTGCTGATATTTAAGAACTAAAATCAGTAGCATATTGTGATAATTGAATATTATAATTATAAAACATTGAACTTGCAATTTGGTCAAATGCAAAAGCGACTTTGAACCAACATAATACGATGAGAATACTCTGCACAGTATTAATATAAAATATATTCACACATTTAGTTTTTTTTTGTATGTTTGTTAATACTCCGTATCATCCTATCGATAAAACGCTGTGTGCTCCCGAAGATTTCTGGCCCAAAAAACGTGGCCGTGATTAAAACCTAGTGACATATAGTTATTATCTAGAAGCTGTCAGTAAATATGCAATAAAGCTATCTTGACGCCTTTGTGCTAAAAATAACTTTTTATCCCCAGTCCTTTAGTGAGATTTTTCAATCATATTGCACACCCACGGAAGTTACCAGCGCCGGGGCGTTAAATAAGTTTTTATAATAGAGATTAAACACCGAGGGTTTTTTTTTATATAAAAGAGATAACAAGGTATTAAAGTTTTTAGTTTTAATAGTGTGTTCCGGTATTTGCATAAGTAAATAAAAAAGTCATACTGAACGTGTATGTAATGTAATAAGTAGTTCAAAATTAACAATATGCTTGGGTGAAATGCACAGTTACAGCGGCATGAATGGATCGTCAGGGTTAAGCTACGCTCACCATGGTGGGCCCATGGATAGGTTAGACCCACCGCTCCTTGGAAAGCAAGTCGGAAAGCAAGCCATTGCCTATTCCAGTATAGTTTACGTATTGATATTTGACTATCGTTATGGAAAGTCAGGACTAGAAAGTCTAATAAACAGTCTTACCAAAAGGAAATCGGGTTGGTTATGGAGGTCAGACAGGCAGTCATGTCGAGTCCTGTTGTTAAACTGCATCTGAATAAAGTGGAACTGAAATCGAATAGTTAGGCAACAGTAATGCAGATGATAAAATTCGATATATACTACCGGGAACTAGCCCGCGGTTTCAATAATATCCTGGAAGAACTAGGTACTTATATTAGTATTGTTAATGTCAGTCTCCTGCTTTTAAATTTAATAAACTATTTCGATCCCCGCCTGTCGATTCGCGATTCTGTCCCCGCGTCAAATAACACTCTTATGAGTGTTTATTTGTTGTATTTATGACGTAGTTTGAACCTTTTTTTCTCTTCGCTACCTTCGCCATCTTTGCAGTGTTCAGAGCCGATTAACTCTTTCGATCAATCCCGCATAGTTTGACGCTTATGTTTATCTTTATACATTACTAGCCTTCCGCCAGCGGCTTCGCCCGCGTGTGCTATACGAATTCAAATTCAAAATTACAGATTTTCGTACTAACTATGTCCCCCTTTTTCAGCCCCTTAGAAGTAAAATTTTGGAAAAACCTTTCTTATCGTATGCACGTCATACAAAGAACACACCCTCCAAGTTTCAGGTCTCTACAAACAGCGGTTTAGGCTGTGCGTTGATCCATCATTCATTCCGAACAAAGCACTTTATATGTACAGATATTTTGTATGTTGGCTAGAAATTGTTTGCATATATTATGTACTAATCAAATGTAAATGAACGTAACAGCAAAACCTTCATGTATAACAGCCACGACTTCTCTATTTATAAACAGCTGTTTTGTTTGCCTTCCATTCCCTGATCAAGTTGGAATAGCTTTTGATGTTACTCATATAAACAATAGCTAGCTTGAGGGCTATGATAAATGAACTTCTGTCAGTACTTTGAGAATGAGCTACTGGCTCTTATTCGCGGCGTCGCCCACGCTCACATACGCTATAAAACTCCGGTATAATGAAGCTTTCCATTAAAAATAATTAATGAAAACAGTTCATTACTTTCAAAGATTAAATCCTATATACCAAACTAGAAAATAATAACTCTCATTACTGTTAGTGCAAAATGTAATGGGTACCTAAACTAGAACTCTAACCATCGCAACTGCTCAACATAATATGCAGAAGTCATAGTATAACATACAATACTTATTGGGTATGTGTTGTTATGATGTTGTAAATAATCCAAATGCCTCAAAAATATAAATGGCGGTTTTAAAAAATACCATTTATTTATTTAAATTAACTCATCGAAAACTTAGCAAGTCAAATTAAATGTCTTCCGCAAATTAAACTTTCATAATGACTTTATCAATTAACAAAAGTTTCCTGAACATTTTACGTGATAAATCATTTAGAACTTGTATAAATATTTTCGAATGAGTGAATTTACAAACGAAATAAAAGTTCAAATATTATTTAATGAAGAGTAATTTAATGCCATAAGCTTATAATAATTTATGGTTAATTATCATTTACGTATTAAATTATAAATGATACAAAGAAATATGTCATACAGCAGAGTTTGCTTTTTTTCTGCATTTAGATTGCTTTAAGGTACATATTATTCAAAAATTCTATTGAGAAATTATTGGTAGAAAAACGTAACACTTTACCCGAACCGAGCGTCGAACCCAGGATCTCATGCTGAGCTGTCACACCTACGACCATTACACCAACCAATTATGATAACGTGAGTTTGTTTTTTTGTTACTCTTTCACTGTAAAATAGTTGAAACGAAATAGATGAAATCTGGTATTTAGATAGATGATACCCTAAATACGATACGATACGCTACTTTTTATTCGGGTGCGCGAAATAGTTATCTAAGGGCGCGAGTGAAACATGGGAGTTTACCGTTAGTATTCTTGTATAAGTAAGTCAGTTTATATTCTCATATTCATTAATCATTCAGTCCGGTTAGAATGCTAACTTCGAATCAAAGATGAACTCCGCTAGAACGTATTCAAGCCGCGGACGACGCTACCTTTGACAAGGAAATAGCTTGTGATTACATTGATTGCCAGTTACGTGACTTACCTACCGTCACTGTAGATACACACTTGACTAAATTATCTACGAAGGTAGTTTTAGTTTGCTGACTTCGGATAAAAGAGGAATAGATTGACCACTGACTTGTGTTTGTCTTACATTTAAGTCAAATAAAATCTAATTTAGGAACTCAAACTTAAGAGAGATTGTTAATATAAGTTTTCAATTTGTACTGTCCCATGGGATCAGCTGTGCAAGATTTGATGTTTTTTTTATGTTGAACGAACTGTGAGATTACAGTTTGTTGATATAGTTGCCATGGTAACTATGATTTAGAATATCAAAATTATAATTATGTGCTGATACGTGGGAAAAGAAGTGTTCGTAAGAAAGATTTTTGTACATTTCATATCAAAATTAAATATTGCTTAGCGAAAGCCAGAAAGTGGCCAATGCGAATGTTTTTGTCTTATGTGAACTATGTAAATTAAACGTTCAAAAATAGCCAAACTGAAATTAATGACTTATTATTTTGTTAATTTTTTTGTAGCATTGTAGCATTTTATTTTTATGTTCATACGGTATTAACTTATTCAACTTAGTATTAAATAGTGGTAGTAATGATCTTGGTACTATAATATAAGAAATAAAAAACCTTTCGAATATTTTCATCTTTATTCTTTAGATTTCATTAACTAAACACTACATTAAAATGTATCTATTAATAATTTGTATAAAATACATGTCTATTAGGGTATAGCACTTGCGCTAAATACTGATATATGCCACTAACTACATGATACAAAGCGTAAAACAATTGAACGAACACATCAAGCTGAAACGACAGTAGTGGGACTTTGAAAATGAAATCGATTGAACGGCAAATCGATTGCGTAATCAGCTTGCACATCACCAGGTCTTGTTGTCAAGTCTGCTAGTGGTGTGGGTGCATCGATAGCGGTAAATATAGAGCCCGATACGTCCGACGGCCCAGCGTAAATCGGATAAAGTCTCGGTTCCGCTTCTTTTTTAACGGCTTTCGGTAATTCCGGTTGCCACGTCACTATTTCTGGGCTTTTTGTTGTTCTGTATTCTTTATCCGTTGCAATGTGTATTCTATCGCGTTTAATTGTTTCTATATCGGACCAGGGGTTATGTATGGAGAGGGCCGGGGGAGGTGTCGCAGGCATGATCCCGGGCGGAGGCCAGTCGTCTCGACTCCTCTTCTCATAATAGTCGTACGGATACGAGTGGTAGAACCCGTAGTTTACCGGACTTGAAGCGATCTGGAACAGAACATCTATTAACCGGTTACCCCGGTAATTTTAGTGCCAGTGCATTAAAGCCTAAACTCGTGAAATTTATTTCTATTATGACTATGTTAGATGATTAGAAAAGAAGTAAGAACGATTATTGAAATTCATACCTTCCCCCTCTCATGATACCCATCATTATTATTGTCTACCTAAAAGAGAATGGTGTTATGTATATTCACAATGTATGTTAGTTGGTAATATTAATATAATGGGTTGCCTTAGCGTTGTTTTTAATCCAATTCCACGATTCATCTTACGATCCCTAATGTTATAACATTGTTAAGGATTAATTTTCTATGTGTTAGTTATCTCTTACAAAAACTTTGTTCTATGTACATAATATAATATTGTTTTGAAGAGCGGTTTGCTCTTCTTGATATACAATTTCAGCCTAATAAAGTCTTTCGAGTTATTTTGCTAACTTTTTATTATAAGAAAAAAGAATATAATTTTATTATAAATATTAGATTACCATTTTATGTTTCTATTTTAATAAAGAGTTTGGATATCTACCTTTTTCAGTCCTTGGATTGATGCGAGTATGAGGGCCATTTTAGCGAGCAGGAGGGCCTTTCCACCCAAGACAGCAAGGAATTGGAAACCCATGGGTACTAAGACCATGCCGATGGAGACGATCCCAAACATCATCATCGTCATCATCTGATGGCGGCGGCGACCACGGAATTCGACTGTGAAAGAGTTTTACTATCAGGAAACTGCTTTAAATAATATAACCCAAACCCATGTGGTGCCTGGTGGGTCTCTCAGACCCGTCACTTTATGAATGCAAGTCTAATCAAACCTTTTAAACAACATTGCTTTTACTAATATCAAACTCATAGTTTTGCGTGATATTTAAACACACACTATAATGTCATTTTGGTTGAAACTTCCACAAAATGCATATTAACCGTCTCGTACTCAGACATTTTTCGTCTTCAAAATAAACTGTTACATTACACACAAGCTTAACTCAATAAACTAAATAATTAAATGTTATATAATGCATACCTTTCTCAATGGTTTTTCCATCGTCAAAGTCAAACTTGATTACGTGAGTTCTGAGAACTTTCGCCATTCGCTGTACGGCGAGTGTGCGCCATTCACCCTCATCCAATTCTTTTTCAGTCCAGGAACTATAAAAGACAAACAACCATGACAGTTCTGAAGGCGTACATTTAATAGCTTTTAGTATTTCAGGAGTTTTATAAAAATTGAGAAATAATCTTAGCATTAATAAAATTATTAAAGTTGATCGTCGGATTATGAAATGTTTTTGGAAAGATAAAAGGAAATTGTTCTTAATTTGAAATATAGAATTGGCAAAATTATTGTTTGTTACGGTTTTTTTATTTAATTTCTCAGAAGCATCCTGGTGCCCGGATTAATACTCGGCTGGTAACAAAAAACTCGCTCCGTTTAAATAAAGTGGTTACAACGTTCACCACTTTATTTGCTTGACAAATATTAGGTACGACTGCTTATTTTTCCAGTTGACAATATTTAGGTAAATGTAGACAGTCAATTCGTAAACATTCCCTGATTTCTTGAGAAAAAGTTAAATGCTTCCAAAGGAATGGGGTAAATCTTATCCATTTAATCTCAAACTTTTTTTAATACATACACACACATTTAATACATTATTAGTCATAGATATTTATTTATTTAAGTTTTGTAATGTACCTACTCCTCGTCTACCTGACACTGAGCGACAAAAAATGATTAAATAGAAGTTCTAGAGTAGAGCTACTATGTCTCCAAAGTCAAATCTTCTGTATGATAAATATCCGAACTTTATTTAAACAGACAACTACTTTCTATTGACACCAAAACGCTATCATAATAACAATAAATATTTTTTATTCTATATCACAAGCCCTGGATAATAATATATCAAAGATAATACATAAACCTAAATAGGCAGTTTTCTCTCCAACTATCTATTATCTTCTTTTACAAAAAGATCCATAATATATTCAGTTTCCCGCTAAATATATCAAAGCTCGCACATTGAGTAACTCTGATTTAATAGAATGTGCGCCATCCGGGCGAGTTGACTGTAGCACAATTTTCGGCCATATCGTGTCTGCCTACGCTCGAGTGAAAGCCTTCGTGTGAATTTTCCGGGAAAACGAATAATGATATATATCCTTGTATTTAATGTACCGTATTACTTACTGAAGAGCATCAGGATAATATGTGGAGACGTTGCTTGTATAAAAATAGTACAAAATAATAATAAAACTACCCATTGTCATTTGTGTTGCGGAGATAATACTTATGGTCTTATGATCAAGAGCTTCGACTACCATCTGCAGACGCTACAGTTAGGCAGTTACATAAATTGTTTGACGCAGTAAGAAATTTAATAAAGCAAATTTTATTAGGGCTAATAGTTTGTTCGGTTGCCACTTAATATACATCTTTGCTAACGTTTTCATTTGAAAGTAACTTTGTCTGTCTATCTGCCTATTATATTATTATATATTTCACTGTAATTAAAACCCGGGGATGGACATAGGACAGTTTTTATCTTGTGCCTGTGAGTAAAACCGATGGAAATAGTAAAACGTAAAGCACTCAGGAAAAAAATAGCTTACTTTTTTAATTTGAAAAATAATTTCTGGATTTGATCTAGTAGTTCCAGATATTACCCATAATATACTAATATAGAAACCAACAATAAATAGTCACAACTGCGACACTGGTTTTAAAAAAAATAGTCGTTGATAGGTACATAACTTGCGCCTCTAAGACATCACATAAAATTCAATATGGCGCGCGTCAGACTTCGTAGCGGGATTCCTGCTAACTGAAGTGAAGAATAAACTGGAATAGACAAATAATGGACAGCTGCATTTATGTATATATTATTCACAAATAATTTCGTGATCCTTGGTAATTTAATTTTAGGTACGCAAATGTGTCTTAATAAAAAAAAAACTTTTTTTTAGCCCGACATATATTTTGTTCAGATCGGGGATAACATCAGTGACTGTGTATTAAAAAGTATGCCGTAATAACAAAGAATCGTAAATGTTGTCTACATACATATACATATTTTACGAATATTGTTATTTTATCAAGTACAAAATTTCGCCAAAACAACTGAAATAGGATTCCGTTGCGCAATTCTATACGACACCCGTTTCGAACGACGTTGACGTATTGTCTCGGGGTCAGTACCCTGGCTTGTGTGTCTCTTACGATTGACGATGTTTGATATAACATTATAACATGCTCGTTTTTCTAAAGCGGTAAGCAGAGACGCTATATTTCGAGAAAATTGCAAGATTAATATTTTGTTCCGCTTTTTGCCACGCTTTGTTGTATGTAATACAGTCAGAGACTACAAAATGTTAATTGACTTTTGGATTTTTGAATTGACTTTTTTCCCCCAAAGTGTGCTATTTCGCGCAGTCTTCAATAATATAATATTTATTAAAAACCTACTTTAAAGCTCCCTAGTTAATAATGCCAACAAAATAATAAAGCTTAAATTTAAATATCAAGAATAACACATTATTTAATTAGTGTCAAATTAATACGATGACACCTAATTACGGCATCAAATTCTGAGCGTAATTAATGAATTGTGGTTTGTTAGAGTAAATAATTATATCACTGTCCGCTTCTACATTATTTTAATTATAGTTAAATATACCTTGTATCTAGAGTTGTTATTAGAGTTAAATGTATTCATAAACCAGTGAAGTGCAAGCATCGCGTAACGGATGATATTTCTCTCTGCTACACTGGTTCTCAGTCCTACATTATTCTGAGTATATGTTTCTTAGCGACTGTTTTCAACATTGAGAATTTCTAACATAACGTCACTAATTATCTCCGTAGAGTTAGTCAACGAGACCTAGGTAGACAGTGAAAGATGGATGTATTCACCTACTACAAAATACCTAATTCTAATTATCTACACGGAATCATATTAATTATACGTTTCTAGAGTAAAAAAATGTCCTTCCTTTACCGATAGTACCTTAATCCTTACCTGGTTTCATTTTCAGGCATGACATTTCCCGATCTGTCGACTAGTTCGAACCGCACCAAGTTGATCCCATCGGCTACTGGTACTACGTCAGGAGTCAGAGACCGGTCGAGTGCTCTTAAAGTCTTCCTCTTCATGCACCTCACGAACTTTGGGAAGTATTCCTTGTGATCTATTACGTCTTTAACGTCTACCAACTGTAGGAAAAAGAAGAAAATTTATTGAGAATGTACTGAATATTATTAAAGAGTTTCAGGGAAAATACGCTGTGAAAAAAGAGCAAAGATAGACAGGACATTCCTAGTGTTCGGTAGGTATTTAAATAGTGTGGACCTTAAAAAATATGTAATCGAGATCTTAATACATGAAATATACCGTAAAATGGGGTGAATAGGGACAAAATCGAACTTGTCACTGAAATTAATCGATGTTGTAGGACGAATGCAATATTGATAACTCTTTCCAAGGGTTTCCGGCAGTTAATACTTTTCGTTAATGTTAAAAATATCCCCAGAATTAGTTAAAATTTAGATATTTTAACAAAAATATAGGCTGTCCCTATTCATGCTTGAAGTGGGGTGACCTGGAACGAGACATGGGTAACTTGGGAAAAACTAGTAGGGTTGTCTCTTTCCTATTTAAAAAAAGAACTAATTACCTTCTGCTAAAAGATTAATTTTCTTCATTAAATTAAAAATTTTTGGAAATAAAAATAATACAATAAATCCAAAATCTTTTATTGAAATAAAAGAACATAAATATTTTACTTAACAGGTTGTTACACTCAAAGGTTCGAATTACACTTGATTGGTCTCTTATGGATAACTTTTAGTAATACTCTGTACTACCTGTATAGAAAAATAGCAAATTATGAACCACCTTATAAAATAAACATCTCAAAAATTAACACTTTTAAAATCTACTCATCATTTTAAGCAAAGACTAGGTTTAGGTATCTATATAAAAAATATTTTGTCTGTTATCTAGGTATTTATGACAGAAATCACGTATTTTTATTATAGTACCTTATATTATACCTGTAGAATTTGGGTACCTAAGTAAAACCTATCCCTATAACCAATTTAACATTTTTTTTATCTAGACATATAAAAATAACAAAATTAGGAACCATCAGTCGTATAAAAATAAAAATTAGGAACAATCAGTATTATAAAAATAATTATCTCAAAAATTAACACTTTCTTAATCTTCAAAGTTTTAAACAAAGAGTATTTCTATTTATATTATTCTTACGAACCTATCCAAGTTTAGGTACTGTCCATTAGATCTCGTAATATGTCTTCATCTTTGGTATAATATTTTTTATTATTCCCTTTTGTCTTGGGTTTAAGTGGATCACTCAAAGATATCTTCCTGTATTGACTTAAATCTATTTTAACATTTTTGTTATTAAAGTTTTCAATTGAAGTGACTTTTATATTGCTTGTGGTATTTTTAAGACGTATGTCTACAACATCTAGTTTCTCCTTTGTGTTAATAATTTCTCTTTTTGTATATTCTTTTTCTATTTGAGGAGTCACTACTTCTATTTCTTTTACGACATCAAAATCACTGTCGAAAATTAAAGGCATATTTTCAATATCGAATTTGTCGAGATCATTTAGTAGCTCATAGTTGCTTATATCGTTAAAAATAGTCACTTTTTCTGTATTATTATCGGTGTCCATTCTTACTACTCTTCCCTTTGTTTCCTGATTTGGCTTATTTATTCCTTCGTTTTTATTTTTTTTATACTCTCTTAGAGTCGTTGGCTTTTTAAAAATGTACTCGTCATTGCGATTTTCCTGATCTTCAACCATATGACATGACTCTTGTTTTAGTTTAATCGCTTCGTTACAAAGTTGTCCTTGTTTAACTTCTTTATGTGTTTCTTGTGTCACAATCTTTTTTAAATTTGATTTTGCTTTTTTATTTCTAGGTTCCGTTTCAAATTTATCCGTACACCCTGGTTTTGATAAAGTTCTTTTGTTTTGTTCCCTTTTGACATAGTTCTTCTGTTTTTCTAGTTTTTGGTTAGGTTGATTTGAAGTGTTTGAAACGATGGTAGGTTCCAATTTAGGTTTAGTCATGTTAGTCATTGCCATTGAAGCTTTTTCTTCGAATTTCCTCTTTCTATCTTCTGGAATCAGTTTTGCAATTTTGTGTTGAGGTTTATAATTTTGCTTAAGTATAGACTTTGGTTGAATTTCACTGTCTTCGTGACATTCAGATTCATTATTAGTACTGGATGCAGATATTCTCTCTGATAATTGTAGGTTTTCTTCCAAATCAGATTCATTGCTCAAAAAGCTACTTTCTTCCTGGTCGCTATTGTTAGCAGTACTTAGGATTACTTCTGTATCACTTACTTCTGTATCAGTGCACACGCTTTGACCTGGTTTTATTTCAATTTTCTTTCTCTTGTTGCATGGTTTGTTATTTCCAGTGCCATATCGCATTTCTTTTAGCATGGTTACTACTGTCTCATCAAGAGCATCTCTATCAAAGGATTGTTCACCACAGGCGTTTCCTGGTAATCTTTCTAAAACTTTAATTTTATTTAAAGGGCTTATGCCAGATTTCATGAATGCTGAGAGTATATTTGATTTTGTTTGGTTTTCCATGCGATTTAATAATTTTTTCAAAAGACTAGGGAAGACACTTTTAGGAATAGTGGGTAAAGTACGGCCATCGGTCTTTTTCCACTGAAATAAAATGTCCCTCCAGGCACCTTTTATTGCTCTAAAGAAAGCTACATCTAGCGGTTGCGTTAGATGTGTCGAATTTGGAGGAAGAAAAATAAAATGCACGTTTTGTTCTTTGCATTCATTAATCAAGTCTAGAGACAAATGGGATGAAAGATTATCTCCGATGAGTATTTTTTTTCCATCTTTGTTATTGAAATATGGCAACGCGACAGTACGGACCCAGTCCTCAAACGTGATACTGTCGAACCACCCAGAAGTAGTACAGTTATACCTGCAACCTTTCGGCCCATTTTGAACCCATGATTCGTATAAATTTTTAGCTTTGTAGACGACATAACAAGGTAGTAAAGTTCCATCACCAGCAGCTGCCATCATAATTGATGTAGACGCTTTACTATGGTTTAAGACTCTCTCCGGGTATTTTGCGCCTCTTTTTGTTATAACTTTTCTTCTTCCGGGATCGTCCGATAAATTAGTTTCATCATAGTTTACAACGTTACACATTGGCACTCCTTCTAAGGATTTCTCCAATTCAATAAAATATTCTTCTATAATTTGCGGTGAAACGGACGCTCGGCATCTTTTTATGTTTTGGCTAATTCGTAATGAAATTTTGTTTTTGTTTCTTTGTAAAAAACTTTTCACAAAATCTGGACCAGGTAAATTATCTCGAAATCTTTTCTCAGTTATGCCAGATCTATCTAAATAACCTTTAACCAATACCCTCAGGTCGTAAGTATCTAAAGGGTATCCCCACTCAGCACAATGATTAAGATTTTCGACTATGTATTCCTCGGCTTCTGAATTTAAAACTGGTTGACCTCCTGGCTTTTTCATAAACCTGGTGTTATGTCTTTGTAAGACCGATTTAGGAATATCATATTTTGCACTAATATTTCCCAGTGATAAATTTGAATTATTATATTCATTAAGCGCAACTTGCATAGTCAACTCATCATATTTTTTGTAGTGTTTTGTACCACCCCGTTTATATACACGAGGCATTTCTGAAAATAACAACAATCAAGGTTAGGTAAGTACCTACGTCGCTATTTATTTACTGTAGTAGGTGAGTACCCATCTATTTTATAGAAATCAGGTATCCACATACCCATTTTTAACAATCACATAAGACAAAATTTTATACGCTAAAAACGTTAAAACCGATCGACTTCGATATCTTGCAGAAAGCTACTTAGCGTTATAATATTATAAAATCTCTGTAAAAATGTGCATACATGTTTATCTTTTTCGTAAATTTTCTAAAAAAAATGATGAACCAATTTTGATAAAATTTATTATGAGGCCTGCTCTGATGTTATATCCTATCATACAAAAAAAAATCATCAAAATCAATTCACGATAATGACGGAGTAATAGCGCCACATACAAACCAAACAAAAAACATACAGTCGAATTTAGAACCTCCAGGTTTTTTTTAAGTTGAAAATAAAAGCGTAAAGAAATTTAAAGAATATAGAAACCTATAAATGTAAAATATTAAAATGCATAAAACAACGAAGACCCATATAGGTATTGTTAGTTCAACACACTACGTATTTTTATTATTTGTTTGTAGACTTGTTTTTTAAATCATACAAGTTCGTACCTATGTATCTCTTATTACTTCTCATTAGTTCGCCTTGTACGCATGCTTGTATATAAGTTTAAAATAAATAAAATGAAAATGCCTTATTTTAATAAAAAGTGAAATCCTGCAAAACAATGCGATAAAATGTTCAATTCATGTTGTAGCAGCCCTGACCCTATTCAAACTTTACCGTTCCTAATCAACTTTCATATGTCCCTATTTACCAAGTATAGGCGACTCTATTTGTACCTTAGCCGTCCCTTGTCACCCCGTTACCGTATTTATTCACCTCGAAAAAATAAACAATCCCAGAGGTTTTAAAGAAAACGATTTCAAACAAAAACTATGTAAAATCTAGACTTACCTCTTTTTGTGTAGCTTCTTAAAGATATTATATCGTTGGCTAACTCCACACGTTGTCAAAAAAACACTAGAATTTCCAAAAACGGTCAACTTAAGGGACAATACCGCAACCTCACATCTACAGTCTTATTTGAAAGAAGATTTTTGATACCTTTTACTAACTTCACAACGCTTCGGTGTTGCCAGTTAGAAGATAATATATTCTACTTTTAGAAGAAAAAAAAGGTAGCAATTGGAAGTTCTTGTTTTTTTATTTTGTGGCTTCGAAACTAGATTCCTCGATTTGACCCTATTTACCCCTGAGTCCTTATTCACCCCGTTTTACGGTACTCTGTTATTAAAACACCACATCAAAGTATTATATCTAATAAACCGTAATCTTAATTCAGTGCAAGAATAACTAATGTAATTAAAACATTAGCACATCATTGCTTTCAAATAAGAAAATATTTTCTCTCAACTTACTCATTGAAGCAAAGACAACTTAAATAAGGCTTCTTAATAGCAAGATAATTTTGTCGTGGATTTTATTTCTCTTAGGAATAAAACTACTTTTCTACAGGTAAGTTTATTTTTGATAACGTGTACCTAGTCTAAAAACTTGAAAAGTTTATAAAAATTCAATACAATAATCAGTATAAAAGGAAACTTTTTAAAGAGCGATATTTATATATTTGTACTACATTTTAGTATATAGACAGCGTCTGTTGGTAAAGCCGATTAAGGCGATTTCGAGCGGCTACTGAAGGCTTATACGAGATTTCAACGTAGACTAAGGACATTGTTGACAAATAACCTTAATGGCCAATTACGTACTTGAGTATAAAATAATAATGGGTAAGATTTCTAGGGAAAATGCCCTTCAAATCATTACACAGATAAGCTTGCCTAAATATTTGGTCTTCTAAAAGTTTTTATTCATACTTAAGTACTTAAGCGGACCAATGATCTCATTCAGAATGTAAGTACAGCCAAATATAAGGCGTAAAGGGCATCACACATCTTAAGAATTAAATTCTATCCATGCTTCATTAGTAGTGCACTGAAGAATGCACTTTCTTATTAAAATTATAAATGCGAAAATAACTCTGTCCCCTCCGTGTCAAGACGACTGAATCGATGTAAATAAGATTCGGTATGAAGATAGTTTGGTTTATAAAAATCGGGGATGGACACTTTTTATCTAGATTCCTAAATTTGCCGAGTGAATTTGCAGGAAACAGCTAGTAGTTTATACAAGTTAAGTTACAACTAAGGTTTAAAATATACGTTGAGTCTTCATCATCCCTGAGAGACTGTACAACAGTTACTATGAAATAACTACCGCTACTTAAATTTACGAGTAGAAGCTACAAGATTGCGGGCCATATCTTGAAAAAAACACATTCTAGCACTTACTTTTTTAGAGCAATCCCGCCAAATAATCCGGATGACATCGGCCCCATCCAACCATAAATCAGCGATGAGCTGACTCATATACGAGTCTGGATCGGTCTGTTTTTGTTCGCCATGACACCCAGTGATTACAGACAGGGTTATTAAAGATATCACTATGAGTCGGAGAGAACACATTGTCACGTAGTTCATATCCTCACTTTTGCCATTTCTTGATACTTGTTCAAAGAGCTTCGTATCTGAAAGGAAAATTACATATAGGCACATTTATCTTGATATAGAGTAGTAGTATATCGCGTTGGTATGGGAATACCTATAAATAACTGATAATAAAGCGGATTCAGGTGGTAGATGTTAACGGTGTCATTCTTATAAATAATTCAAAGAAGCAATATTTTGTGGTTTTTCGAGTAGAGCCTACACGATATTAAATTTTATCATGTAAACGGATTTTTATATAACAAATTGTATATCGTTTTCAGAGGAGCTCGTGGCTAAGCAACAGCCGCACGGGTCGACCGATCAAAGGTTAAGCTACGCTTGGCGCGGTCGGTCCGTGGATGGGTGACCATCTTTGTCATAGCGAGACTCCTCCGTGCCTCGGAAAGCACGTTAAGCTGTTGGTCCCGGTTGTCATTTGTACATCTTTGACAGTCGGGCTTTACGGGTAGTCAGAAGCCAGAAAGTCTGACAACCAGTCTTACCAAGGGGTACCGTGTTACCCGGTAACTGGGTTGTGGAGGTCAGATAGGCAGTCGCTCCATGTAAAACACTGGTACTCAGCTGCATCCGGTTAAGACTGGAAGCCGACCCCAACATAGTTGGGAAAAGGCTAGGCAGATGATGAAATTGTATATCGTTTTCATTTTTTTATAGGTTTTATTATGAAATCAATAGATTTTATCATTACATCTTTAAAAGTTACAGTCCAATAAAATCAAGTCAAAATCAGGGATCTACATAACAAGTCACTGACCCATTACAAAATGTTCTGTATTCAATACCTAATAATCTAAGCAGACAGTGCCCAATTATTATTACTGCTTGATGTATGTGAAAGTTTTAATAAACAATTATAAGTTGTGAAAGGGGAGAATGGGCATACGAGCTGGTAGGAAAGTTTGAAATGCCGACTGCTCCGTGACAGTATTCCGAAATTTTGAAAAGGGGTTCTTTATTCGTAAATTGAGCGCTAATAGCTGTTGTACTTAGATTTTAATAGTTTTTTTTTTAATTTATTATCAGGTTTCCGGCGAAATTATTGTAAGAATGTTGGTATAGGGGTGAAAAGGGGGAAGAATATATGTGTAATGTGTGACAGTGTTTGAAGGATGATCACAATTAGAAAGAAATAAATAATAAAAGGCAGTTCACAGCGAACAAAGATTAGGAAAACAAATATTTTGCAATCCTCACATAACAAAAGACCCGGACAGAAAGAAAGGTTTTTTTTTCAGATATTTTCGACGAGTCCCAGAGCAATGTTTTTCACTGTCTTGGAACCCTCAACGAAATTAATCAGAAAAGAATAGAGTAGAAAATAAACATAGCTTCTACTTCCACACTGCTAACTCCTAATAGCCGTTATTGAATGATCTGGATAGAGATCAAAAGTTTTACTATTCGAATTTTCGACAAAAGAAATGTAGGTTTATTTGATACCTTCCCAAAATGTTCCTTACATCAAAACTACTCGAGCAAATATCTCCAAACATTGCTTATTTCTTTATTCATGACATTGATTCGTCTCTGAATACATTGAGCTTCAAGCTTCATATTTTACAAACACTCATCCCTTTTCGAGTAAAGATGAGTCCCTATGCAAAAACGTTGCCTTTCAGACATTTCCCGTAGGCGTTGATGAATGAGTCATCCTCCCTATTCATTTAAATTCACGTAAGTATAAGATACTATTTATCACATCAAACGTTCAACTGTCTGACTTTGAATTTATAGAAGTTCAGATAGAAAAGAGGATTATGTAGTAATAAACTTTAATTCTCACAAAGAAATAACTCGTAAAGTCTTAAATCCTTATTAAGAATTTAATATTATGATCCTACTAATATTATAAATGTGAAAGTTTGTGAAGATGGATGTATGAATGTAAGTATGTTTCTTAAGAATTTATACAACTTGATAAAAATCATGTCACTTTTCAACAAATTGAAACATTTTTGATATGAAACGAACTATAATAATACTTTTACCATATCATTTTCATCATCATCAGCCTATTTAATGTTGAATCACTGTTAGACTATCGTATTGGTACGAACGAAAATTTTTATTGAATGAAACTCAGTTCGTGATAGCAATATCCTAGTCTATTCTCACAATGCGCACATTATTTATTCTATCTAACAGAATTACCACTTACGTGTAAAGATTGAGAAGGTACGACAACACTTGTTCAACCACTTTAACAATAGATTGAAAATATTTCCACAACTACGCCAGCACCCGTCTTCAGTCAAGGTCAAACAATAAATGGAGGAAACCGATTGACCCCCTCACCTTATATGCACATTGACAAAGGAAAGCTAACAATTTTCTACGTGATCACCGACCAAATCATGTTAATGAATGACCATGCTTGTGTATCAGTTTGTGCAAAACCGTGACGATGATATGCCCACGAACATACGACATGTTATCGGAAGGTTTCTTCAAGATATTATATTGTTTTATTGTGAATTGCGGTCTTTATGGCAGTAGTTTTCTAATAAAATTGATAGTTTTCTGGTCCTGTGATAGTTCTTATAACTGTGCAAACTTTTTCATTTCAAGAATAGTTTTCTTGAACAGCTTGTTTTTGTCTAGAATAAGTTTAGGCGTTACTGCATTGAGGTATAATATTCTAAAGCGGAAACATATAATTAAATTTATATGGATCGCTGGATCGCTAGGCCTCATGCCCAGCTGGATTCAATTCCCGTGTCGGTCAGTGTTATTGAGGTTTTCCATGTACTAAATCTCTCAGTAGCAGTCCGGAGTCGAAGAATTAAGACAAAAATAAGAGGTAAAATAATATTTTACAAATCAATTACAAATTTATTTCGAAAAAATAATAATGACACTTTATCGACTAGAGATCAAAGTCAAGATACTAACTTTCAAGATTCCAAGTCGTGTCCAGGAGTACCGCTTTCATCTATCAAGTACTTGACCCAACGACCCTACGAAAGCCTGTTCAGGTGATGGCCGAGGCTCTCGACTTATTTATAAATTGATTACAAAACCGATATAACAAAAATAACGCATCTTCGATAAAAGTGACGTCATCATTAAGTCTTGGATGATGGTAGACAGTAGCGTCATCGAGGTTTAAGCTGTAATACCTATATATTTATTTTATTTTTGAAAAATATTGTTTGAGAAACATTTGTGAGTGGACCAGCTGCATATGTTCCATGTCGCGAAGGATACACAGTTTAAATAATGGTAATACTGCTTACTAAATACAGTTTCTGTCTTTCTGTTTATTTTTTAAAGTTGTCGCCCAGAATTATCTTTTATTTTAGACTAGTTGTTTCCCGCGGTTTCAGCCGCATCGTGAGAGAACTACTTAACCCACCCGGATAAAAGCCTTTGGCCGTCTCTATAAATTTGAATTCAAATATTATTTTAATTAATATTAATATTCAATAAAATTAGTTTGGCTGTTTTACCGTGGAGGCATAAAAACAAACACATTTTCGCATTGTGATATTTATTAATACACAAGAAAAGTGTAGCGATATCGGCATCACAAGCAAACTGTTAAAGTGTGAACAGCATTGACTGACATCTGACATTTGTGTCGGAATTTCTATCGTAGCCTAAACTGAGATTCGTATACGTTCAAAACGTGTTGTATTAAGCGAAAAAAATAATAACATTTATAACACAATGACTTTTTGTACAGAGTAATGATTTTAATATACCTGTAAATGAAATGTGATCACCCGTTATAAACATAGAACCTTCATTAAAGGGAACCGTCATTAAACAGAGATCGTGAATCTACATATTAATTATCACTTTATAAAATACTGACCAGAGGCCAAGCTCTTTGTAATGCTAATCTCAATATACTCTATATTTATAGAATAGAATATTTTTTATTAAGTACACCAAAAAACACATGGATAATAAGTTAAATAGGGTGGCAAATTTGCAATATAAGACTGCAAATTTTGCTAAAAGTTATATTTTACAGACAACATTTGAATGGATTTTCGAGAGAAGGAGAAATGTTACTGTAGGAAGTCTTAAATAATGAACAATACATAATATGATCAAACTTATTATTTTTTTAATATAATTTATTGATCAAACGAAAGATAATTTCAAGAGGATTCAAGGGAAACTAATTATGCCTTTTACTTTACGTTGACGTTTTTTGTCGCAACAAAGAAGAGATTCTTTGAAGACATGATCTAATATCATGCCTAATTTTCCTGTAAGGGACATCGCATATATATGTAGAACTTAACTTTTAATCTCCCACATTTGGCTGAGAGGCATGCCTATTACCATAAATAGTGACGAACATACACTCCTGCCTACTAGTTATATATTGGATTTCAATAAAACTTGCCAAGGAACCCTTGCTCATGCTCAGCTCAGCTCAACTCATGCAATAGATGTAATGAAACTTTGGATGATTTTTTTAAGTGAGCTCAAGCTATACGATACGTATAAATAAGTAAAAATTATTGATAAAATAATGCGCACAAATTCTCGACCTACAAAAAACTTGTAAATCTTGTTTACTAGACAACAGCTGAAGTGCCTACTAGAATCTATCTATACTTATAATAAATCTGTAGAGAGGTCAATTCTGTACATGAAATATATTTCCAAAATAACTATCAGAGGGTGATTAGGGATCGATACTGATGCCAAAAATGCAATCAGTAAAATTTTTGTCTGTCTGTCTGTCTGTCTGTCTGTCTGTCTGTCTGTCTGTCTGTCTGTATAAACTCTATAGAAACAAAAACTACTCGACGGATTTTAATGAAACTTGGTACAATTATTTGTCATACTCCTGAGATGGTTATAGTATACTTTTCATCACGCTACAATCAATAGGAGCAGAGCAGTGAAGGGAAATGTTGTCATTTTGTTTAAACGCGCTAATCTCAGGAACCGCTGGTCCGATTTAAATAATTCTTTCAGTGTTAGATAGTCCATTTATCGAGAAAGGCTATAGGCTATATATCATTACGCTAAGACCAATAGGAGCGGAGCACCACTATTCCACGCGGACGAAGTCGCTGGCAGAAGCTAGTGCTTAATAAACAATTAATTGAGACTATCACACGTCGCACTATTCCAAAATAGGTACTTAAAACTGTGCACTTTACCTAAACGGAATACTATGCAAAATCTTTTAATTAATAGTATACATTATTTTGCAAATTATTTAAGTAACATTTAGTTTCAGTTTTCAGATTGTCGAAAGTCCATACATCTTTCATGGGGTACTGTACTAAGTTTTACAATAAAATACCATCCAGTGTTCTCCAACTAGATGACACTAAATTTAAATTGTGTATTAAACGCACACTATGTAGTCAGGCATATTACAGGCTTGAAGATTATATTGCTGACAAGGATGCTTGGCTAACTGCTGGTCCTGCTCCACATTCACTTGGACTCTTAATTAATTCACACCAGTAATAGTTGGTTATAATATTAAAATAAAATTTGTTTTGTATACTTTTCATGTGTTGATTTTAATGACATTTTGAATTTGTATCTTTTAATAATTTTTTTTCTTTCTCTTGACTAGTATTTTTTTTTTTTTAATTGCTAGATTTCATTTTATTAGACAGAATAAATTGTAGCATTTGTTTCATCTCTCACTGATGTGAGTACCATGTAACCATTTACTAAGTATTAATCATAAAAGTCTACTCGTAAAAGTTTAGTCTGGCATTTGGAGTATGTCATGCTCGCTTAAAGGCCTCGCTGATGGTGGCGCGTGTATTGGATCGTTTGATTCCCTTCAAAATGGTTGAGTTAAGCGGTGCTGATGCACGCGTCAAGTTCGTGAACGGGCGCTGTCAGTTGAGACTGGTCATCTCTAAATTGCCAAGAATTAGCATATTAGAATTGTTAAATGTTAACATTTACATCGTTCTCACATAAAAAAAAAATCATTATTGATGTATACAGGAACATTGTAAAACATGTTGAAAAAGAGTAACCATGGAGTTTCTTGCCCGTTCTTCTCCATAGGAATCTACGCTTTGGAACGGGCAAATAGCTTCAACTTTCTTTTCGACAAACTGACAGACTTATGACTCTTTGACAATTCAAAAGTGCCTGTAAATGGTCTAGTTGAAATAAATGATTTGAATTTTGAATTTTTCTATTTAACACATTTTATTGAAAGTACAGGTTATTAAACAATATCATACCTACTCATGGCCATCAAGTATGTTCGGCGTACCTAGTCATTCGTATATTTAAATGGAAAAGGAGTGCAGAATGCCAAATAAATAATAAATGAAATAAAAGAATGAAATTACGTCAATATTTGACTCAAATTTATTTTTTTGTAATCCCGGTGCGCGCAATGCTTCCCTTGGGAAACATGTAAAATAGCTAATTTTAATCATCATCATCAGCCCCACTACTGGGCATAGGCCTCTTCTCTTAGAGAGAAGGCATGAGTATTGATCACCACGCTTGCTCAAGGCGGATTGGCGATTTCAGACTTTTTAAGTCCAGGTTTCCTCACGATGTTTTCCTTCACCGTTAGTCAGTGACGTCTCAGATATACTTAGAAGCTAATTTTAATAAAAAAAGAAAATTAATTCCATCCTATTTAAAGTTACTTACAATGTGAAAACCTTTATCATTATGTAGCAATAAGTTTTATGCATATGTTATATAAGGACAATTAACTAATGGAGCGGACACGTCTTAGATTGCGCACTAATTGATTTGTTCTATAACCGCACCTTTGCATAAGGCAATATTGGATCACATGTCTCTTAGCAAGTCTAATAATAAACTTACTAATTGATCAGAAACCAAGACATATTTGAATAGAAGGTTATGCGATGATAGCCTGTGGCTAAGAAAGGATATGTATGAAAATTAAATTATATAGTTGTCTTCAGCACCTGTGGTTATGCTCCAGGATCTTTAGTTATCATCCGCCTTGTCTTTTCCCAACTATGTTTGGGTCTGCTTTCAGTCTAACTGGATGCAGCTGAGTAGTTGTATTTTTACATCGAGCGATTGCCTATCTGACTTCCACAACCCCGGTACCAACTTGCACGATATCCCTTGACAAAACTGGTTCTTAGACCTTCTAGTATTTGACTACCCATAACGTCTGTCAATGAGATCTTTGTAGATACAAATGAAAGTCGCCACCAAGAGCTTAACCTACTTTCAGAGCTCGGTATGACATAGGATATCAACCATCCAAGGACCAACCGCGTCAAGCGCAGCTTAGCCTTTGATCTTAAGTATTTCTAATAAATAATCCTTACTTCCTTACTTAATAGTATAAATGCGAAAGTAACTCTGTCTCTCTGTCTGTCGCGCTTTCACGCCAAAACTACTGAACCGATTTAAATGAAATTTGGTACACAGATAGTCTAGAGCCTGAGAAAGGACACAGGCTACTTATTACCCGGGTGCGCGAAGTAGTTCCCTCGGCATGCGGTTAAAACCGCGGGAAACAGCTAGTCTTAAATAAAACCATAGTTTTACTCTCAAAGGCTTAAAAAAAACTATTTTTATTTTATTTTACACGTTCTAACATACTGTACGCAAAAAAAATAATTTAACCATCAAATGCTGAGATAGTCATTTAAATTTATCTAGGCAGAGATATATTTTTTTTATTTCTGCAATTATTTGCAAGTACGCAAATGCTTAGTGTTTTAAATATGTAAGTACGAATCAACATTTCGAAATAATCGGGTCATCGTTTCGTGGTGCATGCACTGGTTTGATGACACTGCGCAAATTTGTTACGATTTTACAGCTATAGAACGTAACTTTGAATCAAATTGAATCGTAAAATATAGTTTGCGTCAATGTTTACTTTAGTGAATTAAACAGGCATCTTGTTGGTACTTATATTTTATGTTATAGTTGACCTCGTACATCGCTTTCCATCAGACGAGATAAACGCATATATAGCTATTTTTTAATAAAAAGACACTACAGTGGGGATTTTTATGTTTTTAAGAAAACTTCATACATATCCCACTTTAAATGATTTACATGAAATTTAAATCAACAACTAAGTCTTAGTTGGTAAATTGAGTGCAATATTTTTTTGGCCTGTATTTTACTACTGCTACATTTGTTTCTTTTAGCAACAGCCGATGTAAACTTGTGACCTGTGTTTTACTTTTGCATTTTTTTTCCTTTTAGCAACAGCCGATGTCGACTACTCTGCCAGTCTCATGTAAATACAATTTATGTTTCACTTTCGACACCTACAAGTTTACGTCGAACAAAAACTGTCAAGTAAACAAATATGATTCTACCCGAAATCTACTGATCAGCAGATTGAACGAACTGATTGAATCAGTGGCCAGTGCGCCTGTTGCGGTCGCTCAGTGGTGTAAAGTAACATAAAACTTTGTTATTTTACATAGAAATGTGTTATCGTGATTAGTGAGTGATTGAATTTTAATTGTAGGAAACTGTAAGTACCATTATTAGAATTTCAATGAGCTTTTGTGTTATAGATATTCTCCAGTTATGGTTTCACTTAGTAATGCCGTATTACTGTTATTCATTATTTGACTAACACTTTAAAATTCAATCTAGGGACAATCTATCTCTATACAAAGCTTTTATTAAACTTTTTCTAAATAATGCAAAAAGATATTTCATTTATTTGTTCATAGTAGAATGTTATAACTATAATTACATAGGAAAAAATAGTACAAAGAGAATCCTCCTTTTCATGTCTGTTAAAATCGTAATATGAATCAATTAATCAAAATTAAGCCCAATAATGACTACTAAGACAAAAGTATTTAATAATTTCTGCAATTTTTTATCCTCTTTTCTATTTACCTCCCGAGCTTAATTATTCGCTAGCTCAGCGGTACTGACACTTCGAAAATGTAATATCAGCCGAGTCCCAAAATAGCTAATATCGCTAATAATAGATTTCAGCCGTTATCTATCAATATACCTGCTAAGAATGATGTTCAACTTTAAATTGCAAAGTCAGATTTCCAGCTAAATAATCTACGTAGTTAGGTTATTCTGGGAAGCAAATTGTATTGTAAACACAGTCAATTCTAATAGCGTTATATTAAGAAAGGAATTGTTGTTTATTTATCATTTCTCCAATTTCCTTCAATTTCTTTCTAATGCTAAACAGATACTAATATTTGACAATTTACAGAACTTTTGAGTTTAATAACTAAATAATTACTAAGGTTTATCAAATTATAATCTTAGGTAATTTTGATACATTTCAAGATATAAAAATCATATTTAAATAAATACTTACATAAAAAAAACTTGTCTAAACTACTAAAAAGTCATGATTAAAATTCACCAGGACAAAAAAATACGCCAGCTGATAAAGCTCGCATCCTATAATTGCATTTCATGAAACGATTTAATAAAATTTTAATATTAACCTCGTATGCGGAAATTTGATTCCCTGTATCGATGAAGTTTCGAGTGCATTTTGCATCGACTACTAGTATATAATATGAACTTCCTGTTTCCAGCTTGTAATGCGTAGAAGTTACATTGTTGTATCATTTTGAGCTGAATACATTATAATATATTATCTAAGTATCCCGTTAATGTATTACCTATCTATACATTACTACCCTGACTGACAGAATGATTCATTAATGCGGAGCCTAAGCCGTTGGGAACACAATCTTGACATTTTTGTCAGTTGATGCTGTTATTGTTGAAATTTCCCGTAAGGGTTGTTAAAAAAGTAGCATTGCAACATATGTCAGGAACTATACACGTATCTATATTAAAAATGGATTTAATTTTTTATTTGCCGCTTGTGTGTCACAATTTTATTAAAGTTGTCTCAAAGGGCTCTTTTGTTTGCTGCAGCCACACGTTCGCTTTCCAAAAGACCAGGACTTTCAAGTCCCGGACACGGAGGAGGTAATATCTCACATAGTGCGTTTGTAAATGTTGTTTGAAAAAGTTTTATTCCTTCCATATTATGGTACTAATATTTACACCTTTTAATATTTGCCCTTTCTTTATATGAATAGAATCTAATATGACGACATCCACTTAAATTAATATTAGGAGTGTCCCACACGATTCAATATTTGATCGACGCCAATAAGACATAATCGACATTTAATATAGGTAATGTCGATTGCTAGCAACCTAGTAGATCTCCTTATTTATGAATTCTTCTATACATATAAAAATGCTTTTCTGGTATAAAAATATCATTAGGATTTTTTGTATAAATGTTTGTCTAGTCAATCATCTGCCTAGCCTTTTCTCAATTACGTTGGGGTCGGCTTCCAGTCTAACCAGATGCAGCTGAGTACCAGTGTTTTACATGGAGTGACTGCCTATCTGACCTCCACAACCCAGTTACCGGGTAACACGATACCCCTTGGCGAGACTGGTTGTCAGACTTTCTGGCTTCTGAATACCCGTAACGACTGTCAAAGATCTACAAATGACAGCCGGGACCAACAGCTTAACGTGCTTTCCGAGGCACGGAGGAGTCTCGCTATGACAAAGATGGTCACCCATCCACAGACCGACTGCGCCAAGCGCAGCTTAACCTTTGATCGGTCGACCCGTGCGGCTGTTACTTAGCCACGAGCTACCATCCGACTACTGTCACCAATTATATGTAGGTACGTGATTACATTATGTAATCTTAAATACTAACCCGACACTGGAGCCATCCGTTTGAGTAACATCATTGGTGAAGCTGTCTCACGCACTTTCAATGAAAGATTTTTCAAAACTTTTTTACTTCTTTTTTTTATTAATTATTATTCTAAATAAATATATTAAATATTATTTATTCTTTGGCAATAAAACAAATATATTTCATTAATCACGGCTCCTTTATTTGGCTTTTAATCATCATTAAATATTTTTGTTGTTTATGTTTTTTCCACTTCCTGAGCTATTTTGATGATTCTAATGGAACGGTGTAGGTACATAATTATTGCAATAGAAGACAGACAACAGATAATTTCCATGAAAAAACTCAATTGCATAATTATCGTTAAGGTCTAGCCGACAGTGCCAGCTAATCAATGTGCAATGTTTATCCCCATTATCTACACTATAGTATCCCTTTGTGACATTGGCTATCAATTTGTTTTTGGTGACTTAATACCATGGAGTTTTAATATTAGTAGTTTTAATATAAGTTGTTTACAAACTAAGTTGGGTACCACGGTACCCAGAATCCTAAACTCGAACTCAAGTAATATTATATTCATAAAGGTGACTAGCGAACACCTGTGTATTTTGCTCCTTAATTACATATGTAGTCGATCGCTGAAGTAGCGCAGCAGATGCATAACAACATAATTTTAATAGAAATCTAAAAAATGGCATTTTTTTTTTCAGATGACCAGTGAGAATATAATGAAAGAACGTTGGGACCAACTGGGTCTACCACCAATGGAGCTAGCAGAATCATCAGAAAACAGTATGTACTAATAATAGAAATAACTTAGGAGATTATTACGTGTTCATAAAACACGTCTGTTAACTTCATCTGAACTTAGTACTCGTTGATAATTTGAGAAATGGCAATCGATTTCAAAAAAGTTCTAACAGGCTGGGTCTCTAACACAATATAAAATTTAATAGATAATGTAAAAATATCACACCAAACTAGTATTCCTGCTCACTATGCTACTCGCTAATACATTATACGTATGATAAGCCATTTTAGGTTCATGGTAAACCTCATGTTGTCAAAATAGGCCTAAAGCCGCTATTTATAATAACGCCATTCGTCTAATAAGCCTCTGTGACCCATGGTGATAGAGTTTTATTTCAATGAAAATAAGCAAAGCATCAAAATAATGCTTTAGTTAATAATTCTATTGCAAAACAAAATTAAGTCTCGGCAGCCTAACGATCTTTGGAAGGTGTACTGCTTCCTTAACCAGATTTTGCTTGGTTAATTTCATCTTACATGATGCTGAAGTGATTAAATTTATTGATTTCATTATATTTCAGGTCGCGATAATAATGGTATATCCAAATGTCTCCTCCTCTCATTACAAAAAGTAATGGTTATGTTGTTACTGACTATATTTGGGGTAGGAACTTATGTCTTACTGATAAAAATATCAGAAAATTATGGTAAGTTAAGCAATAACTAAAACGAAATTGAATCTATTAGCAGGAAGTGTAAAAACTTGATTTTCTATTATTTTTCTTATCAGAAAATGGAAGAAACACCGAGATAATTATAGTCACGGGAAATAATGAACTTCCAAATGTAACAGTTCACAATATGGAAATATTCCTACAGTTAAAAAATGAAACTTACGATCAGAAATTGAAATCAGAACCTAAGAGCAAAAGAAAAAAAAGAAGCGTAAACTTTGCAACTGATTCTTCATCTCTCATGATAGATCCTATCACAAAATTGAATGATGAACAACTGCAAAAAGCTAGAGATATAATTTTAAAACATGATGTTTTGTGTACTAATGAAAACAAACAAGAAATCTGTAAGAACTTTGTATCTAAATTAAAAGCAGTGGCTCACAATGATGGTGACACTCAAGTAAAAGAAGATCCATCCAGAATAAATTTGAAAGTTAATCATAACGATGAACACGTCAATGAAGATAATAAAATTAAACATGAAGATGTCGCTCCAACAGATCTTACAAAACGACAAGCACTGTCTGACGCCAATATCAATAATATTATAGAATCGGTTCCTACAATTCCGATTGAAAGTAGAGACGCTGCTCCATTCACGAATGCTAATACATTACCACATTCAATTTCTCCACAGCATCTTACTGACACTTGTCTGTTGGCTCGTCTTCTAAAACAAAGCTACCCTCATGCAAAAGGTAAAAAACCGGCCAAGTGCGTGTCGGGCCACGCGCAATAGGGTTCCGTAGCAGGTCTCAGTTAGTCGACTATAACTCTGTAACCGGTTAAGCCTAGTTAGCTATGATAGTTTTCCTTGTAAGTTCATTACATGTGCTACGTCTGTGATTTTTTTCACATTTCTAGGGATAGCCATTCAAAGGTTAGAGGGAGAGGATGCGCGTATCGAACCAAAATTTGCACTTAAAAGCTAGATATTTCGCAAATGGCTCGCTTAACCGAAAAATGGTCTTTGCACACCCAGGGATACCCCACACGAAGGGGTACGCGAGAAAAAAATACTCATCCCCACTTTACGTGTTTGGGAGCTACCCTAAAAAAAAATTTTTCAAAATTTTATTTTACCACTTTCTTGACGTGATCAATATACATATCCATACCAGCTTTCTAGTAATAAGAACCTCTGAGCTATGCCGCGGACAGACAGACAGACAGACAGACGGACATGGCGTAATAAGGGTTCCTTGTCGGACTACGGAACCCTAAAAAGGTCTTTATCGTATTCGTAGTCTTCCTTTCCTACAGCAAACTAATACACTTCATTATTACAGGGATTTATGAGCCAACTTCTGAATACTTAGAATCACATTATGAACATCCATTAATGCATCATACTAGGTATGGAAACTATATTTAACATCGAGTCTCAATATTTAATTTTCATGCAAAGCGCCGTCATAAAACTTTTCTTTTTGAATATTATATAGGTATACCTCGCCCGCCATGCATGCTCCTTATCTTCAGGAACGTGAAATGGACTTACAAAGAAGAAAAATACATCCTCAAGATATTGATATCCTCATGAGTTTCTTAGAGTCCAAGTAAGTGTTAAGTGCGTGCTCTTTTTACTAAATCAAAATCCCAGTCTTGTATTACACATTATTATTTCTTCAAGAGTTCATGTCACGGAGTGTTTATAAAACTCGTTGATTTACATATCACAGAGCAAAAAACAGTGTCACAAAATTTTCACAGATCAGAAACAGCTGCCACAACACGCACCTCTAACTCATCTCGTGAACCAACATGTCCTCCAGGCACAATTTCTTGTCTAAATGGGGATATTTGCGTTGACGAGAAACAGTGGTGTGATGGCAACGTTGACTGCATTGACGTCAGCGATGAAGCTAGATGTACCTGCAAAGCAAGGGTCGATAAGTCACGACTCTGTGATGGATATTTCGATTGTCCTTTTGGAGAGGATGAAATGGGTTGCAATGGTAATATTTTCTTTTTTCTTTAAAAGTATCTAAGAAATTGTCATCTCATATTTCGATGTAGGACGATCAGTGATAAAATTAATACATATTTGAAATATCCTTCAGGCTGCAGTGAAGACAAGTTTAGCTGTGAGGACTCGAACATGAACTCCCGAAGTACTTGCTTCACCAAAGAACAAAGATGTAACAATTTCGTTGATTGTCCCAACCATAAAGATGAAGTTGAATGTAACATGCTTGCTCCTAGTCTTCTGAAAAAGCCAGTAAGTGGTTCAGTTTTTTAAACATTTAGATATAAATTGAGCCTAATATATTTACTTTATCCTCAAAGTATAAATAATATTAGTATAACTCTGCATGCACGGGACTACAGAGTCTCGGACCTTTGGGAGGCGAACATGGGGCCGAAGGCAACGCGCAAAAGCCCTTTGAGACAACTGTGATGGTATTAGACACCACTGACTAACGGTGAAGGAAAAACATCGTGGGGAAACCTGGACTTAAGTTTGAAATCGCCAATCCGCCTTGAGAAAGCGTGGTGATCAATGCTCATGCCTTCTCTATATGAGAAGAGGCCTGTACCCAGCAGTGGGACAATATATAGGCTGGTGATAAAGATGATGATGATGGTAACACATGACCGGCGGTTGTCCCCGTATACAATATTCTTCACACTAAAAGGAAATTTACAAATTAATACTCAATAAAAAGAAAGAAAATATATTTTTTTTATTTACAAGCATAAATGTTGTATAATTAATGTCTATATTTAGCACGGGGCTTTATAATAAATAAAAATAAATAATATTTATTTCTAATTATTAATTAATTATATGTACCATTTGTTGAAACTGATTATCATTTAACACAAAAGTAATGACATACTCTTAATGTGTTTTATTTAAAAAAACCGGCCAAGTGCGTGTCGGGCCACGCGCAGTAGGGTTCCGTAGTAGGAGTTAGTTAGTCACCTATAACTCTGTAACCGGTTAAGCCTACTTAGCCGTGATAGTTTTCCTTGTAATTTCATTACATGTACCATGTCTGTGATTTTTTTCACATTTCTGGGTACAGCCATTCAAAAGTTAGAGGGGGGGGTAACTCGTATCGAACAAAAAATTTCACTAAAAATCTAGATATTTCGCAAATGGCTCGCTTAACTGAAAAATGATTTTCACACACCCATAATATTTTTGAAAGACCTATCTAACGATACCCCACACGAAGGGGTACGCGAGAAAAAAAATATTCATCCCTACTTTACATGTTTGGGAGCTACCCTAAAAAAAAATATTTTTCAAAATTTTATTTTACCACTTTTTTGGCGTGATCAATATACATATTCGTACCAAATTTCAGCTTTCTAATAACAAAAACCACGGAGCTATGCCGCGGACAGACAGACAGACAGACAGACAGACAGACAGACAGACAGACGGACAGAGCGAAACTATAAGGGTTCCTTGTCGGACTACGGAACCCTAAAAAGTACTGATACCGAAATCATAGTTCTCATGAAAAAACTACTCTGTACCATCTGCATGTTATGAAAACTTTTTCATTTCCACTTCCAATACTCTTCATCAAACGTGTAGATGACAGGTGACGGACATACCAATTTCACTTCACTTGACTTCACTTTTACTGACGCAAAATTGCATCAGTGACAACGTGAATTCGGTCGTAACAACTTTGAAGACACTGCACTTCACCAATAACATTTTATGAATATAAAAAGAAGCTAAAAGTTTCGGCACCAAATAGGTGTTTAAAATAAATACCAAACTATATTATTTTGAAGATATTTTTAACTTAAAACTTGCCTATGAGAATAACAAAAAAAAAACATAGGTACCTACGGATTTACAATGTTATTTACGAAAACATGAACTAAACGATACCATATCCTTTAAAGCAGGAATAACATTACAGGATTACACGAACCGTTTCTTTCTCTTTATTATAAGTTATTGTGCTGTAATTATTTATTTTTAGTTATTTGCCATTTCGAATACTGAAGGATTTCTGCATAGAAATTTTAAAGGAGACTGGTTTGCAGTTTGTAAGAATCCATACATGTGGGCTCATGATGCTTGTCGACGAGAAACAGGCTTGATTATAAGGTAAATATCGTAGTTTAAAAAAAACTATCAATTCTTTGGAGCATGCTAAATGTTTGTACGATTTTACATATTGAAATTCACAATTTCAAAAGCAAATCTTGTATAGATAAGTAAAAAAAAAATTAATATAATGGTAAAATGTCCTTTTGCAGACCACCCCTCATCCAAATCGTTCCTATAGACCCCATGTTGAAAATAAACTACCTGAATACTGGTCCCGGTGGCTTGATACAAACGAGCGATACGTGTATGAATTCATCAGCTGTATATGTCCATTGCCCCGACATGCTTTGCGGAACAAGAGTGCAATCTACGTCACAGCTACTTAGAGAGGTAATGTTTTCACGTACAATTGAATTCGGGAACAAAATAGTTCAAGTTTCATAACCTATTTTTAGAATCCAAAGCAAGCTGGCCAAAGTAGATTATTCTTTATTTAGTATTTCTTTTCTGTTACTAGAGCAAAATCATCGTTTTGAATTATTATTGTATTTGTGTAACTTGTCCGCGTATATTTGACTAAATATTTGAGAACGTTTATGCATAGGTACGGCTTGAAAAAATATAAAACCAATAAGTAAATGGTATCTACTCTAAAAAATCCTCATAAAAACTCGTTACTTTATTTATAGAACGCTGCTATTGAGAATCATCTATTTGGACGAAACAAAAGATATCTACTACCAAACCATCCTTATCCTTTGATGTTTTACGGCAACCGCATGAAAAGGAATATAGATAAA
This sequence comes from Pyrrhia umbra, assembly GCA_963891755.1. Classification (NCBI taxonomy): domain Eukaryota; kingdom Metazoa; phylum Arthropoda; class Insecta; order Lepidoptera; family Noctuidae; genus Pyrrhia; species Pyrrhia umbra. The sequence continues at coordinate 7,220,691 of OY982924.1, forward strand.
ACAAGTACTAACACAAATTACGGAAATAAATTCGATACATCGAAGAAGGACTTCTTTGATACATTGAGGAACAAAAGGATGGAGAGCAGGGTGGTGGGGGGTAAACCGAGCCAGCCGGCAGCCTGGCCTTGGATGGTAGCTGTGTACAGAAATGGCATGTTCCATTGTGGTGGAGTCGTAATAACTCATAGTTGGGTGGTATCTGCTGCTCATTGTGTTCATAAGTAAGACTACTTTTCAACTAAGTAGGTACATCGTAATGCATGTATAATATCAATGATCTCTCTAATTTAATCCTTACATGAAATTCCTAATTTGTTTTGTCCAAATATCGCCATAAAATCTCGATTTATTTACTACGCTCAAAAAAATATAATTTACAGATTCTGGGATCATTATTACGAAGTGCAAGTAGGAATGCTGCGTCGCTTTTCATTTTCGCCGCAAGAACAAAGCCACAAAGTAACCCATGTCATAGTCAATCAACATTACAGTCAGACAGACATGAAAAACGATCTTTCTCTATTGAGAGTTGAACCTGCCATTCAATATAGTCGTTGGGTGCGACCGATATGTTTACCGAGCCCCGATACGGCTGGGCCTGATTGGCTTTGGGGACCTTCTCCTGGCACAGTATGTACGGCTGTTGGTTGGGGAGCAACGACTGAACACGGACCCGATCGTGAGTAATCACTTTTAAACTCAAAGTTATCTTTCCGAAGCGATTTCATAATTATCAGTAGGTACCTATGTCTGTGATTGTTTATTTCAGCATCCCTTAATGCTATTGACTTGAAATTTCATGCACATGGAATGCTTGCTCAGGTGTATTGAAAACAAAAAAGTTAAAAAATATTTTGCTCCGTACCAAAAGTATTTGGAGTTACATGAGCTAATCCGGAATTATTTTTTAATTTATCGTCTTCGAATATTATATGCGAATACCTTTCTTTCTACGTTGCGAAGTCCTTACAAAGTACAAAAACTGTGGGTGCACGAGTACAACTCGCACTTTGCTGGATTCCTTGCCTGATTTTTGGCTCATGTGTTTTAATGATTTGCAACAAATTTCTCACGAATTCTTATTTACCTCTTAGCCGACCACATGCGAGAAGTAGAAGTGCCAATATGGGCCAACTGTAAGCACAGTGAAGATCGAGCCGGTAAAGAGATTTGTGCAGGTTTCGTTGAAGGTGGAAAAGATGCATGCCAGGTAAACTAAAATCATTACAGATTTTTTTGGAATGGTCTTAAAACCATAAAACTTTTTCAACACAGTAACTACATTATGTATATTTATGTTTTTTTATACTAAAAACAGTAAATCGAAGTTTATAGGTAACATGTCGGATAATTTCAGGGTGACAGTGGAGGGCCGCTTTTATGCAGAAACCCTTTGAATTCACAACAATGGTATATGGCAGGGATCGTAAGCCATGGTGACGGGTGCGCTCGTAAAGATGAACCTGGAGTTTATACTAGAGTCAGTCTCTTCGTAAAATGGATTAAATATCATATATGTAAGTACCAATATTATTTTATTTGCTTAAACTAATAAAAAGAGAAATTAAAAAAAGCAAAACAGTCCAAACTAACTCAAATCTCGCAGAATTTTAATACATTATCATATTATTTGCATATAATATACATAGTATGATTTCAAAATAACTGGCGTAGTCAGAATCAAATAACTGGCAATAGCCATTGGCGATACTTTATCAATAACTTATCTCTAAAAATATATTATCAGAAAATATCTATGTTTTCTAAATTGGTTTTTGATACTTCAAATCTTCTTCTAATTTTATCAATACCTAATATTTACCTCATATTTTATGATTTTTATTTCAGCATCCAAGACTTTACCCATAGTTCAACCGATACAGGAATGTCCCGGATTTAAATGCGAAACAGGAATTTCAAAATGCCTTCCGAATAAAAGAAAATGTGACAAGATAGTTGATTGTTTGGATGGAGAAGATGAAACAAAATGTGAATTTACTAGAACAGTTTCCACACCAGCTGATGATATATTCTTGATCCCAAAAAATCCATTAGAAGGTTTACTTGAAACAAAAGAGGCGCAATCGCAATCTAACAAAGTGGCAGATAGTAATACATCTAGTAGTAAAGAAAATCAAGAAAAAATTACGCCAGCTACAATGCTTTTGGAGGATGATACCTCAACACCTTTATTAAATAATGAAGAAATTTCCACTTCAACTGATAGTTCATCGACAGCTAAGGTTATTACAGATGAACGAAAAAGTGAAAATTTCGAATCAGTCACACCAATTAAAGAAAACAATAACCAGGAACAAGGATCTAATAAAAAGTCTAGTAACGACACAGCACCCGATTTCGAGCATGCATCGACGCTTGAAATATTAAATGAATCAAGTTCAGAAAATTTCGCTTATTCTGAAGAAACTGAGACAGCCGATCCTATAGGTATAATTACTACGGATTCCACTACTTTAAGTCGAGGAGATGTAGAAATGATTACAATGGATATATCTGGGGAATCGCTGGAATCCAGATCTTCAGTTTTAGGACGTATAATAAATACAACAACACAAAAAGCATTCACTGAACAAGAAACTACAAAAAGTGTTGTAATCGAACATAGTACCGAAAGTGAGAGCTTTAATGAACAAATAATAGAAACATCTACCTCCGCCTTTACACATAATGAATTTATAGAAAACACTATAAAAGTAGAAATTACAACGCCTGTGAACCTTTTGGATAACATCGAACAAAAAGATCAAGCCAATAAAGTAGAAAATAAAGAAGTACTAGCTATAAATCTACTTCCAAACTCTAATTTAACAGACTCCGATCAGTTAACTTCAGAAACAAAACTTATGGATGATGAAAAGAATATCACTGTAATTGATCTCAAAAATGATCCACCAGTAAAGAAATTACCTGATTTTGAAGATAAATCAGATTTGCTTAATGTTATAGAAGATATTGCTATTACTGAGATAGAACCAGCAAAATTAAGAAGGAAACACCGTATACCTAGCGAGTTCGAATGTCAACGGTAAGTTGAATTTGTGATTTATCACAAATTGGGTTCCGTAGTCAAAGGGTGCAAAACGATGGACTCTATTGCTTTCCTTACATTGTCTGTCTACCAAGGCGTAACATAACAAAATACACACATTAAATTACAAATCATGCTATAGTAACATTGCTAAACATAAAAGATCCAAATTCAATAAATCCCCGGGAATACGATAGCCATAATAAAATACAAAAAAAAATAATCATAGGGAACACATGTATTTTCATATTTTTACAGTATTCAACAAAGAGTACCTTATCACCAACGGTGTGATCGTAAAGCTGATTGTGAAGATGGCACTGATGAGCTTGACTGCACATGCACCGACTTTTTATCTACATTTGATGAAAAACTTATATGTGACGGTGTTATTGACTGCGCAGATGGTCAGGATGAATCGGATTGTTGTAAGTTAGCTGTAGTTAAAAATATTATTTAAAAAATGCAAAAGAAGACGTGACGAAATAGCTTCGGGAAGTATCTGCGCACCCGCCCATGGCGGTAGGAGTAATTTGATGATTTCACATCCGCAAAACTGACGTGACGAAATTCGATAACATTTGGTCTTGGAAGATATGAGAATACTTACAGCATTGATTGTACGTTATCGTTTACATTTCAGTTAGCTGCCCTGAAGAGCATTTCTTGTGTAAACGCAGTCGAATATGCTTACCAGAGAAACATGTGTGCGACGGAAAACCGGAATGTCCAGAAGGTGAAGATGAACTTAACTGCTGTAAGTATTATAATTTTATTTAGGGCCAAATATATATGCCATATACATACCAAATGTGTAATATTAACCCAACATGCTTTCTTTCAGTTGCACTCTCGGACGGCAAGGAAATAGAATTTGATTTGGATGAAAAACCATTGGTCAAGTTGGATGGCTATCTTACAAAAAAACACTTGAACGACTGGCATGTGGTGTGTGATGACAAGCTATCGCCTGAACAACAAGAACAAGCAGCTACGCATATTTGCCGTTATTTAGGATTCAGGTAGGCAATAGTAGTAGGTAATTCAGATAGGTGGTAATGGTAATATTTCGTGGTTTGTTTCTTGTTTTTCATTAAACTAAAACATGTTTAATAATCATAATAAAATAACAACGTTATAATATACTAGTGGCCCGCCCCGGCTTCGCACGGGTAGGTAGTCTTTGTTATTTAACCGATTTCAAAAAAGGTGGTTCTGTATTTGACCGGTATGTATGTGTTTGTATGTCCCCGATTTTCTCAAAAACTACTGATCTGAATTGGATGAGAGTTGTCGTTCTTCAAACGCATAGTTTTCAAGAAAGGTTTTAGTACAATATATATTATGGGATCTGTTGAATTTCTTCGTAAATAACCAATGGAACTCTTCAATTACTAATAGCAAAGGAAACCACGATTGCTGCGATCGTATGCCTGTGATTGTTTTCACTGTCCTATAACATAACAACACACCTCTATGCTTTAAAGGAGAAAACAGACATATAGAGTTCACCCTTATTAAAGGTGATGAACATTTGTCTAGACATTAGGATATTGTAATTTATCTAAATTACAAACTGAGCCACTAAAAAGAGAACTGAAAAACTTTTTTTCAAAAAACAACTGGCTTGGAACACAATACAAATTTAAAAATAACTAATAGACATCATTCTAGAAGTCGGTGTCTCCAATTAGGTATTGTGTATTTGCATTCTATTTTTGCAAAAAAAAATGTTTTCTTTTAGGAATGAAAAATCATGTCCCGAGTCTTCCCGCTGATTAGGCCTATCCTTACCGGACGGTTAGCCACTTATTGCTCAAAGTCTGCAGGCCGGACCTACAGTGGCCTGGAGTCGATTCCTGGCTCCAAATGTTGATGACGTGGCTGGGGCGTGAGATTTGTCACTCCCTCACGCAACCCGCTATCTCCTTTTCCAGCATGACTGGTTAGCATTAGAAGGTGACTGCTTCCTATTCCCACTCTCTTTGGACCATGGTTTGAACCAGGGCCGAAAGTGAGAGATCGCCGCCGCCCAAGTGGGGCAGACCTCCACCGTATGTTCCACCGTGACCTCCAGGTGATCCTCACAGTGTCGACACTCCGACATTTCCACTCGCTTGATTCGATCCAGGAACCTCCCAAAATAACCGTGTCCAGTGAGAACCTGCGTCTGGCGTAGGCATTGGATCTGCGGTAGGTCAAGATGCCGTGGTGCCTCCTTAGCCACTCCGCGAAGAGAGGATTTAACGCAACAACAGTCCCCACGCAGGTTCATCCGTGGCCTTATGATTTGTTTATTAGCAGAGGGAATTCTAGATTCTTAATTCCTGAAGTGTGGAATAGAATGAATTCAATGGAAAGCGCAATTTTTTTTAGTTTATAATTATTCCGCTCTTATGTATGAAAAGAGGCCCTTTTCATACATGGAACGCATGGGCATTAATCACCATGGAATAACATCAACACATTATGACTTGAAAGCGCTTACTTTTAACAAATTCGTAACTTAATTCTTGAAGCCGCTAAGGTGAAAGATATTATAATGTGATATCAACCAAAAAAATAAAAAATAAATAAGTAAATACCAATCTCAAAAAAAGAACAAAAATATGTGGAATTTGAACTCGATGTTACCGATTCGCATGATCATGAATACAGCCCCTCCACTACAGCGCTCCTTGACATTGTAGGTAAAATTGACATTCTAATACAACGTGTTTTCAATTTGAATTGCTGCTTATCTTCTTTACAAACGGGCGTGATGATTTTCATGTCAAAGATAATAGCGAAAATGCATATAGGTAATTATAAAAACTTGATAGGTCATCCCATTACAAACTTATTTCAATACCTCACTGCTCATTCCCCATAATATTTAGTGTGATGATTTGTAGCCTAAAACTTGAACCTATTCATAACAAACATCTTTGGTGAATTTCAAGTAAAACTGTTCAGACCTTTTGGCGTAAAGCTAAAACAGATTTTTTTTCTTACAAACTTAAAATCATAATTTTTCACCCTAGGGCTAAAATCTTGAAAGACTGTGAAATACGTGTTTAATTATTTTCATTTTAGAGTGTCCCTACAAAATTTGAGTTTAATCGAATAAGAAATAAAACTTACTCCATACAAACTTTCAACCCTATTTTAATATACTTAGGGTCGGAATTTCCAAAAATCCTTTCTTATTACTTGTCTAGAATATAAAAGGTACCTCCTGTCCAAATTTCATTACTCTAGGTCCAGCCATTTCGGCTCCGCGTTGATGAGTCAGTCATTCAGTGTATGAGGTTGTCATTTTATATAATAGTATAGATAAAAGTTAATTTCTGTAGACACTCAATTTTTACTTAACTTAATGTACTTACAAAAAATCCTTTACAGTTCCGCAAATACATACAATGTGAAATACGTAAACCTCAAAGAAGATGAAATCTCGGAACGCAGTTTAGACAACAAAAGAACTCGACGAGATACTGTGGAGCGATTTCCTGTACACTTCGCCTACAGGCACGAAAGTGTGGAAAACGACACATCCCGACATACCATTATAAAAGAGCCTCAAGTCATAAAAGAACAATGTGTACCGAACATTACAAAAACATGCAAATCGTTGTATGTTTTCTGTGATAATTCACTCTTTACCGATTTCGATGATTCTGGAAACATGTTCTTACGAGAAACACAATCAGTTAGTAATCACGCGTGGCCGTGGATTGCTAAAGTTTTTGTTGAAGGAGATTATAGGTGTACTGGAGTTTTAGTCAACCTATCATGGGTTTTAGTGAGTGATTCGTGTCTCTGGGATTCTACGTGAGTACATATTAAAGAACAATTATAAACTGAAATATGTTTTAAAGTATTAATTATGAAGGTTTTAATTAAAATATTGTTTTAGACTGTCTCATCACTACATAACAGTTGTACTAGGATCTCATAGAACTTTAGAGAGTATGAACGGCATGCACGAACAAGTTTATCAAGTAGATTCTAAGAAGGATGTATATCGCAGCAAAGCGTCGTTATTGCACTTAAAGAAACCTGCACACTACTCAAATGCTGTAAAGCCAATGGTGGTTTCTTTTTCGTAAGTATTAATAAGTCTATTGTTGATTTTTTTAGTCAGTTCTTGATTATTAAATTATTTTTTACTTTTTCAGCTACCCCCTAGAGCAGAAAGCAACGTGTGTAGCAGTTGGTCAAGATGACAGGAACAACACAATAAGCGTGTTTCTAGAAGAAACTTATGAAAAGTGTCATCCAAGCAATCGTTGTTTTAAACGGAAGTCTAACGAAAATCTTTGCCCCGTATGCACTTACTTGATAATTATTTTTTAATTAAAATTAAATAAAGATTTTAAGCATTAGCATCATAATTAAAATCTGTGACAGATTTTTTAAATAACTAGCTAATAAATAAATTGCTACCTATTAATTCTGGCATGATATTAATTACATGCTTCTCCTTACGTTATCTAACTTCTATTCTTCTATTAGCTCAAGGTGTCATCACATCGTCATTGGGCTGGTATTGTGAACTGTCACACCAACCAGGGCTGGTACCCTGCAGCCACGTTTGTTGACGGCAGAGGTGAATGTGGACTTGGAGACCACATTAATGCAACCAACATAGAGAATCTCAAACACGAAATAAAGCATCATTACGGTAAGTCAAAGTCGGTTCCACTAACTTTTTTGTTTACTTGTTGATAAAATTGCTTACCTCATAGGTGAGGAAATTAGACAAACATTACAATAAAAAGACGTCCACCGTGAGTGATGGCGATAAAAACCATTTGATCCTTCCTGACTGAGCATTTATCCGCTATCCGACTGAATGGAAAATCTTCAAAAACATAATTTATTTGAAACAAATCAAACTAAAACATGATTGATTCCATCATCGATCTCTACAGGTAAGAAGACATTACCATCTTTAATCGATAAAGAGCATGGCGAAAACTGCGAAGGAATACGTTGTGGTCGAGGGCGATGCATCCGATCACTTCAAGTTTGTGACGGCGTCAGAGATTGCGAGGATGGTAATGACGAGTCTGAAGACGCTTGTGATATGAAACATAAAATATGTGACAACGATCCATATCACAGAGGATGTGGTGAGTTATTAAGCTTAGTTATGTATGTTGTTAGCAATTTTATTATCAGGTTTTATAGTGAACCCTTTGTTATGTATATGTCTGTCTGTCTATCCATAATCTTATCGTGCAGAAAATAATATAACGCCGCTAGATAAAATCCTATACCATACATATAAATAGTTTCTTTCTTTAGGACAATCTCTGTTCATAGTAGACGCTATAACGCATTACTTTTATAAATAACCGATCATATAGTAACATCGTTTTATGTAACCCCATAATGCTATAAGATACGTTATTATATTTCCAATCCATAAATCAACCTCAGGTGGTGACATATCCCATTTTTGCTGTTAATAAAATGGGTATCGGATCTCAATTGGTAATATTATATTTAACAGGTTTAAAAAGGATCATCTCGCTCCAGTAGGCGGTAACGAGTTTATATCACTCCATTTACTCATCCACGGCCAATAGTACACAGCCGATAGTTTCGTCGGCATAATACTATAGTTCTGTGTATATGTTATATCTGTTTCATGTTGCAAGGAACTGGATTACTTCTAGACAAGAAAGTACCATTGTAGACCACATCACCTCTACAATAAAGTTATTTTACTTGCACTTAGATTTATCACTTTTAAATAAAAGGAAATGTTTGACAATCTAGTTCTTAAAATATTAATCACTCAGCTCTGTTGCAAATTAACGAAATTTTCTAAGCTTCTCATCGTTTTGTTACAGAATGCTCAGTAGGTCAAATGAAATGTCGCAACGGTAAATGCATATCAAAAGAACTGTTTAGAGATGGTAACGATGATTGCGGAGATGGCACTGATGAGCCAGGTCAGACGACGTGTTCAAACTACTTGGCAAGAGTGATGCCTTCGAGATTGTGTGATGGTATATTGCACTGCCACGACAGGAGCGATGAGGATCCTATGTTCTGCAAATGCTTTGCGAAGAGAAATTATAAGTGAGTACTATTAATATGTATATTTATATAATACCTTCTTATATCGTGAAAGCCTATATTAATAACAAAAAAATCGTGACCTTGCCTAAAGAATTAATAACAATAACTTTTTATTGGTTCTCTAATCTAACAAAAAATATTATTAAAGATGCGGTTCAAAGTCCGGCGGCGTTGATCACTGTGTGGCTCCTGACACGGTATGTGATGGTATTCGGGACTGCCCTAATGGAGAAGATGAACAGACGTGCATCGGTCTCAATGCTCCACCAGGCACACCGTAAGTATACAGATATTGCACAATCACTAATTAAGAAAATACATTTGTCCTACGCAGACTAAAGAGAAGAAACACATCTTTGGCAAAATGCAGTAAGTGCGGTCGAGCCATGCGCATTGCGTAGTGGACGGTTCCGTAGTTATACTCATCACAATATACTTAAATTTGTTTGTTTGAATACTTAGATGAGCTGATTACCCGCTCACGGATATATTACGTCTGTGAGAATGATTTAAAAAAAATGAATCTATTTCCTGACGGCCCTTCCTCAAATAGGCCCAATTCTAACAAAATATATCTTAATTAATTATTAATTCTCTAGTACGGTTTGAGCCATGACTAATTAATTACACCATTTTTTTTATAGATATGGGACTGGACAAGTAATAGTCCGCTCGCATGGCGTCTGGCATTCCAAGTGCTACGCATCCCAAAACCACACCAAGTCAGAATTAGAAGCCATTTGCTCGGAAGCAGGCTACATCAGCGGCCATGCGAAACAAATCAGAGAAATGGAAAATTTCGTAGTATACCCTTACAATAATTTAGTAATAGACCCATTTAATGATATTATTCTAAATAATAATACTACATTAAAAATGAGAAACACACACGAGCCAATAGCAAAAGCCGTATTCAACAGAGAATTGAAGGATTGTTACCCAGTTTTTATAGAATGTCGTTAAATAGATGTTCGTCATTATTTATTTTTATTTATTGATATATAGTTTTTAAAACCTTTAACTTAAAATAATTCCCTGTTTTATGAATAAATATTTTTAATCATAATATTCTGTTTTTTTTTAATATTTATTCATATTATATCAGTTCAAATAATTGTAGCAATAATATTCTCAACTGTGAAGCCAACCGAAACGATCAACGCCCTTCTTTAGAGTAAACGTAGGAAAATACGAAGTAACATGGCGTATACAACTGGCGCCATCTCTCGGTATGATTAACAAATCGCAAACTTGATTCTGAACATAACTTCAAACAAGTTATGTATAAGTTACGCAGAGAACTTCAAGTGTATACCTGCAACTGTATGAAAAGTTGTACAGATGGCGCTGTCTTATAAAAATTAAAAAATAAAAGTATTACATACCGAAATCAAAAGATGAATAAGTAAGTCGGAGAGCCCTATTGAGTACCTCCCTGTATTATAATAATGAAAAAAAAATATATAGGTAGTTTACTTTTTCTCTACAAATACGCAACAATTTTCTATTCTTTAAACAATGAGCAGAATTACGAAGCTATCATGATTCCATAATTTTATCTAAACTACCATAAATCAACGCATTTTATTTTAATTTCTTGAAGATATTAAAAATGCGAATATATTAATATTAAGGTCAAGCGTTCACACCTAATCCGACATTTAAAATATATCAGAGCACGATCCCAAATTAATATAAAAGAACAACACAGGTAAAATAAGCTATTCTAAATAATTTGACATGCCAGCATTATTTTAGTTCTAGCTAGTTCTTTATTTATAATCAAATGACTGCAAAATACCTAATATATTTTTTTTAACAATTAAAAATTCATTTAAGTTATTTATTTAAATAAAATAAATAAGTACATTGTTAAACGCTCAAGCGATACAACCTTAAAAGTAGAGTTTTGTGTTCTTATTTTACATTTTGTAAGCTAATATTTATTTGCCTAATATATTGTTCAACCGATATGAAACTTGATTCTATTTGCACTAGCACAGAATATCAACATAGATGTTCTTGTAAGTATTCAACATAATAATATACTACCTATTGTATCCGACTTCCTTTACAATATTATTAACTTATTGGATTGTATTTTTGCTACCGATTTATTACTTATCATATTTTACAATGGATGCTTTATATGCATATTGCAGTATCTACATTTGTTGCGACTCATATTTTGCACACACAGTCTTAGCCTAGCTTACACACAATATCATAATTATAGCAATATAAGAAAAGTCTAAATAAAGTAAATAACAGACATTTATTTAAATAGATAACGCAAGTTCCGTCATTTGTATTAAATCGAAGCGTACTTTTTATGACGTCACAAGAGCGTTTAGTATTTTTTGTTATACTAGCTAATGTACTTAGTCGCAGTTGTAGCTCAATACGGCACAACTTTGCGTTTTTCTAGGTTTCAGTTGACGTCTGGTGCCAATATGCTGGAGCACGGATCAGTTCAAACGGTTTCTACTTATGTGCACTGCACTTATCTGTATGCATGTATGTAAAAGACACAAACTTGCGTCATTTATTTAGACACATGTCTGTGGTAATAAATATATATAAGTACTTGAGTCCTTTAAGAATCGTAAAAGTTTACCAACAAAAACATTGCAACAATAGCGTGCGCTGAAGTCTTCCAATGGTCGAAATTGTATTTTTGTGTAATTTAGTACAGTTTTTCCAGAGATTAACGCGATGGAGCGTTTATTCGTTCGTTAATTCTAGCTTTGTGCACTCCTTCTCCATATAAACTTTTGATGTAACAAATCTCAATCTTACGTATAGATCTATATATAGATATAATAGTTACCTGTTGAATTACTAAATTATTAATAAATTCTATGATAAACATAAATACATAATTAATTGTTAGTCGATAATCACAGTGGCAAATAAAAGAATAGAGCAATTTATTAAATAAATTCCAGGGTCAAGTATGTCACCTCATACAATATCAATTTAATTCAAGTTATTTAAAGTTTTTGATTCATTTACTTAACATTTAGAAAGAAAAAAACGTAAAAAAATAATATCAATAAATTAACATAACGTGTATCAATTCAAATTATTGTAATTTCCTAAGTAAGAAGAAAAAAAAAGATTTCATAAAATTCCAGATTTAGGTAAATTAAATTGATGTACCTACTTAGGAAAATTAACTTTTTTACTGATGGGTATTAGGTATTTTGAATTTTTGTTTATAAGTAACCTTGAAAACCATCATATAAAACACTTATAAGTGTGTAAAGATAGCTAAGATTAAGTAAAACAAAATCGGGTTTGTGACATTTAAAAGGAAAATTAAAATACCAAGGAGCGATGAGAAAAATAAATTCTTCCATTTCATTTCAGTATATTATTTTGTAATTCTTCTAAAATATTTATTTCTAATATTATTTTGTTGGAACCGTTTAAAAAAAAACAAACTTAGTCACTCACATAAGCTGACCAGCGCCGCGCTGTCTAAAATACCTAATAAACTTTTAGAATGACAAGCAAAAGTCCAAGAAGATTTTATGTTGCTTTTATGTCTGGCCAGGATACATATAAAAAAGTGATTATCGCAAATTAGCAATAGCCAACACCTAACAACCTAGTAACTGTACCGATCTCCATGACTATTCTCATTAATGGGCTTTATAATATTTATGGACCATGAATATATTAATTTGGATAGACCACTCGGTCACGTAGTGTTACAAGTCTAAATGAAATCATAAATAACATGGTAGGTATGTAATAAAACTGTAGATACAACGACTCGACGCCATAGAGTCTGCCCGCGATGATGACACCACTATTTCAATTTGGGCCATTTAATTCAGAATATATTAATGAGAAGACATTATGTAAATTCAAATTGCTTTTGAGAAAAAAATCGAGCAGACATAAATATATAACTTATTATACACACTCCGTAAAGATGATAAATGAATAAGAGATTTACAATAAAACGTAAGCTTACATGTATTGCAGGATCATTGAATAAGGAGGTATAAATTTAACAATGTCCATTGTATTATAATTTTGGTTGTAAATCAGAATTTTTAATCCGTTTCTTTAATTTGCGCCGACCGATTTATTTTTGCACTAGCGTTCCGCGGGACAGCTTTGACAGCGTCTGTATTTACTGCCTTGACACATGCAAACGATGCACACTTTACTCTCTTTGTTTTAGTATTATTTCGTATGTATTTTTCCGCAGGTGTCATGTGTTAACAGTCACGTGAAGTATCTAAATCTGTGATCAAATTGACATTTTTTTATTTATTTTATAAATATTGATTTTATCAATATCTGACATATTTAAAACCCAATCTACATCCAAAAAGATTTTTAATAAAAAAAACTACAAATATGTATAGGTACACTGTATACAAAAGCTTATCATATTCAATCGGAAGATACAGCCAGTTTGCTGTTTGTTATTTCGTAATTTTAAACGAGTTAAAATGATGATTCAGACAAAAATAAAGTTATAATTTGCTGTATTGTCATTACTTCTAATTACAGCGAATTTATTTGGGTATTGATCAGGCATCCCATGACTCTTGTAAAAGAGTCCCACTGACTGACTAGTTTACCTGACTTCAGTAGTTGGAACGATGCATCACAGAGCGAAAGTTAAAATTTCTTCCATGCGGAAAATTCAAAGCTCACATGATAGTTTTCTACAAAACCTTCATCATAAATAAGTAGAATTGATTTTAAGTGACGAGTAGGTATATCTTTCTCAAAATTATAAATTAATTTAATGAGCAAAAAAATTGCAGAAATTTAAATGGTAACTTGATTGGATGCGGAATTTTAAGAGCATAACGGAACTGTTTGTGGCCACAAAAAATCCCTTCAGCCCTCAACTCTGTCTTAAAGTGATACACGAATGCGTTGACTTTTTGCGCTCCAAGGCTTTTTCGGATCCCAAGGTTTGTTGAAGTGGAACCAGTGGGTTTTTATTTCATGCACGTAGGTAACTGTTTTACTGATGGTTATCGCCAAAAATAACCTTTAATTACCGTGTAGTTTGAGCTACCCTGACCTTTCACACCGTCACTTGCAGACGCTACCTCCCCATGTAGCTGTATGAATGGATTAGACTCGCCAAGCCCTTCACTGTTCTTAAATAGAAACATCGTTACCAGCTAATTATTATTTAGATACTTACATTTTATTCCATAATCTCTTATTGTTATTTTAAAAATAATATTTATTTCATTTATTGAGATGAATAAAGATAGTGCCTACTTTTGATTTTCTAACTCCTCAAAAAAAGTATTAGGTACATCGACTATAACAATCAAATTGAAAAGAGACAATAAAAAACACGTAAATCTCTTAATTTCAAATAACTTTAGTACATTTACTAAACAAATCTGTCACATAGTGTCAAATCTATAAGAAGCATAACCCTACATACGGTCAGTTCATGAATTATGCGACACATCGATTACAAAACGGAACACAGTATCAATTCAGCGTCGGCCGCCTTTGAACTCCGCTGCCACTTACTGGACGATATGCATTTACTATATCTCATTGTCAAGTATTTACCGCCTTTCTCTTTTGACAGAATTAATGAAGCTTTAATTTATGTTTCCTTTTTTTCTGACTGATTAGATATAGTGTATCTTTTAACATCATGCTTTAAAATTTTCTCAAGTTTTTTATGTCAACTTAAAGTTTTAACACCTCCGACACTTGATCAAAATATATTGACTACTAGCTTCTGCCAGCGACTTCGTCCGCGTGGAATAGTGGTGCTCCGCTCCTATTAGTCTTAGCGTGATGATATATAGCCTATAGCCTTCCTCGATAAATGGACTATCTAACACTGAAATAATTATTCAAATCGGACCAGCGGTTCCTGAGATTAGCGCGTTTAAACAAAATGACAACATTTCCCTTCACTGCTCTGCTCCTATTGATTGTAGCGTGATGAAAAGTATACTATAACCATCTCAGGAGTATGACAAATAATTGTACAAAGTTTCGTTAAAATCCGTCGAGTAGTTTTTGTTTCTATAGAGTTTATACAGACAGACAGACAGACAGACAGACAGACAGACAGACAGACAGACAGATAGACAGACAGACAGACAAAAATTTTACTGATTGCATTTTTGGCATCAGTATCGATCCCTAATCACCCCCTGATAGTTATTTTGGAAATAAATTTCATGTACAGAATTGACCTCTCTACAGATTTATTATAAGTATAGATTATAATCAGAAGCATCGCCAAACCCGCATTATAATATATCGACATTTCCACAATAACGACTTTTGATTGATTTATGATCAATTTAAGTTCGTTTTATACAAATTTTAATATGATTATGTAAAGCGTAAAATTATTTAAGGTGTGCGCAAAATTAGGCGCAAAACAATGATGCACAAAATATCCTGAACACGGAAGAATCGACAAAACATTACCTTGTACAAGTAATAAATCTGTCTCTCGGCACATATCAGAGGATCTTCATCGATAAAGAGCCAATAAAACGCATCTAATTAATGATTGTTCAAACATAAAAAAGCCGCGCCAACACTTCCGACATGAAAATTTATTTACTTTTGAACCATTAAAAAATTTGCGCCAAACTTTGAACTTTGCTTTTTGTGTCAAAATAAAAACGCACGCGTATCTATTTATCTTTTTCAATCAATCAATGATTGCTATTTACAGGTTTTTGCAAATGTCTTGTTATCTATTCGTGTTAGCGTTTCCTATATAGTCTTTACGTTTTATTCATGAAGAGTGTTTGTTTACGTGGGTGTTGATAAATGTCAAAGTAGCATGAAAACGCAAAAAAATCTGTATGATGGGGCCGCTTTGTACAATTACGCACGGTCTCAACGTTCCTTTTGTGGCGTTTTATTAAGATTCTTACGGCATGCCTCCTTATTCCGTGTAAACACACACAGCATTGCATACATGTGCACGCCCTTACACGTGCTTACAACGCCGCACATGCGAAATAAACACAAAGGACTGCCGTGGAATATTTGTGAGGATAACTTCTTCGTAAGAGTATTGTGTTTACAAAGTATTGGCAAAACTTATTGCGATATACATCAAGTACCTACACACAACGTTCCTTTCATTGTAGTTTTTTGATAGCCTTTATTTATTATTTAACTTTTCCTTCATATCACAATATTCCTTAAAATTCAATAGGCAACACGTGTAAGGCCCCATACAATATCATAAAAAGGAAACTATTAAAATTGATCATCGTTTAAGACGTCAATATTAATAGACAACGATATATCAACCAGCATTGACAACTTATGAACCAAATGAAATTCCCTAATTACTTTGATTTTAAATCAATATAATATTAAGCTTTTTGGTATAGTTACGACACCGCCGGTTTATTTCCCCGATATCAAAAAGTCACCGCGTTAAGCTGGTTATAAAATTTTATAAGCTCTGTATCTAAAAATAATATCAGTGGTTGAGACTGTGCCACTAGTATATCTCATTCATATGCGAAGCGTGAGGACCACGCTTTTCAACATGACTATTTAGGAGGTAATAGAGTCATATCTTGTGCCTCCACACGTCTATTTAAGCGCATTCGTAGATAACCGATTTTATTGTACAATTTTGTCAATATATCTTAAAGAAGATATGAGTCACATTCGTGACATCATTTACTGTTTTACTTAATGTCCACAAAATGTAAAAATGTTGAAGAAATATTGATACTGCGCTTGAACCCATGACCTGATACTAGGCACGTCGTTTATTAAGTAGTTTATTAAATCGAACGATACAGTAAAATGAGTCACTATAATATTTTCTTTTATATAAAAAAATACTCAATGCCAATGAGTCAGTTCAAAAACAAGCCCTTTCCATACTTCCTTTTCATGTGATTACCTACTGCTTAACTTTATTGATAATTATATTTTGTACGTCTACATTAATTAATTCAGGATTATTCAAGACTGCAGTAGCTAAGCTCCTTAATGCTCACATATTTCAAAAATATTTCTAGCATTCTATTTGAATGAGACTAAGCGATTGATATTATGAAACTTAAAATTATTTTATTGAAAGTTAACTTCTCAACGCGGAAAATATCAGTTAACTGGGTTTGAGCTAAAATGGCAATTAATAATATAACTATGAGAAATTACTAAGTATTCTTTGATCTTCGACCCGTATCTTCTGAGAACTACAGCGGCATAAGTATAGTAGGCTATAAAAGTATTAAATACATTGTACGTAACTGCAAACATGTACAAAGAAGTAATACTATTTTATTAATCTTAAAAACTTAAGCAACTCATGCTATCTCTATTAAACTAGTATCGACTACTGCAAGTATATATTTTTTTCAGATTAGTATAGTGTAGTACCGCAAAAATTTATACCAAAAAAAAATTGGCTCTATCTGTTCGTATCTTTAGTCTCAGCAATAAAAAAGATTGACAATTAAGTCATTGATTGGGCTCAGTGATTGATTGCCATTTTGTTTATGGCTAAATATAAATCCTCAAGAATAAAGGAGCCTCATTGTATAACCTAAAAAAGGAGATGTTGTGTCATCACTTAAAATGTGACTCTTCTCATCATAGCTATAAATTTAATTGTTTAGTTTGTTTAATTATGCTTATTTATGGCTATGCATAGTTAAATATTATTCAAACTAACAAAAGCGTTTTAGGGTACCGCACCGCGTACTTACACGTACTTTTTTTAATGGCCAAAAAGTACCTTGAAACTTTTACGACTTAAGATTTTATTTATGAAATGACTTTAATTAAAATTAATATAATAAAAATTAAATCATGTTATACTAAGGATCCTGAAAGGGGCAAACCACTAATTGAACACTAAAGAAATATGACTATCTATTTGCTCAAACGCAATATGAAATTTCATTAATTTCATATTGCAATTTGATCTTATATTAAAGGCATCGTGAATATTTGTGAATAATCCTTCCATCATCAATTAAGCTTCAAATTTACGAAATTTTTGCGCAGTCTATTCTATGAAACTATGATTGCAAACGAACGCAATCCCAAAGGGCTGCCTACAAACACTAACATCCAGTTTGGTGTAATTTGGAATATCCAAATAACAGATAATGCACCAATAATTGCTTCAGTACTAATTACCTGTTACAGTCAACTGGACGGATAATTTATCTCCACAGAGACTGCGGTAGGGATGAGCTGTGAAGTCATATACAAAAGTACCAAAGGAATTGTGCGGTAACACTTACTTGTGTTGCCAGGTTTCACCTTTGTAATATTTTATTTACGAGGGGTAAATATTATTTTCAACCATGAATTATTTTATTTCGACACTCACTGAATAGTTTTGTTAACTTTTCCACGAATACTTATATAAAAAATAATCGTTAATTTTGCATTTTAATGAGTAATTTAGTAAAAACATAAAAAATCGTCAATTTTTATTGATATAACACGTAGAATAAATTAATAACTAATACACGTAATATTATGCATACGTAACGAATACTCAGCAAAAAAATGGTAATCCCACTAAGTATAATAATGGCACTTTCTCCAATAACAAAATATAAGTACTATATATAGACTCGTAAGTAACACCCATAAATAACATGCTCATGAGATAACACATAATATATTTTGTCTAACAATTGTAAAATAGTGAAAAAGACAAATATGACGGATTCTTCTATATGTATATAATTCGTAAGCGTCTCTGCGGTAGGTGCCAGTTCGACAGATAACTGAACAAGAAATATCGAAGGCTAACAAGGTGCTAAAGTAACACCGAACACTCATAAAAAATTAACGATCGAAAATTTTAAACTTGTCAAATGCAATGAAAAATATGAAAAGGCTGATAGGTAAGCGATGAGTATGTATATACTTGTCATGTTTGCATAACTATTTAAACACGTATATGAGATATGTATTCAAGTAATAGTCGACGCTAGAACTAGACAAAATATCTTGACGTTTCAAAGTCTTTAAATCACACGCTTACCTTTGAAATAAAGCTTAGTTTTATTTTTATCGTTTATCTTTTTTTTCTTAACAAAAACTTACTTCGTACTTTTTATTCCGATATCTGAACTCAATTCTACATAAGCTTCATACAAAACAAAAAGGTGATAACTAATAAATCCATTTCCACAACTTGACTAAACCCGACACCTATGAAAATAAATACTTAGCATTATAGAAAATATAATTAATGACAAATTATTAATATTCTTGTCATAGACATGGCAATAAAAATATTTTTCACTTATAACATAATATGGCTAAAGAATCATGTTACCAACAGCCGAGTCTTCATATAATTCTGACACGTAATATGATATCTCAATTCAGTGACATCGAAATTGTTGATAAATTATATTAGAGTCGGCGAAATGCCATATTAGTAGAGATATGTCGAAATTTTTATTTAGATCTGTAAATTATTTCAGATTCTAGTCCTTACTTATAATATAAATGCGAAATTAACTCTGTTTGACAAGCAAACAAGGCGAGGTAGACAGCCGTAATGTTGTTGCCACTCTGTCTGCAATATCGGTAGAAAAATTTACATAAGCACCGGTAACAACGTGATCACACAACACATTTACGTTAATCGTAAATTTCCAACGATAATATAAAAAAAGAAACATAACGCTATGGCCACCTGACCATTATAACTTAAGATTGTAAGATAAAAATCAACAAGGAGATTTATTTCGTGCCATCTCTACGATTAATCGCAAAATATTAATTAGCCCCGTTCAGAGGTCAACAATCTGTTTATTAATATTGCATATAAATGAAACGATCTGGTGAAAGTATCATTTAAACTAATTGTTATTTTTACACGTGTATCTAAAGTAGTCTATTCTGTTATATGACCTAATTTTGTAAATAAATATTTTTTTACTGATATTATTATGTTTATATACTACAATAAATATATGTATTTACTAATCTACGTCTATATAGGTAAAGTTTGCATATTTCTATGTGATAGTAATAATCCATAGAACTACTGAAGCGATTCCGGTTTTTTTTCACTGAATGAAAATTACATTACCTCCGAGTGGTTTGTTTTATGTGTGGAATACACATAAAAGAATGAAGAAGAAGAAAAGCTTATATATATCTATAAATAATCAGCTATAGGTATGAAGATGGTGGTTATACGAAGTTAGCCCGGGTCATCTAGTTTCAAATAAAAATATATCACGATAAGTTTTTTTAGTGCATACACGAAATGTGTATGCACTCACGTGTATCAGACACATGATATTTTTAAAATAGTATAGATATACTAGCTGTTATCCGCGGTTTTATCCGCGTCCTAAGAGAACTTAAGGCACCTAAATTAAACATAACCTTTAACCGTCTCCATATCTCATCTACCTTTATACCAAGTTTTATCTAAATAAGTTTAACCGTAAGTAACAAACAAACTCGAATTCACCTTAACTTTCCTTTTAACTATCCTACCTAAGTAATGTCAGTTAGGTTAAGTTATTTTAGTAGTAGTATTTATTTATTTATAAGAATATATAGTTAACAGCTCTCTCTTTAGTAAAAAGTCTATCATTAGTTCAACTATGGATCATTCTAGGCCTTTCTAGAAAATTCTTCGTGTATATTTTGCGTCATGAAAGAAAGATGTACAGTGACAGCCAAACGTGTTTAGCAACATTTGTGGTCGACGATACCTATCAATTCTCGCACGTGGCCTCGCTTGCGTGGGTTTCCACTTTTAACATTATTATTCTGCCGTCCTTTTTGTTGTTTTTTGTTAAATTAGATACAAAGAACCCAATTTTCTTCAAAATTTTCCGACATAAAAACGTCAAACACACCTCCTTATCTCTGTTTATTACAATAAAAATGCTATTATTAGTTCACAGTTTGATATAAATAATCTAAAAAGGATATAAATTATGTTTTAAAACTACACCGTTACTATATGAATCACCCGCACCTGCCATTCTCATGAATAGTATATTAATATAATTCTAAACGATCATGATTTTTCAAACCATTTCAGTACCCTAACAAGTTTTAGTCACCAGCGTATCATAATCGAAGTCTGCTTCCGATGCTCTGATAAAATGCAAATGAACTTTTTTCATCCTAATTATG
Organism: Pyrrhia umbra; assembly: GCA_963891755.1. Taxonomy (NCBI): domain Eukaryota; kingdom Metazoa; phylum Arthropoda; class Insecta; order Lepidoptera; family Noctuidae; genus Pyrrhia; species Pyrrhia umbra. Next base: position 7,241,962 of record OY982924.1, read on the forward strand.
AATTCTTGATTAGAACATAGGTCAACGGATTTTAATTTGAATAGTAAATTATCTGGTCGTTAAGGATAAAGTCAAGTGAACTGGGAAATACGCGGTCACAAAACGATCTCTGGCTACCTCCGTTAATTAGTTGACGTGCTTAATTTTACTAGGAAAAAAGCTATATTTCTCAATAATACTTAATGATGTTACCTAAATTAGTGGTCAAAGAAGACATAGATATGTGATATCTATAATACAAAATACCCCAGTCGAATTCGCAAAATGCTACTGTTTCCTTGATTTTTTTGATTCACACATAGTACCTATACTTTTATCCGAGTGCGCAGAGTGGTTTCCTCAGGATGCGGTTGAAACCGCGGGAAACGGCTAGTAATATTTATTAGCCTGAAACATTCAGGGATCGAAATGTAGTATTTTATCAGTGATAGAATTTTCTGAATTAGTTCAGTAGTTTCAGAGATTACCTTCTGCATACAAAGTTATTTTTAATAATAATATAGATAAATTTTTCCTAAGTCACTGTCATAATACTATCAATGTGGTGTGAAATACAAGTAGAAAAGATTTCAAGTACTGGGAATAATTATTTAAATTTGAAACAAATAATAAACTTGTGTAGAGAATAAATAATTTAGTTTAATGCAAAATAATATAAATTGGTGGTTGTAAAAAATATATCAATTAATAAGTAGTTCACGACTCTTCTTAATGAGTTAGACATTAATAACAATTACAGTTTGTAGCACTAAATTTTACAGTCACAAAATTAAAGTATGAAATATGGTTTAATTATTGAACTGACCACAATATTAAAATCAGTCTATTAGACTAAATGTCTATCTATTTATAACAGAGAATATATGGTGGCCTAGTGACTTTTGACTTCTGGCTAACGGTATATGTTCTTAAGTACTAATAATATGTAGATATTTGGACTAATAGAGCAATATATTAATAACAATAAAATCTATGTTACAAGTTATCTAGATCTGAGAAGCAATTAAATTCCTCGTGTCAAATATCTATTTGCAATTCCTATATCACTTTACTCATTACAAGTTTTTTGTAATGATAATGTTTGATTTGTAATGTACACAAAGTAGCAAAATTGCAACGCCACATGTAACGTTACTATTTTGTGTCATTTATTGAAACAAGACTGAAATTGAATGTTAATGCTTTATTTGATCGATTCATAAGGATCACTGATTCGCTGATCACTGACGACAGTTTTCCTCAGGATTTTAGCCAAAAAATGTTATACATGACTAAGAATTATTTCTCAAAATAAGCATACTCATGTTACCTACCTAATGCAATAATTCCAGTGCCTAATCAAAATACCTTCTCCTAATTTCATTGTATTCATGTTCATGGTATGCCCAATGACTTACGTTATTCTGAATCACTTGAACAAAACCAGGAAGAACATGGTGAGATGACCTTATTAAAACCACAATATGAAGTCTAACCAATAATGTAGAACCTACTTTTGATAAGCAATTCATTTAACGTGTACCAAGTGTGACTAACGAGCGTGAGGATTCGCAGTTCCCAGATTTTCTTCAATTTTTTATTAATTTTATTTCAGCCTGCACTACTTGACCGTACGACTTTCAAACCAATCGACTAGAAAAAAAATCGAGTAATTATCAGCGATAAATAATAATAATTCTAAGACACGGCTTATCTGGAAAAAAACTGTATTTTAGCCTCAAAAACCCCTTTTTTTGAATTAATAATATAATTAGATTTTAGTTACTTTCAAATCAATAAATGGTACCTAAGCAATGGGTTGGAAAATAAGTAACGACCGCACGGATCGATTGATCAAAGGTTAAGCTACCCTCAGCGCGGTTGGTCCCTGTATGAGTGACCATCTATGTCATACCAAGACTCCCTGTGCCTCACTCACTCACTCATCTATCGACTGGAAGGCTAGGCAGATGATGACAGCATCGTATTGATAAATCCGAGAGAAATGTAATGTGTTCTGGTAGCTCGTGTGAAAGACCCGATTTCGCCGCGTAATATTACCCCGTTGTCCTAGAGAAGAGCCTGACTCCTCAATTGATGAGATAGGTTGCCTTAAACAAGACTGGTAAAACAGTACACTACAGTGCACTATTACCTAAGATAATAAGTGCATTACTCTTCGGGAATAACAGGTTTGTCGTTATGTGACGAGTAACGTGTATTTTTATTATTCATATTCCCTATGCTTGGTTAGCATTGTTAAAATGGGAACATCGTCCGCCTTTGTATAGTGCATCATGTGTCATACATGTATGCATTGCAGGAATTTTATTTGCACACAATGGAGACTTAAAATGCATACCTATTCGTATATATCAAAGGGTTATCTATGTAAATGACTTTCTTTTATATTTTAGTATTGTTAAATTTCTATCAAGGTGTGATTGTACTTGTAAAACTAGCTGGTTCCCGAGGTTTCACCTGCGTTCATAAGTAGTTACTTGTCACACTGGGTAAAATGTATCCTCAAACCTTCAAGCTCCATACTACACATTTCGTCGTTGAAGCCGTTTTCCCGTGTAAACGTAACAATAAAGTCTTGCCTTCGGTGTTGGTGACGGTGTCTCGTATGCCGTCGGCTCCGAGTTAGCGCCGGCGTCGGAGTTAGTGTCAGTATTAGCGTCGGTATCGGAGTTGGCTTCGGCGTCGGAGTCGGCGGCGTCGAAGTCGTGTGAATTGTTTAAATTTTCATTTCGATTGCTCTATGGAACTATTTTAAATAATCTGTTTTAATGATATTTTTTTTGTAAAAAGTGTGTGTGGCTGTGGGAGATTTTTGCCAGCAAACCCAGTGTTTACATTATCACAAAATCACTGTATTTTGATGGTTTCATCAGATTTTTGATAATAAGGTGCCCACTATTTTTATAGGAGTTATTGTTTGTAACTAACACTCCGTAACAAAAGTGTATTAATTTACCTTTCCGTATGATTATATTGAAACGAACTATAAAATACTTCCAAAGTCTTTATTATCACAATAATTAAGCGGGACAAAGTGTAAAGACATCAAGGAAGTGCCTATTCTACCACGTCTGTAAAGAATGCTAACCTGAAGGTTTGAGATTTTTACTGTCAATTACCAACGTGACTAATGCACATAGCTCGACTGGTTGCTCACCTCTATTACTTGAAACTTAAGTAAGAACTCATTCCGCATCATCAAGCCACTTACGCCTAGTTGCACCTAAGTTCACGTAATTTATACTATAAACTTCACGTATATATAACTATACTTCAGGACCTCTAAACTCTGTTTAGGGCTTATTATACAAGCTGTGCTATGCAAATGTCTGAATGTCAAATCTGCTATCAACGTAGCAGCCTTGACAATAATTGTTTGTATTCCAATTTTTTTTTTAAGTTGATAATACACAGAATCCTTACTAATATTATAAATGAGAAAGTCACTCTGTCTGTCTGTCGCGCTTTCACGCCAAAACTTCTGAACCGATTTAAATTAATTTCGGGATGCGGATGAAACCGCGAGAAACAGCTAGCTAATGATAAAGGAAAGGAAATTAAAAACTCAAACTAATTTGTACGCTTTAAAAGTGGAATTTCATCATGATAATCTAGTTATACTAAATGCGTAGATACCTAATTATCAATTATGCTAAAAAGAATTTAATAAATAATACCAAGAAAAACTATAAAATTGACGATCTAGTTTTACCATCTTAGATACATGTAAATTGTCACGTAGCAGGAATATAAAAGGACATCGGATGTTATTTTATCATTTTTTATATCACAAATTTTCCCAATTCTAAGCATTTGATGATCTACGTGATCAGAGTATGGTGGGAATTAAATTCTTTATCTATACTTATAATAAATCTGTAGAGAGGTCAATTCTGTACATGAAATATATTTCCAAAATAACTATCAGGGGGTGATTAGGGATCGATACTGATGCCAAAAATGCAATCAGTAAAATTTTTGTCTGTCTGTCTGTCTGTATAAACTCTATAGAAACAAAAACTACTCGACGGATTTTAACAAAACTTGGTACAATTATTTGTCATACTCCTGAGATGGTTATAGTATACTTTTCATCACGCTACAATCAATAGGAGCAGAGCAGTGAAGGGAAATGTTATCATTTTGTTTAAACGCACTAATCTCAGGAACCGCTGCTCCGATTTAAATAATTCTTTCAGTGTTAGATAGTCCATTTATCGAGGAAGGCTATAGGCTATATATCATCACGCTAAGACCAATAGGAGCGGAGCACCACTATTCCACGCGGACAAATTCGCTGGCAGAAGCTAGTACATCTATACTTATAATAAATCTGTAGAGAGGTCAATTCTGTACATGAAATATATTTCCAAAATAACTATCAGGGGGTGATTAGGGATCGATACTGATGCCAAAAATGCAATCAGTAAAATTTTTGTCTGTCTGTCTGTCTGTCTGTCCGTCTGTCTGTCTGTCTGTCTGTCTGTCTGTATGAACTCTATAGAAACAAAAACTACTCGACGGATTTTAACGAAACTTGGTACAATTATTTGTCATACTCCTGAGCTGGTTATAATATACATTTCATCACGCTACAATCAATAGGAGCAGAGCAGTGAAGGGAAATGTTGTCATTTTGTTTAAACGCGCTAATCTCAGGAACCGCTGGTCCGATTTAAATAATTCTTTCAGTGTTAGATAGCCCATTTATCGAGGATAGGCTATATATCATCACGCTAAGACCAATAGGAGCGGATCACCACTATTCCACGTGGACGAAGTCGCTGGCAGAAGCTAGTTAATAATAAAATTTATAATCATATTTATTCTCTCCAGTACAAATCTTAAATCATGATTATCATAATTATAACATAAAGTATATTTTTATAACTTTATGACACAACGTACGTGTAACATCGCACGTTAAGTTCAAATTTGGAATAGCAGTCATTCATACATTTTATCGTCCTTTAGTTTACATGCAAAATCAATTTTAACAAAGATAAGGAAAACTCTTCAATTATTACGGAAGCGTACAAATATAATTTACTTGACAAAATCTTTTACCACCTTTGTATTAAAAATTAAATAATACATGTAATTGTACTCAAACTGAGGTCTTCTTCTTCCTCGTTTTTGTCTGAAGATTGCGACCATTTCCAAGCAGTCTCTATTAACTGCGATCATTTACTACAATGAGGCAGGAGTAGACCACACGATGCATGCTCATTTCAATATTCTTATTTCTAGGTTACAACGTGCGTTCTCATAGCCTCGTATACAGAAAAGGGGCGAGTCCACCCCAGTGACAGCAGACATTATTATTACCACAGATTATATAAAATTGAGAATATCCACAAATATTACACCCACCTGCCCCTTTCTTTACCGTTTCAGACTATCCTGTAGTTGCTTTTCCTTGAGTATATCTAAATCAGTAGACAAAGGTTAAATAGCCCGGTTAAGCAGTCGACAACCTTCTAGGTTGACCTGCGAATTGTCATACACAAAAAAAACAAAGGTTAAAGAAACTCTGTCCGTCTGTATGTCGGTCTGTCTGTTACACTCATACGGCAAAACAGCTGAAGCTATTTTGATGAAATTTGATATGGAGATAGAATGTAGCCCGGGGATGGACATGGGTAAATTTGTATTCGGGTGCGTGAAATAGTTCCTTTAGGATGCGCAAACTATCAATAAATACATTAACACAGCACACTAACATAAATGCATATACTCGTTTAGGTACAGCCAGTTGCGTAAAAAATATGAAGTAACAGATTCGTAAAATTTTAAAACGGATATAATAAATGACTACGGACATCATTGATTATTCTGATTATTACTTGTTTATAAATGAGAGCTAAACTACATTCTCATATAGGAAAAAGATTAATGAGGACATTAACTTTATTTAGTATGAACTGCTTATGAGCTGTTCATTGATGAAACTCAATGATTTTATTCAAGGTACGCCCAGGTGTCTTTAATCCATTTTTAACCGACATAGTTATTATTAAAAACAATAGGATCGAGTTATAAATTTATTAGCTCGGATTAATGAGATCATTTCCATATTCAAATTGTGCTCCAGTAGGTTTTTAGGGTCAATGAACTATTTTTAATATGAATTAAAATACCTTGTACCTAACAAGGCTTTTATGGAATCAACGTGAAACTGAAGTGATATCGTATGTTATTAAGATAAGCTTTTTCAGTTTGAAATGTCTTATTTAATTCAATTACTAAGACTATGTTCTACAACCATTACCATTAGATACGTTGTGATAGAACTAAAGCATTTTTTCCTTTTTGGAGTTTCTTGTTGGTGAGTCATTTAATGTGGGTACTCTTATGCACTATGCCTGCGAGTTTGGTACATGTTGTTGGATTTATGAAGTAAATGAATCATCTGCCTAGCCTTTTCCCAACTATTTTAGGATCGGCTTCCAGTCTAAGCCGTATGCAGCTGAGTACCAGAGTTTCACATACAGCGACTGCCTATCTGACCTCCAAAACCCTGTTACCGGGTAACACGATACCCCTTGGTAAAATTGGTTCTCAGACATTCTGGCTTCTGACTACCCGAAACGACTGTCAAAGATCCACAAATGACAACCAGGGCGAACAGCTTAACATGCTTTCCGAGGCACGGAGGTGTCTCGCTATGATATAGATGGTCACCCATCCACGGACCGACCGCGTCAAGCGCAGCTTAATCTATGATCAGTCGACCCGTGCGGCTCTTACTTCGCCACAAGCTTCTCGATGAAGTAAATGAATCGGTAACATATTTTTATACTTACAACAGAAAACTGCGTTATATAATCACTGTTGTGGTTAACTGACTAAAGTCTCATTCTCAATTGGGTGGTTGTTATGAGTTCGTAAAAAAATAACAAGAATTCTAAAAAACAGTAAAAATAAAAATGAAATATCTGAGAAGTTGCCGAATTGGAAGCATTTATAAAGTAGTTTCGAGAAAAATATAGCACGAAGGAAACATGACGTTATTATGTGAAAATACTGTGTAAATCGTCAGTTCCAAGTACAAAATTGACGTAGCGCGTGACCGGGACAGCAAAACCCAAAACTTCTATAGATCTCTTCCTTATGTTTTCATTTATTTTATTTATAATTTTACTCTTTATTTTTCTACTGTGTAATCTTATTTTTAATAGTATATATGTAATACAATTTCAGTACACCTTGATAGTCAAATATCCAATTGGGTCACTTGTGTTTGCTCTAAAAAATGGCAATCAATAATAAATTTAAAATTCGAATCGTAGAAAGCATTATACATAATTTGATTCTATACAGAGTCAAGGTGAAGTCATCGTCTATTAAAAAGTGATTAAATACAATGGACATTTAAACTTCGAATAGATATAAAATTAAATTCTAAATTCAAATTATCTAGTTTTGGCTAAAGAGTGAACGGTGAAAGACCTTCTAAATTAAGCAAATCTCTGAATTTATGACTATGTGACAGTTTACCTAACGGTAAAGGCGGCGAGCACAGCGTCGGTTTGCTATAATTCTAGTTTTTGTATAAATTATTATGGACCGTGACTAAAATATACACCTTATAGGCCTACTTTAGAAAGTTACTATAAATGTGTTGTATAGTTTTTCGGAGTCTTCATTGAAACTTCTTTGTAACATAAAAAAGTTAATACTTTTTGAAACTAAAAAACGAAACGAACCCGTGTCACAATTATTATTTTTGAATAAATGATTTAATTTGATTTGATTTACTGCAACTCCTGAAAACCGCAATGCTACGAAATTAATCCAAAATGAAAAGCAGCAGAGTAAAATAAAAATCGACCGGAAAGAACCGCATAATAAAGTTTGTTGGTAGAGGAAAATTTCTGATTATTTAAAAAATGCGATACTTAGTAGTCATAGTAGGTATCATAGTTTTATTTTTCCCATAATATTTAGGTTAACGTCTATCAACCCTAATTATTTCAGATTTTTCCTTATTAAACTTCGGAGATAAGGGGGTTTTTTTTGCAGATTTCATTATAATTCGGAAATTAAAAGACATACAAGAAAACAAAAAAAAAATAGAATGTGCAAATCAAAACCTTTCGTATGATACTCTACATGATCTAGTAACTTATACTTTGAAATTTTAAACCCCCACTTCCCCCCACTTTTTCCATAAAAACAATATGATTTTTCAACTTTTTTTATTTGCAGTACGTACTTTAAAATTGTTCCAAATTTCAAATCGATAGCATGAGTAGTAAAATAATAAAACCTAAAATAATCAGCTGTACCAGACAGACAGACGAAGTGGAACCAGAGTTCCTTTTTACTATTTTTGACACAGAACCCTAAAAACTATAATTATATATTTACACAATAAATATACCTAGTTTATAATAATACAATTAATATTTTCTAAAATAAGGTTCCATAAACATATTAAACTATAATCGTACACACCTATTAAAATTTGCGTTCACGCATAATTTTTTTGCAAGTCATTCCATTTAAATTTATCGAATAATAATATCTATAAATTATTGTGACATCATAAGCTTTTAGATAATGAATAAAATAAAATAGTTTTAAAGTCTTCGAACTCCGATTATGTAATATGACATTGTGATATTTAAACATTTTTTTCAATGTCTTGTCGATACAATTAGGTCTAGTTTTCCGACTTTAATTAAAAATATATAGATGGTTATGTATATATTATATTTATGTACAATATATTATTTACTATTCCTATACATCTCGAATTATCCGCTAATTTTAATAATGTATGGCATTAAATTCACACCCACGCAAAGTTCCTAAATATACAAATGTTTTATAAATATTAGTGACAAGGACATTTGTATTTGTTATCATGTTTTCATAATATTCAATAATCATTTTGTTTGTTGTGGATACATGACGGATGATGGTCGGACTGACCAATAACTAAATATGTAATGCCCTTTATAATATCTTATGTCATTATAGTAGTGGATATTTGTATTTCGAATTAGGGTGACAAGTACATGTTTGTAAATCTTATAAATGAATTCTGTTTCCTATTCCTTGACCTACACACAAACGAATAAATACCTTATTCCTTCAATATTTTTTTGTCTGCAGTTTCATCTTTTTCGTGCTCTACAAAAATACTACTAAGCTTTGAGTTTAGAAATTATTGTAAAAGTGACTCTAGCAAAAGTTAATAAGCATTGATTTCAATCATCTGATTTATTCACCAGAAGCCTCCAATAATATAATTTTGACGTACATCTTTGAATACCTGTAAATCAACTATAATAATGACAAAACACACTTATTAAACTGTCTACTCAAGTAATAATAATAAATAAGTTCAAATTGAATTATAATTACTTCTTTAGATAATACCTATAATTCAATAAAGAAACCACTTAAGCAAGAGAAAAAATATTATTATCTCTATTTATCATTTACTCCCAAATAGTGACGCACAAACGATGCTAATTTAATTTTTATTTGTCGCGTGCAAATATTACATCTCCGCAGTTCATTCAATGTTTTAGGTAACAACGTCACTCTACATTTCTATTCAGTGTCAAATGCGCACTCACCGGTGCAAAATATTTGAACATCATTAACGTAACTATCACAAACAATTCGCTGTAAGTTTTCTGAGATTGACGTACGTAGCACTATAAAACAAATAAACATTGTATCCTGTCACTTGATTTTTGAATTAGAAAAGCTAATTTTCCTGTTTTTGATGTCGTATTTTGTAGATAAAATCAATAACATAGCGTCAGTATGGTTTCCCACGCTTACAACATATTCTACGAAAACGTATGTACTGTACACACTGCAAAATTAAAACACAAATATCGCACACAATCCGTTGAACATTCATTTGCAGAAATATGTGACTAAAATCTCAGAATGGATGTTTTAATTTGAGAAACATAAACTAGTTTCATTAACTTAAAAGAAATAGGTAAAAGCAAGAACGATAACCTGTTACGAAATTAAATTTAATATCACATTTCCTGCCCGTTTGTTCAATTAATTATAATTTACAAGCTTATAAAATCTCTAAATGAGCAGCGGGTTATCAAACTTCTGAAGGATACCATGGGAACACCACAGATATGCAAAATAGGTAGGTACCTACTTAAAGACTTGTAAGGTACTTGAAGATTATCAAATAGAAGATTTTTACTCGCATAATATTTAATCCAATAACATATCAACATATAAAATATCTATACTTATAATAAATCTGTAGAGAGGTCAATTCTGTACATGAAATATATTTCCAAAATAACTATCAGGGGGTGATTAGGGATCGATACTGATGCCAAAAATACAATCAGTAAAATTTTTGTCTGTCTGTCTGTCTGTATAAACTCTATAGAAACAAAAACAACTCGACGGATTTTAACGAAACTTGGTACAATTATTTGTCATACTCCTGAGATGGTTATAGTATCATTTTCATCACGCTACAATCAATAGGAGCAGAGCAGTGAAGGGAAATGTTGTCATTTTGTTTAAACGCGCTAATCTCAGGAACCGCTGGTCCGATTTGAAAAAATCTTTCAGTGTTAGATAGTCTATTTGTCGAGGAAGGCTATATATCATCACGCTAAGACCAATAGGAGCGGAGCACCACTATTCCACGCGGACGAAGTCGCTGGCAGAAGCTAGTATAAAATAATCTATATTTTAAAAATATAAATTGAGAAAAAAAATTTATAAAAATAAGGATCTACAAATAACGGAACCAGGGTCCAAGTTACTGGTGGTTAGGGTTCCAGGCCGGAATTTCCTCACTAAATGAGCCGTATAGATGTTGGTTGTTAGATCAGGCTATTGTCCATCATGATTTACGACAGAATGACCAGAGAGTCCATAGTCGATTGATTATTATTTAGTACCTATGCATATAACCTGGACAACTATCATCGGAACGGCAACTTTCAACAAGCTTATTAATATAACAACGACGATTAAACATTATCGCCTGTGTATTCTACTAATCTTTAAGCCAAGAGAAATTTAATTGACTAAATGACTAATAGACACAACACTAGCATATAATTTCAGTGTCAAACATTTTAATGTTGACCTTTGACTCTTTGAAGACCATTTGAAATGACACATCTTTATGCTCAGAAAGCTGTTACCGTTATATCGTATTTTTATCAATATCGAAAATAGTAGCTAAATAGTGGACACAAATTGATAAATTTCTATTAACCTGTAGGTACAAAAGCGAAATCTTGGCCATTATGCTTTTGTAAGAAAGGAGCTGTATCCTACTTTTTTATTTATGACCTCTTGAAAGCGAGTCAGCGGCTTTGATTTTTAACAAATATTTATTTGGGTAATAGCGATAAATGTTGGTCACAATATTTATTAAGGTGTTTCTTAACATTATTAATATTGTAAGTATAGGTATTTTGAGCAACTTACAGATATATCATTCGTTCAGTTTAAAACAAAACAGTGGGTGCATTTACTGAGTAATGTAAATTTTGACATAAGAATTTTCAACAAAAACCTACGAGTTTTAGCATACCAATTTGAGCACGATTCTTTAAATATATTTTGGTACATATCAACATTTTTTAAGATATTGAACCATATCTCACCGCTATTTGGACATATTTCGCGCACATTTCCATATTAATTGCCAGCACTTAAACATTTTCCGTATTATGTAATCTGCTATACATTCGATATGGTATCTGCAGGTAGTCACAGTCGGCTTTATTATATAATAGGTAGCGTGTTTTATTTAATACATAATAATATATTCGACTAGTAATACCTAATACAAGGTGAATACAAAAATAATCGCAGTTAATCGATTAGTAAGGCAGGCCCCTAAGTAGTATTTTGGCTTCAATCTAATATAATCTAGCAACCCTTTCTATGATTCTAATTTGTTGCTAATGAGCTTCTGCGCTTGGGCTGGTTAATTGTATAGTCAAACGGAATAATTAATTATGATAATATTCAGTCATAAAAGTAACTTGTTCATGTGATGTTGACTCACATCCAAGATTAGAAGTTTTATTGTACAATAACATTATTAATAGATATATTAAATTTCAATTATATTATTTAGACAAAATTCACATGTAGCATCACTTCACTCTCCGAACATCGAGATTTCTGTATAAATTGTACACATGTCTTCTATTCACATAATTCTGACGGGACATTCTGAAAGTACAGTGTTAATTTCATCACGGACCTGATACTGAAAATAAATAGTCTTATTTATCCATCGAGATATGTTATATTATACAATGGAGATGCAACTCTGAACATTTTTTTGATATGAAAACGTAGCTTTGAATCTAGTAACCAATTTGATGCAACATTATATTTATCTCTTTCACATGACATGAGTTGTGGCTGGGGGCTCAAATTACTCATTTTGCTTGGTGATTACAGATCTAGTTACGTTAGTATTTATCTAGGATAAATATATCTTTTTTATGGGTCTGAAATCTTCTCCCCCCATTCCCGCCGTTAGAGTCAAATTTACTGACTAAACCCCATCCGGATTCGAAATTGCTCCCAAAGTTCTAGGGCAGCGGTACCTTTTTCGAACATCTCCAATACGAATCAAATAAATAAGTGCACATGTGCTAGGACGTGAATTTCCGTATTTTTCACGTATCGAACACGAATTAGATACGAACCTAGTAGGTACGTCTATCCGCATAAACACCCTAAAATGAAATGTGACATTTCTGATACTGTATTCGTATCACCACTTCACCACATTGCTGTACATTTCTGCTTTGGAAAGGAAAGTGTTAATAATACGTAAACTGAACAAGGCTATGTAAACAGTCTATCGAAAACGTTCCACTATGATGTATACTGTTACTAATTAATGACTACTAGGTGGAGAATAAATGTTATTTGTTACTACTATTAGAATGAAGGCTGTGTTGACGAAGGTTGTTGACGTTTGTAACTCGCGTTTATTGGTAATAATCATATTTCTTGCCAACGTTGTGTGTAGATATCATCGGAACGTCTTATTTACTTAGCATACTTATTTAACTTTATTTTGTGTCAATATAAGTATTAAAACTTGTATAATTTCCTGCCAGCATTTGAAACCTTTTCGAATAGTTATTTTACATTTGTATACCTATTACTTCTAGAACTATAAAAATAGAAAGTAAAAAATCTAATGAAGTCATAAATAAAATGTATAATGGCCAGTACTAATGTTGAATTAGTCGATAGGTATCAAAAAAATAAAAATTATATGATGTTTGGCAAATGACATCTAAGTATTTTATTTTCATTAAAAAAATAACCTATTAAATGCATCAGATATTTGAATTAGAATCGGCTTAATCGATTGTTCGCCCCAATACAGGTCGAGTATAAATTATGATATTATTGTCATTGTGTAAATATTAAGACTAGATTAGACTAAAATGAATCTTAAATTGAATTGAGTTTTAAAGTAAAATAATTTAGGTAACAAAACATTTTTTAAAAGGAATTTAAAAATAATGAAAACATTTTGGGTTGGCAAATTTTGTATTTTATTTTTCTGTCTTTTATTTAAAGCAGCAAAGATGAAACAATACTGAAAAACCAGCACTATGTTTTTTTAGCACTCAGATCGCAAATCTCAGGACTCTTCGACAAAAGAAGTGGTCCAGCCACAACATTAACAGTAGAAAGTAAACTTTTTATCCAGGTACGTGAAGTATTTCCTTCGGGACATGGGTGAAACCGCGGGAATCGGCTAGTTATTATACATTTGAGTGCGTTTCTCACCTTATTGTATATGACAATGCTGCCGAGGATGGTTTACGCAAGTTCAAATATTCCCTATTTACCAGCTGCAATATTATCTTGATTTAATATCTAGGATAGGGCTGTTAAGGATGTATGAATTAATCAATAATACCCACAGGCTTGTATCCTCTTTTGTTATCAACTTTTTTCAAAGAAATGTTTTAAATGTAAACTTTTTCAAATCAATACATATTTTATCGATGTCAAACCTTAGTGATTGATAAATAATTTTATAAATACTAAAGTACTGGCCGTTTTTTGTCGCAACTGTCAACAGTTCATCTATAAAACCCTTGTATATAAAAAAAAACTATAAAATAAGTTTTTCTATGTAACAAAGCTTAAAAATAATTAATAAATTGTCGACTACGTGTCAGAGATTGATCATAATTATTTGTTTGGATTATATTTTTAAGACAATGTTCATAAATCACATTTATGTTAATAAAATGCATGACGTTATTATGTTTTGTGTCAGGTTTGGTGACTATGGCTATATTGTGTGACCGTTCGTTATACCAGTCATTTAGAAGCCTATGTGGCTATTGTAAGTTCACTGGACGAACGGACAGACGATGGACGATAGTTTGCACAGTACATTGACATTGTTTAAACTTTACTTATTGTTTTTAGCGTTAAGAGACTTGTTTGTAAAGTAGGGACAATATAAGCAAATTAGTTCTTTTTGGTTCGAGTTTCTCGGCTAAGATTTTAAAAAGGTATATTTTACTGTAGCAAGTCAGATAGAAGTAAGAATCAAGTGTCGTCAAATACTTCCAAATATAATGAGAATTGATTATCCATTGTTTATCCTTCCTTCTTCAAAGAAATCCCAAGTAAACAAATGACGTACAGCCTTAGATTTAGAAAAGTGCATACAGGAAAGACGTAAAACTACGTATGAGGAAATAAACATTAAAATTTAAAATCTTGTTGTTGCCAGAGTTACTACTTAAAGTGTCATCTAGTGTTGGTAAACAATCACATGGGCAGGTATTCAATGGCCAGTTACTAGGCGATTTCGTGATATTCTGAAGTTTTACTGTTGTTAGAATTTCGCGCTTATGACTTCCCGTAATACCGCCAAACATAAATATGGTTGGACGACAGACTGCGTCGAATTTCGCACGGAGAGTTGTGAATTTTGTGATGAATAAAATACGTTGTATATCAAACTGCCTCTCCTCGCCCATCCTGAATGATAGAAATAAGTAGTACAGTAGCTTGCTTGCTCATAGTTAAAAAAACTAATACCTATATATATATATTTTATATAATATTACTACAAGTGTAAAGACAACCCCAAATTAGATTTCTCTCTGTGACGAAGAGCAAACACTGGTACTTGAGACACAGTACATTTAGTGTTTTTCTTCACAGGCAAGCCCGGTTAAGCAGTGGACAACCTTCTAGGTTGACGTGCGCGATAGCATACAAAAAAAATGTAGTGTTTTATAAAGGCAATGCTTTAAAATAGGCTACATGAATGCACTACCTTACTCAAATATAGGCTGTGCCGACAGAAGAACAAGAAAGTGGAGTTGCAAGAAAGTTGCATATACTTTGTTTCATACAAAAAGATAGAACCACTTTGACATTAAACAACAACAAATCCAAAGCGTCACTCTACCACTGTGTTATTGGATATAAATCAACATAGCACAGTCCATTAACGCAAGACAAATTTCAAACTGGCTGATTAATTCACTTGTTCCGAGAGGCTAAACAGTTTAATAAAGAAACAACAATGATTAATTATACGTGTAGTCCTTTAAACAGATGGATATTCGACATATTGAACTTTTGACCAAGTGTTGACCTTAACTTTTACTGTCACCGTTACCGTCCGTATTTATCACTGGTCCGAGCTGCGCTATGTAGCCGTTCGTATTAAATTAACAAGAAATACATGCTGCTATGTTGTTTGAGGAAAATAATTTTAATTGTTCGATTTGTATGAAAAAAAATAGATGTGTGTTTGTGTAGTGTGTTGTTATCGGTAGTTTTATTATTTTTTGCGTGGAATATTTGAGCAAGGATTTGTACAAAGATAGGCTCAGAAAATAATTTCGAGATTTTATAAACAAAAAATGTTGTAATTTTAGTGGTTTATTGTATTTGTATTATACTTAATTAAAGTTATATGTGTTAGTTATAAAAGCTTTACTTAAATAATAAGTCCATTAAGATTCAGGTCACAAATATCCACAGACACACAATTTTCTCAGGGTAAAAGTGAACTTATTTTAAAGCAGGGAAAGTAAAAGTAAATAACAGTCGTATTCGCAAAAGTAGAACAAGACACATTTGATAAATATAATTATAAATAAAATATTTATACATAAAACGAGCGTTTTATCTGCTATTGAGATAATAATTAACACTTTTAATTACAACGTGTTGCTTCCTATATTAAAGTTTCATAAATCATTAAAACAAATTGGTTATAATATTAGAGGCGACCTATACAGTTTTTTTAAAACGATTCGTGAAGTTACTAGTTACTCTATGGCACTAAGTAGGTAAGGTCAAACAACAGTTTTCTCACCGACATTATTATTTAAATGTCTTATTTTGATGCGGTTATGTTGCATGTATGAATAATAAATAATTAAATATTACGATACGGTCAATTTTGAATTAATTTATTATTAAAAATTGCTGATTTATTATTTGAAAAAAATAATTATAGAGTTGATTTCATTTGAGATGTGACATAACAAACAATCATGTTTGTTGTTTTATTTTAATAAAGCTTATTATGTAGTTATCGATCTAAAAATAATTTTATAGACTATTAAAATGTTGAAGTGTAATTTGATACTAAACAATTAAAAGTAAAATTATTGATTCCTGCCTAAATTTAGTTATCTTAGATCAGCTATTTATTAAAATGTATTTTATGTTCTATTTATATAATTTATATAATAAGGTGTTTTTATCAAAACAAAAAAACTTCTAGAGCAGTGAATAGTATATTAATAGTAAGGTAGTAATATAATAAAGGGCTTATGTACCAATAACTCAACGGGAATTCATATTTTATTTCAATTGTAATACATATATTATAAAGACATAAAGTTTGTATGTAATCTCTAGAACTACTGAACTGATGCCAAAATATTTCAACTTTCAACTGATGCCAAAATATTTTAACTTTCAACAACGGGAACCCAGAATGCTATGGGCTATGTTTTGTGTGCATAAGTATAACGTGGGTAAAAACTATACTAGCTTCTGTCTGCAACTTCGTCTGCATAGACTGAGAATTGGTTACAACCAGATACCTGGATAGAAACGATGTATTTGCCAAATTTTATCCAAATCTATTTAGTAGTTTTAGCTCGAAAGACTAACATATATACCACATACCTACAATATACATACATACGTAATTTATGGTCTAAAATAATATTCATAGTTCATGACATTTCGCTAATTTATTATTTAAGATGACGTGCTTGTAATTAGTAACCTAAATGTCGAAACTTTAAAAACTAATTTACAAAAAATAATATTTAGGTGTTAAAAAGAAAAAGGGTAGTTAAGAAAAGTGGCCTTATACATAATTACCTCCTTTTAAAAAACTGACAAAAAAGGAAAGCTTTTAGAGCTTCCTTATAAGACGCAACCCAAGGCTAAAAACAAATAAAATCGCAAATCAATAAATAATAAGCATATAATATTATTGACCGTGTAAGTAAGGTAAATATTTGTTTACCGATAATTCTCGTTCACCTTATCATAATATAAAACGAAAGTCAAAATAATGTTCTTTACGTGTATCGATTGTCGGTGAATTCACCCAACTTTGACCTGCATACGTGTAGACTCCAACTTGTTAACGTCTCGGTCACGGTCGCTGAACATAATCAAAGTCGATACGCTCATAAGGAACCACATAAAAACTATTAAATACAAACAATTATTAAAATAACACAAATAATATCAATTTAATATTATATTACTAAACAATAACACTATTAATAAAACATTTATATTATTAAATTATTATATAATTGTTGAAGAATTAGGAAGGAATGACAGTGATGAATGTACGTTCATTTCGTTTTCCGACAACCGTGTTTATTAATTAAGCATAGCCAATAAATAATAAACAATTATGTTTTAGATGATAGCCCAATTAAGCTGGATTTGCATAATAACATTTAAGAAAAGTTTTTGTAACATTATTCGGTGTTAATTTAAGACGAACGTTACTTTTAATGTTACCTATATGTTAATAGGTTTGAAATGGGTGTTCTTATCTAAATGTATCAACATTTCTATGCAGATATTAAAAAAAGCATTCAATAAAACGTGTTGTTGTCACAATCACAATGTGAATGTCTTTCTTTAATATTTTTTTATAATTATGAAAGATAATACAGATAACTACTTATATAACATTATAAACTTTAACCAACTACCTATATATTTCTCTGGATCCTCAATCAAGGATGAATCATGTCTAAAAGATTGTTATTAACCATGTAAGTAGGTTTAAAGAAACTTTATTCTCAATAAAAAACATTACACATAATGTCGCTTACTTGAGAACAATAACAATGACTTAAAAATAACTAAGATTAGTTTCGACAACATTTGGCACAGACTAAAAAGCTATAAACAAGTCCCATCCAACGCACTCATTTCTCAGATATCTGGTTTGTAATTAGGTAATAGCTAAGCTGAGTTTTGAATGCGTTAAATGAGTGCAGGTTTCTTATGTGTGAAGGTATTTTATTGTAAAGCTGTGCTCCTTCAATTTTGAGCATTTTTTTGGCCTAATTAGTCCTTATTTTTGGCAAGACTAATAAACTTGCTCGCCGACTGCTTCGTTGGCTAACTTGTCTGTATTGGGTAAGTGTAATATTTGTGTGGATGGTTTTATTGAGAACCTTTCTGATAAAAATACATGTGTTGTAAGTATATAGTTGTTTTATATTCATTATTTTTGTGTCTGTGTATATTTTTGTCGTTGCTGTTAAGTAGTACAAATTGCATAACGACTAGCTGTACTACGAATCAACAAACCCCGTATTTGCATACGTCATCATAATTATCTCGGCCTATTTATTGTTCCAATGCTGGAAAAAAGCCTCTTCTCATACACAAAAGGCACGAACATTGATCACCGCCCTCCCGACCCTAGCTCGACGAGCCAGCCCGCGAGCTGAGCTAATAGCTTTAAAATTCCCGATTATAATAATCAAAATTTATTCTGATCCAGCCTGTCCCTTGCTGTCCTCCCCCAGCGACGCCCTAAGCCGAGGCCCGTACCCCACTAGGGGGTGCCCTTAGCGTGTAGTCGCTTAGTTTTGTAAGTTAAGCCCTTGCTGGAGGCCCTAAATTTATTTAAGGCACTTCACAGGCAAGCCCGGTTAAGCAGTCGACAACCTTCTAGGTTGACCTGCGAGATGCCATACACAAAAAAAAAAAAAAAAAAACATTGATCACCATGCTTGCTCAAGGTGGATTGACGATTTCATTTTTGTAGTCCATGTTTCCTCACGATTTTTTTGCTATTCAGTGTTGGCTACGATAAACTTAGAAAGAACATGCCTTCGAAAAAATCACACTGGTACGCTTCCAAATCAGCTCACTCCTACTTTGAGATGCCTTAACCTCTAGGCCACCACGACTGGCTAAATAGAAATGTACTGAGGTGTGAAAGGAAACGATCTCATTCTGTGTCAATCAGACAAGTAAATTTTATTTTACAACTTTGTACTTCCTGCTTCGTTTGCCCATTATCTGCAAGCGTAG
This sequence comes from Pyrrhia umbra, assembly GCA_963891755.1. NCBI lineage: Eukaryota > Metazoa > Arthropoda > Insecta > Lepidoptera > Noctuidae > Pyrrhia > Pyrrhia umbra. Next base: position 7,261,552 of record OY982924.1, read on the forward strand.
CTGTTCAAGTATTTTCCAGATGAAATTTCTCGAAAGGCTCGCCAGCGCTCACTAGGTACCTATATGTATATATAATTGGGATAAACTTTAAGATAGCTGTAGGTATCATAACATTTCGGGAAAAAGTTTTATGAATGAAGACGGGCTTTCTAATCCTCTCATATGCTTGATCATTATTTTCAACTTAAATATAATAATTATTTATTATACAAAATTAATTACGTGTTAAAATGTTAAGGATGTTAGTTAGTAATGATTTATTGCCTTTTTTATTAAATATATTGTTTAGTTTAACACAAAACAATTGTTTATAATTATTAATTAATGTGAACAAGCTTGTGTATCTACTCGTCAACACTTTAATGAGGAAGATTAATAAACTATATTTTTTATTGATATCATTGAGAACTTGTATTCATTCCTAATTAGACTCATATTCATTTAAAATATTTGCGTCTAATTTATTAATAATATATACATGAACTTTTAAAACATACCACTCTTTTTGTCAGTCATGTAAAAAAGTTGCATTAGATAGAGATCTGATTATTCGATCTTGTCTATTCGTTACGCACAAATTGTTAAAAAATGCGAGGCGTTACTTACGTAAAACTGTATATTGTATAATATATAGATAATCATACTGGTAGGCATTTCTAAATTTGAAATAATTTACTTTTTGGTTTTGCTTTTAAGTTTTCCTTTTTATATAACGTTGCTTTGTGATGTGCTTGCAATGATAGAATAAAGATTTTTTCTATAAAAAATATTTTAACTTTATAGAAACTTGATTTTTCTCATGGCGCGCTACGGACCCACATTTAATTTGAAGCTCAAAATAAAACCATATTATGTACTTTTGAAAGGTCGATCGATCATCGATGGACCATATCGAAATGCAATAGAGCTTCTGCTCTTATATTTGCAAGTCACTTGTATGTTGACCATCTAACGAATATATTATTATCAGTCATAAATAAATATCTACATAATTATGTTTCGAGCTATCATAAACGAATTGAATTGAAATTAAATAAAAAAAAACAGTAAAATATTAACTACAAGACATTGCTACGTGATTCATAAACTGTTTCACGGATTGTCACAGCTCGTAAATAACTCAATAAAAATGTTATTTTGACACATAAATAAAAAAATAATGACATAATTTAAAAACGTATTTTGATTTATCGATTGTGAAGGTGCTCGAACAGGAAATATTATTTCAATCGATTTACAAAGTGAATTCGAATCTAGCAAAGGGTCTTCTGCCTTCACGGTCGTTGACAACAAATAAGGAAAACAATTCTTCAGATGTGTCAAGGATTTCCATTTATAACATGATTTTTATGATCGCTTTGTACAGCGCAGTGATCGAAAAGTATGCTAAAGTCAAATTAGTTAATATAATATTATTTATTCTCAGAATTAAAATCATAAATATAAATCTACCACAAAAACAACACCCATATGACACAAACAATAAAAGACCTAATATTTTTATCATTTTGCTATACTTTGATTTATTATATTTTAAACCTTATCTCTTATATTTTTTCTTCTATTAAATATTAAAGTATTTTAATATTAACCCCCAAACATAGTGCGATGTCACCAATCCATGTGTTTTATTTGTACCAGTCGCTTAAGTAGTAATGTCCTAAATATCTATGACATTGCAACAAAAGTCACATTGTGAGCCGCCTTAATTGGTTAAGCATTAAAATTATCTTTGAAAAATAGGGATAATCAATTAACGGAGCTGTCCGTCCACCATTCATTTTTTGATATTTTTTTAAAACTACTTTGAGACTGCAATAATTTTATTGATTTGAAGACACGTGTGCACCGTTTACTAACCATTTTCAATCTGTTTGCAAGTTTTTAATCTGATAAATGATAACTAAAACGATTATATTATAAAAGTTTACAGTGCCATCTCAGTGAAGTAGTCAACACTGTGATCGAAGGCTATATCCTTAATTGCACATTAACATATTTAGCTGATATAATCCAATGAACCGCTCATATAGAACCCATAGTCAGTATTGGAAGGAAGTTTTTACAAAACGTATTGAAATATTTAATCAATTTTTCTATCCGTCAAAGTTCTGGTACCAGTGTTTGGTTATAAATCATTTCTTTTATAAAAAGGTACGTAAATATAAATTATGTCGTTTTTATAGTTTCTTTCTAACTAATTTGCTGAAGGATGTGTTGTGAGTTTCGAGAGAAAAATATGGCTCATAATTTATAAGCAGCTGTTTCTTAGGTGTATGTTATAAATTAAAGCGAGGCTATCGTTATAACGGATAGAACATATTAATAATATTGTGAAAATTAACATAGAGATGACTAAATTGATGTAGCGTCAGACTGTCTGTCGGCTGCGTTTAGTGAGAGAGTTTAATTTAATCTTGCAACACGTTAACAAAACATCATCATTATTGTGTGCAGTAGGTAGGTATAGCATGCACGACTGCTGAGGAGAACCTCAGCAGTCTCAGCAGTCAGAATTAAGGATCAAACCTAGAAAGGTTCGATCCTTAATTCGGGCAAAGTATTATTAAGATGTTCAGTTAGGAATTTTGCAATTACAGTTCGCTAATGAGTATCCGGTTTAGGACAATTATTACTGCAAAGGCACATTTTTTTACTTGTGAATCAATTGAAAAATTGATGCACAAGTAAAAAAAAACTAAGTTTTTAATAAAGTGCATTTTTATTGAAAAAAGTATTTTTTAATAAAATTCATTCTTATTGAAAAAACTAAGTTTTTAATAAAGTGCATTCTAATTTTATTCTTCATTTTCCTCATGGAATATACGACAGACTACCAATGGCCATTCAATTTGCGGTCAGTAAGTAGTTACAGGTATAAACTCTATTACTCATACTATTATTGCAGCTACAAACTGTGACCGCTACGCGTAAAAAGTGAATCGTTCCAAAATCGTGTTACCCAGTTATGAATCAATAGGTAACGGTCACTTTGTACCATTACACATACATACATTATTAAAAATTATAAACATTGTTTACTCAGTCAGAGATTGTGAACAACGACACGTGGCTTGAAATTGTAGATATAGGTAATTAATTAATAAATAAAATAAATAATAATTGATTGAGATATAAAATCGATATTAATTTGTCACTTAAATGGTCTGTCCAGTATATTAAAAAGGTAGTTGAAACGGATAAAAACATTGCAACAATAATAATTAAAATATTTTGAAATAATTGACATGTTTTTTCGCGACTTCGCCCAAAGGCAAGTACAACCTGTGTAATTATTTTATTTACATTTTGTTAACAAAGCAATAAACAAAATTGACTTAACATACACAACGTAGAAACAAAAAAATGCAACTTTATATTTAAACAAAAACGAAAAATAACACTTTTTAAGCTGACGGCATATTCTGAAAACCTCTTGTCTTTTGTTTTCACTCGAACTAATATACCTGCTATTCTCTATTCGTCGCCAAAATTTCCTTTGCCCTCCATATTTTTAATCCTTTATTAAAAAAATTCTAGCTGACTAAGAAGGTTCATCATCCCTGTAATAAACAAACCACTTTGACATCAGGTTGAGGATTCTTGGAGCCCGGTCGCCGACCTTGTTTTTTCAACCTGTGGCACATTTACCATGATTCATCATGCATTTACCATTCACCGCATGAAAGACAGCGAAATTGTTTGTCCATATTGATGTTTTGTTTTTTGTTAGCGTACATTCTCAAAAGTGCACTCTCATATGTTTTTGCAAGCCGCAAGGAATGTTTAGTAGTTTTTTTTTTTTGTCTTTCGTTCTTAAGACACTTACAGGATGTTTTTGGAGTTCATCATTAGAAATATTTATCAGTGGATTGATCATCATCTGAGCTTTTATAAAATTAAATGTTGTATTTTTAATAAAATATTTTTTTTTATAAATAATTGGAATTTTGCATTTGACTTAAAAAACATATATAAATTTAATGAATTGATTTAAAAAAATGTTTATCGGTAATAGGTTAGCCTTTAATTGATGAATATTTTTTTGAATCGTTGTAGCAGCAGTGAATACTAATTACCTCTCTGTAATATTAGAAAATGATTAATCGATTTTACAGCTTCGCTGGCTATACAATAGTCAGGTAAAAAGGAAATCAAACAATTTATCTTTAGTCTAATTCTACAAGATGGTAGATAACAATAATATATTTATATGATATCAACAAAGAAAGCTTTAAGAACTTCCTTGTATACCTATATTTTTTTTTATTTAAGTATTCTTTTATTTACATATTTACAACATACAGTAGCTTGTTTGTGTAACAATATGTGAAGCGTAAATTGAAATAACTTTAAAGATAGATAATTCATAAAAACCACGCTAAAGTAGTACCTATATTTCAAGAGGCATCAGGACTTGTCAAAACTGTAAGTTACTGCGCAGATAAAAATCCGAGCAGGTATTATGTTCCTATCAAAACTCATACTTACTATATAATTCAATCAACCTTAATATAAATTACTCCTTGGTTTTGCCTTCCATTATGAATAAAAACATGTATGGTAATATATCCGCAAACTGCTATATATACAATCTTAAACAATCAATAAACAATAAGTAGGTCAACTACATGACTCACAATCATTACAAATAAACAGAGAAAGTTGAAGAACTCGAGTATCTCAGAACTGTCGGAGACATGTCAACTGTACTTATAGATGATAGAAATTTAATCCAACGAACAAAATCGAAAGTTCTTCTTAGAAATAGTTTTTGTTGATATGCGATGACTTGTACATTTGAAAGGTACAGGGAAAAGATATTTCTGACTAGGAATTGTATAGTATACGTACTTTCAACGTCTGCCTAGCCTTTCCCAGCAATGTCGAGGTTAGCTTTTAGTTTAAACGTATGTAACTGAACACTAGTTCTTATGGCTTTACGAGCTGTTTTAGTTCTCAATTAAGCAGTTGAGATCAAGACATTTTTTCTTTATTGAGTACTAATTAATTACACTATTATTTAAATAAGCCGCTGCCGCAATTATCTAATGAAATACAGAAATGTCTTTAACTCCGTTTTTATTATTTACAAACTCCGTTTGACAATTAATCAATAATTAAATGTGGCCAAATCGTAAATCTTTAGGAATGATCGCCATACATTAATTATTTTAATTACCTCCTAGAACCGTTATAATTATGTTAATCTGTGATCTTCTTTCGTGTCGGCTTGAATAAAATAGTTCATGTCGAGTAAAATTAATTAGCCTTTAAGAAATATTTAAATCATCCTAACAGAGACTCTTTAAATGCTTCACATGTACGAAAATCATCAATCAATGAGTTTAAAGTGTTTATTACTTACCTAAATATTCATCTGGGCATTTCTTTTGTGAGAATGCAACTGGTGCACCGCACGTACGCGGTATTTTTGTATCTACATCATATCCAAGTTCTGTATGAAGAAAAGATTATACAAAAATTCCTTAAAACATACCCAAATAATCCACTATCATCTCATAATTCGAGGAACACTGTGACTATTAACAAAGATAATCTGGAAAATCAAATTTCACTAGAGACTAGTTACCACATCCGAATGATCAATTAATCCAATTGTAACTATCCTTTCGGGGACGCTGTGGCGTACTTCACTGTTCGATTCAAAAGCTTATCTGAACTTAATATTATATTAACCTATATCAACAAAAGCAATGTTATGTAGGTAGCAACCACCTTCTTCTGACCTTACGTCTAAGTCTCCTCATATTACCAGCCAACGTGATTTTTAATTATCGGAATAAAAAACATAGAGTCAAAACTACACGTGTTTTAACGTTTGCGACGGGGTTGTCCAATAAATATCCCACATACGGGTTTCACTAGATCGTTACAAATTATTACTAGACGAAAGTAGAAAAACAAGTATACCTACATAATCGTAAAGTATACTGAGATATACTTGTAGGTTTATTTTATAATACGTTAAACAAATCAGCGGGACATCGACTTATGATTTGTAACACAGCTCCTTAGCAGCAAGACTATAAAAATAATAATTAACATATATCGATGAAAGTCGTTAATTAAGATGAAATACATATAAAGCTTACTTTTGAGGTCATTAAAATCTAAACTACCTCAGGTGGCTGGGACATATTACGATTCTGAATGATTTACAAGGAGCTATTAAAAATAAACGCTAATTAAAAACTGACTAAAGTAAGCGATAGAGCTGTTAAACTTTATTCAAATGCGGATCAAAAATAAATCCAAACCGACATCGGTATTGATAAAGCACACTTCTTATTTGTTTTATTGTTCAGTTGATTGGTTTATATTAAAGAAAATAAAATGACTTCTGAAAGTATATAGAAACACACTGCTCGCTTTCGTTTGCGTTAACAATTAGTAGAAGCTAAATTGGATAGTTTAAACACACTCGACCAAGCCGTTTTTATTAGTGCTACCCGGAGTCATACCATTGCTGGGAGAGTTCCACCATGACTGTTAATAATCAAGACCTAAAGCATATGACAACATAATATTATATTACAAACTTCTACCTCGTATCTCTAAGAAAATTATTTTCAATAACCTAACAATACCTACATATTCTTATAAAGCGTTGCAAAGAAATGTAATGATATAAAATTTTCACTTGCTGGCAACAATTTTGTGTCCAAACTTATATAAGTACACAATAATATAAATAAAATAAAAATAAAAACACAATAATATATCATAAGGCCTCATCAGACAGACTGACGCACCCAATGAGTCGCTATCGTAAGGCAATCATAAAACAGATATTATCCGACGACCTCTGCGTATCTCAGCAATTAAAAACGATTACGTAAACTAATACTATACGAAGGATCATGACAAATCTTATCGTTAAGTCATTTGTCAAAATCAATTTAGTAGTATACCATATTACGTGTTTATTTTAATTCAATTAATGAAAAGGTCACGGTTAAAATTAAATTAATCAATGATGGTACATTTGACGAACTAGATTTACTTCTATTAATCATGTTCATTCATAGGAATTCATCGTATCTTTAATTATTATAAATAATTAATTGACTGGAGGAAGCAATTTACTTTGCACTTAAGATTCAGTTTCTTGGTAAAGTTTGTGGTCTCAGTCGACCGCAATGCCGTCCACATTAGGTTTCGTGTGAGATAACCTTTATGTTATGTGTGGGAAAAATAAACTTGACTAACCGCCAATGTTAAAGCTGCCTTTTTTATGGCACTAATCTTAACATCATACCGTTTCATATCCATACTAATCATGAATTTAATGGAGAATCTAATTCAGAGATTAAAGTTATTTAACCAGATTAATATTATAAAAAGGATTATCTCAAGTCCAAGATAAACGAATATCATTAATTCTGAACGTTGCTTTCTCATTTTCCCTGTATATAAGTATCAGATTATACTAGGTATTTTTATATTCGCATCCCATTTAGGAAAGGTATTTGATTCTATCTAACCTCATAAAAGTAACAATTATTAAATTATTATCGCGGGGTTTTCCTTAATTTAAATAAGATCTCAGCAGGATGTACTTACTGTGTTGTTTAGGAACAAACTAAGGTAGAGCCATGTGTATTTACTCTACGTTACCAGTAGAATAAAAACTGTTAAAAAACATGCAAGCTTTTATCAACTTTGTGTCCAGGCTTTAAAGTACATAATCGACTGGGTACGTTGAGGATCCTTTTAGTATCACATCGCCTATATGCTTTTTAAAATTCCGAGGAACGTTTGTATGGTAACTGCGAATTGCATAGCATTTACTCAAGTGTTTACTGATTAATTAAACTTTAGCATATACTAATTAATTACCGTAAGTGTTGATGGTCAGCTTTTATAATATTATATACACAAATCTTTGTTATAACTATTGATTTACCGAAATACCACTAACAATTAAATAATTAAGAAGATAATTCGTAAGATAAAACTTTGTAACAAAAAAAAACCGGAATCACCTATCTTGATCCATGAACAATGCTTTCGTTAATGTAAAGTTTACAATACACTTAACTATACGGAAATCGAGATGCATACATCGAATCACCTGTTTTGACATTGGGATTCATTGCAATGTACAATTACAAGTATATACCACAAGTGTTTGATTCATGCAACGATACTGGTGGCGGGCGGCCGACGCTTTGTCTGGTAGCGCGAACCCTGCCCAATACCTATATACATCAGCGTCAGAAAGTTGCCTCTTCATAGTCGTCCAAGCACTGAGATGGAAAAGTTGCATGGAATTATTTACAGTTGATATTTTTTAACATGTTATATTAAATGTTTATAATTATATTATTTATTTTGGCGTATAAAAAAGTATAATACTAATACTTTTATTTTTAACTAGCTTGTGACTACGACATCATCTGTATCATATGCGCATGAAAACTCTAAGCAACGTACGAGGTTTTTCAAACTCGTACTATTTATTAATTGAAATAAAAAAAAACATAATTTTGAAAGCTATGCATTATTATTTATTTACATTTTGAATAACTCTTTTGCTTTAGGATAATTGTATTTTTGATTCAAGAACGGCTTACATCACCTATAAGATTATTTCGTTTATACTACGCCTACTGTAAGTGAAACTAATTTATGAAGTCCGTCCATAGGAAATACATAGGTCAATCCGTTTCCAGAGACTACTCCTATATTAGCAGAAATAGCATATTATATCTTTATAGTATATGTATCTAAAGCAGATACTGATATTCACCATTACAAGAGATTCATTCCACAACATCACATTAAAAGAAAACCATTATAAGAATTTTATACCTTCAAGTCATGAAGTATATTATCTTATATGTTTTGAAATGTCATCAGTATTTACCGTGCTGATTCACTACAATGAACGACACAAATGAACTCTGTCAGCGTTAACGTAATAAATTTATTTAAGGGCCTCATATCCGTCTAACACTTTACAAGCAGAATAAAATTATGAAAAAACTTCTTGATGCCATGTTATTTATTGGCACTTTTACATCCAGTCAAAATCAATAATAATTAAATAATATATCTGAAATAAGAATGTGTATACATTCTGCATTATTTAATTAAGTGGATGGTAGACCAAGACGTTGTCACTGTTAATAAGACTATTTTATTAAAGGTCAAATGAACTGGCTCTGACTTTCAAGATGGGTTCGACAGAATTTTATGGGTTATTACTATCAAAGATAAAACATGGATGGATGGATATGTGATGGATTTAACGTACCTAGCGATTATAATTCAGTACAGCTTGCATGCAAAGTTTTCTCAAAATATTCCATTGAAAAATATTTTCATTTTAAACATTTAATTACATTTTTTTTATTTCCGTACTTATCCGTACATAAATATATAGGTAAGGTATTTTGCTAATACGTTTATTTTGATGACAAAATATAGGTATCTAATATGTAATATAATTTCGATAATTTGAACTAGAACTAGGTAGCTAACAAGGATAATTTACTTACCTACCTATACTACGTACCTGCTCAGACGTGAGTGGAAAATTATCAATATTTTTCATTTTACGGATGAACCAGATAAGTACCTACCTAAAAAATAAAATACGAACCAAAATACAACTTTTTCTGTGCATTCTGTAAAGATCAAAAGTCACATGAGGCGCTTTTAAGGTGCATGATCGATATATTTGATAAATAGAACTTTTGTTACTTATTTTTATTAAGATTTTGTTAATATATTTAAACGCGGAAATGTTATTTTAAAGAATAGGTACATACACCTGGTTGTTATGAAATTATCATAAGAGACACGATTTGATTGATAATTTATTTTTGGCGCTAAACTAATTTTAAAAAATACGTCTCGAAACAAAACTCTTCAAAAAATTTATATGCTCACCTTTTTTTAAAATTGAAATGTTTTAAGAACATTTCTCATATTGAAAGAAATGAAATCATCAATAAGGTCCATCAATAACCTACATCTAAATTAGGCCCTGATAAATCAATTTAGCGATACCCATTGAGTAAACGTTAGTAAGGTCAAGAAAGTCCACTGTCAAGGTCCCATTCATCGCGGTTGCTTAGAATTGCAAATTTCCGTCTACCTATAGAATTATTATAACATTAATGTTAATACGCATCGATGTCATCAAGGTAACCTATATTTTCTACTTAAGAAAATATGATATAAAAAAATGTAGTATATAACATTTAAAGAAAGACACATTTTATAAAAAAATCACTGTATCAATTTAATTTACCTATTTCTAATATAATTTAAATTTATTTTATTAATGATAGTATAACTATCAAAAAACCATTAGTTAGTAAAATACGTTTATTTTAAATAAATAACTGTAACAGCAAATTTTATGATATTATGGTAATCAGTGTAATGGCAACTAATTCCTCTGAATACTTTTTAATTTTCGTAGCTTATATATAATACGTAAAAATATATAAAATAATCTATAATTTATTCAAATTCTGTAATTCAATACCCTTTTTTATAAAATCATACATACTTATACATTAAAAAAAATATACATATATTTTAAACTAAGATAAATCAGGACATCTGATAGATGTAAAATACTGAACATTCATAAGTACCTATCTAATATTTCTATGTAGGCACGTTACGAACAATAAATTGTTAGGATTACCTATTAAGCCATTAAATATAACATCGATACACTAAGTTAGCAACTTTAATAAAAAAATCTCTAATCTTATATAAGGTTTCGTTAAATAAAAAGTTAAAAAATAAAAGTCATTAATATGCAAATATTGAAGCACCAAGCGAAAATTCACCTCAGGTGGTAAACCGGATCGGTTGCTAACAGACAAGATGTCACCTTATAACTTTGGTCAATTTTTGTGTCTAATTAACGACTCACCATCGTTATATCTTTTGGTAAATTATAAGTTTTTACCTAAACATATGGAAACATTTATCTATCTGGGAAGATAAACGAAGAACAATTTTAATTAAAATAATGTGTAAATTTTCGCAAATGGCACATTAAAATTAATGTGTATATATTATTTTTTAATATTATATTTTTTTTTAACTTCAATTACATGAAAATTATGTTTAAAAAAATAAACATAATTTGAATTTTGATATATGTAACAATTTATTTCGCATCTAAATGATATAAAATAGACACCTACTCTTTATTTGTGACAAACAAATTAATCTTATTCATTCCAAAAATGCTAAATTAAGTAGCCTTTGACATAAAAAGGGTGATTACAGATTATTCTTTCCTTGTTTTTAGCTGCGTATAATTTCGCTTAAAGACCACTTCCGTTCCGACCAATATCTGTCAACATATTTCCACGTTCGGCTCGGACACATCACAAGAACTCGATTTCATTGACAACAACCGTCTGCAGCATAATGAGTTTTAAATTATTACTGCAGATAAAAAGTAGCTGGCCGTTGTTCGTATAACCTTTCTTTATTTCGTAACTGAAGACACTACACGATCGAAGAATAGAGCATCCCGGGTATTGTATGCCAATCAATAGTGCAGAAGATATTTAAATGAAATAAAAAGGAAGTTAAATTTCAAGTAATTTAATTATCATGTTAAATATAGTTTTAGTAATACAAATTAAGGGTGTATTTTAGTGAGCGTGTGCGGTAGTAAGAGATCGTTGCGGGCGGCTATGCGCAGACGCAGCGGGCGGCCGGCGTCGCTCCGTCTCCATGGTAACGCAGCGTCGGGTACATAAGCGTCCGCGTGGGCCGCTGGCTGCACAGACCGCTAAAGCCTGGAGAGCGCGCAGCACGTCGTGCTACGGATCACCGGGAAATATTAATAAGTTTGAAGTTTCGTAAATATAAGTGAACACATCTTTAGTTACGAATCTCAACTTTTCGCGTGAATTTTTTCAGTTCAAAGTGTTGTGAATTAACTTAAATAAATCAAGATGATATCCTTAGTGTTGTTTGTTATGGGAGGTTTCCTCGCAGCGACAGAAGGCTGTGGTCCTGGAAAGCAGTTAATGCGTAAGTTATAATTCATTATTTTCTGTATTTTCATTGTTTTATTTAACATTACATTACATCTAAAATAATTAGTCTAAAAATCTTCAAAGTGTAAATAATTTTATAAAAAGTAACGATAAATCAGGATTATAGATATAATTTGTAGCCTCATTTGATTTAAATGATTATAAATTAGTGTGTATTCCGGATACATGATTAATTTACTTTTAAATATTTTCGTATATCTACAACAATAGTTCCTTTATTATTTATGGTTCTCTCCATTAAAATCCAAATGTATCTGAAGCACATAAAAATTCATGAAGTATTCGTAATGATACCAAGAAACCATCAATTCAAATCGCCGCCACCCAGTCTGGATTTTGCAAACGAGTTTTTACCCAAAATGATGCTCCTATTTTACATACTCGTATGGGTCGAGGTCGTAAAATTTTATTGACACAGACACCTGTATTAGCACGCACCGGTCTAATAAATCAGATCAATCCAACAGATCGTGAAATCACTCGAACGATTGTATCGCCTTGACACTCAGACTTGGATAATCTTCATAAATATAATTTTAGGCACATGAAAAGAATTATAAGAATTACTTTAACAATTGGTTTTTCTTTATTTCTAGGATCTGGAGGATTGACGGCGTACGAGAAGCAAGCAATAGTCGACGCACACAATCGTCTCAGGCAATCCGTTGCCTTGGGACAGGTCTCCAGCCAACCACCAGCAGCTAACATGATGGAAATGGTAAGCAAAATACCGAAATAGAAACACTTAAGAATACGAACTTGATCTTGACCGTTTATTCATTGACATTTTGCCTCGAATTTTAATACAGTGGGTTAATAAAAAGTGACATCAGCCAGATACATTATTATCTAATAATGTAATGCAAATTCTAAATGTCCAGCTAAAAGACATTTCAATCTTGTCTATTATTCGAAATAACACGAAATACGAGACTTTTGATATAAATATAATTAATAAGCTTGAGAATTTTATACATTAAATTATAATTTTATAATGGATACCTACTTCCTTGAAGTTGGTAGTATACTCAACTTAGTATGATCTAAAAGAATTCAAATAACTAAAAAAACTATATAAACTAACTATCCGAATAGACACGCAGAAGTGATGCTCCATGAAGAGCCTGAGAGATGAGATGTACCCGACGCATCAAAACGAATCAAATATTTAACAATCTCAAAACGGCCTCAAGACATAATATATCATCAGGATGACATAGCTAATAAAGTGTTTTCTTTTGTTATAAAGGTATGGGATGACGAGCTGGCCGCAAGCGCTCAGCACTGGTCCGACCAGTGTATCACTGCTCACGACCGTGCCGCTCAGCGGTACGACGGTCGCTTCCCAGTGGGTCAGAACCTCGCAGCCACTTGGACAACTCGCCCCCCAAGCGTTAACACTGACTCCGAACCTGACTTCAACAAGCAAATCAACGCATGGTTCGACGAAGTACATGTCTACGGCTTCAAGCCCATCACTGGAGGGCACGGCACTGGACATTACTCACAGGTAATTTGCAATTTAAATTCGGCAATTTAATAGTAAATCCAATCTCCATATCAATTCTGTGCCAAATGTGACATATGGAATATTTAATTTTGTGAATTATATAATAATTCATTGTTAACTTTAAAAATGGAGTCTATGCCGTTCCATTTTATTATATTTTTTTTGGAAAAGACGGGTTTCTAATATATTTTATTTTTTTGCAGTTGGTTTGGGGCGAGACATCTAAAGTAGGCTGTGGTTTCACATTCTACTATGATCCCGCTCGAGGCTACACCAAGCTTTACGTGTGCAACTACGGTCCCGGCGGAAACGTGATCGGATCCAAGCCATACGAGAAAGGCTACCCATCATGTACCAACTACGGCCTCACAGAATCGAGCAAATACTCCGGCCTTTGCGGTAAATATTACTTACTTTGTTTAACAAACCTTAATCAGAACGTAATTTACATCAATACTGAGACGTTTGCCATCAATAAAACTGTACATTTGATTTAACACCAGATTCAAATAAATCTAATTTTATCTTGTTGGTTACAGCCGCCAGCTACACAGCTTCCACGTCTTACCAAACGGTGGACAACAGCAACAGCTACATCTCGAATGCCATCCCCGACAGCTCCAGCGACACGCAGGGCTTCAACTATCAGTTCAGCAACCAGTTCTACAACCAATACAACAACCAATACCAGTACAGATACCAGCAGCCAGACACTTACTATCGCCAGGAAACGTCCACCTTCAGGCCTATCATCAGCATCATCAAGACTGCCTCCAACCTGTTCAAGTCGAAGCCACAGGTCCGAATTGGCACTGTGTACTTATAGGACGTTTCTCTTTCCGAGTACAGTCTTGCAGTATTGTTTGTAAATTATTGTGACAGTTGTGTTACTCGACTGATATTCGAAACTGCACAACGCAGAGTTTCGGAACCACGTATGATATTGTTATTCCTTGGTTTTACAAGGAACTTAAGTAAGTTTTTGCTTCTTTAATTTAAAATGTATTGAATTTCCAACATAGTGAAGGTCTTGGTGATTTTATGTTAAAGTTGCGACGCTGTCGAGATGGCCTTCTAGTATTAGCAGTGTGTAAGCGAATTGTTATTTAAATAGATTTATATTTATATTTTTAAATAAATATTTCTTAATACAATACTTATTCTTTTTATTTGAGCTGTGATGTAATTTCTATTTAATATTCAGAATATTATTTTAATAATAAGGATGACGAAATAACCGGTAGATTAGGTGAGTAGGAATAATAATACAGACAATACTGGACATAATGTTTGCATAAAATTATATTATTTTATGTATGGACGATAGGCTTTGCGGTCACCAACCCGCTTACCTGAGTAACGGACAATGCTCCTATATAAAAAGTTTTCAATTCATCACTGAGGCAAGTTAAGCAAGTTTGCTTGTGTTTAAGTAAAAGTCAATCAAAATTATCTAAAGGCTTGTTTATTGTAAGCGCAGCACTATTTATTGCAAACTGCTTAAACTAGAATGCTCAATACAATAAATTTATCATTATTAATCTTGTCTTTTAGTTGCTCTTATGATTTATATATTATATACTAGCTTCTGCCAGCGACTTCGTCCGCGTGGAATAGTGATGCTCCGCTCCTATTGGTCTTAGCCTTCCTCGACAAATGGACTATCTAACACTGAAAGAATTTTTCAAATCGGACCAGCGGTTCCTGAGATTAGCGCATTTAAACAAAATGACAACATTTCCCTTCACTGCTCTGCTCCTATTGATTGTAGCGTGATGAAAAGTATACTATAACCATCTCAGGAGTATGACAAATAATTGTACCAAGTTTCGTTAAAATCCGTCGAGTAGTTTTTGTTTATATAGAGTTTATACAGATAGACAGACAGACAGGCAGACAGATAGACAGACAGACAGACAAAAATTTTACTGATTGCATTTTTGGCATCAGTATCGATCCCTAATCACCCCCTGGTAGTTATTTTGGAAATATATTTCATGTACAGAATTGACCACTCTACAGATTTATTATAAGTATAGATATAGAAGATAGATAGATAGATTTGAATGTGCCTCGTATAATTATCAGACTGTTGTATAAGATACTTTGTAATCGTTACCAACAGCACTAAACACATCAGTACTTTCCCGATGACTCGTTCTAAACCAGTTCAGTAACATGTCACAGGATAAAAGAACTGAACTTTGTTTTCACGGCGCCCTGTAATTTAGTTCACACAAGCGTTTATTGCGGTTAAACAACTACATCCATTAGCTAGTTTTCCCACACACACGTGACGAACATTAAAAAGTAGGTAAGAATGTAATTATAGGAAAATGATAATGATGATTGTGACGAAATGACAATGGCCATCGATTAACCTATAATGCTAATATCGATAACGTACACGTTGTCTCAAAAACAATTAAACATATATTTTTTTACTGACGCCTTAACTATTTGTCCATTATCACGTAGCAGACATATAATATGTAGTTAAACATGCTGTGTATTGAATATGTAATAAATTGCTGCGTAGGTACAGACAACAATGGCATTTATTACCTAGGTACCTGTAGTTAGAGACTTAACGCCCCATAATACAATTTTTTTTATGAAATTACCTAAAGAAAATTACGTATCTTTGTACTACTGAAATATTTTTCAGTTTGTCACTTTATTTTTATTGTCTGTAGTTAATAACAACATAATGTGTAAAGTACATCTCTCTCCTAAATGTTATATCTACCTATGTACCTATGTATGTAATCCACTATGAGAACTGAGAACGATAGTAACAAATATCGACAAATTACTTTTTACTATAGTATGACATACGGAAATATTTTCAGTACACGATTTAATATAATACTTACTAACTTTTCACTCTAACTGTACTTTGAAAGTAGGTATCCCAATAAGATCAATAGCTTTTAGTGATAGAACCAAGAGTACATAGTAAATATGTACATACACATGCTAGCCGGAGGTCAGGCAAAAACTTGAATGTTATGTAAACGACAAGTATCAAGTGTCCTTGACCTCTCCGAGACACTACGTACAACATTCGTCAAACATGAGGTGTTAAAACCAATATTCTTCGATTAACACTATCCTCATACGGCTTAGACCTAACGAATTGATAGCAGAGTTAGAAAACAATGCAAACATACAACTAACACCTGCGGCTTGAGCTAGACAGCCATTAGCTGATCAATAAACCAGGCACTCAAAGATAGTGTTAATTGAATAATCATATAAGCTGCTGGATATTTATTTAAGCAGAGTAAACGAAATCAGTTTTATGGGAATAAAAATACTGAAATTGTGTTAAAGAAATTGTCTTCTTCATAAAACTACCGTTACTAGTTTATCATAAACTTTCCAACAATGATTGGTACTTAACATTCGCTAATCATTTTCCAATACTAGTTATTATAAAGAAAATTATAGAGTTAACAGACTACTTACTAGAGTTATATTTTTTTAATAGTTTCCTCCGCAGTTCCGGCACGTGCAACTTTGTTCTTCAGTATAAATTTAACTTTCTGTTATAACTTGTTTTAAAAATAGTTAATATCTTATTAAACCCACAACATTTAACGTTTGCTATACTCGTATAAAAATAACACAATGAAGTCTGTTTTCACTAAATACAATTTTTCCGTACCATACAAAAAAGGGTAAAAAGGAACCTTCATGGTTTCTGTCATAGCTGATTATTTCATGAACTATACATGCTATTGACTTGAAATTTAGAACAGTTATAATGAACGATTGTTCATGAAAAAATAAAAATCATATTGCTTTTATGGAAAAAGTGGGGTATAAGATTTCAAGGTATAGTTAATTAAGTACTAAGTCATGTGGGGTATCATATGAAAGGTCTTGATTTGCACATTCTAATATATATTTTTTGTTCACTTGTATGTGTTTTAATTTTCGAATTATAATGAAATCCGCACAAAAAATTACCGTCCCCCTCTTATTCTTGAACTTTGAATAAGTTTGAGACAATAACCTAAATATTACAGGAAAAACTATGATTTTACTTGTAAGTATCGCAGTTTTTAAGTAATCAGCAATTTTCCTCTACAAACAAACTTAATTATGCGGTCGAAAAAAATCAAGATAATTGCGACTTTATTGCGTATAATATTCTTTCCAAAAGTTGGAGCCCTCGATGCGCGAGTCGGACTCGCACTTGGCCAGTTTTTTTATTATTTTATATGTTCTTACATGTAATCAACAAGTCTTAAACTACATTCTGTATGAAGCTTCGACCTAAATAACAAGTCACAAGAAAGAAACTGAGTATGAATTCAGAAAGGTGACAGGGAAACACGATGTTTGGATCGTATGTAAAATATAAAACGGCTAGTAACGTGGTAAATAATGAGATAATGATGAAAAAAATGGAAAGAAAAGACTTGCTGTACTGATCCAAAATAGATTGCGTTAAGGGCAGGGTGGCGATAAAACCTTTAATAAAGATTAACGGTCACTAGGTTCATCTTCATTACAGAAGCTTCGTCTCATAAAACTTTAATTAAATCTAAATGACAAGCCATATTTTCTTTAAAAATCTTTAAATAAGCATGACGGTCTAAACCCCCACCAGTCTAAATACTAATTTTAGTAATAAGTTCCAGCAATGCTTAATTTATTTATAGACCAGTAAAATGCGTGAAATCGAACGCCGAGATATAATAGATTTTATACTCTACAGTTTTAATAATGTAACAAAAAACAAATGAGGTGAGTCATTCGGGTCAAATGTTACCATAAACTTTGGCATGTGACAAACAGGAATGTATAGTGAGTCATCTAATTTAAGGAAAGGCAGTGTTGATTCATGCACACAATAAAAGAAGGCTTTTATATTGTTTTCCTTATCCTGGTGAAAAGTTCAGGATTATCCTGACCCGAGGGTTTCTGAATAGGTTGAGATATGTTAAAGAAAAGTGTGACTAAGTGAACTGAGGCATAGTACAGGACCAATCAATACCGAGAGGACGGAAAAATCGATGATGCATTAGATATAAAAATATAAAGTGACGTTATCAATGATCAGATCAAACCTTAGCAGCTTGTGAAATAGACTTGCTGCCCTACATAATAGTATTAGTTACTTATAATGTCTCATCATTTCATTTGCCCCATTTTCATTTCTTAGCATATAAATACACAAAATCATATTCTATGGTTATGTAATATTACAATTGATACCAAGTTCCACACCTAGAGATAGCCTAATGAGGTAGCACGCCAAACATGAAGCGATGTACGAAAGCGGTCGAGTCGATATAATATTGTGTTTATCTTCCCTGCTTAAAACATAGGGTGCTAATATTTTGTATCAACAGTTTTGTACTTTAAATACTGTACTTTAAATAATGTACATTTTGTAATTTAAATTTCTATCCTATAAAGATAAAGAAAATATGAGAAGAGTCTATTCAGTGAAAACTAGATGAGCTATGTGTGGTTGTAAAAAAAAAATTGTTTATTTTCCTACATGAATCGAATCTGGTAGAGTTAGCGTTTTCGTTTTGAATTGTTTTGTTTGAAATAATGATTTATTTTAATTAGGTAATACCTACCTATATTGGCACTGTTAATTTGCAATTGGTTGATTAGTTCAACATCATTTAATCCGTATTCAATCTATTACTTAATGTTAATTAGGCAATGTTTGCCTTTGACTCACTGAAGCATCATCAAAATATGGCAGAAATTTGTAGTGTGAAAAACTCTGTGTACATAATTATCATCGAGATAGCAACAGCGAAATGGTACCTGACTCGATAATGACACAGAAACGGTCACTACAATTGACTATGTATACATACAAAATTGTAGTCACATGTATGTGATAAAATAATTATCAGATTTTTTATGTATACATGTGTAGGTGATAGGTATCAAATTATTATAGAGATATAATAGAAAACACATTATTATTGCTGTTGACATGTCACGTTCCGAGCGAGGTAATGTGTGAGTAAAGTGCAATGAGTAGAATCGTCACAGACCGCACTTAGGGAAGTTGATTGATCAACAGAGTGACGGTTTTGAATGTACTGGAGAGACGCTATTGCATAATGTAACTGCTAATTTAGTATTGAACGCAATGCCTTTTTAGAATTCTGTTCCTATTTTACCTTCCTATTCCTATTTTGTCACTACTTAGTGCAGCAGTACCTACTAAGTAGGACCATGAATGAATGAAAAAAAATACAGACAAAGTTTGAGAAACCTTTTGTGATAATATTTTTTGAAATTTATTTACGTCACTTTAGTTTATTTACTGTACTTTAACCATAACACCCAACAATGAGAAACAATGAGCATTGTTTTAATAGTTTGTCATTTATGTACCTATCCCACTCTGGCGCAGATGAGTAAATAAACAAAGAGTGTTATGTAATCATTAATTTTGTATCATGTAATTCTATTATGTATTTCGAACTGGACCTGCGTGGAATATCACAGCCTACTCGACTCTCACAGAGAGGAAGAATTTTAGCAGTGAGAATATGCTGTTATTAACAAATGGGATAATAACAATAATGTTTATCAACGGACAGGTCCTACTCGCATGCGTTTTATTATATATTATATTCGTTTAAGAATTCTACTTTGTTTTGGAAAAGACAAAAAAATGGAAAAGATAATACTTCGCGTACTCAGATTTATTCAGGTTATCAACTATGTGTGTACCAAATTTCATCTAAATCTAGTCAGTAGTCTTTCTGGGAAAGAGTAACAAATGAAGATCTTCACATATTTTCGCATTTATAATATGAGTATGAAGTTATGATGTATTGCGCTACGTATTGCGCACTATTTGAGAACAGTGACATCTATGTTTAGTCAAATGAAACTGAACGCTACGAAAGCGCTACGCAGTTGTAACGTTGAAACACGCGTGCTACGAGAAGTGTGACGGAATAAAATGTAATACTTCTTCTACAAACCTATAGATGACGCCTGCGTCGAGTAAAACCTGCTAATACAGAAATAGTATTCCTTGGTTCTTTAAGTAAAATAAATAAGTATTATAAATTATATCATTTTTTGCCTCGTTGATAACTTTTATGTCAATAATTTCAATATGAATATATTTTCAGTGACTTAACACTACGTATTCTAATTAAATCTTCTTAAAAATTTCCTCACATCAAAAAATATTAATCAGTGTACTAAAAATTATCTTAACTAAGATTTAGCGGCCTATTGTTCAGGTTATATAATCTATGACACAGCGGAAAATCATTCCGTATCGTACGCGCCGTTGACAGGCAATATTAATCACGTCAAGTCGAAGAAAATGGGTAATAAATACTTATTTCAATGATTATCGGACATCAATAAACGGGTGGCTAATAACAAAACGGCTCGTTACGCCTGGATCCATTTAATTAACGGTTATCCTGATGTATTGCGATTGGATAGCAGCAATAAATATCTGTATCTAATAACGGTGTTACATACGTTTAATTTATTATAGCACATGCTTATTTCAGTATGCGTGATGATAAAATTCATTGTTGATACTTGAATATGTGTGGCTGCGAAATTGTAACATTAATTATTTCTATCTTACAGTACATGTAGTATTTCGGACGATATATTTGAAATGCTTTATTGACTTACTCAATTGTATCCAACTACAGTAGGTTAAATTAAAATATTGAACATAATTTTAATTTATTTTTACATTTTCAGATATGTGTAGTCTAATTAATAATAAAATAATTTAATGTGACCAATATAAAATTGGGAATTGGAGAATGGATCTCTTCAATAGCTGCCAGTACCTCTAAAATGGGCTTTGTTTTAACCATTTTTTATTATTTTATTTGCATGAACATAATAGTTTAATATCATATTAAGTAAGATGAGATTTAATTATCTTACTTTTTGTGGTCAAACGCAATCTAAAATAATTTATTCAAGGACTTTTCCTACTGAGTATGCAATATACATACAAACCAGAAAGGGTTGAATTAATCATTCACAATTTTACACGTAGGTTCATAGAACATTTTTTGTGACCAAAAAAATATTATTATTTAAGAGCGAATTTCTCCAAAATATAACTCCATATTAGTGACGACTTTTTCTCGGAATCCTTGTATATATTTATACAAAGATTTGATATAAGGTACTTTTTTCATTCACATCGTCTTGATTTTCCTGTATAAAATCTTACCTACAATTTCTAGAAGCCGGCTTTCAGTGACCAAAAAGAATGTAAAGGAAGCATTTCGGAAATTTCCGTGAAAACGTTCAAAGAAGATATTGCATTTCCGTAGGTGAGAAGTTTTTCTCTTTTAGATTGCCGCTAATGAAAAACTAGACGTAAGCTCACCATTTAGCTGGTAAAATGTTGTTATAGAATTCTCTCGTTACTTATGTATATTCTATGTAATATGTGTAATGCTTTTTGAATATAATTGTTCGTTCGAGCATCGCATCCTCATGTTCAGATGGAGCTTGAATTCTTCGGAATGATTTTATGATCAACTTTGTAAAGTAAAAAACTATTGAAAAAGAGTAACCATGGAGTTTCTTACTCGTTCTTCTCCATAGGAATCTACGCTTTGGAACGAGCAAATACCTTCAATTTTTCTTTTTTTTGACTCTTAATTATTTGACAATTCAAAAGTGCCTGTAAATGGTCTAATTGAAATAAATGTTTTGACTTTTGAATTTTGAATATTTATTCATTTTTATTTAAAACATATCGCATTATATATAACGGAGAAGGGGAGTCACTCTCGTTATCAGATATGGAAAGCTTCTATCTTGTGGGCTTAGCAGGAAGATAGTTTACACTTTACATTACACTTTAATTGTTACAAATTGTGATCTGACTTTGCAAACGGTCACTTCTGAACATTATCACAGCACCAACAGTTTCAATCACGTTCTCACTGCTTCACCATGGCTTCACCGTTCGTACCAGAACATCACCAGAAGCTCATTTCCATCATTTCATTCTCCTCGTCAGCAGCTCGTAATCGACTCTGTTAGTGTCGTCATGGATACGACACTGGTGCCAAATAATGTTTCCATCAAAGAGGTCCGTATCTCCGACACGGCCATCCTGCGCAATACACGTCCTCGTGTATGTCTGGAACCAAATACACAACCACAGTACCACTCGGCCACTCCTGACCTTCAATCTCTACGTTTACATGAGAAGAAATTCATAACGGACTACTTGAGTTTCCCCAAGAGACACCGATTTCCAACGGGCTACGAGTACGACTACGTAATAGCACCTGGTACGGTCGACAACATGACGGCCGAAAGAGCTCACACTCGCGATCCAACCAGTAATCAAACTAGTTCATTATGATTAATTTCAACTTCGCCTAGTACATGACCTGCAGGCATTATTTTCAATTACTCCAAAAACTTAATTAAATTTCACCAAAATCATAATCACATCAGAGACATGTACCATAGTCGCTCACATTACATCAACAACATCTCAAAAATACACCCACGAGTAGCCCACTCTCTAACGCCACGGCTCTCACAGCCGAACGTGTATCCACCACGTGGATCACCATGTCAGTCATTGCGGACTACCCATTCTACGGTCATAACAGTCCACAACTTCCGCCAGAGCTAGTCGCATCGCATCCCACGGACTACGACTACGAACTAGCGTCTGCTTCAGTCGATACGGCCGATAGAGAACCTTACTCGAGTACTCGTCATAAAACTCAGCGTTTGTTCATCAACACTAATCACTGTGTACTTCGACAGGTACATGACATAGGGGCACATTATCATTTTGAAAACTTAAATAATCATCTGTTTAAAACAACACAACCATATCTAACATAACTGCTGCTAATTATTGAGCACTGCATACTCGTAAGCTTGTCCATACTGAAAACTCATGTCATTTATCAACAATGCCAATCTAAACTAAATTATAGTAACAACATTCTTATCATGATTGTTCAGCGTCACAACTTTCTTTGACTTACGAGTATTCAACACCAAAATATAAAAACAATACAGATCACCTCATTGTGCATTAGCATGCGTGAAGATTACACATATCCACTTAAATCTCAGTGCTCTAGATGCTCCAGCACGAATATTCGCTCGCGTTCGTCACTTATACTGCGAGACGCGATTCTTCTGACTTCACACTTGAATAGTTTCGTGACGATTGCTGGGCTGCTTCACTCGACGTTGTATTTTCTTCAGCTACCACACAGCATGCGTGTGCAGAGGGGTCGCACTCACATAAGTTTTCTCACCACATCTCGACATAATTTCCATAGTTGAAACATGAAAAATAAGAAAGAACATTATTTCGGTAATATTTTCTCAATTGATACTAGAGGACAACTTTATTGACAAATCACCATGGTTACCGGCCTTTTTCCAAGTTAATGAAGAATCATGAATTTTCCATTGCAATATGATAATGTCTCAATTTTATTATTTGCAACGCAGGTTACGATAGCCACTTCGACGCAGTTTCATACGTTCTCTTACTGTACACTATGATTTCACAAAGTCATCAGCGTATTGGGAATGTTTGGTGGAAACATCTGTTGTCAAACATCATTTCAGATTTTCGCTTCATTCTTCTTCTAGTTTTACTCTAAATCCACATGATTACTTTTCGCTTGGCCACCCCGGCCCAAATAAAGAACTTCAATAGTCTTTATTCTTTTAATATGAACTCCCATTTAGGGTATTAGTTAACAAACAACTTCCGGACAACCCTTAACTAGCGTCTGATCGTATTACACACAAATAACTGACATGGTGTCCGAACACGACATGGACAACCACACTATAACCACACCTGGATAACCGAGCCGGCGTCCGAACAAGCCATGGACAACCACACAGCATCCGACAATACCAGGATAACCAGGCCGATGTCCGAACAATACACCTCCTGGCATCCGACACAACAGGATAACCACACCGGTATCCGAACAACACATGGATAACCCTCTGGCATCCGACACACCAGGATAACCACACCGGTATCCGAAAAACACATGGATAACCTTCTGGCATCCGACAACACCAGGATAACCAGACCAGTGTCCGAACAACGCATGGACAACTTTCTGGCATCCGACAACACATGGATAACCAGCCGGTGTCCGAACAAGACATGGACAACCCCCTGGCATCCGATAGCACATGGATAACCGAGCTGGTGTCCGAACAAGGCATGGACAACCCCTCGGCATCCGACAGTACAAATTATCACTAATTTCGTTCGGTAACTTTAGCGATAGCTAGTAGATGGCACAGCAGAATCATCGTCAAAGTCATGATCGTGATAGTCAATAGATCTAGGCATCCTACAAAGTGTGTCATGAGCATACTCAAACCCAACATAACGGTCACTTTCCAAGACCTTTCATCATCATCTACCTAGCCTTTTCCCAACTATGCTGGGGTCGGCTTCCAGACTGCCTATATGACCTCTACAACCCAGTTACCAGGTAACACAGTACCCCTTGCTAAGACTGGTTGTCAGACTTTCTTTCTTCTGACTACCCGTAATGACTGTCAAGCTTAACGTGCTTACCGAGGCACGGAGGAGTCTCGCTACGACACAGATGGACCCATCCACGGACCGACCGCGCCAAGCGCAGCTTAACCTTTGATCGATCGAACTGTGCGGCTGTTAACTTAACCTCGAGCTTCTCCTTTATTACTTTGAATTGACCCTTATAGGATCTAACTTAGCCTGGTTCCTTTTATCATTTTGGAGCAAACCATAGTCACCAATAGACAACCGATTCAGTTTGGCTATTTTCATACTGGGTATTCCTTGTCATGTTTTCCATCGCTTGATCCCATACTGCACTGAGATTGAATTCACCGATGTCTACCCATTGTGGTAAAGATATCCAGCAGATGCTGGAGGTGTATATTGCATACGTCAGCCCGCTTCACTGTAGTCGAACTAGCTTCAGATTCTTTTGGTTTACTTCCAACCAGATTTATAAGGAGAGAAGCCATAGCTTCAGCGCTTGCGTACATTGCGATGAAAATCTTTTTAAGTTCTCCCAAGTCATCCCTTCACATTGTTGGCATCTATTGCAATCCAAGCACGTGCGTCAACGTTTGCGTAGATAAAGTTCGTTTGACGACCGAGACTCGTTCACAGCCTCTAACATGGCCAAAAGTTTATATTTTGCTGCTCTAATAAAAGCAATGACTTTTCCTCTTATTACAATTATTTTAAGCACGTGGGGCGTTCAGGCTACATCCCACTTCTGATAACGGAGAAGGGGAGTCACTCTCGTTATCAGATATGGAAAGCTTCTATCTTGTGGGCTTAGCAGGAAGATAGTTTACACTTTACATTACACTTTAATTGTTACAAATTGTGATCTGACTTTGCAAACGGTCACTTCTGAACATTATCACAGCACCAACAGTTTCAATCACGTTCTCACTGCTTCACCATGGCTTCACCGTTCGTACCAGAACATCACCAGAAGCTCATTTCCATCATTTCATTCTCCTCGTCAGCAGCTCGTAATCGACTCTGTTAGTGTCGTCATGGATACGACACTGGTGCCAAATAATGTTTCCATCAAAGAGGTCCGTATCTCCGACATATATATAAAAATATTATGGATTACCTGATAAACTTTTTTTGTATCTTTTTCATTGATTCCGAGTGATGCTAGTTATGTTTCTTATTATTTGGAATCAATTAAGTCGCTTGTTAGTCATCGATACAGATTATCACTCCACATAAAAACATCATTTATCTTAGATAAGTACTCGTATATGTATTTTTTTCTTTGTATGATGGGGAATTTTGGGGAATGTGAAGATATTTTTAAAAAAGGTCGTTCAATTTCGTTGGCAGGAGCATTTTGAAAATTTTAACTTTAACAACCGCTAGTAGATGGTGGAAGGTTGTCAGTTACAATGTAGTAAAAAGAATACTCTCGACAAAGTTAGAACTACATATTTTATTTTTAAATTAACCTTGTTCTATTTTTTCCTGGCATGTAATAGAAGCATGCAATGCGATTGTTTCTGATGGAAACTTATCTATGGGTTATGAAAATATTTACGATACCCAGCGCAAAATGTTAATTCTGACTCAAATAAACTTTCATCCGGTTGCACCAAAAAATTTACAGTGAAGCGCAACAAACAGACAGACAAGTTAACACATGTAGGTACTAACGGGCAAGAGGTTATGAAATCATTCCTAAAATAAGCTTGTAATTTTGTTTGTATTGTAAGCTTGTTTTTTCAATACAAACTGAAATATGAAAATGACAGTAATAAACATTTATATTTATATACTATTAGGTACTACTTTAATATTTTATATAATAATACCTAGTACTATAATATTCTCCTCGCAATATCAGGTTCAGAACACGAAACTGAAGAATCGAAAAATGACTTTATCTTCACAGTAAGTTAACCACATAGTACCAACTGGATACTTCGTGAATAAAACAAAAGTAACTATTAATTTTAATAGCTTTCAGACATAACCGACCAAACCTAATAATTATGAAATTTAAAAGAGCCTTTAACAAAAAGACGTCTACATCCGATATTCATTTGCATAATTTGTAAGGAAGTATAATTTAAATTCTCATCAACTTTGATGTTCTCTCACAAAAATCAACCCTTGCCTAAAATTTGCACAAAATGTATAATAACCGGTACCAGATGGAATAGAAAATTAGTTTCGCTCTGATAAGGATAAATTACAGCAATTTCAGACAGAATCTTATAAAATATAAAAATTTAAGAACTCGAAAATGGGTTTTGATTTAGGGCGAGCGCTAATTTATTTAATAAATAGTTTGGGTTGAAAATTATTTACAAATATTTTGGTACAAAATAGCTTTTATTAAGGATGCGTAAAGAAGTTTGCACACCTGGATAAAAACTAACCTACGTTTTGTCCTTCTCCAAGGCTCAGGCAATCTCGATACCAAACTTCATTTCAACTGTTCTAGCTATTTTTCCTCAAAAGCATACCAGACAAAATTAGGGAGCGTCCATAAATTACGTGTTTACAATCTCAATCTTTAGTGACGCTAGCTACCAGATAACATTATTCACATTGGTAAGACTGGTTTATAGCATCGGCTTCTTTGCAAACTACTGTCATTGATCTACAAAATGATGAGTTTTCGAGGCATGGAGGCGGTCAACCATCTACGAATCGACCGCGGGATGATACCAGTAATAATCTTTATCTATCAACCAGTGTGGCTGTTACGGAATAATTGAAAATAATGTATTATTTGAAATAGAACAAGTGAAAACCTGTATTACATTTCATTATGCAATAGAAGATGTACGAACATTTTAATAATTGCAAATGGCCGAGGACACCAAAGTTGACTTATTCAATTTACCCACAGAGATAAACAGTTGATATATTGTGTTTCTCTTTCATTCTGCAATTAACATGAATCCAACGAGGAAACGTGAACAGAAATCGTCTAAAATCCTCTCTTCGTACTAATTCGTTTATTTAGAACGTTGTTAGAACTTCGAGTCGATTTATTTCGTAGTCCAAATCGGTTTTTCTACCACATTCAATCCGAATTTCTAGTGAACGAGCATATTCCTGAGTTAACGTATTTACATGACAACGGAGCAACAACAGTTTCTAAAAATCGACATGAAGGGAAGCGAAATAAAAATTGTGGCTAGAGACCTAATTCCGTATGTGTTAGTATTTTACATTAATGTAAAATAAGACATATTTATGTAAGGGGACTATAAAGGATAGTGTTGTTTCCTAAATGTTGGAACACTTATTGCTTGAACTGAAACAAGTTAAATAAAGCAGTACAAACTAACACGAGGCAGCCAGGCTTGCGCCACATGGGTTCAATGCAACTTATCTGTGCACTGGAATATCTGAAAGGTTTGTATTTTAGGTGTGATTAGCATTTATGTTTCATTTATTATCAAAATAATATAGTCCAGTAACCATTATCTTAATCTATCTGAGTTGAAGCACCATGTCTTTGACTTCCTATTATTACCTATATCTATCAGTCGTCATCTGATTATAAGACCGCCTTGCTATATTTCACACAAATGCCTCGTTCTGTCGTTTTTTTTTTATTTGATACAATATGAAAAACACACAAGCAATCAACAGAAATCGCCTCTTCCTCGAACATATATTTATTTACGGGCACGCAAACATTGTTTTAAAGGTTGCTTAAAAAATAAATAAATCAATTTTACGTTTATTTCGAATACAAACAATGTGCAGATGAAATATTACTGTGCGGATTTCCGTTATCGAAATAAGTTTTACGGGACCCTGAAAATGAAAACTAAACGACGACATTGTAAGCACATTTGTAACCAAACCAAATGCGAATACTAAGATATACTTGCTCACTCGAATCCGCATTGTTTCCAAAATGAATGTTTCAAATACCATAAATCGAATTTTCATTCTATGTATATGTCTTACCTATACCTTTTTCAGTGGTTATTGTTGTATTAAAATTCCAGAATAACTTTTTTTTTAAACTACTATGTACTCGCTTCATGGTTTCGCTTATGTCGATTTTAGGAAATAACCGTTTGTACTT
Organism: Pyrrhia umbra; assembly: GCA_963891755.1. Taxonomy (NCBI): domain Eukaryota; kingdom Metazoa; phylum Arthropoda; class Insecta; order Lepidoptera; family Noctuidae; genus Pyrrhia; species Pyrrhia umbra. The sequence goes on from OY982924.1 coordinate 7,290,753, forward strand.
CAAAACTTCAGGAGAATAGCCTCCGGCCACCACTCATTGGAAATCAACGTGTTTTTATTTCAGTGATGAATTTTTGGAATCAGTATTGGAGAGTTACTAGTACTTTCTGGTACTACCACTGATTCTAGAAAAAAAAATACATCAAAGCTATTTTATAGTAATTTTATGATATTGCAATAACTACTTTTATATACGCCTGTCATTATTTTGTGTTATTAAATGTCCGTCATCGCCTTTGAGGTTATAAAACAACATAATATTTTAGCTTTACAAATATATAAGTATTCGTTAAGACTACATTCCGTGTGGTTACATATTCACTGCAATGATAACGTTAGTTCTCTCCGAGTTTTAATTCCCTAGCGGAGTGAAGAGGGATTTCTTAATCGAATGTCAGTGAAGTCGATATATTCACTTGTCGGACACTTGTTGAAAAAACTGCTTATTTTTAAAACGAAAAAGTGTACCGAAGTAAAAACGTACGTAACAAGTATGTACTAATATTATAAAGAGGTGGAAGACTATAATTATCTCCGATGTTATCCGAGGTTTCACTTGTAGAAATGTTATTGAGTTTCAAGATATACCCAGAAGAAGATGAGGATATAATCTACGTAGGAAAAGGTAAATAAATTCAAGTATGTGTTTAATTATGAACCTAATTTATTAATATCAATTCAATATACCTAGTTTAGTAAAGGACTTTTGCGCTCATACTCGGAAATAATTAACTAACTTTTTTCTGATATTGCGCAGCAGTGCAAGCTAGATTTAGGCCTTAATCACTACTTAATAAGGACGTCCATGTGCAAGATTTAATTTATATAAATACATAATTTGATAATTGCAGGTACGTGCTAAGTACTGTGAAGCTGAAGATGTTATGACAACAATGATATAGTATAGTATAGTTCTCTCTACAGTTTATTACATGTGTTTCTATATACATAATATATGTATAGTAGAGTTAAGTTTTCTTATAACAAAGAAAAATGTTATGGTATTAGGAAATTGTGTGGAGATCTTTGTGATATTGCATCAGTGAAGGGAAAATTATAAGAGAGGTTCTCAGTATTAGTAAATATAGTAACCCAGGGCTGCAGGTAACCTAACCTAACCCACCAGAGCTGCGGGACGTTCGAAAGAGATACCGCGCCCCCGGAATACAAAGGGCTGAGGAAGGAACATGGATGGGTTTTAGTCAGTAAGAGTCTGACACTCCCACTCGCCCCACCCATGCCGGGAGGGGTCATTTGATAATTACCCATCCGAAAAAAAAAAAGTTTACTAACCAAACAACCTAGCCTCTGACATGGAATTTTAACAATGTTTATTAAGATAGCAGCGAAGTTCAACGGCTTAACGTACATTCCTAGGCACGAGGGTATAACACCGCCAATTACCTGCCACCGGGTCGATGTCGGCCCGACCCGGGAACCGCACCCGAGACCCGATTCACAGCAGTTGCATTTACGACCTCTACACCAACGTAGCAGTCAAGTTGCGGCTATAAGATTATAAGAAGACGAAGAACATTATCACCCAGTTGCACAAAAATATCAGTTTACTTATACGTGAAACGGAAGAACTGTCATTCAAGATCTGTCAAAATGGAGGATAAAGTTGACTAATTTTGCTATTATGTATGATATACGTTTGCTTAATTATGTATTATATCTATGTATTGATGACATAAAAAAAATTAAAAGTATGCTAATTATTGATATAACGTTTTGTGATATTCGTAAAAGTATAAATGATAAACCTTTTTGTGCAACCGGCTATTAGAATGGATTGTATAAAACCAATATGGCTGGAAACGAAACGTCAGCGCTGTTAAAGATGTATGGACGGAAAACAGAGGCTGCGTTAACAGCAGAAAGATCTGAATAAGGCCGAGGGGAAGACGAGTTAGTGATAATCATCTTTTAAAAAGTGACTGTAATTTCTTCTCAAATAACCCGGCTATGTATCTAGGAATAATAATATTATTTTATTAACTAAAAAGAACATCCAAGCTCTTTGAAATTACAGCAGAATCAAAGCTCCTGACCGCTAGCTGTCAGCTAGCCAAATTCAGAACACAGCTCTGGTAAGTAAAGACAATAGTCTGTAATTAACAGTTTGTTTCGATAATCGAATAATAATAGAACTGAAACGATTTTAATATAATCAAGATAGAGAATTAAGTATTGTTGACTAAAATTGTTTATTAAAGTTTTCATTGTTATCTGGAACTATGAAACTGTAATATGGTTTTAAAAAAAAATTGCATCGTTTCATTATGAGATAGAAAAAAGTTAGTTTTAATAATAAATAATTTTATTTTACAGTGGGGCAATAATATCGCGCATGTATTGTCGAAAAGGGTATATAGAGATAGATGTACATTGTATATATTGCTGCATTCCTGATGGCAATTATAAAAAGTAGACATTTTAACACGTAAAAACACAAAAGCACCTTGGAAATCCGGGAATCATTTAAATTCATAATATAGTCTTATAGACATTAACTGTGCGTAATGTCTCACAAGTGAGGCGCCTTTTCCATGGGGCTTTTAGAAAGAGGACTGTACATACTTTAAGGGTTTCAGGCTAACTTAGAAGGGGACACATCGAATCTTACCAATCGTCTAATGAGCACAACAGTGTGACGCGCATAAACACAATATTCACTATTCAAACAGCGACGGCGAGCCCCAATTAAAGTGTGGACTCAGGGAGTAATTTAGATGTCGGCCGTTTAGGATTTGTTAAGCGCAACGTTCTGTGTCAATCGTTTGTGTTAATCTCACATTCTGAACCTGCGTGTAGGTGATGTACTGTAGCTCTTTCATTCATTAGTTTATACTTATGCTAAAACAATGTAATATGTTTTTGTGTTCATCCAGATAGAACTATTTGGATTTGGATTTTTATCCCATTCCTTTGGGTAACCAGCTAATCAAATATAGGTAATGTATGTTCTTAGAGCTTTGTTTGTGACGTTTAATATGTCTCTTTGTATTCTATAAATATGTACATATTGTACTTTACCTACGCTTTACTTGGAACAATTGTATCATGATCGCAACTCACAAAGTACGAGATACCAAATGAATGTAATGAGCAAGTGTTGGTGCGTTAACATGATTCTAAACGTTTAATTTATGTTTTAGTAATATAGTTAATAACATTTCATCCACGCTTTAACATATTATTCATCTAAAAAGATTGCAGTTATAAAACAGCAGGAAGTCACATGAACTTTTGACCCGACTTGGGCAAAGTCAAAAAGAAGGTTTATAAGTTTTTTAGTTTACGTATAAACTACTCGACCAATTTTGATAAATGTTATTTTGATGATGATATTTCTTATTTCATGATTAATTGATTTCCATTCCGGTTTTTGTTATTAAACTGTTTTTCATTCAATGTATATTTGATTATTATTTATGAGAAAGTATTTTTAACACACCAACCACAACTATGTTTTATTTTAAAATTGAAGAATTATTATAGAGATGTTTCTCAAGGATCAACTCAGATTTTAACAAACAAACTTAGTTACGCGGTACAAAAAGAACAAGACGATTGTACTTTTATTGCGTATGTATTCCTTCTAAACTATTTGGGATGCGAGTACGAATCACATTATAGCTACTTTTTATATTAACTATAGTACTAAAAACGAATATGATTATAATTTCGTTATCGAGTTGATGCAATTTTTCATAACGATTGTTTTATTATACAAGCCGGCACAATCAGGGAGCTATTTGATTGTAGTACGTTCGTGATGACATTGTTTATTTTTTATTGACTCAGATTGTTGAAACATGCATGCAAATAACTGTTATTTTTATTGAAAATCTGTTATGTAAGTCAATAATAATATTTATATATCAACAATAATAATATTAATTTATTGTGTTAAAATGTTGGAGAGAGTAGGCTTTAATATCACTTCATCGTTATAAATTCATTTGTGTACATATTTAATACCTACTTTACTAACAAACATTACCGTCAAATACTCTTATGGCGAGTTCGTTACGTCACTTTATCTTCACAGCAACACATAGGAAGTAAAGGGTTGGCGCTTTGGGTTTTTGATTTCATTTAATTTGAATCAAAATTCAATTAGAAAAAAAGTTTAGAATTTATTTACTACTATCTCAACTATTATACATTTGCAAATGGACCTGTACTTTATCTAGTTTAGAGTCAAATTCAAACAGATGGCCTGTCTGTTGTTACCATCGCCAACAAATATAACCTTTAATACACTGATGGTTTTAGTGGTAGGAATAGGTAGTGCCTCCCTAGACGACCTCAATCACAAATGGCTTTACAAATTGATAATTTTAATTATTGTCTTCCATTGGCGTGACAATCTCATTATTCCGAATACCAATAACTATAAATCAATATTACATTTTTTATTTGGCATTCAATTGTTTATTACAAAATGCCATTGTTTTATTTTCCTCGCTGAAATAAAGCTCACCCACCGTAGTTACAATATCAGTAATCTGATAATAATTTGGCTATAATTTACGTTTAATTACATCTCTAACTACAAAATAATATGAAATGTTCGCGTGTGCACTAGTAATTCACGCTTTTCGAAGGAGCTAGCAAGGCACCTAATTATTTTCAACTCCCGTGATTTCATGACTTTCACGTAAGTATGGCGGTCGTTACATTTTATTTCACTTTAATAGAATATAAATTATGTATCGTAAGCAAGCACTTAACTTTTTCAGGCGCAATAATCTTAAACTTTTTAAATGAATTTTATAACTAATTAAAAGCTTAAGCTTAGTTTTTTTTTATTTATATTGTTAAGAATGTATATATTGTAAATAATGTAAATACTTTCTGTCAATAAACAACAATTAATCTATGATTAAATAAAAAAATATCAACGAAAAATTAAAAGCTTTATTTTACCTTTTAAACTCTAGTATCACTATATTTTACTAATTATCTGCCCAGCAACAGTTCAGTGACCCTAGTACGAACCACTTCCAAAAAGTATTAATAACGCAGGCAACCAATTTTGAATTTACTCATTTCTCACATAGGTTATTATTTATTTAAAATGAATACTTTATTCATAATATCTTTGGATGCTATGAATTATTTTTGTTGTGTTTTCATCACAAAATTTGCTTTATGATAGTTGTATTTACGATTCCAGCGGCACGGCGCCGGGAAAACTACCAGTTTTAAAATTACTATAATTGATTTTTCCTGTAAAATTTAAATCAATGTCTATCACCCCTAATTATTTCAGATTTTTCGCTTTGCAAACTGCGGAGATGAGGGAGGGAGGAGTTAGTTTTTAATGTTTATAGCCTTGGTAACCTTAGCTTCTTTCAGTAGGTATCCGTATATTAACGGTGCCGAACAAAAATTGAAAAAAAAAGAACCTTATAGTGCGACTTCATATACCGTTCGGCCTGTCAGTCTGTCACAGCTGTTTAGTATTTAATTTTGGCGCCTCGGTCTTTTTCAAAAACTTTTTACAGCAAAGAAACTGTGTTGTTTTTTATTTGAATTTACAACAACAAATTCAAAAAGTTATAAATAAAAAAGAATTATAATATTTTGAACGGTACATTACTAAACGATAACTCAACAATTTTAATACGTACGCTGGTGAAAAATATCAATGTATATAATGAAATTTTACATCTACGTAGGTGCATTTTTAACACCGTATCATATGTTAACATCGAAGCAATTATTAAACGATGTCTTTATAAAAAATCATTGCGAAAATCACTGCCAAGTAATAATGAAACTCTTGAAAACGTAAGTGAGAACGAATACGCTCAGTGGGGCACTTCATAAAACCGGGCACGTATTAGCAAGCTGTGAAACATAAATAACAAGCGAAACAATTTACCTACGCGCCCGGCTGAGGTATTCTTACAACTGTTTAGTTTGTTCAATATATACCAGCCTGGTACGTGCTGCGAATCCGCCTTGCTGGATTCTGGTGAGCAAGGAACCGCTCAGAAGGTTTACATTAGATGTAGGAGACCCGAAAGCTAACTTTGTTTTGTATCCATTATTTTATTCCTAGTTTTTAAAGTCCTGAAGTTTTTAATCTAGATAATTGCCGTCAAATCTCAAATTGCGTGTCAATACATGCGACAGGATTATCTAACACATTCTGAAATGTGCTTGTAGAAATTGAAAATGTGTTTTTATTTGTTGCCAGTGTCAAGAGAACTCATACAAGAGATATTATAATACACTCGAGAGCAATGAATCCGGGTCACTTAAAGAATCCTAAAAATCTCGGAAACTAAAAATGCTAGGTTAATGCAATAAATTGTATTTAATAGCCAATGTAATACTCCTTAAATGAAGGTATTAAAACTTCTTAGTTATTGTAAATTTATATCATAAAAAAATCAAATTTGAAAAAGGGCCACTTTCGAAGATGGAACTACGAAATTACAGATTTTGGTTTTGCTTTTGTTTGTAATCTGTCATTTATGTGGGTACATAAACCATGTTGATAGTGCTCTATATTCATTATTCAAGCTGAAATTAAGTCGCTTACGCCTGAAGAATGCACCAGAATACTTACAATGCTGGAAACCGGCCGGAGTCAGCGCGATACAGCCAGGACTGTCGGTGTGTCGCTGTCAACAGTACAAAGAGTTCGCCGACGTTACGAAGAAACTGGTTCTAACCTACGCAGACCAGGAACGGGCAGAACCAGGTGTACCACAGCACGAGAAGACCGATACTTGGTGAACACAATGGTTCGAAATCGCTTTCTCACAGGAACTGAACTCACAAATCAGTTTCGACGCCTCGTAGAAAGTAACCCAAGTGCATGGACAGTAAGACGTCGGCTTGCTGAATCTAACTTAAAACCCCTTAGACCTGCAAACGGCCCTAAACTGGAGCGTGGGCATCGTATTTCAAGACTAAGATATGCCCAGAGCCACGTAAATTGGAGTATTGAAGATTGGTCAAAAGTTATGTTCTCCGACGAATCAAAATTTATGCTTTACAAGCACGATGGAAGACACAGAGTGTATTGAAGACCAGGAGAAAGATTCAAGCAAGCATGCATCGAAGAAAAAGTAGCCTACGGTGGTGGGTCTGTACTTGTGTGGGCCGGAATTTCTTCTGAAAGTCGCACAGAGCTGGTGATCATAGAAAACGGCTCTTTAACTAGCGAAAGATATGTGGAAGAAATCCTCAATGATCATGTTGGTCCATTTATGGTCAATTTAGGTGAGGATGCTATATTTATGCATGACAATGCCCGACCTCATACAGGTAGGATTGTGAATGACTACCTTCAAGAGATGAACATTACTCGTATGGAGTGGCCAGCGCGCAGCCCGGTTATCAACCCGATCGAGCATGCTTGGGACGAGCTAGGCAGATGCGTAAAACAACGAAACCCTCCCCCAATCACGCTTCGTGAGCTCAAAATTGCTCTCACAGAGGAATGGGAGAATATTCCCCAAAATCGTATAAGGAACTTGGTGTACAGCATGCCAAACCGCGTAAACGCAGTAATGGAAGCACGAGGAGGCAATACGAAGTATTAAAATTCAAGAAAATCGTAATAAAGTTCAAAAATTTCATGTTTCCTATTTTTGTTTAAGGAGAGATCAGCAGTTTTTTTCTTTATGTAATTTTGTGTTAATAAAATGTATGGTGACTCATATTTTTTTTACTTTCATTTAAGGAGTATTACATTGTCTATTAAATACAATTTATTGCATTAACCTATCATTTTTAGTTTCCGAGATTTTTAACATTCTTTAAGTGACCCGGATTCATTGCTCTCGAGTGTATATAAAGAGTAAGGATTATTTATATAAGTCTTATATATAAAAGACGATAAGCCTATTAATTTCTTCCTAACTACTGGGCGCTACATGGAAGAACCCAATACCTAATACCAATTGTGTAGGTATCTTCTTATTCATCTGTCGCGATCACTAGACCAACCAGTAAGAGAAATATTTATAAACTGCGTAATAAAGCCTTAACTTACTGCAGTTCCACTTTGCCGTGGCATACCGAGGTTTATGATGCGATGACTGTTCTGTATTGCTTGTAAGTCGGTGTTAGCTGGCATCGAGATTTTATACGTCTTCATTGGGTGGTTAGTATTCTTCCGTAGATATTAGAAATTATGGAAGAGTGTATTTTAAATTGCAAAAATCAAAAAACCAATTTGAGTGAAAAAATAATAAAACTATGTTCTGTGGTAATGGAATATGTAATATCACACTTGGTTTTATCTTAGGCCGCAGTCATAAAACCATCGCGCGACATACGCGCATGCCACGTGCAAGCTTCAACGCGAAGCTCACGAATATATCTCATTTTATTTTGTTGGCGTAGATGTTTATGCAAGGCTCGCGCGCTGCTCGTGACCTGCATCAGGAAACATACGCGTGTTTCGCACATTCCACTATTTGTGGGCACCCCAACTTCAAAATGAGATGCCTCGTTAGTGTGATGGTCGAAAGTGCATTAGATCAGCAAGGGGGCAACCTAAAACTACTTCTTCTACTTAAACAGAACCAACTTTAATTGATGATAATAAGAAGAAATCATAAATAACTGTATGGACAAATAGGAAATGGGTTGTAAGTCATATAACTAAAATAGTGATAAATATGACGGTAGATAGAACAAGAAGGGGACCAAAGAGGATATGAAAAATGTATGATGGATCGACTGTGAAAAGGGTACTTAATGTGAGTAGGATGGGAACGAATGCTGTCATGATGTGTAAAAAGGACTTATAGAAGGAGACCCCAAATAATTGTCAGAATATAGGCAGATGTTGAAATACCATAGTAACAGTGAAGTTCCATAGTACACGAGTATCTTTATACATCTCTATTTACACCGTAGTAGAGAAATAAGGCATGTTGTTACGTTTTATTATTTCCATATTATCAAAATTACTTTGTATTGGTTAACTTTTGGAATCTCTAGTGACACAACTTTTGTTCACATGGATATGTAAAATTTTATCTGAAACGAGGGGCTGCTACAATAACTGATAACAATATAACGTTATGTTGCACAGGAGTTCGCCATTTTTGAGGCTGATACCACCGAAGTGCTCGACCTATACACAGTTATTAAAGTTTCCGAATGACTATGGGATTTAATGGCCACCGCACTTAATTTTAATGGCAAATTCATAGTTTATTAAATAAAATTAAATAAATTAAAATTAATTTCTTATTTATTATAAGACAGATTGAATTATTTTTTAGTTAGATATCTAGTTAGTATTCAGTGATCGTATGTTAAATACATTACCTATTTCATCACATCACACATAGCATAACATCACGCCTGTTTTCCTTGAAGAGTTAGGTAGCTATGAACCAATAGGTATATCACTCGTATTTTCTATGTTATAGAGAGCGAGCCACAAATGCACATTCTGAACTAGTATGGAGAAATCTCGATGGAGAAGCTAACATTATTTCAAGTGATCTGGCAAGGATGTAGTCGACCTGTAGTACCTACGACCAGAAGAATAACGGGCAACAATGAATTTGTGTAGGTGTATATCTCACTTACTTAATTTGTGAAACTAAAAAAAACTTTTAACACTTAATACAATCAGTTTATATGGCCATGCGTAAGCTATCGCGACCTTTTACATCGATTTAAGTAAACATTATTTCGCTGTAATTAATTAAAAATCATATTAAGTATTACTATATTTAAACTCCTAGCAAAGGTAATACTTTACCTATTTTTAACAGTAGTTAGCTAATAAGTCAATTTAGTCTAATTTTATTCAGATGTAAAGCAAATTATATTGCGTAGGCAAAGCACTTTTGTAAAGCTTCATTAATTTATAAATAGTCTGTCATTTTTTAACAAGAACATTCTATAAGGATATCAAACGTTTACTTTTAATTAACCTTGTAATAAAGAGAAAGAGTTATTCTAAGATAAGAAAAAATGCGTGATTGTTTGACTCAATGGCTGAAGCGGGAATTCAAATGGTTTTTACAAAGAAAGGTTTTAAATAATTTTAAAAATTGTATATGTATACTGTATGTAAATCTGCAGTCGGACCGATGGTCGATGGAGCAGAAATGTGTTAGAGTGGAGACCACGTTTAGGCAAACGTAGTGTAGGACGCCCTGCGACGCGATGGACCGACGATTTAAGGAAGGTGGCAGGCAGCGGATGGATGCAAGCTGCCCAAGACCGGGATAGTTGGCGCTCTTTGGGGGAGGCCTACGTTCAGCAGTGGACGGCTATAGGCTGATATGATGATATGTATAAGTAAAAGCTTTTAAAAGCTACGAAAAAATGCGTAAAGGCTTCTTTAAATTATTTTTTTGGATCTATTAAAACTAACATTAGACAAAAAGTAATCAACAAAACTACAAGCCCCTAAATGTATTCCAAATAATAATGTTGAATATAAATAAATTACTTAACCGTAAGCTCCGTACCGCCGCGCGATAATGACATTGGGTATAACTACAGTAATAACACTTAAGCAAACACAATATTTTGTAAAAGTGAACGGCAAATCCCACTAAATCCTAGTTCGGAATCGAACTCAAAAAGGTAATAAGGCAATTTTCTTGAAAATCCCTAAACGTAATAATGTGCCGAAAACGTTTTCTAAATTTACACATATTGTGCTCTCGGCAGAATCGCCCGAGTAGCGTACGATCAGAATACTCAATGCGATAGGGTGAAATATCAGATACTTATAGTTACAATGCCACTTACATAAAAGATGACGTGTTATTGCGTTACCATGCTTAAATAAATATGAGCGTAAAACTGTAATAAAAATCACACTGAAGATATAAACGGTAGGTACGGAAGATAGGTTATGTACACACGGGAGCATTGTATTTGGGTTATTACCAACAAAACATATTATTATGAATGGATATATAAGGTTTTTTTTCGGATGGGAAATCATCAAATGACTTCTCCCGCCGTGGGTGGGTGTTCGGAGCACGGTAACTCTTTCGATAATCCCGCTGGATGTATAATGATTAATGCCTATGCTTTGATAAAATAATATAAAGAATTTTAAATATGCTTGGTTATGCCTATAATCTGTTCTTGAAACCATCAAGATTCATTGTTCTCGCCTGTAGATATAAATTGTAAAAGATGCGGCGCTCAAATAGCTAAATAATTTTATTCAGATAGACCATTTGGGGTGTAGAACATGGAGTAAATTTATTATTTGAGCAGCGGGCCGCGGGCAAAGGATTTAGGTTTGCTGAATTATGCAAATAAATTCACCATTCTGTAACATTTGTTGGCAATGTCTTTATTTCTGTAGATTTCTTAAAAGGCCCTCAAGACTAATCCCGCTTTTGGCTTTTGAATCCTCCTAAGTTGAATGAACGTGCGTAAATACACCTGCTTAAAGTATTTGCGTAGTATTATGTTAACAGAATTTCTTTCATACCTATTTATATCAGTTTTTTTAATTATGATTAATCAGATTGTATCAACTTTGTTTAAATTCATATTATAGGTAGGTAAGTAGGTATCCGAAACATTTTTACTTTAGCTGTTAATCAAATATACCTACAAACTACATCATAACAAATTATTTACTACTACATCACTTCATATTATACATAGTTCCTTTATGTTACAATTTTAACGAAAATATTAAAAAGTTTCAGAAAAGGCTAAGTAAATAATTTATGCGCAAAGGCAAAGCAAAATTTATTTATATACTTACATAACAGTAAAATATTCGTAAAGAAGCCTCCAGAGCTAGGATCTTACGAGCAACTAGCACCATTTCCACATTGAAAAAGAGCTTTCCGCAATATCCCCCAAATGAATGTTGAGAGAATCCCTTAAGAAACAGTTTTTGAATCCCAATGGTATATTTTCTCGAAAAAGACGATTCCTCAGCCGTTTAAGGCAATATAAAATGTTCTAGGGCTTTAACGCTTGATTTTATTCTTTGTAAAGATTTTATTGTGTTCTTTAAAGCGCACATGTTGTTATTGCGCGATGACGTAATGTTTAGAAAATTGTGCAATACTGAAACTTACTAACTTGACAAAACAATACGAGGCTGAATACTCAATTTACAGTGTCGGGAACATTTGCGTTGGTCGTTATGTTTACAATAGCTGAGCGGGAACTCACAGAGGCTGGTGGCAGCGTGTACCCGAGAGCACCTACTTGTCACACAGATAGTGAGGAACGCTATCGGCCGTCTCTTCGACAGCTCTGTAAACCGAGGTTCGGAATCAATTTCTAAGTATTTTCCTCAAGGGCCCAACAGGAAGTAGACATTATGCTTTAGAAAGCAAACACTGATATCCTCCGGGATCGTTCCGACCGAAGCGATCTATTGATCGTCTCGGATCACTGGCTATTGTTTCTTTTAACTGTGTGCCCACGTTTGGTAGCAGTTTATTTATTATCTTTGAAAATTTTGCAATTATATTATTAAACTTATTACCATAAAATTAAGATTTTTAAAACAGATTTTCAACTTTCTATATTCTTCGATCTTACATAATACACACTGTATTTACAATAAACTGAAACGCAGTTTGCAATTTTAATTATAATTATAAAAATATTTATACCTAACTGAAAATATCAAATTGTATTTTATAAGACAACATTTTGACATCAAAAAGAAAAATCAGTAGGTATAACTTAAGTCTAAAAGAAAATTCGAACAACCACTAATAGGTTAGCTAAGTAGGTACTTCACTAAGTTCAGTTTCTTTGTCAGTTCTAACCACTCATGGTTTTTCCCCGAAGTGTAGCGATCGATCGTGTAGTCGCCTATCATTTAGGGGAAGAGGCTATAAACATCGAAACAATGCTTATTTGATTGAATAATAGAAAAGCTGGATGGTAATATAAATTCACTGATAGACAAATAAAACACATACCCGTACGTGACTTCCAATATAAATTACTGAATGTTATACATGTCAGTGAAATTCTGAACACATTTTGACATCGCCGCATGAAATTTAAATAATAAAACGATACATATTTGGTGATAGAAACTAGATCGTAATTTTTTTATTAAGACAATATACTTCAACATCAACAAACTACGGAGCTGAAAAGCCTGTTTATTTAAATCGCTTCGTCTTAACTGACAATAAAAATAAAAAGATCAACGTAAGATGAAATGTTTCTTTTCGCACCTTTATTTTCTTTTCGAACCCTAAGAAAATATCTTCAATACTTTTTATTGGAACACGGCGAAAAGTTTATATAAAATTATGTAAAATAAAAAATAAAATCAGCGATTAAATCCTGAGAACTTTCTCCAATCCTTCTTAGATGCTTGATTCTGTGTAACGAAGCATAATGGTTCATTTTATTTGCATAAATTTGGATGCGAAGATTTATGTCCGCGTCGTGTATAATTAGAAATTGAAATTAAATTAGTTTCGTTACTTCTCAACTCAGTGTCATTTCAATTTTTTATGACGAATGAATTGAAAAAGGTTTTTGGTGGAATCGAAATCTACAGATTGACATGGGGTGAAGCAGAATGGATGAATATTTAGCGTTTATGTTGATTTTATCCTTGGCTATCAAATTTTGTGAAGAATGTCTAATGGTCGCAAGTACTTCAATTTCACGGTGAGGTTCTAGACTCGATTCCTAGGTCGACTTATTTTCTTTTTCTGATAGAATTTTATTTTAGGCCAGAGTGACCGTTTGTGTCCGGTTGATGGCAAAGGCTACATTGCAAAGAACCCGTTATTGTTTTGTTTTTTCCCCATAAGGAATTTCTCACTCAGTCTAGAATTTTACCCCATCGATGGCTATAAGACTACTTTTATGTACATAGCCGGAGAAATATGAATGTAATGTATGTATGTAGGTACTTAAGTATCATGTACGATGAACTCTATAGCATACATACTCAGCTACATACTCGGCTTACAAACATTCCACCAGTCCTAGTGTCGTTCTAAATTAATAAGATTAATTACAGTTTAATGACTTTGAGCGTATCTACTTCATTACTGTATATACACTTGATGAATTACAATCTGATAATAAATAAATATATAATGTGATAAAACAGTTATGAGCTGATTTAAATTATATACTCCACTAACAGTTTTCCGCGGTTTAACCTGCGTCCCGAGGGTTCCCTCACACTCTACTTAACGCACCTGGATAAATATTACCGTCTCTAGGGTCCCCTCTATCTCCATACCAAATTTGATCCAACCCGGTTCAGCTGTTGTACCATAAAAGCGTAACAATCAAACAAAATCCCTTTCGCATTTATAAATACTAATTAACATTTTACTAATAATAAATTTACACGAAAGTTTGTTATAATGGATAAATGGATGTTTGATACTTTTTACAAAAAAAAACTACTGAAAAATTTGGATAAAATGTACACACACATAGTTTGTAACCTGAATGAACATATAGGATATTGGATACTATTCAAAAACCACGCAGATTACGTCATGGACATAAACTAGGTATTTTATAAACTCACGGGTAATTAATCGGATTGCCACTGTATAACTATGAACATACACAATGGTGGTGGTTAGCAAAGACACGACGGCGAGATTAGTAAAGATCGGTTAACGGCTCAAAAGTGGTTTGAATTAATTCGAACGAATAGATGTGTTTTCGATATATAGACCAAATAATTCTGTAATGACATAAACAACTCCAACATTGTAAAAATTCTATGAAAATTCGTTTCAAAACCTCGAATTTTTGACAGATCTCTGAAACAGTTCTTTGTCTTCTATTTCATGACATAGGTAAAAGCGTGATCAAAAGGCAGAAATATAGGCCATTTCGGTAATAGAATCAGCATTGCCATCCAACGTGGCATTGCCGTTGACAGCGATGCGGATGAATATTTTGATGCCTAATTTCTTTAGTAAATGATTTATTATTCTTATGTTTTGATATTTTAAATATTTAAAACTGTACAATTTACTCCAATATTATCTATACTGTATATAATGATTAAATTATTTAAACTTGTTTATATACTACTAGCGGTTTCCCGCGGTTTCCTACGCATCCTGAGGAAACTTCACACATCCGAATAAAAACTATACTATGTTCATCCCCAGGTTTAAATCTATCCCTATATCACCAAATGCAAACAGAGTAACAAACATATTATGCAACTACTAAGCAGATTCAGTTAAATATCGCTGATAGACAGCTTACACTATTTCAGAGTAGTATAGGATCATGTATAAGTGAGCACGAGCAAAAAAGGCTAAATGCTTTTCTGTGAACGATTATTTTTTTCAAAATCTGATACAAGATACTGTCCTATAATTTAACTATAACAAATATTAAAAAAAATGAGCGTATGTTTCAATAGGTTACATTATATCGATTGCAATTTATCACAAGCTAGGGTACATAAATTATAATAAAGAAATATAATCTTTATCCATCCTTAGTATAACAGCTTCCTTATACAATGTCGACAATATATTCCTCAGTTCGCCTCGTCGCGCGTTTGTGTAGGTACGAGTACGCATGGGGCGCCTTGCTTCTTCATATATAATGCGTACGCCGAGAAATTCCCTGTCGACGTCCCCGTTTCCTACTACAACTTGTTTCTCAAGTCATGTGTGAACCGACATCTTACTAAGTATATAACATATCTGCATACCTTTGCAGCCCGTGTACTTATTCTGTACCGTAGTGTGGCTCCAAAGGAAAATTCATTCCAATTAATATCAAAAGTTTTTATTAAAGTTTACGATCATGCATAAAGTTATTTCACAATTTACATACTCATATAGTTGTACAAGATGTTTTGCGACGTTTTATTTGGTGAAGTTACAAGAATTCAAAGCTAACGGTACTAGAATCGTGTTCAAGACAGTTTTATTCGTAGCAAAAGTGCGGAAACAACGTTTCCCGCTCGACATGAACCGAATTGCACTCCCTCCCTGCTTGTTTTCTCATTTTATTACTGTTTCTTTTGTCGGGTTGGTTACACTTTGCCATAAACTGATTTGAATATTCCCTCAACGGGATTTAACAATAGCAACTGGTGAAATAAAAGAGGGAATTTGTAAGAAGATTATTCTTAAAATATTTTATTAGATTTTCTCGTACGTAAGTACGCAGTATGCTTGATAGGAATATATTACAATGCCGATTGAACTCTGGAATGCGATTAATGTCTAGAATTAAGATTGATTGCCTTAATATATGTATGTGGAGAATCTATCGTGTTCTTCATTATGCTTCAATAAGAGAGGTGAAGGATTACGTACTGAATTTTAATTAACTGAAATAAATCATTGCAGTTGTAGCTAATTGATGAAAAAGATAATCCAAATTCTAATCTAGTATTTTTTACGATTTACGTATACCTAATAATTAGTTTAAAACTTAGTACCAAATGTTAACCTATTTGGTGAATGATCATTATAAGGATTAAAAACAAAATTGACATTCATTCAGTGAAATTAACGAATATCACTCTAATCACTCGCAATATTTAAGTGTATGTCGATGACTCTTAGTAATCACTCCCAAACGAACAATTTCAAAATAATCCAATTTACTAATATTTGTTTTAAAAAGGCACCTGTTTCCTAATTGAGTAAATTGCCAGTAAACAAGTACAAGTTCCAGTCTGTTTCGTCCAGCCACAGTTTTATTGACATTAGCTAAACTTGAGAGCTCCCCCAGTATTTGTGCTCGCTATATTATTTCTTGGTTGTGCGAAACAAAACGCGAGCCGAGGGTAATTAGGCCCTTAGCAAACATAACAGATATAATGAGAAAGTGAAACTGCTTGTTCAGAATGAAAACGAATTGCCGCCAGGAATATCATCCGTTGTATAAATCAGAGCGTTTGTATCTTTATGACGATACCTTGTTAGGCAAATATTATAATTTGCTCAAATGTAATATACCTTAAAATTTGAATTACTAAATTATCGAATGCGTAAACGTGCCATCATTTATACAAAAAATAATATGGTGCCAAGATGTGCCTTCAGGGAATCTTGACTTGAATACCAAAAATATGGTGTTTAAGGTTAATTTAGATGAAGTTTTAGTATTATGAAAACTATGACTAAATCTTCGGGAAATAATTTTTATTGACCTGCAACAGGAGTTCAAGACGTATTACGTTGTTAGTAGTAGCTAACTCACGTTTGGCTTGAAAATAAACCGATCAAAGATCAAGATGATGAAAGTGGATCGCGTCAACAATAACTCGCCCGAAGTGACACAGATTGCGAATTGCGACGTGGTTCAGATCTACGTTTATCTTGGGGCTTTAATCTCAAACAATGGCGGTTGCGTAGATGAAGTAAAACGACGTATGGCCATAACGAGAACAGCTAGAGGGGGTAAGGAAAGTGTGGAGGAATCGCAATATTACCAAAGCCACCTAAGTCAGACTCGTGCGAACACTCGTATTCTCCATTATTCTTTATACGGCAGAGAAGTGGACAGCACGCGAGTTGGAAAAGGGGAAGATAGATGCTCTGGAAATGTGGTGCTGGAGGAAGATGCACGGCATAACCTGGACAGAGTTTCGCACCAACGTGTCCATCCAGGACCTCGGGGTCACGCAGCGTCTATCGGCTACAGTACAATCACGCATACTCCAGTACTTTGGACATGTCTCCAGGCGACGACTCCATAGAGCAATTGGTCATACAGGGAAAGGTGGAGGGTACCAGATCACGTGGCAGGTCACCTATGCGCTGGACTGAACAAGTGAAAATAGCAGTTGGAAGCCGCATATCTGAGTGCACCAGACAATCTGCTCACAGAGAGAAATGGCGAAAAATCGTACAGAGAGCTGTGTCCGCCTCTACCAACGGGGTGGACGTCTCAAAGTGACCACGACGCCCTGTCAAGAGCTATACGAAAGAGAAGAAGTAGCTAACTAAATTATTCTGGATAAGGTATCGCAATTCGTTCAATCTTCTTCATAATCTATGTAACTATACAATTTATAAATTTATTATTCGGGTACTTGATGCGGTTCTCTAAGGATACGCAGTTAAGCCACTTTTAACACTGAAAGAGAACTTAAAGGAATCCCAGCAATCGGCGGTGGCAACCTCTCGGGACAATCACATACACCTATAATAATTAGCGTACGATCAAGCTGCAAATAACGATACCACATATATTAAAATTGTAATTGGTAGCTTAGAGCATTATGTAGAAATAGATGAAATATATATACATAGCTTACTGAAATCCTAAACCTCCGTAGTTGGGTAAAAATAGGCTTTGGCGTTTGATTACAGTTCGGTTTTCTGATAGAAAGATCAAAATAGAATCCGAATTTCCAGAAGTTTTACTTCCTCCTTTAAATTACCTACTCAACGTGTCAGGTCCTTATGAGGAAAACTCTTATTCTATCAAAGGGTTATCTAAAACGTGAAATAAATACAAAGTCATGTAAAGTCTGTCACAATATTTCTGTGTAAATTTAGGGTAAAAGTAGCGTGCAATCTAAATCGAATATCTAGGTTATACATTTACTTTCAAATCTTTTACCGTTTGTTTTAATGTTTTAGCATTAGGTTACTCACTTAAATTCATGGTGCTTGTATAATCCAGTATAAAATTGTTATATAGTGGTCATGAAGATTTTTTTTTTACGGTGATGGTATAAAGGCAAATTAAGTTAAGTTTTGGCTTACAGTCTAACTAGATAGATATATACTAAAGTACTAGATATACGTAAATATCATTAAAGTTATTCATTGGTTGGAAAGCTCTTGATCTTAAAAGAATGGTCATCCTTCTATAGCTACGAGCCATTTAGACCAATGGTAATGTATGGTAATTTTCTAAGCCGCGTTCACACCAAACATATAGTTTGTCGTTGAGACTGACTAGTCCCACTGGCGCATTGGCGATTAAGAAAGAATGTAACTGAATATGCCTGAAACAGGTTTAAATGACATAATCGTAATAGTGATAATCTGCGGCGGACACTACGTTTATTGTGAACGCTGCTTAAATATCAAATTTGAGGGTTATGTAACATCCCCTTAATAATTTATTTAAGAGGAATAATAATTGACATTAAACACTGCAAAGGACTGGTATGAGTGTGTTATTAATCTGCTTATAAAGGTATATATTTATACCAACGATATTAAACTCTCAAGTGTTTCGTACAAAATAATCTGATCTTATACGTAGGTACTTTTATATTGTTCCTTGAGGGTTGTTACATGTCGAAGGCTTACATTAAATTGGGTATTCGATAAATATAATCACTTCAAAATATTACGTGTTATTGAAAATCATTCGACCTATTGATGGTAGTAGTAGTAATGCCATTCAAGAGAGTTGAGTTTTTTATCAGTTTCTACACATAAAGTATGAAAACAATAAACAAGTCAATTCACAGGAATATCCTTACTGCTGCAACAAGCATAGCAATTAATTAATAAGAAGATCTTAGAAATGTTGACGTAACAATGTACACAGCGGCTCCGGCTCATCTATAGTAGAATACTTCTAAGGAAGTTTATTACGTAAGTAATAAAAGGCGGTAATTGCTTCTTTTCTCTATAAAGGACGGACAAAAGACGGCACTGTTACTGTTTTAGCGCTTCCAGCGCTTAAAGCGAAGAAAAAAGAACCACTACTTATTGAAGATTCGTTTTCAATTCACCAGCCGCATTCGTTTTCAATTTCTGGATAATCGAGATTTTGCTCAATTGAACACTCGATTACTCGTTTACGGGACACCCCTCACTGTTTGAGTTTGCCAAGTTTGATTGGGTTTGCATTGCAGTGGGATATTATCACTGAATAAAATTAAATCTCAAGAAATAAAAGCTTCCCAGCGTATTGAACATCATTTATTTGGTTGACTTCGTTTCAGAAGGAGACTCGTCGAGTGCTGTGGGTGGAACGAGTGCTTCCAAGCTTTATAAAGCTAATAAGTATATTGAAATCATAACAGTATATTTCCCCAGAAACAGTGAACGAACACCTCACAAACAGGCCCACTACATTTTTATATTGGGGCTGTAGTGCCCTTCAGTGTTCGAGCGCCCACTGCGCAGAGATGGAAAGTTGTCTAATTAGCAATCCACTAAACATTGAATATAACGAAGTTTGAGTAGTAACTGTCCTTTTTATTACAAAAAATTGTTAACAAATTATAGAGCAGTCAGCAACAAACAGTTAAAATTCGTTGCTTGTTGCTTGGAAGAGCGTTGTAAGTAAAGGTTAGTAGTACGTACTCTAACTTCAAGTGCTGAAAAACCGAGAAATTGTTCAATGTCTTCATACTTTCTATAGCAGCTGCAGAAAGGGTAAAGCAGTTTGAGGTAAATTTTCTATTCTGAGTGGCTTTAATACGTCAGAGGAACCAAAGACCTCTATTTAGTAGAAATATGTTCATTTTATTCATTCATTTCATTCATTGGAGACGCAGAGCCACATTGATACATACAACTAAGAATTCACTTTGATACCACATGGCAAATACGCTAATAACGTTCTACATAATGTGGGTTCCGAGTAGTTCAGTAATTAGTTTGAAATATCAAAAGGACATACTTAGACTATACCATACCTACATTGCTGAATGTATACGTATTCCTTTGGAGATTTACTAGGTTCTATCTGTACCTTAACGTATAATATAAATATTTCGTAATTGTACTGTTGAATAGAGTTTGAGCCTACACGTGAGTTCCCAGATTTGATTCTCGGATCGGGTGAAATGTTATTGGGATTTTTCATGTAGAATTTCTAAGTTGACTTCAAAATAACTGATATTAATAAGTGTGTCAAGGATACACTTCTGCCACCAAGTAACGCAAGACATGTGCCGTCAAAAATCATGTTTTGCGTTGAAAGTTATATTCCCACGAAACATATAATTGCATGGTCTACAAAGTAGGTAATAGTAATTGGTTGGTTCAGAATATTTGGTTATTAAAAAAAAACACTTAAGTGAATTTAAGATACAGAAAAAAGCGTGGGGAAATTGGTTTCCCACTATCACAAAATCTAGAAATGGTTTATTTTTATTTGTTATAAATTGACTGTTTAGGTGGTACGAAATTCGCCGGGACAGTTAGTATATATATATAATAAAAAAAGAGACACTGAGAGAGAGACAAACTCGCATAACATTTCCACCCTTTTATAAGGCTTGAAAATCATCAAATGACCCACCCTTCCGCCCATGTTCCTTCAATTGCCTGTAAATTCTAGGGTAAATCGGAACGCACAAGTTGATTTAATCTGAAAGGTACTTCCATACGGTTACTTAATTAGTATTTAAGTTTTTACTCAACTTTAACTAAAGCTAGTAAGACAATAAGCGTGAGTTCCAATTGCAAACAATTTCCTTATATGTGTAAAAGATTTAAGCTTTACAAATATTAATATATCAATCAAAATTATACTTTTTAATTAATATAAGTTTTTACAAAGCGTATTCGTCTCACTGAATATAAATGATAATCTACCATTTATCTTAGCTCCTAGCTACTAAGCTATCAAAGAATAATATAAAGGTTTTTATGTTTGATATTTTTTTTACCGCGATCTCTCTTTTACAATAAAAACCAGTGATAGAAGAATTTTTAAATGTAGAATAAAGACAAAATAATTACTTGCAATTTCCAATTTTAATACAACTATACCAATGACCAGCATCCATATTAATAAAATTTACTTAAATGCCCTCGAATAAGAATAAATATTAAAACACAGGTAAAATTGTTCCCGATTTCGTATTAAAATTAAATTGTAGACAACCATTACAGCAAAATTATTTTTAATTACAAAATTAAAACAGTAATATTAAAGTACCCTACGTACAACATTGCGTTACGCTGTAATAATAATTGTTGAATCGAATCCTACTCAATACAATATGGCTTTTTGTTATATTGAAATAAAATAAAATTAAGGTTCAGTTTCACAGATTTCGAGTAGGTTTTAAAATGAAGGCAGATTTTTTAAAGAAATTATCTGTTAATGTTAAGTAAAAAAGGACAAGTATAAAGTGCATGAAATATTTCAGATTAAAAGTCGCACCACTAATTTTAATAAATATTTGCTTTACTAACTGTGTTTGGGTTCCTAAATTTCCAAAAAAACACCTTCAGAATAAAAGTCTCTTGAAAACAAGTTTTTATGTAGATAAGCCATATTTAAGTTCAGAAATCCTTGTCAAGACGAATCAAACGAGTTTAACCCGACTGGGTAATATATATATATAACCTTGTACGACTGGTTATCAGACTTTCTGGCTTCTGACTACCCGTACTGACTGGCAAAGATCATAACATATCTGACAGGACCAACGGCTTAACGTACTTTTCGAGGCACGGAGGAGTCTCATTATGATATAGTTGGTCACCCATCCACTTAGAGCAACTTAACTTTAATCAACCGATCCGTGCGGCTATTACTGAGTCACAGACTACCCTTAATATCTCGGAATTTGAAAAAAAAATCTACTCGTCTGACATTAACGTCGCAATTAGGTCAATATTCGTTATATATATTGATGTCAGTACAGAGTGGTAAACCACATGTGACAACGTGCAAATCAAAAATACAAACTAAAACCGAAGTATACACATATACATTCAATATTCTGAAATCAATTAAAGAAAAATGACGATCAAATATTTTAAAACCGTAACATTCCAAACACAAAAGGGATTATGACATGTAATTATTGAAGTAACGTAAGCTTTAACGTAAATAGGTTCCCTGATACAGTCTGAACCCGTTGAATTGTTAATTACATAGTGCAAGTTTTCCACTTAACGCCTCGGAGCGCTCTATCTGATGTTACGACGATTTATACCTTTTAGATTTGGTGCCGATACGAGTCGAGTGGGGTTGCTTGACATATCGTAACAACTGATGTATATCATTTTAAGTGACTTTATATTTTCTTAGACACGGATATAAGTACCTATATTTTATTTATTTAGTTTTTAAATGTAAATGTTTAAATTTATACAGCGAAAAAAGATTTTGGTTAAAGAAATGGAATGTTCCAAAATAACACAATTAAACATTATCGCCAACACTATGTCATTATTATGGTTTATTTTCTAACAAATTGGCAAAGTCATCACTCCGAATAATTGGCCTATTTACCCGGAAACTATAGAGCTAAAGCACTACATGACACTCATTCACACAGCTCTTGAAAAGACACAATGTCACTAAAAAAGCCGCTCTGAGTAAAACATGTGAAGAAAAGAAACAATTTATTATATTAAAAGTAACAAAACAATTTGTTTTGTTACAAAGAAACCATCAAGTAGCTTGTGAAAAGACAGTTTTACTTTGTAAAGGGTGCTTACAATACCAAGGATTTTCTTTTGACCTTTTGTAAGCCTTACTACTGGTGCAGTTTAAATTATTTTCAGAAGCAAAAAATCCTAGTTGGCTGTTTAAAAATAACAACAGCATAACAGTTTTATAGAGTACTAGCTTTTTACCGTGATTTCACTCTCATCCCGTGAGAAATACTGCGCGCTCCTAGATAAAAACTATCTTATAACCTCCCTGTTGTAACTGTACCAAATTTCATCTAAATCGAGTCAGCCGTTTTACCGTGAAAGTGCAAACTTACTTTCGCATTTATAAGTAGGTATTTTTAGGATATTATTGAAAAAAATCTCATGAATTGGCAAAACTATTGAAGTAAGATTAGACTGTAATGACTCGCTAATGATTCACTTTTGATACCTATTCATTGGTCCGAATAAACGCCAAACTTACATTATTTTTGAACACCTTTCAAAGATGTTATTTTTATCCCAACATAAACTTTTTCGTAGAATATTTCAACTAATACTGTCGATTAAATAACACACTGCATAAATTACAGTTCTATATCCTATGCTCCCAAACTATAGACTAAATTAAGTGAGACTTTAAACGAGTTCAAAGTCGAAGTTTTGCTTCCACACTTTCTTTTTCTATGTAACAAACTAACACCAACTATTTTGTACTAAACACCAATTCCTTATTTCGCCGTAATTGGGAACTCCTTGTTTGCGGCCCGATTTCTTTTATAAGAAAGTAAAGGATACAAAACATAATGAATTACATTTACTTGAAAATCATAGCATCATTTGTTTTCAGATAAACATTTTAGCTAAAATATGAGAAAATTATATAAAACTTTAGTTTGAAAGATATTTTCATTGACAACAGCACAACTGTAAAACAATTTTCCGTTTACGAAGATACAACTTCTCACAGTGCTCACAGAGCAAACGTTTGCGAAACAGTAACAATATTATTTCATTGTATAGGCACCCAATCGGTAGGCAAGGCAAACATTCCCCGGCGTAGTCGTTTTCTGTTAAGTCAGCTTTTTCCCTGAATTATTACGTCATCAATTGCGGTGCAACGTCAACCATCGATCTGTTACCGCGAAGAAACATAATAAACGAATTTGTAATAATGGTCAATTTGAAAATTCTTTGAAAAGAACGTACTAACGACTTATATATAAATGAAGTACAGGCAGAAACAATTTAGAGGTTCATTAAAACAAAATTAGCAAAATTGTTAACAGGATGTGGTATTTGAATTTTGTGAAATAATATTCCACTACACTCGATTACAAACAAAATCGTCAAAGTGACTTCTAGCATAAAACGAATAAATGTCTTACACCATTTAACCGTCGGACTTCACTATTAAAACATTTAATAATCTATGCTCAAAATTGTACACTTAATAATGCTTATTATATTCCAATAGTAATTAGAATCAGGTATAACGGACTTTACTTACGAAAACCGACGATTTGAAACAGCTCTCCCTAAGCAAGTTAAACACTTTAATCTGCACGCTAGTGAAGTTGTTCTCAATTTGATTATTATTTAACAAGTACTCAATTTCGTTGAAAAGTTAGTGTTAAATGCAAATGTTTTAAATATTAATGGATTTCCAAGGGATCAACAGCTGTCCGTGTCTAAACTGTTAGTTTCGGAGCTTATCCGACGAAAACTTTATTAGTTTAAGCGCTTATATAAGATTAATAGCTCAAAGCTCTACCTGTCTCGAATTGAAGCCGTCGGTTGGAAGTGCCGACTAATCTTTTAATTAGTAATGAACTGTTGTCTTGTGATGCAAATGCCTTATAGGTAGTACTTATTACTATCAATTTAATCCTCAAATGTCTTAACATCCAATTTAGTATTTTAAATAAAATGGCGTTTTCGACCAGAAATGCCGTATTACTTAAAAGATAAATTCATGGTTTAAGTATTTTACTTCTACCGGACTAAGAACATCCTTTAGCCGCAGATTCTTTGTATTCCTTGGACCATACTTGTACAACAAACTCCATAAATTGTTATCCATTCACCACTTAAATCGCCGTTTATATAAAACTACTCTGTTGAATTGGCTTCTTACTCAATCATACTCACATACTGAATCCCTTCTGGAAGTCCCCCAGTAATTTTTGTCTTCACTCTAATTATTCTTCAGTTAATATGAAGATAATAATATCAGGCTGTGAATTTTGGTATATACAGGTTCGCTAACTTAGGCACATCCCTTCTTCACACGTGCACACACACACACACAAACACACACTCGCGCACACTTACACACACACATTTTTTCTTTGTATTCATTATTTTATCTTGCTCACCTATTTTTTGACAATGTATACGCGCCATTGCACTTGTATTTGCTAGTTTTATAAATAATGCGATAAGAGGTGGAGGCCTGGTGTCCTGTAATACAGGTGTTATTTACCTACCACAGGCACCAGCGATCCACAACCTAAGTTGTAACTTATTAGCATTTATTTATATATTTATTTTGTTCTTTACTTGGTTTGTGGTGAGAAAATAAACGATTTTATTATTATTATTTTAAATTGGTATTTTTTTACTTATTTAAACCAAAGATAGAATTCGCCAGAAGTCTTGCAACATCTCCCGGCATCTCTCTTTCATTTTACGAATTTGCGGTGTAAAACTTTATTTTTGGACATACTCGTACAACAAGACTAAGCTCCATTTAGTTGCACAATGATGTTAATACTTACGTTATCTATATTGTCACATCATATTTATATCACATAGACTAAAGTGCGAAAAGTTTTATGATAATAATATGAAGTTTGAATACAAATCACTATTTCAGCTGGAAACATTTTCGGTGACTGCGCATTTGTATCTACGTTCTAGTTTGAAACCGTGATGTGATATGACAGCACAATGTTTGAATTCTTCATTTAAAATTATAAAAAAATTGAAAATTATTCATTTCATTACGTCACTCTAAGTTTTAATTTATTTATATCTTTATTTTAAGTTATCTGTATGTTAGGGAAGGGAATCATCAAATGACTCCTCTCGCTGTGGGCAAAGTAGAAGGAAGTGTCAAATGTATACTAGCTTAAACCTGTACGTGTTCCCCCTTTATTGCCTTTTACGTTGCAGTGCCAAGGAAACTATTTTGTAAGTAGATGCATTTGTAACTTCGTTTGAAGACTTCCAACCAGACATACAACATAATCAACGCATACCCCGAAAGTTGTTCAGCATCCACTACGGTTAAAATTAGTATCGATTCGGTAATTTTAAAAACAATATTACAGGCGCTTTTGTGATATCACAGAAAATAGATATAAAGTTGCTTGGTTTCAAAGAGATAACTGACGTCATCTATTTAAATACTTCTCTGTACGAAATACCTTAAAATACTGGCCGCTATAGCATATTTTTTTGGATATTTTAAACTATAAAATGTGTCAAACTTAAAGTCAATCCACAGAATAAAGTATCAAACACATTTTATTAAATATTATTTTTATTTTGAAACCATCAAACCTCCTAATATCCATAAAAAATACTGGTACAAGAAATATTGAGATAGGCACCTAATTTGCCATTGTAGAGCAATTTCAATACGTTACAAAAACCGTTACATTCAATTTTAAACAGCGTGAGACGCGATAGTGTGGTTCTGTACCATTAATCTGTGCAACGTACCCAACAAATCTTTTCTTTCCAACTTAAGATCTATCCTCGTCTACTTTCCTATGAATAATACATCTGTTGCCTCACAAGAAATGTCCATATATTTGTTTAGGCATCATAAATAAGCAGCAATTAGGATAATGATTTGACTACCCACGTCTACGTCTTAATAGACGAGGATTGTTCTTTTTTGTATAAAGTAATTTATCACTATTTTATTTGTTTCCCCTTGTATTAAAGACCAGTTTGTAACAGAAACTCGTCTTTGTTAATAATAAACAATTAAATTGAAACTTATTATTGTATTTTTCATTTCATTCTGATGTATCGGGCATTTTTGAAAATTGTCTGTTTATCAATCTGCTGAATGAAATACGATAAAAAAATTGGCGCTCAGGCTGGTTAAAATGACCTAGTTAATAACATAGAATTCTAAAACTCCAAAAAATGACTGGTTTCTTTGGTAACACAAAAAAATAACAAAACTGGTAGATCCTGAAGCTTCTGAACGTGTATTATGTTCTTTGGTTACATTGCATGATGAATTATTGCTTTAAAAATACCACAAAGCAAAAATACATTCTTATGTCCAATGAAACTTATGTACCGAAGGTTATATTAGCAATAGGTAAAATACTACAGTCGCAACCAATGAGGCGTGCAGCAATTCAAAGAAAATTATTAACCTTCATTACCCCCTACTCAGAACTCGAATGTTCCTAGAAAATTCTAATAATGAGAACACATGCACTTGTATCTACATTTTTATATATTATAACATTTTGCCAATATGACCAAACATGTTTATTAATCAAGGTAATAACCAACATATGATGTTTCTACTCAAAAAATGTATCAACTATTGAATTAATTAATGTTAATAGAAGGCGAGATAGTTCTTATTTGTTTGATCTCTAATATTTATGTTCAAAGAAAAATGTATATGTAATTAATACACGTTGTATTAGGACTTTCCACGTAATAATATATAAATAAAATAAAAAGGACTGGCTCGTTTGTCAAGTGGTAGCAAGAGCGACTGCACTGGGGTCCAGAGTTCGATCCCTGAGGGAATACGGCTATTGAATTTTTCATGAGAAATTTCTCAGTAGTATTCCGGATTTTGGATATATTGTGCTCTGCTGGGAGCAATAGGCTTCAGGTTAGGTAGGTATCCAACAGTTTCTGCTTAATCCTTCCAAGATAGCAGGAACATGTTATGTGAAATATGTACATAAATGGCCCACGGGCAGGACTCTACACTATTCCTTCATCCCGACTATGAACTATGGAATTGCCAAAACAAATCTCTGACGTAATGGTAAGTCCAATTAAAGAACTAACGTATTATTAACTAATTAAATAAATAACGTACATATGTGTTGACAGTTGAAAGTCACGTTATTCTCATACAAAGAGTAAAAAATAAGAGGAAAGACTCGTTTTAATTTGCAAAATTAAGTTTGTTAAAGCAGTTAGTAGGTATTTTAAATATAAATATAAAAATCTTTATTTTAAGATTTTTTTTCAATTATATTGTAAATATTTTTCCAAATTTTATCAATACAAGGGACCTAATAGGTATCATACACATCAATATTTTTTATATCTAAAGCATTTATTTAATTTTGGTTTCAGGTACCATTATAGGTATTTATAGTAGAAGTACTTACGAATAAACAATCTATTTTGTAAGTCCCTACAAAATACATTTTTTTTTATTCGTTTAGTCTATAGAATTAACCCTCTTATTATAACAGCCCCTAAGGATGCTTTGGATTTTAAAATCGTGGAAGATATATATACAATATAACAATCGAAATATCATTAAATAGCTATTTAAAGGAAAATTAGAACAGGTGTTCAAAATCTCTTAAATCGGTTTTTAAATAGGTACTTGCAGAATATCTTTTTAAGTTAATGTTTCTATAACACAATTTTCGCAAAGGAAATTGTCTGCTAAAGTAATTTTAAAATAAAATATCGGTGGTCTTTTCAAACTATGAATCGAGTTTAAGAAATAAAAACTTAAAACAAGTCAAATTGTACCGTACAATGAACTCGGGGAAACTATTACAAAGTTCCCGGAACAACCCTCATGGTGCCTTGGCGGCGGGAGGCGTGCCCGGCATGCCCCACCTCGGCGAAAGAAAAGTGACAATTCCTTCTACTTCACACTACATTCCGCTGTTTTCAAAGAATCTTATTCCCCAATTCTCGCTACTGCAGCAATGAACACGCTAAGTCACTACATCAGAAAATGTCATTCTCAAGTGCGAGGGCCAAGAACTAATGCAAAAACTGAGTTCAATCACTTTCTGTTCTCATGAAAATAATTAAACTTAAAAATTACTACAAAGAAGATTAAATAGCGATACATCAAAGTGTTTTAATTGCGTGAAACTTTCAATTATTTAAGTTCAAACTTATAGAGGAAATTGCATTTTCTTGACATTATCTGGTGTTAAAAGATTGTATCTTTGGTGATATAAAATTGTTGTTTATCGTCTTTTAATTAACACCACTCATAATTTCGTAAAAAAAAATCATGCGCCATTGATAACTATAGTTTCCTACCAAACGACACGCAATGGTTGTGTCGGCAGGGGAACCGACGCGTACCCCTACAATATAGTGTAATTACCAAATAATTTTTCATATGCCAATAGTAAGGAAGAAACTGACCCTGTTAGTTATACAGACAGATATGCTATGAGTATACTCTTACAAACAACTATGGTAAAAATACTTTTTTTTTTTATAATAACAACATTTATTAAGTGATTTGTGCAATGAACTGTACTACGAAAACGATACACAAAACAAAATGTCTAGACGGTAGACAGAATTGTCGGTGACAATCTTTACACCGAACCCTATAGACAAAGGTGAATTTAGGACTCCATCAAAATGCAAAGGTCTATTAGTAAAGCCATGGAACTCCTTTGATCTCATCAAACGACCTTCCGGACTGGTCGGCTTCTTTAATATTCGCCGGACGCCAAACAGATTATCCACTTTTCTTTGCCAGCTTTAGCATTTTTAATGAGACATTTTCAGTAAAAATTCCAATGTTCAATTTAAGCTTGTTCTCTGGTGTTAACGCTGAATAGGTAGGTGTTCTTTAATTTCTTTACAAAGTCTTTGCCTTTAAATAGACTCATGTTTTGCTATGTGCCTAAAATAATTTTGATTTTCCTGATCTTGTGGTTCAGTGGGTATCTTTTTTTTATTAGCCTCATAAAAACTTTTATTGAACACTACTATTCAATTAACGAATACTAATGCTATCACAACTCAAACCCTTTTCCTATTTTACGCTTTGGTTTTGAGCCACTGTTTTGGTGTATATGTAATATGTTATTTAACACTTAGTTATATCAAGAAAGGTTAAAAAATAAATATTAAAAAAATAAACGGAATAAATTTGAGTGCCTACATTTTATGTATATCTGAGTGTACATCGACCAAGAAGCTGAACATAACAACATGATAAACATACAAAGGGAATTCAAAGATGCAAACAATTACTTAATGGGCTAAAGCTGGAATGAAACAGTTACTACCAGCTGTCCACTTAGCGTAACAGCAGACATGTAACATATCTGTTAAATACAAGCTACATCATCTGTTATCCTGGATGAAACTAGAATTTCACAATGAATTTTGCAAGTTGACAAAGCGTGAAATTGTATCTAGCTTGCAGACGTCAAGCTGACGTAGTACTTCTCTTGGACAGACGTCATAAGTTCCGAATATTGTGTGGCTTTAGGCCCTGCGCAAACGTAGACACTTTTGTTTCTTGTATTTGATGCAAGGATCTAGTGAATATTTCATCTTCATAATCTAATCATTATTTTATTACCTAATCCTTTTTTTATTAATAATCACAACATAGTATTAAACAAAGTCGCTTCCCGCTGTCTGTCCCTATGTACCTATGCTTAGATCTTTAAAACGACGCAACGGATTTCGATGCGGTTTTTTTTAATAGAGAGAGGGATTCAAGAGGAAGGTTTTAATTTCAAGTTCAGTCAAGTTTTTGTATCCATTGGCTAAAATATAATGATATTTGTTGGAGATGTATAGCCTACGCGAGCGAAGCCGCTGGCGGAAAGCTAGTTGATTATAAATCAATATGAAACGAACCACAATCTGAACAAGTGGCGACACTATTTGTATCCACTAGCTTCAACTTGACACATACGGATTGCCAGTCAAAAAGTATTCGATGTAGCTAACTGGAAACTAAAACTTGACACATAACTATTGTTTCTTGTGGTGTGCTGTGTCGGTTGCCTGAAGGTAACAGTGTCTGATTGCTGCTACCGGACACAAAATCTACGGTTTCCTGAGATGGTATGCCGCGTCCGAAACAAAAATTGTCTAGGATTGTTCAGCGCCACTCGGCATTCTTCAGCTTGATACTTAGTAGGTCGGCCTATGGACGAATCGTCATGATGACGTTTAGATTTTGTGCACTATGAAACTAATATAAAGAATATTTTTAAGGGGCCTATTCTGCGATTGTTTATAAAGTGTAGAAAAATAACGCTGAATTGTAAAATTGTAATTAGAAGCAAAAAAACTATATATTTCATTTCTAAAACAAAAAAAATGTTTTAAATAATATATTTTGTTACCAAATTGGTAAAATATAAAAAGCTCCTTTTTTACTTCTACTCTCTTTTTAGTTTTTTATGTCGATGTCAAATATAAAATGTTTTTGTGTCGATGTCAAATATAATATGTTTTTATTTTTTGAATTTGCAATGGCCGTGGTACCAACGTGAACAATTGAATTACGTAACATAAATAAAACAATTTATCGACATTTCCATCCATGATATCCAAGAAGACATTTTTTATATATATTTTAATCTACCTGCTATGAATGTAAAGATGTGATTATTTCCTGATGTGTTCAAAACTTTTGATTTTGATTAGAGTTCTCATGGACTCTAACCCTAAATAAATTTAGAATTTTAAACAATCTTAAGTGAAATAATTAACACAAATCTTAATATCACCATTCACCATCACATATAAAAGCCATCAAAATTAAACATCATTGAGTATTGCAATATTTATACACAAGGAATTTATTGCAGAAATTAGTTCTAGTCTGTAGTACCGAACGCCAACAAAGCTTAAGTACGCAGAAGCAATTGGATTATAGGAACTGAAATGCGATATTGGAAACAATTATTAGCTATGTGTCTTACTCAGAACGATATTATTTATTTTGCTGTGGCTAGGCAGATGATAATATTTATTTAATTTTTAATTTATTAAATTTAAAGTCAAATGTGAAACTGAGGAGCTCTGGGACTAGTTTCCAATACTAGTGCAAACAATTGCGTGTCACCTGGTGACGATCTACTACATTTTTACCACTGTCTGCTCAGTTGTAGATAACGTGGCTTTCTTTGAGCACAAACTATATATCCACCAGTACACACATAACCGTGGGATGAAACTGCAAAATACACAGCGCAGTTCTCAGTAACTTGAGGCATTACCTATGGGAAACATGTTTTCGTGTTTGGTGAAAGGTGTACTATTTCTTACTGGAATGCTCAATTTTTTGCTCTCGTTTTTCTTTCTAGAATCTAAATGTATCCCATAAAAATACTCTAAATTACAAATGTTTACTTTTGTAATAAGTAGAGTTTTATAGACTGTGCATATTTCCATTCGATCAAGATTTATGTATCTACGTACAATAATCTTATGTAGAATTCACCACCAGTTAAATTTAAAACATTCCGAAATAATCACATCAATTAAAAAATATAGGCTAAGTAAAAATGTTCCAGCAGACTCCGCGATCCATTAAAAATTTAAAAGCATCTTGAAAGTGCAAAGTGAAAATCCTTATCCAGCGAATAAAAATCGAGATTCCAAAGAAAAGTCAAAGAACATAAGATACAAAGTGATTTTGTAAGTGGAAACGAAATCTTTCAGCGTTGTAATGTGTACATCGCGTGACTCCGCCTAGCGTGGCGGAGGTGTACCAGCGAACGGGGTAATGGAACTTATAGACAACGATACCTAGCCATTACCTCGTGTGTTGCGAAATTGCTCTAACTGTGATGACTTTTCCCATCTACACTTATTAAATATTTCCTTGAGATTTTGTGACTAATAATAGCTATTTATTAAAGATATTTAAATACAGTTGTGTCCTAGCATTAGTACTTATGTAACTTAGTTAAGTTACTATGTAGGCTGGCGCACCGTGAGCAGTCTTGCTGATTGCTGAGTATGTTCATTGTAACAGTTCCCTAAAAATAGTATCTGTCCTCCCATTCCACATACCTTTGCAATAGGCACTCGACAAAAATAGCTGTACTATTAGATTTGATTGTTGATAAATGAAGTCTACGTTGAATGTTTGTGTTTCTGTTAGACAATGATTGGATTAAACAGTTACAAGCATAGTGTTATTTATGACATTGTTCAATATTTTAGCCTTATTTATTACTTTTACTCGAGCGAAACTACTGCTCTAAACAATTATTTTTTATTTTGATTTTTTGCATCATAAAGAAACACTTGAAATGTTAACACAATCAAATCACTTGCTCTTCAAAATAAAAATGACAATAAACACACGTTTCCATCAGCAATAGGAAGTAAACCATACGAAACCGAGACCCTGAGGGCAGCTTGGCTCAAATTGCTTTTAGGATAACGCAAGAAAAAACAACAACAAACCATCCTAATAATAATAATGCGAACAAAGTCGTTTGTGTACAGAATAGAAATCTCAGGTGCGTTCAACACATGAATGTGTTAAATCCAGTAAGAAGAATAAAGTTTTCCTTTAGAAACTAGAAACTACACCCTCTGCAAGTCAAAGCATTAAATGAGTCGCTACATCACAGACTGTGTATAGGCGCTCTAATTTGAATGATAAAGAACGACAGTTGTATTGTACAAAGTTACTTATTTTAATAGTCTGTTATATAATATTGACTGCGCACTGTGCAGTTACTGCGTCGCAGAATCGGTTTATGTTCTACTGCTTTATAAGTATGACGTTCACAGTATTTACCGATAGGAAAAGAATGTTGTAGTTAATTTTAACAAGAAACTTGTTTTCCTATATAATGTATTTTATTATATTATTATGTGTATTTTATTATATTGTAGTATGTATATGTATTTTATTATTTTCAAGCAGTTTATTTTAGAATTCTGTATTCCCTTTGAAAACAGTTCTCATAAAATACAAGCAAAATTAAATTTGATGAGTGGTGAAATATAACCTATCCAGGACTAATAGAGACAAGAAAACCATGTTATTATTTTGTAATTAATTAAATGTAATTTTCTTACCCATGATTGACCAGGATCTTGAGGATCTCGTGACTACGTAACAGCCGCATAAAGCTATGATTGGCCAGTTCGTGGATGGATAACCATCAAGTCGTAGCGAGACTCCTCCGTGCCTCGGAAAGCACGTTATGCTGTTGGTCCCGGCTGTCATTTGAAGATTATTGGTAGTCGTTGCTTAAGTCAGAAGTTAAAAAAAGTCTAACAACCTTCTTAACTTATCTCATCTTAAAATAACTTAACGATACCCCATGGTACAGCTTGGTCATCATCGTCTGCCTAGCTTTCAATTTTAATCATTATTAGTCCTAATAGAAATAAATGAACTAAAATACCGTTTTAGGTAGTTTTTACCCTTAATAAACATGTATAAAAAAATTTCAAGATTTCTGGAATTCGGTTAATCAATAATAAGTAAAACACTGGTCAGCTCTCTCACTCAGCTGCATCCATTTTAGACTGGAACCCGACACTAAAATAGTTGAGTTCAGATGATTTCTGAAATTTGGTTCATTGTCGATCTATTAATTTTCCATGGTATCTATTTATATATCTTTATCAAGTCGCATATATTGGCTACGGCACCGTTTTGATACTGATCCTTGAACAGAAATCACATACGTATTCTAAATGCATTTAAATTTGCTAAATTGAAGATTTATTTTCTGGACCATACTTTTAAAATTAACTTAAAAATAAGTTTATAATTAATTACACACAAAATTATACATGAGCGTGTTTCTACGCTCGTTATAGTTTTTATTTTTAAAAAAGTGTCGCAGTTTCACCTTAATTATCATACAGATATTTATTCCGTGCAATAATAAAAACTGTGAAAAGCAGCGCACCAGACCAAACCACGTTTGTCGTGTTGAGTTATTTTGAACAAGTATAAACCATACCAAAATAATTTTTATTTACGTAATTATGGTTATATTATGATATGAATAACATAATTTTATACAAGTGAAATTGTGGAATACATGTAGATGTCCATTTATCAGATTTTAATTAGGTATGTGGTTGCATACCTTTCAAATAAAATTTAATTTTACAATTAATTACTCCGTTTTGACAAATTAATACTTTAACAAACATGGTTAATTAAAAGCAAATAGAACGTTTAGAAGATCTTGTAATTTTAAACTTTTGGTAATACAATAAAATTCGAGGTATTGTAGGGTTAGAAGGAGACCAAATATGAAATGGCATGATAGATATTTTTCGGCTTTCTGTCATGAATGACAACGATAGTTGATGACTTTTTTTGCTTTTTTAACTTCGCACACCCGAATAATAAATATGCTATGCGTTAATCCACGTTATAACATCTGTGAACTAAATTTTATCCTATCCAATTTAGTGGTTTTTGCGTGAAAGAGTAACAAGCACACATATACATTAGTGGTAGGATGTAGGATAGCGTGGTAGAAGAGGTCTATTCTTCTAGGCTAAAAGTGGTCTGATTATGTGACTTACCACCTGGTAGACTGTCTGCTTATGTGCATGCTAATTATTTGCAGTAAGCAATATTTTTTAATCAACGCTAAGACGAACTCGTCTTTATTTTGATTTTCAAAATGACAAAAGAACTCAAGTACTTGAGATCAGTAAAAATGTTTTATTCATGAAAACCAATAATTTAAATACGTAGAAGACTTATTAATTTAGTCGAGAGTCTATTACGGTATTTCTGTTTTCTCTTCTTGAATCTTATTGTTTACTAGCTTCTGCCAGCGACTTCGTCCGCGTGGAATAGTGGTGCTCCGCTCCTATTGGTCTTAGCATGATGATATATAGCCTATAGCCTTTCTCGATAAATGGACTATCTAACACTGAAAGAATTATTTAAATCGGACCAGTGGTTCCTGAGATTAGCACGTTTAAACAAAATGACAACATTTCCCTTCACTGCTCTGCTCCTATTGGTTGTAGCGTGATGAAATGTATACTATAACCATCTCAGGAGTATGACAAATAATTGTACCAAGTTTCGTTAAAATCCGTCGAGTAGTTTTTGTTTCTATAGAGTTTATACAGACAGACAGACAGACAGACGGACAGACAGACAGACAGACAAAAATTTTACTGATTGCATTTTTGGCATCAGTATCGATCCCTAATCACCCCCTGATAGTTATTTTGGAAATATATTTCATGTACAGAATTGACCTCTCTACAGATTTATTATAAGTATAGATTTCTGTGCGTTTACTCTTGTTTTGTTATTGCTACTTTTAACTTGTACTGACACACTAGGTACAAGTGTTTGGTGTTATTGAGGCGATTGGTTTTGAAAAAATATATAGGTACATCCCACGTACAGTCACAAGCAAACAGTCTGAAATAGTCTTCCAAAGTCAATTTCCTAGTGATCATACAATACGAGTATCTCGTTGCTTCATTTTTTGTAATGACTATTCTTTATTGCAAAAAAAATATCCTAAATCATTATTATCATCTGCCTAGCCTTTTCCCAACTATGTTGGGGTCGGCTTCCAGTCTCAACCGGATGCAGCTGAGTACCAATGTTTTACATGGAGTGACTGCCTATTTGACCTCCATAACCCATGGCAGTTACCAGGTAACACGATACCATATGGCAAGACTGGTTTATCAGACGTATCCTAAATAATTATAATTATTTCATAACCGGTAGGTACTATAAAGTTTTTATTATTATTATCTAGGTATTTAACGTATTGAAAATATTATTTCTCTTTAAAGAGAGGTCCCCGTTAGCGCCCAGGTGCAAGGAACATTGAGTAGAGTTGACAAATGCACCATTATTGTTTCACAGTCGAATTCATAACTAATGCGATATTGTATTAGTTCTTGGTACTCAAAGAATTGTTTAAAGATTTTATTAGAAAATTTACTTTCTACGGTATCAGTACTTTTTACTTATTTCTTTAATCATCGGCCTATCTCACTGTCCCACTGCTGGGCAAAGGCCTCTTCTCATACAAAGAAGGCATGCGCATTGTTTACCAAGCTTTTTCATTCTTTATAGGACTATAAAAGAAAATGGACTGTTACAAGATTACTAGTAGACACACTT
This sequence comes from Pyrrhia umbra, assembly GCA_963891755.1. Classification (NCBI taxonomy): domain Eukaryota; kingdom Metazoa; phylum Arthropoda; class Insecta; order Lepidoptera; family Noctuidae; genus Pyrrhia; species Pyrrhia umbra. Next base: position 7,328,165 of record OY982924.1, read on the forward strand.
GCAAATTCTTAACCAGTCCGACGTAGTCCAACTCCGAACAATATGAACCAGAATATCAATATAGCCTGAAGAGATTTTTATTTCAGCAACTGACTGACCATCTTGAACATTACGAAACAACGTTCCAAAAATATATCTGTCAATCCAAATATCTTCAATTAAGCTCACCTAATCCAGTCTTAAATCCAAATTTAAAACTCTTTAAACGTTAAATAAATCACATTGGGATCGGTTAGGACACTAATTAACTAGAGCGTCCCACGGAGCCGCAGTTACAGATGGACAGACAAACCAATTAGACCGTGTAATTAGTCTAACCAGCCCGTATGGTGCCAACGATACGTCAGAATAAAAAAATGAAGATGATATAGTTTAAACAAGAATTGTATGACTAAAAAAACAACATCGGCCCATTTATTGCTCACTACTAGAGAACGCCTTTTCTCATACAAATCGCCGCTAAGGCAGATTGAAGATTCCGTTTTTTATATTCCTAACCGAACTATATATAGGTACTATTGGCAGGAGGAAGAGACGGTTATTTCTCGATTATTCCCTACCTATACAATAATATCCATTATAAACATATAACATAAATATTGAAAAAACGTTTTGGTACTTGTCAAGTATGCTCAAATAGTGGATCTCTTTAAATCCTGACCACTGCCACAAAAATCGCACAAACAGGCCAGTTCCCGGTATTTGTCATGTGCACAATATAGCTTGACTATTCCTGTTAGTAGTGAAGAGCACTTTATAGGTACATACATATATGAGGTTCAGCCTAGAAAATTCTTTGAATATGAAAAGAATTTAAAAAACCTACTGAATCACAAAACAGTTCAATATTTTTAATAAACCACTAAGTCCCTCGTTATAATACCCTTTATGGATGAAAAAGGAACATCCAAAGACCATGTCAAAGTAAAGAGCTACTCGACTTTGACTGAATTTTAACTAATAAAACTTTTATATCGACGATCTCATGTAGATAAGCTTGTAGGTACCTATTAGCTGCAAAAGAAACAAGTTGCACTTAAGTGAAGAAGTAAGGAGCAACCCCACAGTACAAACTTTATGTTGTTGTTTTTATTAAATATGCTGATAAATGACTGATTCGACCCGACCGATGAGTTCGGATCTACTCATCAATATGTAAATTCAGTTTGGATGGATTACTCCTAAAGAAAAGCTAAAGCAACAAAGCAAAAATTTGTACTGCCAAGGGATTGAAGCATTTAATATCGCATACCTATTTGTATGGAATATGAAAGTATAGCTAGTTCATAACTTAGATATCTCAGTGTAATCGAAGTAGTTCACTCATTCTGATTGTATTTTCTTACACTTAACAAAAATCCGAGGGTAACTAACTCTAGTTATTGTAAAACTGTACAAATGATACTATTATATTACCTAATGCCATTATGTACCTAATCTTTATCAAACCCTTTTTCAGATGGAATATCATCAAATTACTTCCCATGCCGTAGGTGTGGCGGGAGGGAGTGTCAAACTCTTACTGACTAAAACCCATCCATATCCCTTCCTCGGCCGTTTGCAATCCGGGGGCGCGGTAACTCTATGGAACATCCCGCGGCCCTGGCAGACCATGGTTTATCAAACCCTGAGGTATAATGAGTATTTGCAATATCTCTGTTCCGCAGACTTAGTTGTTGATTTGATTGCTTTAGTCATCATCCTTGCCGATTACAACTTGTATGGCTGTAACGATAATTATGAAAAAGTAGCTAAACGCACCCGGATAAAAGTATCCTATATTTTTTTCAAGTAGTTTTATTAGGCATGCTCCATAAAAATATACCTTGAATAAATTTAAATAAAAAAAATATACATAAAAAGGAAATACCACACTTAGAATAATGATACAAATAGATTCGGGGTCAACAAGAGCAACGTTTTCAAAGAAATTCTTAAAGTTTCGCGCAACTTGAGTTTGAATTAAATAAAGTAACTTCGCGAGTTCGCGTTTCCTCAAACTTAAATTGAATCTTTAAACTTAAACTGTAGCTAGAACTTGATACAGATATTGATTAAGAAATTATATCAGATAATGATCAAATTAATCCAATTACTTGAATGAATGGACCTCTTTATGAAGCTGTGTGTGGGACTGGGTACCCAAAGATAGAACGATATTGCCCTAGTTAGTCGGCTCTAAGGAATGCTTTTTACGAAGCTTGAAATAGTTCTAGATGCGGTATTGGAAGTTGGAGGGGCGGGTATTATCGAACTGTGATTGTAATTCTTCTATTCCTGTTGCATATTAAAAAAGAGCTTAGTAATTATTCATGCCTTGGTTTCAGCAAAAAAGTGAAAAGAATAAGTTTTAGAATACTACTACTTACGCTTGTTTTTGACTATTTTGAAATAAATGCAGTATTCGAATATGCCTTTTTATCTTAAGTCAAATATTTTTTTATTGTTTAAATAAACATAATATTTATTATTTTCTGATACTCTCTTTAGTATTAGTGTGGCTCAAAGTATAGATAGAAGAAGATATTAGAAAAATATAATATTTTGTGACGTTGTTATTGTTTACAAAGTATCTCATCAAATCAAATTCCTACGCTGTTATTTGACAGCCTTTGTCTTCCAATAACTTGTTTTGTCTACAATTAAAGGCATATCAAAATTATTTATTATTATATTTTGTGACGTTTAGGAAAACATTTGAAACAAAGTTTGGACAGTGATATTAACGATCAAGATTTTTTTTACTTGCAACAGTTGATACTTTGTTTTCTTGCATGGTATTCAGAATGACATTCTACGGAGCTAAAAATTTTCGTCTATTTTTTGATAAATTTATGCTAAGCATGGTCTGTTCCTCCACCCAGGGTTGTCTCCAGATAAAGGAACTAGTTAATCATGAATAGCATAGACAAACAAAAACAATTTTAGATATAAAGCTTTATTTTCCTGAGGAAAATTTCTTTTTTTATTGACGCAAACATAGTTAAATCAAGCAGAGGAAAGAAATAACTCATAATCTTGACATGAACAATAAATGAATTAATTTCGAGTGCCATTCCTGTAATGAGGGTGGCTGTAAGCACAAGGAAGATGTTCTGCGAATAGGGCCAACTAATTTGGACGACACGCTTTAAAACGACGAATAATAAAAGTTAATGGGACCGCTCTCTTCGTGATTCCTGGCGACGGAGAGTGCTCATTTCCCTGGCCCTCGTTTGCGCTGTGTTAATTAGCATTTTGGCACTAAAATACGTATAATTTGGAACCTTTGCAGGTAAACTTGAGATTTGTTTCATATGGTTTGTGCCATCGTGTTGTATAATATTGACCGATCATTTCTTTTTAATTTTATTTCTGTTATCATACCTATAAGTCTCATTATTCCTATTGTAATTGATAACCATGTGATGAGTGCATTATCGTATCTTTTAATAAAATCTATGCTCTATAATCTAACATATAACAGGGTAAGGAGTGCAATAAAAGGGTAACTAGTGGTGCAATATGTATAGTAATAGTTGGAGTGGAGATACATAATGTATCCCTACTCATTAATACATCACCAAAGCACCCTGAGCAGTTTGCCCCGCTACAATCTGAACTGTTTATACAAGGCACTACGGCTAAACCCAAAACCACGCCGTAATATTTTTTTGTAAACTTTAAAAAAAATTGTAAACTTTTTTCGAGTCGGTAGTTTATTGTAAATTTATTCTTCTATTTCACTTTTGCAGTTTTCTATTAAAACCGCCGGTCAACCATTTGAAAAAAGGTTCTTTTTAAAAATCTTAAAAAGAACTGAGATTATGTAAAATGAAGCTCAGGTATATTTCTTGTAATGAACATACTTATTATGAATTTGATCAGCTTAAGAAAGTTCCGATTTCATAATTATGTATCATTCTGTAATGTTTCAGACTTATTCCGAACAAAAACCTTATTTTGTATTTTAATTGATTAGTTGTGGTTATTTTAATATTTAAAACCAGATGCATAAGATTAACTCAAAATAAAAAGTATTTCTAGATAGATTTCAACAAAGCTACAGTAAAAAAGTCGATCAATATTATTTTGTTAAAGTATTCTTGGGCACACCAAGAGCTGATGTTGAATTTAAAATACACTTTGAATGCAATCGTAGGACTAATCGCATTAACTGTAGTTGAGCGGTTGCGGTCGTTCCGATTTGCTTATAGAAAGTTCTCCTGTGTAGGTAAAAGATTTGGAAATCTATTTGCATAAGTACATGTTAAAATTGAAAATATATTGTAACCGGATTTTGGGGATTATCAAAAGATAAGCATATCTTAGTAGATACTTTTCACCGATTATTTTACTCAAGAAACTAATTAGTTTGAAAACCAAATTTTAAATAAATCATTTAGAAACTTTCAATACAAATGCATGATATTCATAAAGAACTCACATCTATTATATACATAAAAATGAATCCCTATTGCCCTTGGTCGTCGCATCACGCGTGAACGGCTTGATCAATTTGGCTGAATTTAGTACTGGAAAAACTTCCGTCAGGACGCGAGTGAAACCACGGGAAACAGCTAGTTTAGTATATTTACTCGCATTATTTTTCTGAATGGATCATCCCGCTGTTACTGTGAGAATAGGTTCGCGAATGCATCCGAATTTGGGCAGGTAATTTTCCAGGCATCTTTTTACTTTAAAATCAACCAGTGTTTAACCTAAAATATTCCTAGTTAACTTTTCAATACCATGAACTGAGAATATAAACGCCAGTAAGCTATACTATAAAATTTAATATTGTGTCCATTTTAACTGTTACATACCCAAAATTCAAATACAGTGCAACACAGAATAGACCCGAATACTAGACTATAATCATAAATAATGCTTAATGTTGTATACAAAACATTTAATTTCCGTATTGCGCCGCCATGACATATGTGGCAGGTTTCGATGAAATTGATATGCAATGTTTCAGTGATCTATACACAGTTAAAGGGTGAATATTTTGTTTGAATTGTAATTGAAAACAAATATAGGTTTCGTATGACTATTCTTAATTCTGTTTTAGAATACAAGCGCTTTGTATTGACTAAAGAATAATATTTATAGGTGGATTGAGGTACTAGATATTTTTTGTACAACCATCTTCGCCAAATGGGGTTGAAATCTTGTCAGAAACACTTTCACTAATCTTTTTCAAACCCAGGTGAAACTCACTTTCATTGTCCGATGGTATGGCAATGCGTCACGACCCAGGGAGCGATGAAGCACATCACAAGCAGCTTTATGTGCTAGTCAGCGCACAACGTCACGATATATATATCCTGACAGATCTGACCCCTCAATTTTTTGTTTTATTTGAATAAAATGAACACTATGTAAATAAATTGAAAGTCAATTTTAACTTTGTCTGTCTGTTTTTACAGTGAAATTTCTGACCAGATGATGCAAACATGAACAATTTAAACTTTTAATTCAGGTACAAAATAAATAGTTGTATACATGCAAGTGAGGCCAACAGCGCAGGGGTAATAAAACAACAATTATTTGGAATAAAATTCCGTTTATCAAGCGTGGCTTATAAGGCTGTCAGCTAGATGACGTTTAAGGGTTCAAGATAAATGAAACATGAACAGGGCAGAGAATAACAGCTTTATGCAAAATCTGAAAATGTATTTCATTCACAATATTTATACAAACGGAACTACATAATTTTTATGAAACTATTTAAAGTTAAAGCTCACTAAAAGACAAGGAGGTAGGTACTTAATTATTATGGTTCTACCTTCATATTGGTTACATTTTATTTATCTAGCACTTCCTTTGATATAACATAAAATGTACACAAGCATTTTCGAGGGTTCAATCTCCATGCCAAATTATATCTTTGACAGATAGATAGAGTGCCTTAAATTAAAAAATAATGCGTCGACTTCAAACCTCCTCCATTTTTTTTTCGTCGGTAAAAAATGGTTAAGAACTACATATATATATAAAACTAAATAACAAGTAACTGTTAACAATCGATATGCGGAGCACAGATTCAAAACCATAGAAAACATACTTCCGTATCATTTACAAAAAAGATTTTAGCACCAAAAATAAGGGAACATTGTATGCATATATGTATATCAAATCTAACATGGTCAGAAACAGGCCAGCAAATCCTATAATAACTATCACGAAACTCTTGTATTTTTTAATTAACCTCTTAACAAGTAAACGAAATAGATTTCAAAAGGTATAACTTTTTAATATTACTCTTCACCTAACACAAATAAATTACTTAAAATCTCTCAAATAAATTCACAGGCCCTATCATAACAAATTGGTCACTACTCGTGGAAGTGTTCCCTGAAAAATTAAGCCAGTACACAAAAAAGGAAATAAATAAAACGTCGACTTTATTACCTACCTACTAGCTGTTTCCCGCGGTTTCACCCGTATCCCGAGGGAATGACTTGGCGCACCTGGGTAAAAAGTAGCCTATATCCTTTCTCAGGCTCTAGACTATCTGTGTACCAAATTTCAGTTAAATCGGCAGAGTAGTTTTGGTGTAATAGCGCGACAGACAGACAGACAGAGTTAATTTCGCATTTATAATATTAGTAAGGATTATTGTAAAAGCTTACAAAACAAATTCATATTCTAGAATAATGAGGTTTATTGAATATGAAATGGTACAAACGGATTTCAAAAAATTAATCGACCACCACAGCGGTGTTTAATGTGATAATTCTAAAAATATTGAACAGGTATTTCCAAAACCAGCTTAATTTTCGACATGTCAAAAGCCTTTGATTTTTTATCATACGAATGACTTCTGAATAAATGTGAAAAATATAAAATACGAGGTAAAGCTAACGCATCAGTAATCCTATCTAGCGAACAGAGCATAATTCGTAGAAATAACCACAGGTAAATCAATGATGAATAATAACAATAAATATATTTAATTCCAAATTATTTAAGTGGTGTGCGTACTCTCATTACAATTCAACACGTCAATATAGACTCTTTATAAATTACTTGTTAACGTTTCACGCAACAAAACGATGCGAACTAACCTTGAAAAAGAAATTTATACTAATACGAGTAAGAGGAAAGATTTGTTTGTTTGTAGGGTTTTAACTCAAAAACTACCGGACCGATTTTAAAAATTCTTTCACCGTTAGAAAGCTACATCTTTACGAAGTGTCATAGGCTATATTTATTTCCAGAAATAATCAGGGATCCCTACTAAAACTTGAATAAAGTAACCCAAGGTGTAAAAAAAATGTCCACGCGGGCGAAGCCGCGTGCGGAAAGCTAGTGGCTTATAAACCTTGCACGGCGAGATCAAACAGCTATATGCCAGTCTAAATTCTCCAATTGCTTTTTGTAAAGATCATTTTCATCAGCGACTTAGATCCTGTAAATTATTATTTAGGCCCCTCGCCCACGACGACTTTTTGTAGCGATGCTGTCGCGCGTTTGGTAAACGCGCGTCAGTATATATATATATAGTATAATATAAGTATTTCCTGTATAATAATAATAATATTTTTTTTATTGACATAAGAAGGCAATTACAATACAGGATTCTCTTACATCTGCACTAGTAAAAACTGTGTTGCAGGTGTTAGTGTCTTCCCCATATTAGTGTGACAATAATCTTACGTCCGTGTGTGAATAAATTAGAAAAGAAAAATGCAAACAAATAAACTAACAACAAAATTAACGCCTTTGTAATGGCTCACTTCAGGAGGTTCATTATGCAGATAGTTAATCGAAAACCTTCTATTTTGTAAAATGCATAATTCTTACAATGTAAGTGTCCAAAATGTAATCAAACTAAGAAATTAGGCTTTAAATATTTACATTAATTATGAGTAATGAACTGTAAAATCTTCGTGTTTTAAGTCAAAATTAAAAAAAATATTTTTTTTTTTGTCTCTAGTAAGATGACCTCGGTTAGATAGATACTTATGTTGTTAGAGACAATTAATGAAAAATATTCTTGTTCTTTATTTACAATAAATGAAATGAACAAAACAAATAATTTTATTCCATAACCTAACTCAACAATCAGATGGTTTCACAATTAATTACAACAAAACGCAAAGATCAGTTTATTTAATACCAAAATTAGCGAATTAACGCAGCTATAGTCACGTAATTTACAATTAATTAACAAAGGAAAATGCTGGCTTCGAATGCTTACTTTCGGAGAAAATAGACTTTGCAAATATTCACCCGAGACTAAAGTTACTCGGAGCGTTTAACTTTTGTATTCAATTAAATAAAAAGCTCTAGAAATAAACGGCTAAGATAGTAGAATCGTCCTCATAAATTGTTGCAATTTTGGCCTGGTTTTACTCAGGTTTATTACAATCTTTTTTATTTTACCGTTGCTCTTACAAGGCAAGGAAATCAAGGATGGAGTTGGAGGTAGAATTTTTTGTTGAATGGAAAATGACAATGCGTATTCAATATTTTACCGTTACTTTATTTAATTATAGACAGTGATTTAGGGTACGTTTTTATTTCGATGCTATCCTAAAATTGAAATAAAAACGTTCACAGAAGTTTTTGCAGGATATAGTTTTTATACTAGTGAAACTGGTAAGCCAGTATATTTTATGCCTGTTTCACAAACTCCTGTGCTTCTCAACATCTACGTTCGTCATAAAATTTTCTAGGTAAAATATAGAGCAGAGTCTCTGAAAAACACCAAGTAGGTAGATAATTATTTCTTCTTTTATCTCCACACATATACAGGGAATTAATTTCTTGTACACACAAAGCTTTTGTTTTAAAAACGTAAATATTTTGTTAGAAATTAAAGCTTCCCTCGTATAATGTAGAACAACAATAACAAACATTCTCATATGTACCGCAGAGTTTCGTGAGCAGATGTTCGCCTGTACCTCACTTTGTTTCGTGATATTATTCATCTTCTGAGAATTAAGATACATTAAGATTATCTCTTATCATTGTCTCTAATATACCATGTAGTAATGCTATTTAATTCATGAAACACCGTCAACAGTCTGTTATTTTAAATAGTAATTGAATACTTGTCGGATTAGAATCTTGACGACACACAAAGTTTCATCAAAGCGCAACCCGCGACAACAAAACGGTCTACTCAAATTGTCACCGTCAAAGTAGTAACGTGACTAGACGACATATCTCAGGGTAACCCTAAGTCGCGTACTTGTGAACGGTGTATGACGGCTACGATAGATTTATTAACAGCTGGCACGCGCCACAGCTCAGGTGCAACCCTCGTATTAATATCGCAACTGAAATACAAATATCTACGTCAGCCCGGGGCCGGATTAAGCGGTGCACAGTATTGTTTTATTTAATTATCACACAGTTGAATCGAATGTCGAATGCTGTTCAAGTGTTGAGTGATTTCGTTTTTGTTTTATTCAGTAGTGTTTTGTTGCTTTTGTCAATTTGATGTGAGAGTTTAAACTGGATAATTACCTAGGTTTTGATGTTCGAAATAAAAGTCAACTTGGGATATCTAAATTTTTCTGTTTGCCTAAAGTGGCTGTAGTCAAGTCACTTTGATGCTAGTCATGTTTGAAATTTACAATTCTACAAAAGTCAATGTATGGCATCTCCAAGGTCAACCTAGAAGATTGTCGACTGCTTAACTGGGCTTGATAAATGGATTGACTAAACTGATACCCATATAAGTTTCTTGACTAAATGCAGCTTCTGACAGATTATATGACAAAAAATATAACTTCCGCACGTGCGTCTCATTCTAACTCCTGAATAGAGATAGCCGACCTACAGCAAAAATACCATGGTCATAGTAGACTATGACCATAGTAGGCTATGACTATAGTAGGCTATGACCATAGTAGGCTATGACCATGGTACTTTGCTGTAGGTCGGTCGCTAGATCAGCCAGAATCATGGTGTTTGACCAGACACCACAATTAATGCGCATTTTTTAAAACTTCAAAAATCTCGCAGAAGTACAGTTATTTTAGCAATATATTAAAGAACAACACTAATATCAACATCAAAAGACTCAAACATAAAAACAAATCTCCTTTTGTAGGCAAAACACCATTCCCATATTTCCTCCTACATATTATATTATGTAATTTCAAATCCGGCTCACACTGCGAATGTCAAAATAAGCGTCATATTGCGATACGGATGAGGATTTAGTTGAAACTTAATAATATATCAGTTACTGTCTTACTTCGAGTGTAACAAGAATTTGTGTCATTATAATGTCAGTAAGTTAACGCTAATGTCTTTTACTTTACAAGACCTATTTTCATTAGTCTTTTTTGCAGACTCGCGGTTCAATAACGATTGCACATAAGTCTAGATCTATCAACCTTGACCTTAAATTACCAGTCCGGATGGAAGATCCTAATCCTAACGAATATGTATAGTAAAACGGCTGTACCGAGCTGGATACAATTTGGTACGGAGATATAAATAGGACCCTGGAGACAGTTATAGGCTTCGAAACTTGACTAAACCGGGGCAAACAGCTAGTGACATACATATAATTATATATCATACCAAAACCACGGTGTGGTTCGAAAAACACCAGGTCTTTGGTACATGGCTGTATCATTATGATAAATCAGAAATAAGAAGGTTTGACAACAAGCAAACTGATATTTAGTTGTATCTACCCCAATATAGATGGAAAAAGGCTATGCAGATGAGTGATAGCAACTAAAAATTACTTTAAATATAAGCTACAAACAGAGGGTAAGATAAAGGTATCAGAATGCTCGGCGCTGTCGCAATATTAAATCGTGCCCCTCCACTATTGGCATAAAGCCTTCTGTCATCACTGGAGAACTTTTCGACGGCATAGTTCATCTGTTCTATAAAGAACGTGTCTCGCATACTGGAAAGCGCACACCGACAATCTAGTGCATAGATTAAGTTAGATGCTGACAATGCAGGAACTCCCGAATAGAGATGTTGTGACAAGCGAATGACCTCCATCATAAACATGGTCCACGTTTTTGCTAAAAAGAAAATATACACCATTTACCTTGAGTGGAAAGAGAAAATCGAAAATCACAGTGAAAAACAAAAATAAATCAAATTTTACTTTTATTTGCCAAATTAATAAAAATATTTTTTTTTTTGTGAACATACACCACTGTGAATATAAAAGTTAGAATTCATGTACCTTATTATGTACACCAAAACATCAATTTATCTTAACATAGTTTGACATTAGGGTGGTATTAACACTAATATTTCTTTTAATTTTGGCCACGTCAAGATGGTATATCGCCTTGATATATTCTGTGTAATGAACGGGCATACGAAGTGCTCTCAATAAACACTACGGTGTAAAGTCAAAAGAAACATTGTTACGCTTGGCAGAATATATCTGCAATCAGTTACTGGAGAACATGAGCCTAACCTCTTGACACAATGCCTGTTGCCATTTTCATTACAGAATAGACTACTGGATACAACCCAACGTGCAACTAGTACCTGACAAATCATCAAGAAATCGTAATCGAAATCAAATCATTAAGCTCAATATAAAACACTAATAACATGTAGCTGTATCTAGTTAAACTAGAAACCGACCCCAAGATATTTGAGAAAAGGCTAGACATAGTGATGGCATGCGTGACTGAGAACCGTGAGCTCTAGAGTAATTTGCCGCCAGTTATTACAATGTTTCACGAATCAGCATCGCTATCTCAACAATTTTCTTTATAATTTTGAAACACAGCATAGCATACATCCTTATATACATTAAATTGATTATTCCGCACTTATCATATACATATATCATGTATTTGTTGTTACGTACTTAATGCGGTATCTGCTCTTGTATTTAATTTTATCAAGTGTAAAATCGTATTGTCGATTGTAATTCACTTGAGCTTATGAGATTTCTATTAATAAGTATTAATTTAATAGAAAGTTGCCTAATATCTATAAAATTTAATGAAAATATGCAATGGAAATTCAGTATTCTGCCACTTTACTAAATGTATTTTTTATCCTAAAATAACCGTTTCATCTTATATTTATTAAAATTAACGAAAACTTAACTATGTCGGGCCCACGTCCCTTGTCTTTTAGAAAAGATAAATGTAAGTGTTCAGTCAACTGCCAACTTGACTGAAGGCTGACATCTCCCCCAACAAAGACATTTAGCTGAACATTTCACAATGCCGACCCGTATCCAATTATTATGACAGATTTACATGAACTCAATTAGAAAACAGATTATTATACAAGTAATGACCTTTTGATTAAATGTTCGTTGAAGAAAATTCGTTCATAACAACGTATGAATTATACGAAAAGTGTTATCTTGGATGATGATGGATTGCCTTTTCAAAACCTTAGTGGACAATCATGTTATTTTTAGACTCATGTGTAACAGACACTTAAAATTATTTTAACATAATTGAATAAGAAATTTCTCTAAATTCATCGCTACGGCGTAGCACGAGCTACGCGTGCGTAGGTATGTGCGTAGCGTGTGGTCTTACTGTTTTTAATTTATTTAGATTACCTAAATCAAATAGGTTTAAAATATTCGTTTAAGTTTTAATGTTTTATTCATTAGTTAATAACCTTGTTTATCTAGAGGTCAAAATTGAAAGTTTATTAAAATGTTGTAATATCTAATTTTAATTCTAACAAGAGATTGTAAAGTAACATAGGTAAAGTTATTTTCAATATAGCTCACTTTTTCACTATCTTTTTCAAGCCTTTTCTATTTGCTTTACTTGAGTAAGACCCCAATTTTATACCAGTGCTTTAAAACATCATGTTAAATAATATAAAAAAATAATTTATGTTAGGTAATACTTACTACATGCGAGTTTATTTGAAGCAAATTTATAAAATTGACTTACAGTTGATGATACAAAAACTAAATTTCAATTCAACCTCATATATCACGAACACCAATATACAACAAGAGCAAAAAGCGAGTCATTAAAACTTTAAACAACGAAAATCATTTAGTCCAACCAAAAAAATATCGCGCTACAAAAAGTATTAATAAAACACATTACAAAACATCAAATTGTGGTTAGAACTGGGTGAATTCGCTGGGGTAACATCGTTCACTTAAGCACATTACCGTGGGTTGTTGGCTAACTTCGGCCCAGTGAGATAACATCGAAACAATTGCGGAGCCACGGGAGCTAACTTGCGGGAGGTTAGCGCAATAGTTCGCATGTTAATTGGCATGGAGTTCGTTACGAATTCTTTGTTAATTGGAATATGGAAATGTGAAAGATTTACTTTGCCACCCAGCGGACACCCAGAATTCATATTTTGTTTTACAGCAACACAGGCATTTTTAAATGAATACAAACTAAAATAATGTAACAATGTGCATAGTAACAATCTGCCGCGTGAACATACGAAACTTTCACAATGTATTATAAAGTATAAAAATTAAATGATGGTTCATTTCATTTCCATGTTGAGATTCGTGTATCATTCCCGAACAGTCCCAAATAGAATTGATGGTACCATGGTCTTGATGATAATGCGTTCTACGCTAACTATTCTGAACGGAAAAGTTTCATTTTAAACTGGGAAGCATTTATTTCTGAATGAAAGCTATGTCAGTTCAATGGTGATCTTTTTCATTTGCCTGTTCATGTGATAGGAGCCCGTACAGTCAACGGGCCTGCTTCATTTGGAAACATTTAGTATGTTTTTTTTTAATAGGTCATTGACATCAATAACTAATAAATCCATGAAACAACTTCTATATAAAAACATTGAATCTCGGTTTATTTTGAAAATATACCTTTTCCAGTAAGAAAAATAAAAAAATCTGTCAAATCGGTCAAGGTAAATATGTATAAAAAGCCTTCCGTTAAATGCGCCTATAATGTCGTAATATGCCTATAATTTCACTGTCCGTGACCTAAACCAAGCTCTATTTCATCGAAATCCTTATTAATCAAACATTCGCGGAATATCGTTTACCCAAAATAACTTGTAATTAAATGTTAATTTATAATACGGGAACATTATATTAGGATCGTCTAATTTTATTAAATTAGGTCTCATTGTATACACACTCTTTAAATTTATGATAATTAGAAAGCTTCTAAATATGGAGTATACAATATTTATAATTACTTTTACAAAACCCTGACCTTACTATCATAACGTGGTTCAGTAGACTACAAAGTCTTCGGAACAAACATATATAAACTTACAAAACATAGATAGTGAGATTCACACAATCCTTTCTTCTATCTCTACGTAATCGTAATTCTTAAATCTTTACAAATAAGTACTTTTTTAAAATTATTAGATGTCAAAATGGGTGTACACTTCTATTTTTATATATTTCTCAAAAAAAAACAGAAAAATAGAGACAGAACAGTTTTTGTATCACTAAATAAACATTTATTACTCCCGCGTGGAAATTGCATAAACCGTTCCTAGTTCGATTGTTTATTTAATACCAGTTACTAGAATAATTATAAACTGCACATATTTATTCTCGCAAAGCAGTGCTGATTTTCATGTGTATGTTACTGCAAAAGCCTGAACTACCGTAAATCCTAATATTTCAAGTAAAATCTACCAACTTTTACCAACTCTGAAATATTCCGTGGTCAATATTCAAACTTGTACCGTCGTTCACTCGGTAAATCTTAGGTTTTACCACAGAAGGCCGGTTACCTAGAGAGGATTTACTGTTCTTCATCGGTTCATCATCTCTCGGTTGACTGCGTTCGATGGCTGGAGTAAGACATGAATATAGACAACCAAAAAAGCCTCCCCCACCTCTATTTTGCCTTCATTGGCTATCACGAGCAAGCGCTAGAGCAGAATGTAAGTGGCGAAGTGTTCAGTGGTCCAATTATGCCTTCCAACCTTCAGGGAGCAAGTGAAGGGAAAAACTCCACCCTTCAGCTGCTTACGTTCTCTTTGCTCTTCGTTATGATTTGAGCAACTATTTCTGGGTCCAGTTAGTGAGTTTGCAAGTCCCTGCCTATCATTTTTACTCATCTAAAATATTTAATTAAATACATTGTATAGTTATTTGTAAACTAATCCGATTTCAAAAGCTTAAGTCGTTTCTTCCCAAATATTTTGCAACAGTCCTGAATAATTGTCCCTTGGTGAATTACTAAAACGCATACAAGGGAAATTGCTGATAACGTGTCACCATTGCACTCTATTAAAAAGGCCCCGGCGTATCGGCTTTGACCCCAAGCACATCTTCCAAAGGTTCTGTACAAAAAACACAAGTGTAATTAAAATAATTGAAGTAAGTAGACAGAATATGAAAAGAAGTGGAAGTCGGTTAAACACATGTAATGGTGCACTTCATCACTATGCTTCCTGCATACGCCTGTAACATTTTTTGTAACATTTAACAGATTTGTTTTGCAGCTCGTTACAATACTGCCGCATTGACTGATGGACATTCGCTTATAATGTGCCAATTGACATTTAATTCTGTGCATTGTGCTCACTGCCATGTTAGCTAATTGATGGTCAATTACAAATGGAGCCCATTAATGTTGCAAGTTGTATCAAATTGCAAGTTGCACACTTTAATGCTCGATTCTTCTCAACTGATGTGATAATGATGATGATGCTCAAATATGTAAAGTTATATTGCGATTGCTTCCAGTTCAAGGCTATGGAATTGTTTGAAAGAGTTACCACAGCATGGAACACATAGAAGGAACAGTATGAGTCAGATGGGTTTTAGTCAGTATGACTCTTATATAAGCAGGCAGCGCGAGGGTCTTTTGAATTTAAACTCAAACTCTTATTTACATACTAAGGTTTATTAGGTTCTTAAATACAAGATAATGTACAGCTTAGCACCTTTTTCAGGCGTTGCTAGAGCTCCACCTACTAGGTACAAAAGAATCTTAATTAAGCAAAAAATAATTATTATTATGATTGATACAATTTTATTTATATTTTGAAATTATGAAGAAATATTCATCAAAGTCAAACGATAAAATGTAAAATCCTTACGTTCGATAAATTCTAAAGTTCAATAGTTAAATCTAGAACTGACTAATAAACTCACTTATACAATAACATAGGTATATAAGCAATTTATTCATTGTAAATAGTACTGTTTACCCTTGAAGCTAAATCCAGTCTAACACAACTATTCTACATTAACATGAAAATTTTACATTGAAAATCATGACTCCTGAACTTTTGGCGCACACAGTAGGTACCTATATATTATGTTAAATAGCCACTTTGTGGTACTATTAATTTTATAAAGAAGGAAAGTTTTAAGGTTACATGTATAATATGTCTAGAGAACAACAGGACCGTTTCCAAAACGTTCTGCATAATTGGACAGCTACCATTATCGCTGAGTGCTATAGACCATGTGTAAGTGTGTATAACGTAGACACCGCTACGGGTTAGTCATTGTTAAGTTATAATAAACTTTTGAACCTACCTACATACCTTTTTGCACGACTCTCGAAGATGGGTAAATGTTTTTAAGAAAGAAAGTGTGTTCTTTTTCTTAACAATATCCAGCATTTTCCTTTCGCGTTAATGATAGATGTAGTAATTATATAAGAATAATTAGATATAAGGAGTTACTGCGAGTAGAAGGGCCGAATGAAAGAAATATATACCTACTCATGTATGAGTTATTTGGAATCGGCACAATATACCTATGTATGTAAATAACAGAATATTACGGGGAAATTATGATAAAACACAACCTTATTTGATTCCGAAATAATATTAACCTAGTTATGTAAATAACATGCGATTAGAGAATCATAAAAAAAAACAATTTTAGGTATAAACAACAAACCAAACTATCGAAAGTTAGAAAACAATAAACGAATAACGAAATTCCACAACAGGGCAACAGTATTCATCCTCTTATATGCACTTAGTTCCAGGTAGGCGTACGTCAAAACAAGTTCTGATACATTTCCTCTTTCAAGATGTACAGATCACGTACGTACAATGTTTGAGTACCCTCCAATCAGCCCTATCTTTACTACGCCTACTTACGACTGACAGAAAAGGTCACGTTTATGAACAAAGTCTAAACGCATAGATATAAATGTATGTGTACGAAACACACACATGCGCAGCTTTGTATTTATAATTTACAAGATTTAATAATCAGGGTTCGGAACGAAAAGGATATTTCAATAAAACCTCCATGGATGTAATTCCGCCCTTTAGTAGTCAAATACGTGAATCAATTTTATCAGTAAAAGTTAAATAGAAATTAACCGCTTTGCAATAAAGGCGTGTTGATATTCAAGGCAGTATCATGAGTAATCATCTACAATTAGGAACCTCAAAAGGAACTATTGGTATTTCAACCATCTCTTTAGATGGGCAATTCAAATTAAGGCAAATACAAAGGAAATTAAAGATATACAAAACATCAGACAGATCATCTAGCAATCTTCCTCTCTCCAAAAATACAAAGGAAACCGTCTAAACAGAAAACAACGTGCTCACCTTGATAATGCTGACATCGCGTGACCAAGAACGAATCGTAACTAATGCCTAATGGAACGAGAATCATCACATTTACCGGAAAAACCGCTTTTTACCTATCATCCTTAGAGAAATGGGCGAAATCATATTAATTTACTGCGGTAATGTATTTCTGATTATTTTATATGAGTTACGTTTGTGGCTATTTTTTACGTATTACATTCATATTACTTCATATAAAATAAATTAGAAGATTAATGCTTTCAATTAATTAATGATTAATTTTTCTATTTACTTTACACCCTTTTTGAATGATACGGTTAGAAAAGATCTAGTTCCCACGACGGACTCTGAGGGCCACTACACGCCTACACGGGCCCAGTAGAGTGTATAGATTCACATCCTAGATTACGATACAGTTGATTTGTTTACTGTTTTTTTAAACAGTCTTTATTTTCATGGAGAGACCTGATTTTGTTAAAAATAATGGGATAAGTATTAGCCTGGCTTACCACTTATCACTCTGACTATTATAACATAATACTATATTAATTATTTCTTATATTGTGTTATATTTTTTGCACTAAATAAATATTTTATCTATCTATCTTATCTATTAAGTTGGGAGTATCTAAATAGTATCTAGTAGTTTACCATTAATATACAATATGGTTAGGAGCCAGGTCAGTGATGAAACCAAAAACAAACCGCTTCCAAAGTTTCTAATAAATTCGTTACCACAAGGTTACACAACTCTTTTACGGGATTTATAATTTTTCAAGGTTATAAAAGTAACTTATGGACCGTGTGTTTAGGTAATTATTATTTGTAACAAACATTTAACAACAACAAAAATCAGACTGTAGGTAAGTTTACTTTTTGATAATCAAATGTATAAAGCTTCTGTGAACTACACAGTTATATGTAGATTTGACAGACTGATATAATAATAGACTTGTACAGACATAGCGTTGCCAACAAACTTTTGTTAGGCAAATCAATACGTTAGGTTCTAAATGAAACTGAGAAAATTCTAACTGGTATATCATTACACGTCACGTTATTAGACTGAAGTAAATTAAAGTCAGGCACTCCAAATATACGGGGAGCAACTTCAGAGTTTTAATCTAAATACAATGAAAAAAACAAGTTTATTAATTAATTTTACATACTATGTACGAATATAATGATATTGAAGAGTAAATCTCGTAATACAGGCATTCTTTGCTTAACAGGAGGCTTCTTCATGATGTAACAAAACCAAGAGACCTAATAAACTATTTTTCATTTTCATTTAACAATAATTAACCGTATGTATCTTAGGTCCAATGATGGCCATCGCCAATGCTGTGCGTGAGGTCTAGGGATTCAGTAGTCCTATTGCGTCGGTCGATGTGATATGTTTCAGTAGCAGCATAAAGTCTGTATTTGTGCTCGCTTGATACCGATAAACTTGCCTTCACCTTGGACTTGAAAATATTACTGACAAAATATGGTTAGAACTACTAATTTATAATACAGCTCAGTCTAAGCCGCAAAACCCAGGCGTTAACATCATCATCACTGGCTTATTTACTGTAACTGCTGGGCACAGTCCCCTTCTCATAAAGAGAATTGCTCGTAAGTGCATAACTGATTTCAGATTTTGTCGCGATGTTTTTAATTCATAGTTAGTCAATGGTGACATAAATATTTTTTTAAATACATTGGTACTTGCCAGGTTTCGAACCCGTACATTTGTTCTTCAGGTGCAGGTCTCTTAACCCCTATGCCACCAGGATATTATGCATAATATAATGTTGTAAATAATTTTCAGTGAGTGTGGTAATGTTAATACAAACACTTCAAGGAAATAGGTTCTTCGTGGCTTGGGGCCATTGCTTGGCGCCAACAAAACGTTCACGGAAAATTAAGTTAATTTACCGGTACGATTCCTAATTCACAATCGTACATTGAAGAAACTTACCTAGACTTAGGCTATTATTAATGCGATACTAAAATCTTCTGTATGTTGAATTCTCACGAATAGCTGATCAGTTTCAGCTTCTTTTGTTGAGAGAAAGTGTCTTTTGTAAAAATTGTTACATCGTGAAATTACAAATATCAAATAAAAGTAATAGGTTTGCTAATTAAAAGCTGAAAATACGTTTTTTATGTAATCATAAAGTCCTACAGTTACCAAAAGCATCTATTTTTTATGCATTGGGTAAGCTTATATAAAATATTTTATACACTGTGGAATCCTTGTTTTTTTAGTCTTCCAATATTTATTTTGATATTTTAATTTAAATAATCTGTATAAATAAACATAATCAAAAACAGAAAACCGACGCGGAAGGTTATTTTATATGGCTAATGAATTGTAATATTTTTTTGAGATTTGGTAATGTGATAACATTTACAGTAAAGCAAAATTATCCTTATGATAATGTATTTATCATAAGGATAATTTTGCTTTCAAATTGCATAAAACAAAAAACAAAAATACACAGTTGTAAAGTAAAGGCACGGCCACCGCACAGTCGCGCGTTTTAGTAGGCAGCGGTTAAATCGGTAAAACAAGAACCATGTCAGTGTCTCTCCGAGCTATTTGTGACGGCGGAGGTAAGCGAAAAGCAATAGGTACTCATACAGTTTCGTATAAGCTTTCTTTAATGAATATTCATTACTTCATTTGCTTGAAGAAGCGCCATACATTACGCCAACGAATAGCGCCTGAAAATATCAGAAATTTAGTGTGTTCGCCAGGCGAAAATGGAATGAATATGCATACATGATTACAAATATTTCAAGCTGGTCTTATGCCAAAATTTCATTGTCACTGGAATAAAAACTTTATACACATAGTTTCCCGCATGGAAATTTAGTGAATGTGTAATGAACTGAAGCTGAAATAGAACTGATGGTATTCAAGTGTCGGGCGTAGTTTGAATTATGCAAAATTGTTTTACACGGATATTATTTACGATCTTGTTAAAAATGTGTAAAATTAACATAGTTTTAGAAACGTTCATCAGCTTGCAGTTATTACTGCGGTGGAAGCATCTCAAAGAACTGTAATTTGGCCGCTTTAGCCAATCAGCCTTGCTAAAAGGCTGAAAGCAGGCAAAGGCAAGGAAAATGCAAAATACAGATCCACCGATAGGTGCTTCCAGCAGATATTACGTTATCCTAATTCGGCCTAGAATTGAATGAGCAACTTTTAATGTCCCAACCACTGCCACACGTGAACGAGAACCTTCGTTTACCTATTGATTTAACCTCTCTTCATATCATATGGCGAGCCGAGCTGAAAAAGAATCTTTAAATAGACACTTGACCAGTCCGAATAAGGAGGAGAGGAGAGAGAATTGAGTCAGCGTAAGGATTAATCATCATTTTCTGTAATTATTTTACGTAGTATGTTTTATTCAATTATATACAAATCAATCTATTTCATAAACGCTAAATTCAAATAAGTTAATTGTTTGAGCAAAATATGGGTAACACGAATTCGGAGTAATATTGTACACGAAAGCTCACCTAGCTCGCGATCGAACGTTACGGCTCATTATAGGCCTTGTTATGTGGACAGCTTTATGTGAGAACTGCGACTTACCAATATCCTTTTTATTAAAATTACGATAAGTTATAAAAATATTGTATTTCTCAAAAATAACATACTCTTATATATTTTAAACGTAAACACGTTTGAAAAAGTTACCTTAATGCTAAATATGCATAAATGTGCTGTGTTCAGCTAGAAAAACTACAAGAAATCAATATAAAGAAAATCATCTCGTGACGTGACAGAAAGTAGAATTATAAAAAAATAAATGATGGAACTTAAGTTATCTATATTTTGGTTTTGGGTTTTTTAGTGAGCGAGTGGAATTAAGATGTGAGATAATCATAGATAGATAATCAAATTAATAACCAAATTTTTCCAAGTGAGTATTATTTTCACCAAAAACTGATAACCGTATTAGTTATTTGGTGTAATAAAAGAAATGAAATATGTTCATCGAACATAGATAAATATTTTACGCCCAGCACCGAAATATTCAATTACTCATTCATTTTTATTAATTCAATGATTACACCAGGAAGGTAAGCCTATTATTAAGTTTATTGAATAATGTGTAGACATTTGCGTCTGTACAGCATAATGTCGTCCAGCAGCAAGTGTGCGCTGAAGCGTTGACCCTTGATTCGGTCTCGATAAGCCCCGAAATACTTTTGTCGACCAGCATACCGACGAAATTGGGTCGTATAAATAAATAATTTTACGATGTTACCCTCACAACTAACACTTAACGGCCTACCCTTAAAATTATTAAAGACTCGCAATAAAATCTGAAAAGAAATCTTTATGGTCGTTAATTGTAGAATAAAGCTAAATTACTCCCTATTTACAACTAAGGCAACAATGTATTTGGGTTGGGTTTTCACACATTCTTGCACTGATATACGTGGGTCGCTGGCTTAATAAAAGGTTCAAGAGTTAGATACAAAACAAAAAAATTGCAAGACTTGCGGGAGCTGCTTACGGAAGTAAAAACAAAATTCACACTCGGACTTACTTCTATTTTCGCAGAAATATAACAAAGTTGGGACATTGCTATGACCAGTGCGCATACTCTAATCAAATAGTGTATTTCTAAGTCTAAGTCTGTTTTCAACCACTGTAAATACATAACACACACGTTTCATATATTATTTCTTCAAAGTTACAAATTATACATCATAAATTTACATGAAAATCGTAATAGATAACGATATTATTACCGCAGCAAGGCAAATTGCCCTATCATATACTTACCGCTAACGGGCGTTCGCAAACTTTTCCGACTTTCCAACTACAAAGAGCTTCTGCCGGTTCTAAACACGGTCTGACAAAGAATAAATTCTACAAAACTGCTGGAAACTTAGGTTATAAGCTAATACATGGAAGGTTCTTTGTGGTATTAGGAGTCATACGAAAGAAAAAAACTGTATCTACCCTGCGAAATGTGTCTTTCGACATAGTCTTTCGAAAGTAACTCTGTCTGTCTGTTACGCTATCATGGTGAACTGCTAAACCAATTTTATTAAATTTTGAAAGGAAAAAATATATTAAAACGTGTGGAAGAATTTTTTGGGTTCGTACTTCCCTCAGGATACTGGTGAAGCCTCGGGAAAGGGCTAGTGGGATTAGAAGATTTGAGTGCTATAAATGGGATTGTTACAATTAAAATGAACGCTATCTCTGTCAAACATTAAAATATACTTTCAAGTAGATTAAGATGGTGTGCAGAAAATGTTTTTTTCTGGAATGAAAAGAAAGCACATTCTTTTCGTGTCTTCAAATCCACTATTATTAAATGTATTGTTCCTTTAAACAGAATTTGAATACCTACAGTCACATAAAGAAACAAACGTGTATAAAATCGTTCCTAATAGTGAGAAGGATACCACAATTCGTGCATGCACGCACGGAGTCCACATTCGCCCGCCACCGTCCCGCCGCGCCGCGCCGACGATTTGTTTGTTTGGACACGCACGATTAACTCCCGACCCTCGATAATCCTATTTGTTTCATTTTTATTTTATTTTTATTCAAATTCACGATTTTATTCACGCTTCAAGTTATTTTGTTCTTATAAAATCTGAGCGTCAGGAAATTTCTAACACCGACGAAAGACTCCTATAAATAGCAATAGAATTACGTACTTAGCATTCAATTTTAATCTGAAGGTAAATGTGCGCATACATGTATAACTCGTAATTGTTGACACACAATTTACGTCATACGAGATCTCGTATGAATTTAAGAATTGGATAAGTATTTGCCTTAAATGTAGGCAAATTTTATTGCCCAAAGCAAATATGCATAACATATTTACGGAGACGGATGCCTCACATTAGCATAAAAAGAAGTATGTAATGTATAACCCACGGTTT
Organism: Pyrrhia umbra; assembly: GCA_963891755.1. Taxonomy (NCBI): domain Eukaryota; kingdom Metazoa; phylum Arthropoda; class Insecta; order Lepidoptera; family Noctuidae; genus Pyrrhia; species Pyrrhia umbra. Next base: position 7,351,526 of record OY982924.1, read on the forward strand.
AGAATATCCGCGCATATTCTCACGAACGTGGTTCAAATTACTTGGCCAGCTTATTTTGCATACAATTTCTTTTCCCCGTACGTATCGGTGCACTTAGCTATTAAAGGTTTTTACTGCTCAAAATGTTGTACCAACTTAATTATAAATATGCCAGCACAATCAAACAATATTTTTTCCATGGAAATACGATTATAACCAATTTCGTTTGCACGAAACAGTACCTAATTGTGCGATTATGAAATGATTAAATCAAATACAGAGCCGCCCTTTATACTCAAATATTTACTATTCATTCTAGAGGAATAAATGGAATCAATTTCACAAGTGTTAAATCCCCGCACCGTGTTCCTCATTACTAAGGGTCGTTACGCCCCCGCAGAATTACCTTCTTTCTGATTGTCTCTTTCCAGTGGTTACGAATTTGGCTTCGTGGAGGGTAGTGTGAAAGTGAAGTGTTAAACAGCCTTACAAATATTTTGAAAAATTCGTTAAATTACACGCTATCTTTATCATCAAGATGAGATTGTTTATATACACACAATAACACCATCCCTACTCTATACTTATACATTAAGCTGAAGACTCTGGACAATTGGGGACCACGGTTGGGTAAAACCTCGCTACACAGAAAGTTTTTTTCTAAAAAGAATAAACCATTCTTATCTATCCAGAAGCATCTTTTTTGTACCTTAGTTGTTAGGAAAAAATATTCATAAAACATTTTTGAAGCAATAACGAGCAAAATTTGGCAACACCCAGAGGCTAACACAAGGAACCTCAATTCGCAAACCTAAATCTAGATTGTTATATTTAGAAACATAATAACTACTACTAAAGTAGCCGCAAAATGAGTTTACCAAATTACTTTTGAAGTACAATAATATATTTGGTAAATATTTGACGAAGATCAAAGAATCAAGTGTTACGATCTGATATCAATGTTAATAAGTCAATAAAACGTCGGCAGACTGGAAGCAATCTCTTTTTATGAGTCCCAAGACGATAACTGTCACAATTCACCCACTCAAGAGTACCTATGACCAATGCAATACTACATAGTATAAAAGGAAGTGTTTAGAAAACTACCAAACTCATTCTTAGGGGACTCCGTAAGTTTGTTTCTTTGGAAAACGTTTACAAAAGAGCGTCAAGTTTTATTTTTATTACATATCCACAAGACTGGCCGGCTTAGTAGCGATGAAAATTTTGAGTATATTTTTCAATATAACATTTTAACTGTGTAAATAAATAGAATCAAAAAATAATGTCAGCACGCAGTAAGACTTTATAATACATAGTTATTAAAGTTTTACTTACTTATGGAGAAGGTTCCTCCATTGAAAGGGGAGGATCCTCCTGCTAGGCGGACAATACTGCCTGGAGGGCTACTGGCTCATGGGTCATGTCGCACATAATTTCTCTATCACTGGCGCCATTTCAAATTTTCTTTTTCATACATAGACATTATGGTAATACTGATAAATACGATGTTCAGCTATTTTTCTAGACACTCCATAATTAGGTAATGCATATTCAATCTTAATGTTAAGTAGAGTCCAAACAGAAATATCTATCATATACTACTTTTTACAAATCACATTACAGGTTTAAGATTCAGGCTAGGCTATTATTGTTATTTGTTTGCAGAAACCAAAGTGAGTGTACTGAAAGAATGTGAGGATCGCCCGGAGGACTGCGGATCGGGGAGCATATGGTGAAGGCCTACCCCACTTGAGTGCAGTACCGGATGCGCATAGCGACGATCGGCGGCAGCGACCGCTCGCGTTCGGGCTTGGTTCAGGCTATGATCCGGATCGAAAGGGAATGGGAAGCTGTTACCTTCTTCTGCAAAGCAGTCATGCTGGAGAAGTAAGAAGAGGCAAACCTTACGCCACAGCCGCCGCGGGAGACGCTACGGGCATCCGGAGCCGCGAGACGACTCACGGCTACCGCAGGCGTGGGCTTGCGGAAGGTGAGCAATGGGTGATTTGCCGCCCGGTAAAGACCAGGCGTGTCGGAGACGCGTTTATGTTCCATACGCACCTCAAGGAAATGCACAGTTGACGGGGCCCACCTCAAGGGCCAGTGCCTACGTGGAAAGACGAAGGAAGAAACATAGATGGGGTTTAGAACCAAATGTTACCAAGGTACCTGATACTGTAACTGATAACTGATAGTCTATAACAGATAATCGCTTGATATAAAATGTTGATATACAATTGCGTTTAGCTATACTAACAGACCATAATTTATTAGTTCTATTAATCGAAGTTTTTAAGAACAATGTCTAGTTTTCTGATTTAACGATTAATGATTTTTTTACCAAGCAATACCTACATAACACAGTTTTTTTTATTTAAAATGTTACTTTCGATATTAAAACACAATATAAAATTTTAAATCATTCCGCCTGCATCCTACAGCTACCGTTGGCAATCCTTCAGCTCAATTTAATACATATTCACGACCATTAAATCAGATATGTCCTCTGAGCAAAGTAATATAATTTAGCATTAAACACGACTGCTCTCGTTTAAATCTAATAAATAAATTAATGAGCTAAAATTACTCGCGGCGTTTCATTGTCAGTCAGCCAGTTGTAAATGAGAATATTATAGTTTTTCGAGACTTACTCTGTTGTACTTGTTGTCCAATATTGTTCAGTTATTTCACCTTACGAGAGATTATTTCACTTGAATTTTGATTTATGGCTTTAACATTTAACAAGACAGAAGTTGTAGAACAACAAACGGAACAACAGAGTTTAATAACAAAAAGTTTTAGCTCGGAGTTACTGTTTCAATTGACATTTTCTCAATAACGCCCATTTCATTACCTTTGCTATTAAAATATTTATTTTTACTCTGCTCACAATTTCAATACCGAAAGTTTATTTGTAATTTAAAATAATATTTTAAGTACAGGTTAACACAACATGAAAAGTGCCTAAGTGATGATTGTAAAGTTTCGAAAAGTGAAAACTTGCTAATTATTTGTATTTTAGACAAAAATGTTTTGAAATACAGTATTAATTAATTAGGTACTTATAAAGTTTACTATTTTGTATTTATTTAAAAGCAAAGGTTAGCTTTTAAGCTAATTTAAGTGACACAATACTTTGGTTGGTCTTTATAGACTCGCTTATATACTTAACGATCTATTAAAACGAACATACAAGAAAGGCCAAGCGTGAGACGGACTCGAGCACCGAAGTTCCTTGAATGAAAAATACACGCAGTAAAGTCCAACTATATTTTTTCCCAAGCCCTTGGGAAAAAGAAGATTGTTCATACATCCTTATCCTTATCCTTACTAATATTATAAATGCGAAAGTAACTCTGTCTGTCTGTCTGTCTGTTTCGCTTTCACGCCAAAACTACTGGACCGATATAAATGAAATTTGGTACAGAGATAGAATAGACCCTGAGGAACAACATAGGCTTTTTACCTAGGTGCGCTTAGTAGCTAGTTAATATTATATATTTAAATTTGGAATGCGCAAATCAAGCTGTTTGATATATTATCCATTTTATATGAAATACCACAAGTTCAACCTAGTACACATGGACAATCATTCTTTATAACTGTTCCAAAATACAAGCATAGCATTAGTAGTTTCTGAAATAATCAGCCGTGACAGATGAACAGAAAGATAAAGCCGCTCCATAGGGGTACCTTTTCTACCATTTTGGTTCGGAATCCTAAAAATATAAAACAAAAAACGAGAATAAAGCAAGTACATAGTAGTTTTTAATTAAGCTCAGTAACGATAAACAATTCAGATCGGAATAACGGTACCGAAGCGAGATCATAACAAGGCTTAATTACCGAACGTCCAAGTTACTACAAAACACACACAATTGGAATACAAACACAAAGATTTGATTGGGTTGATAGCGGCCTACTGTAAGAACTCGAACTTGATGAGTAACTAGTTAAAATACTTCGACAAATATTACCATGGTGTCCAGACCAAATCGTTTAAACATCATTTATAATTATAGATACACTGTATGAGGTCATGGGGCCGTACGACTACGTGTACTTAAATGATAAATGATATTTATTTTGCAAATAGGTTATAAAATAACACTTCCACACGTATTTTTTTTTAAAGATAGATGAGGGCGGCTTGCAATCGCTATTCAGATGTGTGAGAGCAAGGCACCGCTACTATAACTGTATAGCACCGTCTCTTTTTCACGACAAAACTATTCCTAATTTGGCACGTCATGGTAAGGCCCCTGGGTTCAGTGTCGTTCAGTGTCATAGGTATTTCCAAAAGGGTAACAATGTAGATGTTATTCTGTTTGGAGATAGATTGAGACCTGAGAACGGGCATGGAATTTGTTTCCTCAGTATGCGAGAAAAACCGTGGGGAAGCTAGGTGTATAAATAAAAATCCAATTACTTGGACGTAATATGTGATTTGCCTCATCTAGTACAAAGTACCACACAGAAATAAGGCGCATTGGCTATACATTATTAATACTGCGGCTGCATTACGGTCCAGCAGTATCGAACAATCGAATTTTCAAGCAGCATCAGACGACTTCAAACTACACAATGCCTCTCAAAATTGACTTCGAACAATAATAATCACTTAACATGTACACCACTAACATTTTATAAACTTCATCATTTATGCAAAATGTTAATATAAAATCTCGAAAAACTTGTAAACCTTTAATTAAAAAATAATAACTTGAAAGATAACATATATTTTTCAACTTTCAAGTTTGCTTTTTTTTCTATAAATTCCAATCCATTAAAAGTATTTGCTTTATTATCAACAAGAGCTTTCTCTTACCTACCTAATATTTACAAGTACCTGTTTATGAGACCTAGCTATGAGGTCCACTAGTTAGTGTAGCCCCACATGTTAATATCGACAACGCAGTTAAGCTCTGTAATTAATCGAAGTGGGGATATAATTTGTCTTCGTCAAGCAGTAAATAGCTAATTCCCACACATTAGGGACACAATAGCCCGCCCGGCGGCTCTTATTGATTACTGCCTATTGTTCGCTTTCGACCGCCTTAAATGATACACTTGGCACGATTTACGCGACAAGCACTACCGTTTATAGATTAATGAACTAATGATTGTCATTTCAAGGGTTTCGTTGCGGGATATTCATGTTTAAATACACGATACGAACGTTGTTTATTTTGTATCTCATTCAAGCACTGCAATTTACAAGGGTTGTTAAAAAACTCGTTACGCTTTCGAAGTAACGGGAATAACTAGCATATAGTTTTTTTTGTGAAATCGTTGAACTGAACACGTTAGTGGTAAATTAACAAGACGCTAAAGTTTAGACAGTGTTTCTATCCTTTGTGACTTTTAAACGATTATAAGTTCTAAGCGTCAAGTCACAAGAATGCGGCTCCCTTGAGAACATTTTCTACATCTAAACCTAAATCGAAAATTTACGACCTACAGCTTTGATTGAATCTCTTTGTGAGTAAATATTACCTACTTGAGATCATTTAATCGTGCAATTGATATGTTTTAATTTAATGAGGCCAGCTCAGCGTGATTTCGTTTGCATACAACTCTTCTGAGAAATATCGGAAGCACACCTTTAATTTTATTCATTAATGAAAAATACATACTTTTAAAGTAGTTACCTATATTATACCAATTTATCGTTTGACGAATTCATAAAACGTTATATTTAATCGAATCACTTCCCATTACAAACTACAAAAATAAATATCGTGTTTCACGTTTACCAATAGACCATGACATTGCACACTTAAACCAAGAATACCACATGGCCTCGCCTACTGAAACTATTTCAAACGTAGAATATACAGGCAACAAACAAATCTAAGTAAAAGAAAGCTAATTCAGTACCATGCACCACGTAAACCTAGACAAAAGACATTTATTCACGTACCTACTTTGTGAAAGTTTGCTCAACACTTGCCTACCTACCCGCCTATCTACTACGTACATTCGGTAGGGGTGACTCATATACAAGTAACGTGTTCAATGGTCAGTGCGCATTAGCAAAATGAACACAATGTTTTGTTTTACACCAAATTGGGCATTTAGCTTTCAACACTTAACATTGCAGAAAGCACCGGTGCGTGATAATCGTTGGCACTGAGATTGAGGTTTTGGTAAGTCAAAGGCATACCTACACTGAGAATTAAAAGAGTCTAGAAGCGGTGAGTATTATTTATCTACCTATCAAGCATAAACATCATCGATTGTCTGATTGCAATCTTAAAATACAACCGGCCGCATACAGTGGTCATTTGCTCAAATTGAAAATCGAAACTTACATGTACGCTTTAATTATAAATGCGAAAGTGCATCTGTCTGTTACCACTTCACTCTAAAACTGCTGAACCGATTTAGATAAAATTTGATATGAGGACAGCTTGAACCCTGGGAAAGGATAAAGGGTAGTTTTTATCCAGGTGCATCAAGTAGTTCCCTCCGGACGCGAGAACAACCACGAGAAACAACTAGTATTTAACACTAGTTTCTAAGTTGTGTGTTGTACTTACCATATGGACTTTCTGTCTGAAATAAATGCATTTTATTTTATTTTTATATTTATTAATATACAAAGACAGAAACAATAACAGAAATTCACATGCATAAAGGGGTTTAACGCTTTTTCCTTACATTACGATTTCTATCAGTGAACTTCTAACTTTGTTCTAAAAAATATAGGTATTACAGATTACACTAGCATTTCGTCATTCTTATAATTCTTATAATCTCTCTTGCACAAACACTAAAACTGTAATACCGAATTCAAAGCCTCTCAATTTAGTCACTTCACACTTCTTAATTTAGTCACGTTTATCATTATCGTTGTTAACCACACTCAGCGGCCTAATAAAAGGTGATAACGATACTTTGTTACCTTAACTGTTTAAAGTTTAAAACACTTCTTTCAAACATTCCGTCGACCTCAAGAGCAGGGTCTTATGTTTACATAATTAAAACAAGTGTCGGAGAAAAGTTAAAATAACAGTTCGTCACAAAGGTTCTGTACGTGAGGGCTAGTCGGGACAGTTGTGTCAACTCGAGCGAACCATTCAAACATTTTCAACTTTACATTTCAACGGATATAAAACAGAGCAATTTACCTTTAATGATCGAGCGTGTAGACCTTTTTTTCCCTAATATATTTCACGGAATCCCAAGTTTTTATGGGAAGTGAAATACAGGAGGGTTTAAAACGAGTTTTCATTGCTTTTTACGTTACAATATTCATATTGCTCGGTCGGGCAATTCCAAGTTGATAATCCAGGGTTTGGTTTAATGAGCCCAATGTTATCCCGACCGGATTAACATTCGAGCTCGCATGATGTTACATAATTCATCCGTATTACCTTGCACTTCGTGCACCGTCCGTGTCACATTCTAAATGTGAAACGTTACAACAGGGATTTCCCTTTCCGTTTGCTTTTTTACATAAATGTTTGCTGTTAATATATATTTTGTTGTGTTCAGTACGTAATTATTAATTACTAGCTTCTGCCAGCGACTTCGTCCGCGTGGAATAGTGGTGCTCCGCTCCTATTGGTCTTAGCGTGATGATATATGGACTATCTAACACTGAAAGAATTATTTAAATCAGACCAGCGGTTCCTGAGATTAGCGCGTTTAAACAAAATGACAACATTTCCCTTCACTGCTCTGCTCCTATTGATTGTAGCGTGATGAAAAGTATACTATAACCATCTCAGGAGTATGACAAATAATTGTACCAAGTTTCATTAAAATCCGTCGAGTAGTTTTTGTTTCTATAGAGTTTATACAGAAAGACAGACAGACAGACAGACGGACAGACAGACAGACAAAAAATTTACTGATTGCATTTTTGGCATCAGTATCGATCCCTTATCACCCCCTGATTTTGGAAATATATTTCATGTACAGAATTGACCTCTCTACAGATTTATTATAAGTATAGATAAGTATAGATATAGATTGTTTTTAATATTTAACATGCCCCTTTAGCAACCTCCTTTTATATTGTATTTACTAGTTAATTTAGATTGATCAAGATATATTTGTTAAAAGTGGCTCAAAATTTAGAAATTATTTATTAATAGAAAATACATGAACCTATATAAATTAAATTAAAATTATATAGGTACAAATTATATCAGCAAACAATTTAAAACATTAAACCCCTAAAAGTTAAAAACCTTTTTTAATATAGAACTATTATAAGAAATCCGTAGGGCAACAAAAGTTTCAGAAGTTGTCCAAGTTAGCGTAAGTAAGTGAACGATAATACTCGTGGGTATACCTAGCAATAAAGTACCTGTATAGAATCAGTATAGCACGTGTAGCTTCAATACGCTTTAAAATAATGTGTTGGAATAATTTCTTGGTAAACATAAAATACGCCTAAAGGGCTACTAGCATGCTTGAACATAATTACTAATTATCATATTTCAGTTACCTGTTTATAATGTTCTATCGTCTTACTTTGAACGAGATAATATGGTACATAAAATAATTGTATAATACAACAACCATACAATGAATATAATTTATGCGTGCTGCCTCAATCTTTGATTATTCTTTCGATTTAGTGAGAACCTTGTGCTGTTCTATTTGCACTTGCATGAATCAGAAAACATATTTAAACATATGCCAAGTATAAAATACAATGAGGCAACTTCAACACAAAACACTATTGTGTTGTGCATGTGCATACAAGGACACCTATTTTTATTTTAGAAAATAAAATTTTATTTTGCTATAGTATCTTATATTATTAGTTGTATATGGTAAAGATGTATCTTAGTCTCAATAGGTACATACATCAAAGTCAGATAGTCAATATATTATCGAACTTCCGTAAAGACTGATAACGCCCCTGAGGGAATATTGTCGAAATTGTCACGAATGTTATGGAGCGGCGCAAGTTTAAATTCCTTGAAGCATCGATCTCTGTACATATATTATGTAAATATAAATATATTTTTTTATTTAAATACCTGCGACGCTATTATTACTTCTGCGTCTTGGGTGCGTTTACAAAAATACCTACATAAAATAAAATTTCGCGAGAACTACTGTACGCACCCAGATTAAAGCTGTCATATATCCTTTCCCAAGGTTTAACCTACCGCCAATTTCATTTCAACAGGCTAAGCTGATTCATAGTAACAGACAGACAGTTTAGTCATTCATTAAGTACTAGATTATCAAAATTTTCCAATGTTTTATTTTTACCTCCTATACATATTTAGGTATTACGTAGGAAGGTAGGTAACCAAATATACATTCCTTTTAATCAAACAAACTACGCAAAGACAAACTGAAATACAAATTAAAACCAATATTATTTTGTTGGACCACCCAAATTAGTAGTTATATTTAACTAAATTGGAGTACACGTCACACGGCTACTGATGAACTTTGTATAGTTAATTAACTACATGCATTAGTTGGTGTATAAACTGAAATTGTTCTTCTTGGATTATTGAAACTATTTGTAACTTACTGATGAAAATGTTTTATCCAGTTTAATTAAACAATTTTCTATTACAGCATCATCAGCTGATTGAGTATTGGACTGCAAATGTAATGTGTTGGTAATATTTATGTACTACTTTTTAGGGTTTTGTAGTCGACAAGGAACCCTTGTAGTATTGCCATGTCCATCTGTCTGTCCGCAGCATAGCTCAGAGTTGAAAATAACATTTTGAAAGAAAATAAATTTATTGTTGGATAAGTATTTTAAGAATAAAGCAGGTGCGTTAAGACCATTTTCCAAATAAGGAAGCAGTTTTCGAAATACCAAGCTTTAAAGTGCATATTTTTGATAAGTTCGGGCCCCCTCCAACTTCTGAATGACTGCTAGACTGCTGACTCCTAGATTTATGAAAAAAATCACATAGTATATGTAACAAACTTAAAAGAAAAATTACCACGGCTTAATAGGCTTTGCTGGTTACAGAATTATAGTCGACCAATAACGGAACCCTAGCGCGCGTGGCTCGACACGCACTTGGCCGGTTGTTACCATCTCGCTTCGGATTCCTAATATATAAAAATAATATTTTCACTATTTTATTGACAATCTCTTCTATCTATATCCTCAAATTTATACTACACCGCACCTTTCCGTACACATTTGCAATTCGAAGCATCCTGAACTAAACAATACGCAATCACTAATGATGATGACACATCCACAACACAAGACAGTATTAACTAGTGCTAATACACCATAGAACTGAACCCCAATACATTGACGCCAAACTGGTCTAAATACTGTTTCATGTTTCACTACATCAACTTCATTGAATATGAGTAAAATCGTGTTAAATATTTGATTTACCGCCCAATTGACACGCTTGCATTAAAAGTCAGGTAAAACACACAAAAAAATAATTAAAAATTAAATGTTTGGAATGTTTATATACATCTACATTTAAAAATCTTAACTTACAATATTTAAATAATCTTAAAACTTAATATAATTATTAAACTTAATATATGTACAAATAAATAAAAATAAAACTTTGCAGACATGTGCATCAATGAGATTAGGCGTCAAAGTACTCATCCTCATCGCTGTCATCCGGAAACGTGCCCAGAAGACTGGCAGCATTGCCACGTTGAATGGCAATGCTAATTCGTTGTCCAAAAAATATGCCAGCCCTTTGGTCTCGCGAATTGTCGACCAGTCTTTTCGCGATTTCCTTGAATCTCTTAACCACATGCATTTTATAAACCATAGAACGATAAGGTGCTGCGAGTTAGTCAGTAGTAGTCTATTTTGACCAATAACAGACCAAATGGGCCATGACCCACTGAGCCTTACAGAGAAGTATCCTAGGTCCTAATAATGGGAACATTAAGTATGATTTTGCTCTGTATTTTGAACACTTTGTGAAACTAAATTTAATCATCTAAAATATTATTCTATTCCGCGAAACAGTTTACAGACTTAAGCGAAAGTGTTTGCTAATTAGTCGCTTTGCTTATAATCATTTTCAGCTCTGGAACGTTAAGCTGTATTATTATAAGAGTAAGAAATAAATGCTTGGTTAGAAAATATAAAAAAATGAGAAAATAAACTTTAAATTATATCAATTTTATAATAAATACGTATAATATTAATAATCTCGTGAAAAGCTTTTATTTATTTTCAAGTTTATTTTCTTTTTTTTAAATCATTTTAATATAAGTTTGTTCTAAGTTTTTTTTTTAATATTTAATTGACTTTTTATTGTTTAGTTTTCACTACATATCTTTCTGAATCTATTCATTTCGTTTAATTAGAGTAGTCATTATTCATTTGATTAGTCTTAAAATTAAGAGTTTGAATCTAGTTCTTCGATATATCACCTTGTTATGACAAGACTTTACTTAAGGCGCGTATGTCTGGCCAGCAGTGAAAAGCTTTGAGCTAAATCTGCACTTTATGAACGACAGTACTTACCTACTACCCACCCTGCATTTGTCCATTCTTAGACAGTTTCAGATTTGATTTTGGAGTTTTCTCTATCCTAGAAAGATCGAACAAACCAATAATAGTGACTTGTCAATGGTCTCGAAATGGTAAAATTACAGAAGTCATAGCATGAAGCCAACCAGGTTTCAATATCATGAATCTAACTAGCCCACATACGTTGGGGGCTTTTAATATGAGTACTGAGTAGGAGTACCAGTGACCACCTGCAGGGTCCATGATAAAACTCTGCATACCAGCTAATATCAGAGCTCTTCATCTCCCTCTCTAAAAGTTGCAGCAGCAAATGTACCAATCGCAGAAGCTGCTGCAAGAAACAGACACCAAACTGTAAAACAACAAACTCAATTTAAAAAAATATCTCAGCTTTTATCAATATGCATCTAACTAACGCAGACACAGAAGGATTTTATTTAATGACTTCTGAGTAATAACGACCCTACACCTCCCAGCTTCATCATCAGACCCTAGATATTATTTGATATAAACATGATATTGCTGCTGTAAGCTATTGAGGAGTTGCTTGGTCTGCAGGTGACCCTGGTATCAGCATCGGGTGCAGCTTACGATCAATGCTAAATCAGGTACCAAATAGTTTGTAATCAGGTATAAAAAATGGATTGCAAATTTTGAAGAAAACTTCCATAGGAACATTGGAATGATATACAAAATCTTAAAAAAACAGCTCAACCATAAGTTAGTGATTTATCACATTGATTTGCCGCACCTGCATAGAGGTATTTTTAACTTTTGCTCTCTCTTTCGCTCTTGTTATTTTAATTTATGGAGTCATGTTTTAGTGCTAGCACAAGAATAGGAATTCTTATTGAACGGCGAAGGCAAGCGTGGTTCTGGGCACCTTGCCACACGAACTTACATGGTACAATAATATTACTGCGCTGTGTTTTCTTGCGGAGACAGCTACGTCACTGGACTGGTTCACAATTACTATGTCTTATAATCAAGTAAAAAAGTCGGTTTTCAATCTTCCATATTATTAGTCTTCTTTGTTGACGACAGTTGAGGTTATACTGAATGCTGAGTGTTTTTTAATTATCCTTATGAACGATCATAGTGATAATTTTCCTTTTGACTACGGTGTAAACATTATTGTCTCTTATTTTTTTAGTTGTTCTAGGTTTCGTATTATCGTTCAACAATGATAAGTTTATTCATTAGTTTTATTTAGTTAAATTCAATTTATACTTAGCTACAAAATGACGCACGGGCAAAATGTAGGTATAAATAACGGTCTATTTTTTATATGAAACCAAACTACCTAAGTCGCTGAACAACGAAGATATAGGCATATCAAATCAAGAGATAAGACATCTTCCAAAAATTTACTTATTTTCGGCCAACCCACGATCTGTTACGTTTTTAGGCAAACTAGACTTCCCTCGTTTTAGCATTGATGAATGATAACATCAAACTTCATATTATGTAAAAATCTATTTGTGTCTGGCTGTACCTATTTTCACACTATTGCAGAACTTTTTTTAAATTCAACCACGTTTTGTTTCTGACTGTACCTACTTCCATCTATTGCTTATGGAACTTTTTTTAAATTCAACCACATTTTACCTATCCTTTAGTTAGTGCTCTTATATTTCGCAAGGCAACCAATTACATTTTTTTTTAATTCAATGAAGACGAGGTTACTTTTAGTTATCAATTAACGGATAATATTTTAAAACGTGAGTATCATTTATTAATTAGTTTTTTTTGTTATTATAGCAGTCAACCCCGCGTGATGATATGATAGTCATTTAAAATATATGATAAAATTATAGTTATAATTTTTCGCGTACCTAATGTTCATGTCTTTTGGTACTTCACCTAAATTGCATTCAAAACCGCCCATGATTGTTTGCTTTACAACTGAGTCCTTATTTGCATCATGTCAACAAAGTTAATACTCGTAGCTATGTGAGTAACTTTTATGCTCATGAAAAAGTTTCAGCTGGAACATCGGTAGTTCAGCAGTAAAAAATCAAGTAATTTTCATTTTAATGAGCTTAATGTTTTTGACTGTTGTTAAAAATAAAATTGCTACTTTGTAATATATCATTCTTACTACAATTATAATCTTTTACACGTGTATGAAGCCACAAAAATAATCGTGTTATTCTTATCTTTATGATTTGTCAATTAATTATTGAAAACGCTAAATTTTAGGGTGGGAAAGTAACTCCGCCCACAGCGAGGAGCCCCTACGCGTTCATCGTATCGCCTCCTAGACTGTCACTACGAGGAGTTGGTAATCCTAAAGTAATATATATTAGACTTCTCATACATATTCATACTTTATACTAGAATTAGTATTATAAGAAATAATAAAAATAAGGATAAAAAAAAACAAGAAAATATTCCTGCCTTGGTCGCATGCCACCGTAACTATTTGAGAGCGCAAAAGAGCATTATTTTTTAATGACGACGTCATTTTTGTTGTATGTACCTATGTATGTATATTTTAATTTGGCACAAAGTAAACCAAGATATGGTGCGTGATCCCATGACATTGGTAAACTTAATTCTCACTTATTTCTTCTCTCCAGGAAGCCTTTACTCAGTCGTGGGACTCTAAATAAGACCTGTAATGACGATATTAAATGTTTAAATTTTATGTAGGTACTAGTGGATTGGATTCCTTTGAATTCATCAGGCTATTCCAGATTCAAGAAGGCCTTCTGTTCAAGACAAATCAATTCATATAGCAGGATACTGCTTTGAAATCTGTAATTGGTTAGTCGCTGAAAATTAATTATTATCCTCCAGGCTATAGTAGGTATAACCCACACGGTAGACATATTATTAAATATGGCTTCTGTCAGTTAAGGTTAAGCAAAACATATCTGCTAATTGGTATACTTTATGAAAATACAACTCTTGGCTCAACAAGTTTTGGAAACAACAAGAGTGTAACTTTGAGATTACACAGGTTTAAAAACGAACGGCTCAGTAACGTGGAACGTCATGTAATGAAGAGAGCTAATTAACATTTAATATAACAAAAAAAATATTGACTGTGACACAAGAATAAAAATATTATGTCTATTTTTACGCACCAATTTTTTTTCTACGTGATTACATCTACGTAGATAATAATAAGAAGTTATACCTTCGGGCCAAAACTAATGATTTTCGAGAATAGTAGTAAAGCTTCATCTAGCCCGAGTGATGTATCTAGAACCTAAGTATGGTGCTTGATTATTCGAAAGAGTTACCGCGGCTTCCAGGGCCACAAGGACTAAGTAAGGAACATGGATGAGTTTTAGTCAGTAAGCGTCTGAAACTTCCTCCTGCTCCAGAATATACTAAAAAAAGAACCCTAAGTATAGTAGCGCCGCCTTTGTCGGTGGAAACAATGTTAAAAATATCTGACTGACTTGTTACTAAATAACAGTCTAACAGCCGATTGCATTAAACTTTTTATCATTTGTACTTTTACGAAAAACACAAAACATTATATCAGTTCTACGAACACTTTTAATATGTTTTATGTTATCAATACATAAATATAGTAATTAAGTAAACATTTATCATAAATATTAAGACGAAAAACAAAATAATAGCACTATTCAATTTTATCCTCCATTTTGACAGATCTTGAATGACTGTTCTTCCGTTTCACGTTAAGTAACCTGATATTTTTTGATGCAACGGGCTGTAAAGGTATTGAACTGATAATAATAATTTAAGTACCAAAAGTGATTATCCGTCACAGTCTACTGTGGAATACAAATATTCTTACAATGTAACAATTTTAGGAATACTTGTTATACAAGAGTTTTTAAACAGATTTTGACTAAAACGTAACAATTGTAAATATGAAACTTAATATCCAATTTGAGGTACATAAATTAAGACAGCAGTTATTTACTATACTCATCTTGCGACCCCTGAGTTTGTTTTAGCATTTCTTTCTTCTCAGAGGTAGTTAGTTAGAAAATGCTGGTGCCATGGCTGATAATGCAGGAGCAAAAAAATTAAAAGTATGAAGTAAAAATAAAAAGTATTTACAAATAAAATAACTTTATTCAAAACTTAAATTATCATCAACACACTTTCTTTGGAGAATAATTTGATGATGTTCTTTTAATGATAAAAGTGACCCATCTGAACTTGACGACTTGACCGATTGAATCTCTATTAAGATAAAGCTTTTGAGAGCTTTTCGTTGAATTGTATCAAGTGCTCAACGGTGCGTTATTATTTAATTTCATACAATTTTAGTAATTTACAGTGAAATTTCGTTCGTTTCAATTATTCGGATTTTTACTTACCTTTTAATGTCTTATTAATAAAAGTCATTTATTTTATAACAAATATTCGTATTTTGTTAACAATGTGCGGTATAAATAATGCAGATTAGTGACACTATTGGTTTTGATATACTTATATCTATATATACGAATAATAGGTAATATCTTGATATAAAAAATAAGGTAAACATTTTTTCCAAATGCTGCGCCGTCACGTCTCTGATTCCCCTAACCGTCCAAAGGCTTTTCATTACTTCAACCAAATACCTTGGAACCACAGAAATACTTACCTAATTTAACGTTCACCGGTCGCGACAAAACCGGAGTACTAATGGACTAATTCAGACAGCACCGATAATATCGAATTTTAGGTTTGTCACTTTTTTTTATTTCAGTGAAAAATGATTAAATTATGCAACGGTGATGAAATTAGATACAATCACGAGGAGGAGGTTAAATAATAATTATGAGTCAAGGGATAATAAAATAAAAACACAAATAAATCAATAGTTATTTATTTTTACGGAAAGCGACAGTGGTCCGCGTTACAACAGTATTTTTGACACTCTAGGGCTAAAACAGAGTCCTCGAAAATATTTTTTACATAGCTCAATGATGACGAAGGCAGACGGGTGAAGAAATGCTTAAATATATTTTCCATTACTTTTGATTCACAATTTTGGTGCCTCATTTATATTTTCTATAATATCGGCAAATTACTTTCCTAGTATAAAAGCGATAAAAGCCAACCGATCCCGTATTTACTTGACGTCATGCCCAAGTAATTGACTGCCTATAACACATTTCCCGTTTAAATTTAAGCATAAATAACTTACATATTACCTACTTATAACAATTTTCTTTAATATATACAAGCCTATTTCGTGGAACTCAGTCTATGTTTATTAATACTTTTAATTTAATATGACATAATTAATAGGTATATTTATCTAAAATTACTTACACATATAAATTTGCCTATGATGAAATCTAAAGGATATGTTCCATTAAAACCTATTTAAATTTTCAATTAAATTAAATTACACATTTGATTACATCACATAGATCTATTGACGTAACAATATTAAAATAACGTTTTTATAATTATAAAATGTGTGTGTTTGTGTTTTTTTATTCACTATAGTTAATCTGGGTACCTAACTGAGTTTTGGGAAATGAAACACACACAGAAAATATGGAATGGGGGTTTTCACTAATAGTGAAATCGACACTGTTTTAGGTACATCGGCGTATCAATTAGTTTTATATGGATGACTTCGTATCCGAATATGTACCTGGGGTTTTATCATGAACACGTTACTAACAAATGTTGCTAAATTGTTTATAGTAATTGCTCAATGTAATAATTTAGTAACTTGAGATTTATTTATCAAAAATTCCAGCGGTTGTACCTAGGTTAAGTACCTAAGTACCTTCTCCAAAAAAAACAGTTCGTGGTATACATTTGAAAACGATGTGGAAATTATGTAGCTAAATTTATATTGTTATAAATATAATAGCGATTTATAAGTAACTTGTAGTGTCTATTCAATTAGAGGAAATATCGCAACTAAAATGTCATAAAACCTACCCAGATAATGCTTTCTGAGAACCGCAAGTGACACGTTATTTACCGCATTCTACTAAACATGATTAAGAAAATAAATAATGATCTCTGGGATCCATCTAAAATATCCACAAGAATTACAAATTTCAAGCAAGAAAATGTTTAAATGCCATTAAATATCGAATAATTTAAAACAAAACAATAATAAGTCACTTGGCAATACTTCCAATTGATCGGTCCCACATGAAAACATTGAAACAAAACGGGAGCAATCTTGTAAATTAGGAAAATGATACCCATTACAAAATTACTCGTTTGTTATTCAATCACCTATTTAGCAAAGTAACGCTTACGTTTTTTATGGGAAGTCTTATTTTGTTTTTAACATGTTACAGGAAATACCATGTTATTCCCAAACAATCAAAAATATTTCAAAGCATCCTTTGTAAGGAAATCAAAAGAGTTTTGCAAAAAGAAACATAATACAAGAGACAAAACTTTCCTACAGGATGAATAAAGATCATATAGGACTCTGAAAAACTTTTACACTCGTAGATCGTAAAAGAGAGTGTTATATTCACTCCGCAGCTTACAAAATGAGATTAGTGGCAAATGACAGACAACATTGCCGGTGGATATATTAGGTTCAATGACAATTTATTGGTTCACACTTCGTATTAACAATGCGGGACTAGATTTTTATAGAGCCTAGACGAGCGCTATAACTATTTCTTTACTATATATAATGCACTCATTAATACACAGCTTTTTTATAAATTATAATAATGACCGCGTAACTAATATTGAATAAATTTGACCACTATCAAACTAAAATTCTAAAATAAAATCTTGTGAGTAACTACACTATCAAATTACAGCATTGTCTCTCAAAACTCTGAAGCGAGAATTTGTAGTATATATGTTCAGGTTAACTGTAACGGTGGATACATAATGCGGTGACATAATTACTTATTGAATTCCATCAATTTTAATTCACCCCACTTTGAACTGCTGCATAATATTTAATTGGAACGTTTGATGACTGAGCGAACAATTAATAAAAGTTACAGGAATATTCAACGGTCATAATTAGTGTATCGAATAAAGTTAATAATTTCATATCATAATAATTGATTTTTCCTCATAATATCTTACGTATACCATGTCAAAGTGGTCTTACGCGGGCAAGTATTTATGTATATAAAAAAATGTATGATTTAATAAATTATAGTAGTAAAGCAGAATTACATATTTAGTAAACTAGCGTCATCAATCTCTCTGCCTCGTCTCTAACCGAATTTTGGTCACGGTGGTCAATATGAATGGAGACTTACCATCTACGCAGGAGTTACTTAAGTGCACAAGCTTGTGCACAGAAATAGATGCACTCTCTATTCCCCCACTCATGCCCATTCAGAATCTCCGGCAAACCGCTACAAGACTGCAGACTCGACTTTACGAAGCACTGAGGAGATCCCAACATCTTAAGAAAACGCTTTTCCGCCATTGACTGACCGTTGTTAGTACAGCAACTGATCTAGCGATCTACATAAATGTTATTTAGCTACCAGCCTCTCAAGATTGAGACAGTATAATGTAAATAAAATAAGTGACTTCAACGTTCCAGTTCTTGGAAATGTTTCTTCTACCTGTCATTTTACTGCGTGGAATTGTGAAGTCAAATCCTCATCTGGCTAGCCTTCTCCCTACGAAGTTGTGGTCGATTTCCTGTCTAACAGGATCCAGCTAATTACCAATGTTTTACATGGAGCAACTACCTATCTGACCTCAACAACCCAGTTACCAGGTAACACGGTACCCTATAGACTGGTTGTCAGGCTTCTGACTTCCCGTAACGAATGTCAAAAATCTACAAATGATGGCCGGGAAGGAGTCTCGGTATGATATAGACGCTCGCCCATCCATGGACCGAACGCAGACAGCGCAGCTTAACTTAGATCGATTGACCCGTGCGGTTACTTCACGATCTTCTCCAAAATTGTGTAGTCAAATATAGTGTATTATTTAGTGATTGAATTATGTGGGATCGACCGGTTGGGTAATTAATTCAGGCTATCGGGTAACCAATTACAATTGTGTAGTATTCGACAGTACCTACCTGCAACCAATATTTGGTTATTGTTTTTACATTTTTTTCTGTTTCTATCATTTTGTATTTCATATTGGTTTATAAGCGTCCCTTTTAAAAAAACAGCAGTGATCAAAAATGGCGAATTAATTGATTTCTTCATTTCAGCTTCTTTGTCTAAAACCAGCGAAAATGTTTACCTTTTAATTTTGATTATATTTTAAACTAACATCCCTTATGATTTTTTTTACTAATCGCCACTGGCCAGATGAAATACATTCTGATATTAATTATATTTTAATTTTATTTATAAAATAAAGCCTTAAATAACTTTATGATGTTTGTGAAATAATTTACAATGTCGCTAAAAATATTTTTTACCAAAAAAATACCATGAGTTAAAGTGAGAGGTAACTATGTTGAAGATTTACAAAACAAAGCATTATGGCCCATATAATTGATTAAACAATACGGGCAAATATTATTTATTTACTTAGCCACCAACTTAAACAGGAACATTAACCCCAAGATATTGCTATCTGGATTAAAATGACTAATAATAACAAATAAACACGGCACCAATATTCTTTTGATACGGCTTTGTTGTAATCTTGTAACCTGAAATCTGAAAACATTTTACTAATTAACAAAACAATATTCTTTCTTTTTTTGTGTTAACAAAAGGAATATTTTTTTCTGTAGGTACAGAACATTTTTATGGCTACACAAATAAATAACTTTGAAGTTAAAGTTAAATACGATCTGTATTTACCTACGCCATTTATATGATCATATAAAACAAATAAAAGATTGTTAAACTGATTAAAGTAGGTAGTTAAGTGCATAAAAATAGGTACACAATTATTTTTACACCTACCTCTTTTTAAACACATAACCTTCCCTACCTTCATCAGATCGTAAAAAATAAATACTCATTTTGATCGTATATATTTTTAATTATGGACAACGGTACGCAGAAAGCCATTAACCTCAACATGACAATTATTATTTAAATCAAGATATTTACATTATAAACACAGCTGCGAGTTCGCTTGTAATTGCCGGATATTAAATCAAAATTATTGTTGACCACTACTTAATACGTACCTTGGGTGCCGAAGGGTGTACTTTCTGATGATTTATCAGCTACGATGTTTAACCTTTGGACAACTGTCAAAACACACGTTAGAATATTTGATCACAATATTACAAATGATTTTGGTCACACGACAGCTCTATGAATCGGTATCATTTACAACAAAAAAAATAAATATCATCGAAGCCATTTATATCAGCTTAGTAATAGGTATTAAATACTTTTTAAATGCAATTCTTTGTTAAGTTGTATATTTATCATAAAAAAAAATTAGTTGCTATTTCTTTCACAAATGTAATGAGAAATATACATAGAGAGATGTATACATTCCTAATTCTGTAGTATTATTATATTATACTAGCTATTTTTCGCGGTATCACCCGCATATTGAGGGAACTACTTGACGCTCCCAAATAAAAACAATACTACGTCCTTTTCCAAGGTCCAAGCTATCTCCATACCAAATTTTATCCAAATCTGATCAGCGGTTTTATCGTGAAAGCGTTACAGACATACAGTCGGACAGAATTGATTCCACATTTACAATATTACTAAGGAAGTAAGAAGTACCCACCATTTTTATTCTCCATCGGTGGAAGAGGCATAGCTGGTGACAAAAAATCCTCGTTAAATCATGCTCTTTCTCAGATCGGCTTCTATAGAAATAACTATTATCTAAATATATAATAAAATCATAAAGGTAAAATCCATGTTAAGCTAAAGGCACCAAATTCCGAGTTTCTCTAATTGGCACCATATTCAGATGTATGCAAACAAACAATCATCAAATCGCTGATTTGTGTTCTATAATTCTTCTTTAGTAAAGTAAAGTAATAAAAACCGGCCAAGTACGTGTCGGGTCACGCGCAGTAGTGTTCTGTAGTAGGTCTTAGTTAGTAGACTATAACTCTGTAACCGGTTAAGCCTACTTAGCCGTAATAGTTTTCCTTGTAAGTTCATTACATATGTAACGTCTGTGTGTTTTTTTTTTTCACTTTTCTAGCGGCAGTCATTCAAAAGTTAGAGGGGGATTCTCGTAGCGAACTTAAAGCTAGATATTTCGCAAATGGCTCACTTCACCGTAACTAATTTTTTTAATTAATTAAAAAAAAAAATATCAATAATACTTACGATACAATTTAATAGTACCCTCGGTGTCACCAAGGGAATTTTTAGATACGCATTTGTAGGTCCCGTAATCGGAACTAGTGACTCGTCGTATCGCAAGCTTCAGCACTGATCGATATGATCCATCTATCTTGTGCGGCTCCAGACCTCCCCCTGAACACGAAAATGTATTTAGCATATTACACAAAAATACAATTCCTCGTTATGTGGAGAACTTGCCAAGTAAATTGTATGGGCTTTTAAGCAATTTTCGCTGAAACATAGGTATAGGGAAGTGTATGACGGACGATGCCTGCCAGTGATTTTATAACAACGCAAATATACATGAATATAAAGGGATATTGTTTATCATGATATGACTAAGAATGTAACACTAGGAGTCTAGCAATAACGCACACACATGTCACATTTGTTATGCTTAAATCCCCTATACACAATAGAGGGCGAGCTTTTTGCCATCAATCTGGCTCAAATCCAGGCACTTGCCCGATCGGAATCAAGTCGCAAGTACAACTGCTGCGACTACATCACCAATGTGGCAGTCAATTAAATATATATATTTTTTATATTAAATTATATAATATTATATTTTGAATGATATTTATTTTATTTCTATTATATATATTTTACTCCACTTTGGATAAATTTAAATTTTTAATTAATTTCTTTAATTCACCGAAATATTAAATATTTCTTGTACGTGTAGTGTTGCTGACTATTCCAAGAGATATGAATTAATTTCTAAAACTAGCTTCTAAGCGGTTGACATTTCATCACAGTACAAGTTCATTAGTAAGTACAATATTAGTACAAATATTCAACTTATTAGTCTAAGAGAAAAAAGGAACGATTTCGAAGAAATGATTCCATTAAGTATATGTAAAATACTGCGCTCATACGTGCCTCAGTATTGTACTTTCAGCCAAAAATGTATGGTCCATTTCTTTTAATAAAATGCGGAGAAAATTTCACGAATTACTTTAGGTTAATCAATAACATTACACAAAACCCAACAATTGGTAATGTAAGTGGTATATAATATCAAAAACATACCAAGACTACGGTGTTAAAGAAAATTAAAGCAGTAAACTGCATCGATATGATACTAAGCTGAACACTTTTGTTTAAAACACTTCTCGTAGTCGTACATTGTAAAGACTTAGCAAAAGGAACTTGAACTTTCAAGGCAAACTTAGGTGACGTAATATGTAAATACGTGCACATCTACTGCGGAATTCGTTTCTTGAAAAGGTTAGCCGATGCACAAAACATTTGATGCAGCCCAAATGTGGTTTAGATGGGTATAACCTTTAGGCAGCACAGGCGCCGTTTAAAACAAACCAAGTGAACCAGCCACATATTATCTCAAAACGCTTCGCTAAACGCGACCATAGTCTTTGTGAATAAACCTCAAACATCCAAGAATAAAATGGGAACATTATTACTTTTCCCTAGATTTTTACCTCATATCACAAACACAGACAATCATTTATTATACTCGTAGCCAAAAGCACTATAAAAACAGTCAGCATCCCAACAACAAAGTCAAGGCATGCCAAAAAGTTTCAGTCCATGCGCAAGTCCGAGATAAATTAGTTTTGCATTTTGTATCCCATCTACTCTACAATCTACATACCTAAGTTTGCCTAAAAGCTTATGAACCAAGTCTGTAATTGAAAGCTATTTCAGACTATAACCAAATCAGAGTGGACTGTCTAAATATTACCATTTCAAAAGTTCGCGAAGTTTGATTTAACAGCTCCAAGAGCGTAATATTTGTATGAATCACCCACGTCATCATTCAATGAATGAAAAAATTCATTAACACTTAACATAATAGATCTTCAAAGCTATATTTGTCGACTCTCGAATGTCTTGCATCTATAGATAAATATGTTACTAAAGTACTTGCAGCCATGATTTCTTGCGCCTTCCAACGCGTCGTTATTCCTTCGCCTAGCCCATCATAAGTTGCAGCAGTTCGTACTCATTTCTCAGCACGTGACCAAGATTAACAACTATTTTTAAAATTTGACTGTCTGCAATAACTCTTTAGTTTTACCGAAGCGTTAGAACATGTTCACATTTAAAATCGTCTGTGTCCGTCTTAATTTCAAATCTATTTAAATCTAAATAGTAATTAGGTATTCAATTACTTTTTATCAATGATGAAAATGTTGAATTCAAAGAAATTTTATTTTCGGGTTATGTAGACAACAAGGAATCCTTATGTAATTATGTTCTAAAGTTTGAACGATTGCATTATGTTCTTTAAATTATATATAAATAAAATACTATATAATTTGAGTTCTGTGTGCTTTCGATTAGCCACACGCAAATTGCTATTGGTTCCCTCGTGACCACTAGATGTTGACAGGGACAATCGTGTTTACGTCAATGAAATTCCGACTGCTGCACAGCTAACGGCTGTTTATTGTGGTAAGTAACAATCGAAACATGATCGACACTTATATATTACTAGCTGCACCCGGCGTACGTTGCAGTTACACTTCTTTGGGCCAGGGATCTTCGCAGACGTCCACAGAAGAACCCACTCAAGTTTCATCACAAGCAGTGGAATAGTTTAGGAACCCATAGAGGACAAACATAAATTAATTTTTATTTACATACTTTTTATTATAGATCAATGACAATAAAATTTTAAGTAGGTAATACATTTTAAATAGTCTGATACTTCACTACAATTATTCCTCAGTGTACTCTAATCTTAAGTACTCCTCACTCCAGTGGTTATTAAGTTTAATTGCTCAAGAATCCTAGGTTCGTGCCCCTGTTCACGAATCTAGCAACGTGTTATTAGCTTTTTCAGTTATTATACGTACGGAAACTGACTAATGGCTCCATACCTCCAAATCCACGTTCAAAACAAGATCTATAATTGAGTATCTTTCTACTCTACTCTACTCGATTTATTAAGAGCTGTAGACTTCATCTGTTTATTCTGTCGTATGGACTTCATAACTGACTAAATGGATCTATACAACTCGGATCATTTCGTTAGAGAGAATAGACGTGATGCCAAATGTTAAGGTGGTTTAGAAACAAAGTGGTTTCTATGCATAATAATGCTAACAATAACAATTGATAAAATTTGATTAATTTGAAATCTATTGATGCCACTACAGTATGTTTTAAATTAATCAAATTATGATAAAGAAACAATTCTTCAAGTATATTATTGCTGACTACTTTATTATCAAGATCAATTTGCAAATTAAAACTCAAAAACATAGAGAGCACAACTAACATGTAACAAATTATTAAATTAAAATAAAACTCTTATAAACATAACCCTCCTTCGGCAGTCGAGTAATGAAAATGTAAAAGTAATGAAAGTGTAAAAGTAAACAAAGGATTTGTTAATTTTGTTCCAACAATAGGAACAAGCAAAGCTGCATGAAAGCCAGAATATACGATACTTATTATTTTAGATATAACAACAAGCTTTACGTACACATATTGTGGAACTAATTACATTTTGTTATTTTTTATTTCGGATATATTTTATTACTTAGTTAAAAAATCCACTGATACAATCTGTATTCATATTTTCATAAAATTCGATCAAAACTATTGTAACACAGTTAGAAGTATATAAAGTTAGTTAGAATGTCTATTTTTGTTTGGGGTCAGTCACACAGTCAGCAATTTATTGATATTGCTTAAGTAAAATAAAATGTTAGATGAACCGTAATCAGCTGTGATAATAAGAGGTCATTATCACAGCTGATTGTGACTTTGGACAGACTTATGAAGATCAAAAATGACGGCAAATACGCCATCAATGAAGTAATACAAGAAACGTAGTGTATCACTTCATTGATGGGTATAATGCCTAGGTATCATTATTTAATTAAATGCGCAACGGTAATAAGCTAGAATATGCATACATATGTATCTCTTTCTGAGATTTGTTTATTTATTTCCAAAAAATACCTAATTGGACGTATGTTAACAACCTTTTCAAGGATTTTAATAGAATGCTAAGAAGCGGTACTGGTCTATAATTTTCATGCCTATCAAATAAGCTTAAAATATTCCTGTTTCTGAACTAAGGTTAATTATATAAAGCGGTGATTAAATTATAAGGTATTGTATTTTTTTATTAAAAATCTTACGCCAATGTTGTCAGGAGCCGAGCTGATTTTTTTAGGTGATAATCTATAGGGGACTTATAACTTATAATAAATCTGTAGAGAGGTCAATTCTGTACATGAAATATATTTCTAAAATAACTATAAGGGGGTGATTAGTGATCGATACTGATGCCAAAAATGCAATCAGTAAAATTTTTGTCTGTCTGTCTGTATAAACTCTATAGAAACAAAAACTAGTCGACGGATTTTAACGAAACTTGGTACAATTATTTGTCATACTCCTGAGATAGTTATAGTATACTTTTCATCACGCTACAATCAATAGGAGCAGAGCAGTGAAGGGAAATGTTGTCATTTTGTTTAAACGCGATAATCTCAGGAACCGCTGGTCCGATTTAAATAATTCTTTCAGTATTAGATAGTCCATTTATCGAGGAAGGCTATATATCATCACGCTAAGACCAATAGGAGCGGAGCACTACTATTCCACGCGGACGAAGTCGCTGGCAGAAGCTAGTTAAAAATAAGACTACATCTATGTAACATAAACTTAAATTCTATCAATGTGAGTGTACTCTAGATCCAATGCGCTCAACTATTCGTTTCGGACAAGCCTTTGTTTTAATTGGCTACTAAACGTAACGTATATATAATTCAAGTGAACGCTAGCGTAAGCTCCGTCTCGACGCCCAAATTCGATGCGGGTGAAGATACATTAGGCTGATATTCTGTGGGCTTTTCTAGAAATGTGGCTTATTAAGATAATAAGACCCCTCATACTATAAAGGTTAATGAAAGAGAATGGTTGTTAAACAAAGGATCATACTTAAAATCTGAAAAAGCAATCTCTATTTTTTGGGTTTCCTTCGCTAATTCTAGTTTTGGTTTTAATAAACTTTAATGGCAAAAAATAATTAAATCTATCCCACACACGATGGATACATACGTCATTATGAGAAGCTATTAAATGTGTAGAAAATAACTAGTTTTTGATGGTATTCGACGAAATAGGTAGGTTGACTATAAATAGAAACAATTATAACAGGTTTTTTACTGCAAATTAGAAGTTTTATTTTGTATTTAAACAATGTACCTGAAATATATTATTTGATTTGAATTTTATTTAACTTTTGCGTCACCGTATCAAGGTTCACGTTCATGCCAGGCTTGCAAAACTGAGGAAATAAAACCGGTCAAGTGCGAGTCGGACTCGCGCACCGAGTATTCCCCGGGCTTTGGAAGAAAAATCTAGGCTGTAAAGTCCAATTGTCTTGTTTTTTTTTAACCGCATATTTTTTTAATGAAAAGGTTTTTTTCTTATTAGGGACTTAAAACCTTGATACTTAGAATCATCGTATTAGTTTTGCTGTAATATTTAGGTTTTAATTTAGATTTTTCACTTTGCAAACTTCGGAGATAAGGGGAATAGGATTTTATATGAAGTTTTCATTATTATCCTAAAAGAAAACTAATCTCCCCGCCCTTTTATATAATATGCCACATGACCTCACTTAAAAAATCAACCCTCTTCTTCCACCACATCTGTCAAAAACTTCTTGCATTTACAGTAAATATGGGCAATTATTCTTGACCAAATTCTACAGCATTTCTTGAAATAATCCACCGTGACAAACGGACAGAAAGATAGACAGATAGCTGAAAACATAAGGGTTCTTATTTACTATTTTGGTTCGGTTTTAAATAAATGCAATCTCACCAACAGGGACGATCTCGCCGTTATCTCTGCTCCAGTAACTGACTGGTTTAGGATACGCCTCGGTCTCACATTCCAGCACTAACTCGGTGCCCAGCGCCGCCCCCACCAGCTGATTCCTTATTGTTATCACCGGGGGAACTGGGGGAAGTGCAAATATAGATTACTCATACTTGTGGAAACCTGTTATAAGCAATGATTAGTGTTAATGTTAATGCCTATAATGTACACAGCTTTTAGTCCGATTTTTTCCAAAAGTATCATTTTATCTTAAAACCAAAAGGCGTGTGTGTTGTTACAATACTTTATTATGACTAAAGGTACTTAATTAAAGAATATTAGTTTAAACAGCTACATATTTTACCATCGTGGTTCGGTTTTGGGCTTACCTATCAATAACGGGTATTCTCATTTAGTTTATCAGGTTAAACATTGCGGATTTAGCTTTGTTTATTTGTTTAATTTAAGCTTTATTGATGTGAAAATTATATTACAAAGTTATTTATAATTAGTAACCGTGTTAATCAATTTCAGTACTTATAAGGTTTTAATACTTGTATGTAACTATAATTTAAATCATTCTGCTATTAATCGGTCAAATTAAACACTACGAGCTGCATCCGGTTTAGACTGGAAGCCGATCCCAACACAGTTGGGAAAAGGCAGATGATATCGTCGCTATCCTGCAAAAAAATACTATATTCTGGAAATCCAATTTAAGGCTGACTATAAATAAATAAATAAAGTTGCTATTTTCGTTCTAAAACCTAGTAAATTATTTAGAGAATGGTGTCTGTGGAGCTGGATCTTCTCCCGTTATTTATTATCTTCGTTTAAACTGCACTTATTTAATTAATCTATTGATGGAGCTACTATTTTTGTAAGTATATGCGCTTACTACTTTTTATACCATTGAAAAAAGCAAAGGTTTTACTAGCTTTTCAATAATTTACTCCTGAAGACGTATATACGCATTAAGCATAATACCTACATGTTTATTCTGTTTATATTTTTTGTTCTGATGACTCCCTTTTGATAAACAAAGTACGTATGTACGTACTAGCGTTATCTATTTAGATACATGTCTGTGATACTAACTAAAAACTTGTACCAAATAAAAGCACAATCAGCGAATCAGATAGTATCTTGATTAGTTTTTAACCAACTGCAATGAATTACAACTGTAGGGTAATATTTTTATATAATAGCAATACTCACACTGTACAGTTAGCATGATTCTCTTGCTCACAGTGGGCGGCACGCCGTTTGACGCGATGCAGAGGTAAGCTCCCGCATGCTGCCTCGTCACTCGGCTAATATTCAACTCCGGCCCCTCAAATGACGTCACTAAAACAAATATAGACAGATAAAAATGAGCAGCAATAAAAGAACCTGCTTTTGCAGAGTATGTGACATGTAAACCATAACTACACAATGGTTTGTTCGGACAGGGAAGGCCTAGATATAGGCCTTATGTATCAACATTTGCCAATTATAATTATTTAAGTGACATGTAATAGGGAGCGGTCCCACGATCCTATTGCCATTAGCCAAGCAGAAACCTTTTCACTGCTTCTGACAAATTTCTCATGGAAAACTCAATACCACTTAGCCCAACCTGTGATCTGTACTAAGGAGCCCATGCTCAGCAGCAGCGCTAGCGACCAGTACACCAAGGACATTATATGCAGAATATATTATTATTTATTAATAACAATATTATTATAAATGTAATATTATTTGTATAATATGTAATTTAAAGACTATATTTTAATTTCATTGAACTAGCTATGCCCGTGATTTCGCCCACGTTCTGTGCATTTCCCCAGGCTTTAGTTTATCTCTATACCAAACAATGAAAGCATAACATACAGATATATGCATAGACACACTGACAGATTTATTTTCGGAATTTTATTAACAGTAATGAAGTAAAGATATGTTATTCATCTTTTACAAAAATACTTAAATATATTTTGTTACCGAGTTCATACATAACGTTAAGTACTAACTAAGTTATGCAAAGTAAACGGTTCAGTGTTTGCATCTTGAGAACATAACGGCTACGTTACGCGTTCATGTTAGCTATATTTCATTAAGGACATCATCTGCTTGAGGCGTAGCTGATAAATTATCTTTTAGAAATAGTTCAGTATAAAACTAATTAAAATATCAACACACTAAGCAAAGTCTCACGGATTAATGAATCAAAGTTAAGCCGCTCTTTATGCTACGCGCTTACGCAGTCGCTCTGTCATACCGAGACTCCTCCGTGCATCAGAATGGTCTCTTGTGCTGTCATTTGTGACTCTTTAACAGTCGTTACATCAGAGGCCAGAAAGCAGGACAACAGTGTTGCACGGCAACTGGTTTGTGGAGGTCAGATAGGCAGTTGCTTCATGTAAAACACTGACCGTTAGACTAGAAGCCGACCCCAAAATAGTTGGGAAAAGACTAGGCAGAACAGTTGAATGGAGCTAAATTTAATCAAATAATATATATTATAGAATACGAGCTACAAAATAACATCAAAGGAAGATGGAGTCTAATACGTAATACATTGCTGTTAATGCTAAAACAATGTTTACCTTGCATGCCATCTGAGATGGTAATAGGTTTGGAATGTTCTCTTCGCCAAGTAATTTGCGGATGCGGTGATCCCGTGGCGGCACATGTTAAATTTATCGAAGCTCCTTCTCGCACCGTCTGGTCCGTACTTGTGCCTCGATCGAGGATATCCGGAGGTACTATCGGGAAAAGAAACTATATTAAATCTTGTTAGCGTGTATACATTTTTATGTTAATTTTTTTCACTTGAAAACGCAACAAAAATTTCTTGTTGTTTGTTACTATGTTGTCACATAATTGCTGAATAAAAATTAGCGTGTTAATCTATGCCAATAATATGCAGCTAATACATATTAGTTAACTTGTATGCATGTAATACAGATACAATAATTCTATGTCCTTTCCTTTGTTCGTAATGAATGACTGAATAAGATCTATGCCAAACGTCATCTAAATGGATGTTGTTTCAATTATGAATTTAATTAATACATGAGTGGTGAAACAGCTTCTAAATATTTTTACAAACAAAATCACAAATTCACGTGTAGGATTACCCCAGTTGCTTTCACTGGAAATTATAAGTGAATTAAGCTTTAAGTTGGAACCACTTTCTCATATTATTTAGAATCTGTAAACCTTTCTAAGAATGCAGATAATTTTGCTTTGAAACTGAATAAGTTATACAGTTTATAGTAGGTGTTTTAGAAATTATTAGGTAAATCTTAATCAGAAACATTCAACAATCATCCAACAAAGGATTTCATATAACTTAATCAGAAACATCATCATTTAAATTTAAATTTAATCTGGGCTCTAGTAATGGAATAAATAACAATTTATCTCTCTAAAGACTATGGCTGGTTGCATCAAACATCACATAATTTATATTATAACAACTGGCTGTTATAAATATGTAGTACTCCCTCACTGGGATTCTGTAATGTAACATTTCGGGCTCGGCTTTGAGCGTTTGTTACAATACTGCCGCCCTGGCTGGCGAGCATTCGCTTCTGATGTGCCAATTCAGATTCAATTTCGAGCATTGTAGCTTCACTGCCGTGTAGGCCAATGATCGGACAAGTGGTGCGCATTAATGTCACAAGTTGTATCAAAATATTACAGATCATAACACTACAGATACTACTAATACTATAATGTTCGGTTCTGCTGTCTCACTGATGAACTGATCTGTGGCATTTCAGACGAGTTCCGAAACAATGGAATTTATGGTATTGGCTTAAAACCAACTGTAAACAAGTGTATTTTTTCTTTTTTCAGTGTTACTTTCCTAAGCATATTTCGAATTATATAGGTATGTCAAAAATAAAAAGCATAATTTTATTATATACTTACCAACAATGTCTAAATATCCAAGTTGTGATTTCATTGGGTCCGTGTTGATCTGACACATGTACCAGCCTCTGTCTGTCTCCCGCAGCTCTCTGATGTGCAGGAACCAGGTCCGGTGGTCGCTGTGAGTCACCCCCACTCTTCGACTCCTCGATATCACGTGCGTGTGGATTGTAAGAATGGTCTGCGTGTCTACTCTCAACCACGCGACCTATTACCAAAATGTTTACGGCCATTTTAAAACACCATTACGACCGCGAGGGCCTATTATAAAAATCACAAAAATAGTTAAACTGCTAGTAATGCGACATTCCCGTACTTTAGTAGACTCATACGCAAACATCGATTGAAAAACTTTTTCAAGTTTCGAATCACATTTATAGGAGTTTTGTATGGCAACATTGAAATACGAGACCGTTATAGACGTTAGGTAGTATTCGCTTTAATATTTTGCAAAGAACATAAACTGGTGAAATAATATATTATACTAGCTGTTTCCCGCGGTTTCAACCGCATTCCGAAAAAACTCCTTAACGCACCCAATAAAAGTACCTAAGAATCTGACTTCGTACCAAATTTCATCCAAATCAGTTCAAGCCTTTTGTCGTGAAAGTGTAACAAACGAATATAGAAACAAACACACTTCGAATTTATTATATTAGTAAGGATTAGTCACGAAGGTAGGATTAGGAGGTGCTGTAAATGGGCAGATGACATATTTTAATGATCATGATGATGCCAATTAATTCTTCCAAGATTTGTTGTTCAAAATTACCTAGTATATTTAAGACAATTTCTGAGTGAGCACACGTATAACAGTGCCATTAAGTATAATAATAATTAAAACTAACCATTTACTTCTAAAGAAAGTACACAATAAAATTATTCAATCGTGACTTAACTATGACGTTCGATGTAACATGAAAGCAGTCTCGTGTATCTATTCTTATGTCAATTAACATTGATTCCGATAGATCGAGCAGTCACATACTGACACGTCACTCTGCTAACAATAGGTCTCTCCGCTACTCATTCCTAATTTAACAGATTCCTAAATTATTATGATATTTTAGATCAGCCAATAATATCTTAAAATTTTACACAATCCCAATCTATCATCCCGTGAAATGCCTGCCCTTCTCTCAGGCTAAGTAAAATTGGCGTAAACTCATCTGGATAATATAGTACAAAAACTGACTGACTACTTCTATAAAAAAGTAGTGCTGCTATATTTAGCTTTATAGGGATATTTTACTTTTTAGGGTATATAGTATGGATGTCCATTTTACAGGAATCGTGGCATTTATCATTAAAATCATTTTAAAGACCTACCAACTTTATGGTCCTTATTTTAAGTTCTATATTTCGGACCTAAAAGTGAGCATTCTATATTTGTAGAATGTATTTTGATTATTTATTTTTCGCTTTATTACACATCAAACAAAAAAGGAATACAAAACAAGTTCACAGTATAGGTACAAAAGGCGGATTTATCGCTAAAAGCGATTTATTCCAGGCATCCATAAAATTTATTTTATTTACTTTTGTATTTGTCTATGAAGAATTTTCATGTCAAATCACATAAGAGATATAGCAAGAAGAGTATAGAAAATTAAAGTACCAAGATTTAAGAAATTTACTTTTTTATATACAGAGAAACATATCTAAATTTCCTCACTAGCAACTTCATCTAAAATATTTATAATAATGTGATTCACTAAAAACTTCACCAGCTCATGCTTCGAAACAAAACGAAGCGTCTTCAACGACTTGTTTAAAATGAGAGCAGTGCGATCTAAATCCTGTAAGTCTTCTTTTATTTAGCATATGCAATATCTCACTGGTGACGCGATACAAGCTTTATACTTCTTTACGTTTACTTGGATTTTCACTTAAATCCGTCTTTATTATTGTGTTTAAACTTGATTAAATATATTTTCATATAATTTGGAAGATGTACCTATACTCTGACTATGTCTACCTGTGACATCTACATGCCTACGACACTTGACATTCTCAATAAAATTACCTTTATTGCGATCGCTGCATAATGTCTACAAGTTTTTACAAAACTCACATACACTCTTGAATAAATAACATAAATATCTGCAGTGCAAGCTACGTCATTTATAAGTGCCACTTATTAAGTGGTAATATAAAATAAAAGGTGTCAATGTTACGGACCTTGTAAGTGGAGAGGTTGTGTACGGTGCACGCGAGAATCGCTTCCCGGCCGAGCGGCGCGGTCACATTCGTTATCGGTGCGCTGAAACCCGGCTCGTCTGAAACAATGTATGTATTTATTACACCTTCCTTCATTGTACAAATTGGAGTTATGTGGGTAGGAATTACGTGTAACTTATATTGATGTTCAATATTTTGTCTATAAAGTTTATTTTTTAGATGTGTTTCGAGTAAAGCCTTTATCTTAAAAAAAGACTTTAGGCATAGTATGAACTGTAGATTGGGCGAATAAATAAAATGTGAAATGGACTTATAAAAAAAGTATATAACTAAATAACATGAAATTACGCCTATTGTACCTATTTAAGCCCCATGTAACGCTAGTCTATTGCTGCCAACCGGCCACAAATTCTGAGTCAAACCTAAAAATCGCTCAGAAACAAGTCACGGTAGTAAAAATCGATTCCGCGATAAACTACTGTTATACTGCAACCAATTGTCGAAGAATTTACTCAAAACCTTTATTTATGAAAAGATTTATACAATTACAAACACCTTTCCAACACAAAAACACCCACAGGAATGTCAGCCACTGAACGCTATTCAGTGTTGTTTCACTGTGTAAATAACAACACTAACAATTGTACTATATTAAACAGTATTTTATTTAAGTGGTATTTTTGTATAGAATAGTGAGATATTATTGATTGGTTTTAATTCATTATTAATACCTTTTTATGTATATCAACCAACGAATACGTATTAAATTCGAGTGGATGGGGAACAAAATTAACTCAGGATGATTTTCATAATCCCAGCTTAGGATTCTAATTTTCCTATACCTACGCCTAGTATCCTCGAATCACATAATAAGGATTTGTATACGACTGAGTGACTAGAGTGGTAATTTTTAACCATTATATACATGGTAAGTAAAGTTATTACCAAAGATCAGACTTATTTCACCAGTCAAGTTAAGGACCTATGTATGTATCTAAATAGAAAACGTAAGATCCGTCATTTGTATGAAAACCAAGGGTTTCTACTTTCTGTGGTGTCGCAAGAGCGCTTTAGTGTTTTTTTCATTCCCGGCAAAACTTTTAAGTAGTTTCTGCAGCTCATTATGACGTAATTATATTTTTTTATCTTTTGTTTGACGACTGTTGCCAAAACGGTGAAACGACGTATTCAAATTACGTCGAAGGAAGCACTTCCTTTTACCATACCCTTTTGACATGCGAAGTACATCATACACTTAGGGCATCACCGATCATAGACCTAAACTAGATTCAGGTCTAAATCATTAGATTCAGGTCTAAGATTGCCATCAACCGGGCATGAAGAGACGGAAGAGACTAGACTCCGGGGTGACTACTCAAGAAAATCCACACGCAAAGCCTAATAAAACTTTGCTGCTCAATCGCGCTTGCGCTCACTTCCTCACTACCATAATGAAGCAGTTTTTAATTCATTCATCAAGCTTTATTCACACGGAACCTTCGTCTGTCTGTCTACGAGACATTAAATTTTTTACGATATCTCACAAACTTACAGCAGTAAATCACGTGTATCGTGTCTTTTATTTTCAAGACTCAGAACAGATTTGTTTTAATGTAAGCGGATATGAGGTCGTAAAGATACAAATTTTAGCAACACCTCACTCCTATAAATGTTGATGTTTTCACCTTTTGGGAAATCGCGTGCGGTACCTACCAACAACACGACTGGAAATTTTAATTAAATTTAACCAATTTTGTAAAGAACGTTTATTCAAAAGGTCTTATTGATTTAACATGTTGGCGTCTGATTAAAATGTTAAGCTTATTTTTTCATTTCAGTTACAATATCTTGCTTATTATTATAATTGAGGCCTTTTCGGTACCTGGGAAAATAATACAGTTAGTTTTGCAAGTGAAAAGCTTTTGTTTCTTGATCTTATTAGAGCTAGAGACTAGCATTTGTTGGCTAATTATGAATTTCGTGAAGCGTGGCATATCATTAAGTCTCGTCTTATCAGGTTCGCATCATAAATCATATGCTATCCGAAATGCTAATACTTAAAGACACACATGATACGTAAAATTGTTAATTAATTCTAAAGAGGTACTAGGATATTGTAAATCATTATAAAAAAAACCACTAGTTTTATGTACAGAGTTCAAAAAAGGATATCAAAAAGATAGTTTTACTTTTTAGTAAACTTTATTATTCAATTATGTTTGTCAAGATATTACAGTCAAAAATGCAAAATAGGTTTAGATGTAATTTGGTATAGAGGTCAATTGAGACTGGTGAACGAACGTAAGATTTTCATGCATGGAAAGGTTGCCTGTGCCTAACTATGAGAGAAACCGCAGGAAACAGCTAGCACACAATCAATCCTGTAACAGGTTCCACCTGTCCCTGGAAATCAGCTAATGATGATAATTAGAACATAACGGGGTACGTATAAACCTGACACGCAACGGGCGACAATAAATTGGTCACTAGGTGAAATGTAGCATGGCCATTGGCGTCTGGTCACATTTCATCAAATGCTGCCTTTACAATTTACTGCACGCAAATTACTAGGTGTTGGTGTTAAATTACTATTGTTTCCAAATAAGTAATGAGACTCGATAAGTACAATTATGGAATTCTTATCGTTATAAGAATGTTAATAATCCTTACTTATATTATAAATCCGACAGTTAATCTGTCTGTTTGTAGCTGTTATTTTTATAGCTAAAAGCTGGACTAATTAAGATGAAATTTGATCATCATCATCTGCCTAGCCTTTTCCCAACTACGTTGGGGTCGGCTTCCAGTCTAACCGGATGCAGCTGAGTACCAGTGTTTTACATGGAGCGACTGCCTATCTGACCTCCACAACCCAGTTTTTACCGGGTAACACGAAACCCCTTGGTAAGACTGGTTGTCAGACTTTCTGGCTTCTGACTACCCGTAACGACTGTCAAAGATCTACAAATGACAGCCGGGACCAACAGCTTAACGTGCTTTCCGAGGCACGGAGGAGTCTCGCTATGACAAAGATGGTCACCCATCCACGGACCGGCCGCGCCAAGCGCAGCTTAACCTTTGATTGGTCGAATCCTGCGGCTGTTACTTAGCCACGAGCTCCTCTAAGATGAAATTTGATATACGGATAAATTGAAATCTTGAGAAGGTTTTGATGATAGTTTTACCAGTGTTTATGTAGTTCCCTCAGAACGCGGGGATAATTGCAGAAAATAACTAGTTTCTATAAACTTTGGTCAAGCGCCGTTGTATTTTAAAAATCTGTTCAGTCAAGCAATAACATTTGACAAATATTCTTTAGACCATTACCTACCTTAACTTACGTCACAATGGAAACAATTATATCAATTCACCGAAAAGCAAGTTAAGGGGCGTCTTACAAAATAGCACCCAAATTATATTACATCTAACAGGACTGTTAGTGTTAAAGTTTAAGCTAATAGAAAATAATAATGTTAAACTAATATCCAAGAATTTAGGTCAAAGTAAACTGTTTTATCAAGCCGCAATAGGGCATTGCGAACTACGTCCCACGCATAGGGAGGACGCCCCAGTCCCAATGGTGGGATTGCTGAAGATTACAAGTTACGATATTCAGTTTAGAACACTTTCCAACGTTGTTCTAGAAAATCGTGATAATGGAGGCATTTTAAAATAACACTAAATCTGTTTTCTTCGAAGGCTTAGTTAGATGTAACCACCTACGGAGACGTTTTATTGACTTTAAACGTTATAGGCATCAAGCCTATCATTTATTTTTTCTATGAGTTACTATTTTTCTTGTTATTTTTACAACAAAATCACTTTGTATCAAAAAGTTACCTTTAGTGGCCTAATTATAAGGTTTTTATTAAAGCTCCAATGTACAAAAATGTTTGTTAAGGGTATGTAAAATAAATAGATATAGATTCTAATTAGCTAAATATTATTATATGAAATAAACATTTCAAATAGACATGCAGACCTATGACATTTTAACAATATGATAATAATTTTAAATTAAATATTATACGTTTTTAATGTAATCATGTTTGTCAAATGTGCCCGTTTAGTTCTCGAGAACAGTAATCTCCTAGAGGAGTAGAGGATATACCTACATGAAACAGGTGCTACAAAAACGTTATTTTTTTCAGCTCCTCGTTATGTATAGTAACAGTTTCAGCCCGCGAACGCGTGCTTTATCGACGGTCAGACTAGAGTTGCGTGCTTCGGGCAAAAATAAATTGATTTCGAATATTTTGTAACCGAGATATTTCCCGACATTGTTTTGTATACATAGGTAATGAACCTATGCCTGTGGAAAAAAATACTGCTATTACACGTTTTAGTCAAGATTTATAATGTATCCAAAGCTTTGGAATAGAAATACTATATAATACGCATAGCTGCAGTTTATTAACATTAAATTGTGTATAAATTAGCGTATTATAGGGAACAAAACAATTCTCCATACTTTATTATGCTTATAAATAATTCTAAATAAATAAAAGTCCTTTTTATCATTTGTTTAATATTTTAAACATAAAAGCTGTAATTATATTCCTTCAAAATTTAATTGCAAACCGCATTTATTTTATAATTCCTATAGCATAATTCTCTCATAGACTTAAAACTATTATCACATCTAATGCGATAAGGTGCTTAACTTAAGAAGGTTAGTGTGTGACATGAATCTGAGCGGTAATGCCAAAATACCCTTTAATAAACTGTGTTGTTTTTATTAAATTAGTTCCGTAGCACGCGACACACGAAACCAAAATATTACGTAATCAGGTCAAAACTGACATACGAACTATAATAATAATTTAATGCTTTTCTTTTCATTTCTTAGAAGTTTTATTATTAAACTTATAGTAAAGCAAGTCAAGTTACAGGTACCTAATAAAAAGAAAATAAGAGTTCAAAACAAATAAAATTCTGTAGTTCTTAAACATAACGTATTACATATCAATAGTCACTGTTATAGAGGAGGTCGTTTAGAAAAAGTGTCTCATGATGAGAAGGTCCTTGTGCTAAAGACAGAACAATTCGTATGAGACAAAACACAGAATAAACTAAAAGGTATCGATACATAAGTTTGCAGACGTCATACACTTATATGAATATATCTAGCAGGGCAAAAGAGGTAACATATCTTTAATTTATGGAAAAAAGGTCTAAATTTATTCGATTGGCACTCAAGATTATTACTAAGAAATTACGCAAATAAAGTCCCACCGATGTAAGTGATACTACCAAGAACTATCCACTATCTTACATAAAGTATACCTAAAATAGCTAGCAAAGATTTATGATTAATCGAACTTGAATGAAATGAAGCGACGCTTTCAACTGAAGAGATAAGCAATTTACAAGAGTAGGTATACAAATGAATGTGTCCAATGTAACATTAATTTTAGATAGCTATAAATAAGGTTTTATTATGCTGAAATTGTATTTGGTTGGTTACTTCTTTTTACATTCAAGCCTCGTGTACGCTTTGAGGAAAAAATAATTTGACAGAAATATGAACTGGACCACCGTGTGATCTCTCAACTATCTATATATAGAAACTCATCAACTTTAAATATCTTTGATTAATTAAAAAAACTCGCAACATTAGAGGAATGTTATATTATTTTACTTTTATTATTATTTCAAATAGTTTAAAATAATTAAAATAAAATAAATTTGGATTTATAAAGTGACCATTGAAATGACCGTTCCTCTGGGTGAAGACACCTTTTCTACAACTCATTTTAAAATTAACTCATTAGCCCAAAAACAAAACTTTTCAGGAAATCGCAGTGAGACTAGGGACAATTGCGTACACATTAGAAATGATGTATAAAGTTGATAATTTATTTCATCCATGAGACTACGAACGGAATAAACTTTCAATGTCCCTTATCGGTAAATGGGAAAATGAAAATGTGTCACCTTAATACTGTGCCTTCAAATATTAAACTGTAAACGACAATACAACAGGGAATTGAATCTAAATGGGAAACCAAGCAGAAATCACGCCACTAAATACCTAATAAACAATCGACGTAATAGAAACTTGTGCCATAAATACTGCGGCTATATAAATCCTTGACAGCACAATTTGATTTAATGTTTTCTAAATGGCGCTATAGTGGTTGTGATATTGTTAAAACTAGGCTTGTTAAACTTCCGACGTTGTCACTGACAAATTAGGAACGCGCCCCGGTGAACACCCTGCCCTACTAATTGACTGCACGTCAAGTTTCACCGCGATAAACCAAATACGAACCAAAAACTGATTCATTTTATATTCACACCTATTTAATGTGAATTACTACATTAGATCGCAGTAAATGTGTTTATCATTGCGTTTTAAGTATGCTGGATAAATAAGTGTAAAGTCCTTAAAGTCTAGTCTAGGCTAGAAAAAGATAGGAACCAGAAACACAAACATTTAAAAAACTATAATACGACTGTTATGTCAAAAAATAACTTAGAAAGGTTCACGATTTTGCTTTATAATGGTAAAATCTCCGTCCGCGTCGGTAAAGAAATAGAAAAAATATTAGCGTTGGTTTTAAGGAATTTTAGAATATCCTGAATCCAATTAATATAATTGAAGGTTACTATTAACATTCTGTTTTATTATACCTATTCGCCTGTCTGTCTGGTTCAGTCTACCACTAAACAAACACGAACTGTAAAAACAAAACGTCTATTTAATCAATAAGTGGCACAACATAGGTCTTTAAAAATAATCTTAAGTCACCTACCAGATAGGGAGATAGGGGGATAGATAGGGAGGTAAAACAAAAAGTTTCAAACAAAATACATTAATAAAATTTTGGAACATTCAGTATTTTGAATTTGACCGCTACTTTGAGTAGCGACCGCAAAAAAGTAAGCTATTTATGTGGTCAGAACACGGAAGAACTCTGCGGTACGAAACATTTACATTGTACTTGGTATTGCACGCACTTGACTAGGTATTATATTTATCATATAATATATGTAGATGACTGACTACGGACCTCTTAATTCAATGTGTCGCTCAAAACGTGCAGAGCTGGGTTATTGTGCACTAGCTTCTACCCGCGTCGTAGCCCGTGCTTTTAGGTACACGTAACATACACACATATATATCACTTATACTACGTAGGGATATTGTAGCTTCAAATACGTGCAAGAATTGTTGTAATTGGTATCTATAGGAGTCCCAGTATTTGTCTTTACATAACAGCATACACAAACTAATAAGAAATACTACACTTATGCATAGACACAATTAATAAAAAATGCAACTAAGTGTGAATAAAGGAAACTTTCAGCCCCGCTGAACATCCTAATGTCCGTTATACACATGTACTCATAGCAATCGGTGGTTTAATATCGTTGCATAACAGCAGTGATTACATGCATGCTCCCTAGTGGGAACTTGCCCTTGCATTGAAATGCAAGCAATGCTTACACCGCTAGTTTGATAGCCTTAAGCGGACTAATGGCGGTCTAAGCTCAGTCTTAAGGAGCATCCTGTACGTTTACTTACAAGGAGTGATAGTTGTTAATAGACTTTGTGATAACTTAGCATTTGAATATGATGAAGATAGTATTATGTTTGATAGTAGTTACATCAGAACTTTGTGCGAATTTGCATTTTAGTTACCTAAGACAGTAAAAAAAATTGGGTAGTTATATAATCAAATTGAGTGTTAATATATATATACATAATATATTTACTATATTTATACAAACATAATATATTTTTTTAAATATGGTAGATATTCAAACGAATGCTTTTGTAGAGATATAAAATCCGGGATGAATGAGCCGGTTCTAAAAATTCTTGGTATAACGGAATAAAACCTGGCCAAGTGCGAGTCCGACTCGCGTATCGAGGGTTTCGGTCTTAGAAAGAGAAAATATACGCAGTAAAGTCATTTATTACTTCTTGCATTAGCGATATTTTTTTTTCCTAAAAAAACTGCTGTAACAAACGCAGTTGCACAAAAAAATACTTTTCTACTCTTCGGAACTCTAAAAACATTATCCTTGATGGCTAGAAGTTGTACTGAAAATATTTATGATTTTTATAGTGGGTGAAGCCGCGGAAGGAGTACCTATTTAGTAATTGATAAATAATATATTATCGGATCTGTTTCCCCTTAAAGTATACCCCGAAATGTACCTAACATTTACCAGTAATGACATGTTTTAAGCCGCATTTAACAGGGAACGACACTATATGTAGATGATTGACTACGGACATGAATCATCTAACATGAATCCATACTTTAGACTCCTATAAGGAAATTCTACATGGAAAAATAGGCAAAGTACGTATCGGGCCACGCGTCGAAGAGTTCCGTAAAATGTTTTAGTCAGTTAACTATAACTCTGTAGCCAGTGAAGCCTACTTAACCGTGATAGTTTTCCTTTTAAGTTCATCATATATGCTATATCTGTGATTTTTTTCACATATCTAAGAATAGCCATTCGAAAGTTCGTGACGGGGACGCTCGGATGTAACAAAAATTAGCACTTTGAATCTTGATATTTCGCAAATGGCTTCCTGAATTAAAAAATGGTCTTCATACGCCCCCATTATTATTATTGAAAGAACTATCGAATGATACCAAACATGATGGAATACATGATAAAGAAAAATATTCATCCCCAGTTTTCATGAATAGGTTAAATAAATATTTACCCCTGTATCGGCGCATGACAGACATGGCGAAGCTATAAGAGTTTCTTGTTGACTGCGGAACCCTAAAAACCCAATATAAAACCATTTGAGCAAGAGCCCCGAATCCAACTCTAGATCCTCATGTTCCTAGAAGTGCTAACGAACACGGGACCAACAACGAGGCGATCAATTTATAAATCGGGTATGTTTCGTTTACTGTCATAAAGAATAGATACTGTTTGGCGAGGTGTTTGATGTTATCTTTTAGTGGCTTATGTCAGCACCCACAAAATAATGGTTACCTGGCATATCATGGACACCCACGCATAATTTGTTCTGAAACTAGGTATAATGGTTTAACATTAATAGTACCTATGTATCCAAAACAAATTACATGTGTGAGGCTCTTTCTTAGTATTTTTCTAATTATGTTAATGATGTACCTAAATACTAGTATTACTGCGACGTAGTCAGTTATCTATATCAATAATAAAAAGAGGTTAAGTTTGTATGTTTGCATGTAATGAGTAGTCACCGAAACTACTGAACCAATTTCAAAAATGATTTCATTAATAGAAAGCTGCTTCTATACGGTTAAATAACTGGCCCGGACTTCCCCGGACAAACAGTTTCCTAATATGGCCAAATATAGGTTGAACCATTGTGATGCCAGACTAATAAAAAAGCTTTACATTCGATTACGGAACTCTGCAAAAAGTTCACCTGTTCTAAATCTGAATTGTTTATATTTACCTACAAACAAACAATCCTAATATTAGGTAACTATAGTATGTACTTTTGTTTCACCAATATGAATTGAACAGTTTGACGTTTTTTGATATTGTTACGAGAACTAAATATTTATTCGTCTATAGGTAACAGTTTAAAAATTGTACCCACTTTAAAAAGTTGTTTGTGATGGAAATTGAATGATGCTTTAGTATTCTGGCATTTTTTTTTTATTTCTACTTACGAATTCAAAACTCATCT
Source organism: Pyrrhia umbra (assembly GCA_963891755.1). NCBI lineage: Eukaryota > Metazoa > Arthropoda > Insecta > Lepidoptera > Noctuidae > Pyrrhia > Pyrrhia umbra. The sequence continues at coordinate 7,394,736 of OY982924.1, forward strand.
ACAGCATTTTGAAAGGCTTAACGGTTGAAATTTATTATCAATCCTTAAGTTACGAAGAGAAAATCATTTCTTTTAGGCTAAACGATTCAAACCTTTATTTATGAAATAAAAATATTCGAAAGTAGTTCGTTACATTTTGTGAAATTTATTTATTTTATAACTCCCTAAAAAAGGACTACCTAAATTATGCGTTCTGTATAAAAACGAATTAATGTGATTCGCATATTCGAATATCAGTTTTTACACAATTTATTCGCTGGCTCAATTTGCACATAGCATGAGTAAGGTCAACGACGCTTCTTCGTTCTACAGTGAACTTGGACAGGGCAATAATACAACCTTCGTCACGTATGCAATTTTTTCTAAATGCAAATAATAATTTCATCATGTGATGCAAGTGACCTTTAAAATAGTGCGATTATTTTTAGTTAAATCTAATAACCAAACAAGTTTTTTTAGTTCCGCAAAAAATTTAAATACAAATTGCCAGTACCTACTATACAAGTGATTTAATTTAATATATTTTAAAAGTTTTTTTTGTAATAGTTTTACAATTATTGCTAGATATATTGTTTTATATTATCTGCAATTAATATAGATTTTCATGTTCGGTTTTTTTTCTTTTAAAAGAAATAATATGAACACATACTTCAGAATACACTGCTAGTTTACAAAAAATAATGTATTTTCTGCAAAAAAAACTCTTTTTAACATTTATTGGACTAGCGATAATTTAACAAGCACGTAATTATAATAAAGCAAGTTCGCCAGTTCAGTTTTATATTAGTCATAAATTACAATGCAGCGATATCTTATTTGCAGCTTAATTATGTATTGGGTAAAAGAGAAACTGCAGATATCAGTTGCAAAATCTTTAAGTCACGATCACAGAATGTTTTAAGTAGATAATATGGTATTGTATTCAGCAGATTTATAATCACATAAATAAATGATTATTTACGAAACATACATACATAGCTTTTAGGAATATTTTTAACATCGATTATGTTTCGTGATCGTTAATAATTATTAAAACTAAATCATACTTACGCGTGGTAGCGTCCGTAGAAGCCGCAAATAGCCAATCCATAAGAAACAGTGCCAATAACATTTTCCCACTTTTCCATAAACACAGCCTAAATAGTAATGTCATAGTTATTATAATGTTTTCAGTATACTCCAACAATTTCGAATTCTCAGACAGTTTTTGGCTTGAAATAAATTAACTTATCTAAGTCCCACGTTGGGCGCCAAACCATGTTCTGTGTAAATAACAATCCTGATCAAATTATTCGACAACATGCCACCATAATTCGTTACAAACTAGTTATGACGTATAACAGCAGGTTTATTTTGGAGAATGACAAAATTCGAAATAAACAAACTGTACTATAAAACATGCGGTAAATTTTCTTTCAGGTTGCATAGAACACACGCAAAAAAGTGATTAAGGAGGCGGGCAACTTATAAAGTACGTTATGTTTTCCCGAAATCCCGTGAAAAGTTTGATACGAGACATCCGCCGGGCGGCTAGCACGCGACCGTCACCGACGACGACTCACAGATAACTGTTGCAACCGAGTTATACCGGTGCCGGTGGAAAAGCGACACCTCCCCCATATTGTGGTCTCTTTCACACAAGGTGGGCGCGCTTACGATTCATTAACCTTCTGATACTGATATTTCTTTTCACAAGACGGAAAAGTACCGAGTTTATTAACTTACCCATTCTTATATTGTTTATCAATTCAAGCAATTCGATGTCAATATTAACTAAACCTTACAATTTGTCATCATTAACATGGCATACACATTGTTTCATATTCTGTGCTCAAGTTAGTAACAAATGGGTAAGAAACTCACTTTAACTGTTATTAATATCAAAAGTGCCTTTGAAGACCAATTTAGTTTTTTAATACACTTTTATGAGATCAACTTGTAACGAATTAACTAACTTATTAACAAGCTACTTATAATTGCCCTATTGAAATGAAACTATATGTTAATGTAGTTCGCATGACAATTCTTACTATAATTTCATATCTTGGAGCTGATCTGATGATGGAGCCAGGAGGTGGTTAAAGGAACTTTTCAATACCCTCGAGTTTGACCAAGTATAATTATTGACTTTTGACAAGTTAAATAGATTAATTACCTGTGTTTAGTGGGAGTGTTTTTTTGAAGTTGCATAATATTATAATTTATTCTTAACTTGATTAGTTTCAATAATTATGTTAAAATAATAATCTTGTAATTTTATCTAAATTACTTTTTAATAAAACGATTCTGAAAAAACATTACAAAAAATCGCAATTAAGTTTAGACAGAAAACATAAGCATTATAAAAGCGCGATTTCCCTACTAGGTAGGTAGGTACTACAACTACTTTTGTACTACAAAAGTTATTTTTTTAGAATAATTGTGATTGGTGAACAAACAAAGCTGAAGAAAAAATAAGTATGCAATATTAGAGCTTCGTGCACGCTGACTGCGTTTTAATGTGGAATCCTTAAAAAAAATGTTACTTTTAAACTTAACTCAAAATAACAACAACTCAGACAGTTGAGTTTGAGGTGTTGTTATTTTTTATCATTTTCAAAGAACCAAAAAACACACCTTAAGCAAAAGATGTTGCTAATAATTGTTTTTCGGGACTTAGTACTGTAGAACCATCACTTATTAATTCAAGTAAGTGTACCGCAGCGCTGTTAATTTCCAAAGGTTTCATTTGGTTATCGGCAGGTAGAAGTAATTCGAGTACTTTCTACCGTCGAATAATATTTCATTAGACTCGAACCGCAACCACAACAGCAGGAAACCATGCAAATGCTACTTCAAACATTGGTTTTTTAATAATGATTACCCTTTCAACTTCAGCGATAGTTCCTTACAAACTTATAATATAAATTAATGCTATTAAAACAACTTTTCGTGTAGTTAAGAACTATACGTGTTACTTATAAAATTGCTTAATATAAACAATACACTCACATTAATTAATTTAAAGGATGTCCTAAAAATCGACACAAGATTTAAATGAAATGGAAGATATTTTATCTCTGGGTTTGTTGGTCTAGTGCCCGCAAATGTCACATTTGCTGGTGCTTCTAAGCATCTTGGATTCGATGCCAAGGCCGAGCAAGGTGTTATTATAATTTCTATCAGGAACTATCCAACAGCGGCCCTGAGCCTTTTTTTTTTTTCCGGATGGGAAATCATCAAATGACCCCTCCCGCCGTGGGTGGGGCGGGTGGGAGTGTCAGACTCTTACTGACTAAAACCCATCCATGTTCCTTCCTCAGCCCTTTGTCTTCCGGGGGCGCGGTATCTCTTTCGAACGTCCCGCAGCCCCGGCAGGCTATGGCCCAGTGGGAGGGCCCCGTCGCTTATTGCTGACAGCTCTTTGAGGCGCGCGTGGAACACGAACGCGCCGTCGACGCGGGTCTGGTCCTTGCCGGACGGCGAGCCACCCATAGCTCACCGTCCGCAGCCCCGCGCCCACGGTGGCCGGGAGTCGTCTCGTGGCTCCCGACGCCCGTGGCGTCTCCCGCGGCGGCTGGGGCGTGAGGACTGTCGCTCCCTCACGCGTTCCGCCGCCTCCTTCTCCAGCATAACTGATTCGTAGAAGGAGGTGACGGCCTCCCATTCCATCTCGCTCCGGACCATGACCTGAACCAGGGCCGGACGCGAGAGGTCGCCGCCGCCGATCGTCCCTACGAGGACACGGCGGTGCTCCGCCCAAGCGGGGCAAACCTCCACCGTATGCTCCACCGTGTCCTCCGGGCGATCTACGCAATGGTGACACCCGGGCGTTACCTCCCGCCCGATTTTGTGCAGGAACCTCCCGAAGCAACCGTGCACGGTAAGGACCTGCGTCAGGCGGTAGGTGAGGACGCCCTGGCGTCTCCTTAGCCACTCCTCAAAGAGGGGACTTACCGCCGCGATTGCGGCGTGCCCTAGCGGCCCTGAGCCTGGGTTTGTGCCCGGTTGATAGCAATAGACTTGCACCCTTTAACATTGCCTGTGAAACGTAGGTAAGGCATTTAGGTAACTTCGGTATCTAAGCCTCTGCCTAAGTCTCAGCAAAACAGGCGTGAACCTTAGTTAAACTAATCCTTTCTTATTTTTGCAGCAAAACTATTTCTTCGTATAGTATGAGTGGATTCTAAAAACATGCCTATTATTTATTTTGTTTCCTAGTAAATAATGTCCGGCTGGCCGGCGCCACTGAATTGAGTTCTGCGAACGGTGGGGTATTTCCTTGCAGGCAGTTCCCCTAGGCCAGCGGCAAGCGGCCTTAGAAACACCATTAATATTTATACCCACACACGTCATTCTTGCTGTTTCAATTTTGTTCGATATCGATGTGAGATACCTTTGTTTACTATTCGATAGTTCACTAAACACTCTCCTGAATAACTTAATGAGGACGATTCATAAATGGATTGACAATAATGCCTCTTCTTTTTTCAATTGAGAAAAGCCACAGCCACACCATGTAGCTCAATAATCGCACCCTGCGGTCTAAAACGCTGTTTTGATTAAAAAAATAAATATTTTTAGGCTTAGGTACTTTTTAAAAATCCTTATTAATATGTAAGTAAATATTATATTCTAGCTACTGTCAATAATTCCTAAGTTTGCAGCTTACTGCTGTCGCCGATCTATTTATTTTGAAGAAAATCATTGTATATTTTAACCCCTGTACGCAGTATGTAAAATTCCTTTATGCGTGCTAAACTAATATTAGTTCAAATTATTTATAGAAATGTTTTTATAAACTGTCTATATATAATTTAGTCTTTATGGTCTTTAAAATAGTTTTGATAAATGATGAATGATATACAATAAAACAACGTACAATTTAAAATAATATATTTCAAAACAAGAAACTATCACATAAACGAGGTGACAATACTAGAAAATATGAATGAAGCCCTATGAATGTCAGAAGTCATAACAAGGTGGCAAAGTACTGTTCCCATTTCACTTCACAACAGGAAAAAATAAATGTCACTTGAGCTATTTGTTTTCATAACGTTAGGTATGTTTATATTTGTGAAAGGAATAAGCTATAACAATGTTTTTATTTCGTTAATTTCAAGTTTTATCAATACGATATATGAATTTTCATGGTGCAATTCAATGCAAAGTATTCTAAATGCGGAATTTGTTAAATTCAATCTCTTGAAACCAAATTATCATTTTTTTCTCTCAACTAAACTATCTATATAATAACATCATTTATCCTGCTAAAACTTAAAGTAGGCACAGTGTAATTCGGTACATTACTCTATTTACGAACACATTCATTAGGATTCGAGCTATAATTTGTCAACTTTTGAGCGAACTTTTTAGGGTTCCTCAGTACACGAGAACCCTAGCTAGTTGCACGGGTTGCACCAAAGTATTATATGGTTACTCTTACGTGAAACGGAATAACTGACTTTTAAGATCGGTCAAAATTAATGATAAAATTTAATATTATTGTTGCAAATACATATTAAAATTTAACATTAATTATTATAAATTTATATCTTGATAATATAAAATATATATAAAGTTTCACCATGTCCATCGGTCTGTCTATCAGCAAATTAGCTCAGAGACTCTTAGTACTAATAAGCTGGCATGGGTACCCATAACATATTAAGCATGCTGACACTCGTAAATTCTTGGATTTTTTAACAGTACATCCACGCGTGAATTACCGGTGAAAGATTGATGGGTTTCAGAATTGTTCGAAAGAGTAAGTGACCGCAGTCCTAGAATACAAAGGACGAAGGAAAGAACACGGATGGGTTTTAGTCAAGAAAAGATGTTGTGAGTTGTCATTTCTTGATAAGAAAAGCGGCTATGATTCAACAATCCGATGATTTGGGTTGTCGTTGTATGAGTTGTTTAGTTTCGTGTAATGAAGACACCATTAGAAAGGTAAAAGTCGGAATTAAATCAAATAAACCTGTACAATTAATAATAAACACTGTTCCAGGAATTGCCGCGGCCTTTATAGTCATTGGTTTTTCACAAAAATTTGTTTATCTTTTGCAGTTCCCCGGTATTTCACCCACGCCCTGAGGACACTAATATATAGTACCTACGCATACACCCTTAAATAATTATGATGTTCTTTTTTGTTGCTTAATATGATTTTTATTTTATTTTATATTTTGCTGTCCACTTTTTCAATTTCTTGTACGCGAAAGGAAATATAATTAATGTTAGCTCAATAGTCAGGAGCCTCTAAAATCAGTGACGTGCACTAGCGCAGAATATACTGAGATGGACCCCTTGTTACACATTATAAATTGTAAAAATATTATGTTGATGTATGGCGAAAATAAATGAATGAGGTTTAAATGATTTTTCTAAGCTTACCCGGATAAAAAGTAACCTATAAGCGTCTCCAGAGTCCTGTCTATCTCATCTATTATTTTATTTTTTTATAAAAAACTTAAATAAAAAACTTTAGGAGTTAGCAAAATTAATTCTGCACTCTATGAATTTATTACCTTTAAAACTTAAACGTCTCATTCATAAGAGATCCATTTCAACCGCACTTGTAACGAAATATTCCTATGGGGAGCCCTCGAGAGCACGAACATAAAACAATGTATACTTGATTATACAATGCTATCATCACCAGCTTTGATTCCGACGCACCGAGTCACACATAATACACATGTAACACAACACGTCATAATAGGAGCCTTCATGAAACCACATCAGAGGAACTTTCAAGAGCTCTGAGCAATATGTACATATAATGTATTCCTTTACGTTTTTTACTTCAAACGTTCTGTTAATCGGTAACACTTTTTGAACACGATTTTTTCATATTTATCAAGGCCACGATATAATACTCATATGTACCTATATTTGTATAAATCTAGTGTTCATGTTGCTCGGGCTTGGCTAAGGATCAGATTAGAGCGGGGATCAAGGGCAAAAATATAAGCATAACAAAATAAAGGTAGCTACTATAAAATCTCAATATTTGTATAAAGTTACTAATGAACATACAAGGCAATTATTTATTTATAAAAAATAAAAAGAAGGATAAGTGATTTGGTCTATCCCACCTCCAGCACATACTAATATTTTCTTCTAATACAATTAATATTTAAGGAGCAACTTATTTAATGTAATCATTTTAAAAAAGTTAATGCTCTATACCTCCTTTACTTACCTTTCGGTTAAATACATATGTATATTACTATCTATTAATACTATTAATTTATGCTGTTATTAAACATGTTTCGCCAATAACATGACTTACATCTAGAGAATGAAATCCCTATGTACTATCACTGTTAAGATAAAATATGAAAGAAGAAGAAAGAAAGAAAGAAAAAACATTTATTGACACAACAAAGGACAATCACAATATTGAATAAAAAAAAAGGGTACAAAAATTAAAGATGTTGTGCCAAATAGGTCCAGTTCAGCATTATGCCAGACAGCTAGTGCCTGACGCTGGTTTTCAACTGGACCTATGTCCTATGAAACACAAATGAAAATATAAAATTGGGTAATTAAGATACTTTGGCTAATACGAGTATACTATAGAACGATATTCAAACATAAGTCTTATCTTGAGCAACGATTTGGCGCTATCTGATTGGTTGAATCAAATTTAAGGAGTGTTTGAGGTTTGACGCAATTACTGTGTAATGTGGACCTTAGGTTAACAGTGTTGCTTCTCGTATTATCTAAATAGCGAGTACGTTGTGCTCACTAGAACGTATCACATCTTGCTGACTACTCATATGCCCTCAAACTACGATCGTAGCTATCGGTGTAGAGTAGTATTATATCCATGTTTTGCAGAAAGACAGGTTAAGGGAGATAAATATTCTAGCTGTACTCGCGGCTTCGACCGGCCATGGTCCCCGACCCACTGCGTCATATCTCCCGATTCTACTTTTTTGATTTTAGTAGGCTTCTAAGATTATTAAGATCCCATAGCGAAGTATTAGCCTGTAAGTAACGTTCCTCAAGAATTGGAAATAAAATGCAAAAAATAATAGTTCTAATTATGAGCGCGTTCAAAAAAAAAACATCAATTTTTATGTCAGTTTACAGTATTCATGTTATCGAAGCTGCAATAAACTGTAGTATATTGTTAATTATTTCGACATTAAAATAAAACGATTATCTACTTGCAAAATTTTCTAGACGAATTCAGAATATAACCGAAGTTATTAAAATACAAACTAAAAAAAACTAGTTTCTCATTACTCTTCATCCACTACTTACAATTGAGAAACCAAGAAAACTTCATCAAAAGTGTTTCAATTAAATGAACCGAAGTTGAACAGACTGAAACCATTCGTATTTAATATTTCTCGACGTTAAATGATACCAAGGATTTTCGTAACTCGCTGTTGACGTCAGAGATAGAGGAGCGCCGTTTTGAATATGTGACATATTGCTCGAATCTGCTGCGCTCTCGAATCTGTCAAGCGTTATTAAACTATGACATATGATTTATGTACCCGTACACCAGTTCTACTTAAGACGACGACTACCGCCAATGACCTTGAGCAAATGGGCGGAGCTTGAGCTTCCCCCCCGCGACCCCGCAATGCACACCGCACGCTTGTCATTTTATATTTTGAAGAACTTTGACGGGTGACCATAATATTATGTAGAGATTCTAAGGACAGTCGCATATTGTATTTTGATATGCATGTCTAAGGGCGGATTCGACCAAACTGGAATAAATTTTATTCTCGGCGTAGATCGCTTATCACTCGAGAATAAATCAATTTCACGTTTAACCAACTACAATTCGAGGAATAACGAGTCTATTCGGGAATAGGCACTATACCACCATTTTGCGTGGAATAAGAAGTTTATTCAAGGAATAATAAAATGGCGTCCTATTGGCTTATGCTGTCATTTTAATTCTCTGACATTTTTATTTTATTTTTTTAATTTATTTAAAGGGCTTTGTCGCTTGGCAGTTACTTTTCCACGCTATAATACGACAAATTAGAGTTGACATGAGTTATGCTACTGCACCCTCCCGTTTGTAGAGCAATTTTTTTTGGCCGCGTATTACATTCGTTCACATTCACTTCGCTATTCGTGAGTAGCTTATCCAAGTAAAGCTATACGCTAGATTGCATGGAAAAACGACTAATGATTTACTCAAGAATAAAATCGTGGTATATATTATTTTCCGCATAGTTATTCTTGTATAAATTCAGGTTTGGTCGAATCTACCCTAAGATATAAAAATAGAAATACAAATAACATCTGTCTGAGTAATACTTCGAAACACTAATTTTAAATTTCCAACCCCCACTGCATACTTCGTTTGCCAGAAAAGCAAAAATATTTCCAATTTCTTTAATCTGCAAAACATATTTATCGATCTGAATTGTTACAAGTTTCAAGAAAAAAATCTGAAACTAGCATTCTTGAATTAATCCGCTGTGAAAGATGGACAGACAGACAGATAAAATCGCACCATAGGAGTTAATTTTTAGGCCATATTGGTGTCCATTTTGAGCTCTTCTAACAGAAATGCACGCAAGTTTTTTTCATATTTGCATTTTACGACATCTGCTGCTTCTCAAATAACTTCAGCTCATCTTCACTTGTATAGGAAAATCATATTAGTTTTGTAAGGAGAGCCTGGAAGCCAGTTAATTAGTCCGACGTTTCTGATCCATCTGTAAAGTGTCCGACCAAACCTTTGGCATCAGCTTTGGCCAAACCATTAGCTTAAAATTGGCCTAAGTTTTGACACCAACAGAACCGAAATTGAATAATCTATTACGTTTAAAGACCTAAAAGTGAGTGAGACTGTATTACAAATGATGTTAATATTTTAAATAAGCTGCAGGTAGTTTTATTTATATTATTAAGTTGATACACCGAACATATTAGTAAAAAGTCATTGTGGCTTCTTTGCTAAGGCACCTGCATCTCATTTATGAGTATGCAGATTCGGACTTCGAAACCTAGAAATTACGAATCTGACTATTCCAAAGTTTTACATGCACTTTTTTAGTATAACTTAGACACCATTGACTAACGGTGAAGGAAAACATCGTGAGGAAACCTGGACTACACGGTCTGAAATCACCAATCCACCTTGAAAAAGCGTGATAATTAATGCTAATGCATGTCTATGTCATATCCAAAAGTGGGATAGTAAAGATTCCGATTATGACCAGAATTTTTAAAATTTTTACCTATCATGAACAATGGAAATTCACCCGTTTTGGGCCTAATTTTGAAAGTGCCGCAAAGCAAAAAATCAATGCAAAAATAAATGTGCTAAATTCGGATATAGACTTAGTCTGAATGAGAATTAGCTGTTACATTTTCAAGCACATGTGTGTATATAATATTATCCCACATTAGATACCTTGACTAATAGATTAATATGTATATCATATGTGACTGCTTACTTGGCGTTTTTACTAAATTTCTAAAATGGTTGCTATGTAAAGCATCACTACCCAATGTTACCAGTAAAAAACCAGCCAAGTGCGTGTCGGGCCACACGCAGTAGGATTCCGTAGTAGGTCTTAGTTAGTCAACTATAACTATGTAACCGGTGAAGCCTACTTTGCCGTGTTAGTTTTCGAAAGTTAGTTTTTTTTATTTTTGAAAGACCTATCTAACGATACCCTACATGAAGGGTTACGCAACAAAAAAAATATTCATCCTCATTTCACATGTTCGGGAGCTCCACTAAATTATTTTATTTTTTTTATTCATTTTTACCACTTTTTCGGCGTGATCAATACACATATCTATACTAAATTTCAGCTTTCTAGTACCAAGAGCCTCTGAGCTATGCCGCGAACAGAGAGACAGACGGACATTGCGAAACTATAAGGGTTCCTTGTCGGACTACGGAACCCTAAAAATAAAACTAATGTAACCAATCCAAAATAGAAAAATGGTCTAGCTAAAATAGTCAGACAATACAATACATTTTACAATTTTACATTTTACAATACTCTTTCAATAGCGTAAGCTTATTTTTTTATCATATTCTGCATTTTTTTTCAAATTCGTCTCGTAGCAAAGAAACTCGAACCCAAATTCACGTGTTTAGAAAAATATTTTCATTGGTAATAATTTAGAATAGCGCCACCTTGTTACCCATGGATAAACCGTTTTATTTACAAACCATTAATTTTTTTTTAAGATATCATCCCATGCCCTGACTTATAGCTACTATTTCTATAAATTCCAAACTATTAGGAAATATTGTAACATAACATGAAAGAATTTTAATTTTGACGATTATTTCCGACCTACATGTAAAATTTAAATGAGGTATGCAATATTCTCGTTTTGAATACGCAATGTATTAAAAGAAATACATATTTAAATCCTAAAGTACATTTAATTATTTAGTAAGTTAATAACAAAATATATTTGTCCTGCCAAATTTAGATACACACATTTTAGATTATGACAGATTATGGATGATTTGGTTTGAAAACACGTTATTCACATCAAAAAAATATTTTATCCGCATGTAGTGCCTTTTCAATGTAATAATTATAATTCACCAGTCATCTTATCACAAATATAATAATTTATTTACATCGTAATGTGCTCGCTCTGAGTGACAGCGTCTACCCGTGACAGTGGTCACAGACGTACTGCCCCCGTCGCCCGGTGGAGCCCCTCCGTAATTTCAACTCAACGTTTTGACAAAAGCACAAAAATTGACGTAAATGTACGATTAAAAAAATATATACGTATACAAAAAGACAGATAATTAACTTTTCTATAAAATGGTACAGGTTTCATTAAAATCCGCTTGATAAATTCTATGTAAAACTCAGTTTTTCTTCTGCGTTAGACCTAACTTCATGATTTTTTTATACAATGTTATAAATACATAATTAAAAAAAACGTTATACAAAATTATCAAGCATATGCTCTAGTTTAGTATATATACTTTTCAAATCATGAAAGCAAGTCGTTAAAGCGTATTCATTAGCTTTAAAAGGGGCAAAGTCGTATATCGCCGTATAAAAATATCAGCGCATAAATGACTGAAATGCATCGTTGTAATATTCATATCGAAGTCTGAAACCTGACGGACGATTTTAATAAGAATAAAATGTATTTAACAAAACGGTTTTTCGTATTTTGGACTGCGTAGCGAGAATAAGTAAACATGTAATTATCTGATATAATTATATATTATCTTTTAGTCTTCATTCAGACAGTCAATAAAAATCAAGCTTATTGTTTCCTAGAAACTGTATTGTAAGGATCTTAGTTCAGACATATTTGCTATAATTATACTGCGTAACAGTTATTATAAATTTCCCCGAACCCGTACTAGTTTCTATGCTGTATTTAAGTAATGTCTTTATTTCCTTGCCTTCATACTTCATGGTGCAGGCAATATTAGCCTAACTAGTAGCGATTATGCAAATGATTACCAAAAACTACTTTTATACTACTATACAACGTTCAATTCTTTCCAACTCCCGCGGGTAGTAATCGAGTACGTAAGCAACACCGTGGTCGATGCAACCAACATAATTGTACGACTAGATAGATATAAATACGGGCAAACCTTGCCAGATTGCGAATAATTAAAAAACTACGATGTTCTAGTTTCGAGATAGGCAAACTTTATTTCCTATTTGGTTCATTTTACCCAACTTTTTTATCTTCGTTACCAATCTTAGGGCAGGTTCGCCGTTCACGCGGGGAAGGCGTTATAAAACGCTTTGTATTTACGATACGTCTATTTTCGCTTTATTGCCGCTTATGTGCTGCCACTAATTTACCCACCCAGTTTTAGGTATATAGCACGCAATCTATATAAAAATAACCTTCAGTCTACGGCGGGGAAAGTAACTACAGCTAAATTAAATCGTTCACAGTTTTAATTGCCCCTTCGCTACGTAAAGCATGTATCTACGGGCAACAATATATTATTATTATGTACGTGGGTACTTTATTTACTGCAGCGAAAGTTATTTTAATCAGCTATTATTTTTCACATAATTGAACTTTTTACATGTAAACATTTAAGATTGCTACCATTTCATACCCTCTTAAGACACATTGGTATAATTTTATGAAACAAGACCTCTTGCCACTGAAATAGGCCGAATCTAGGGTCTTTTTCATAAATGGCGAAGCAATTCGCAGTTTATTTGGCATTTAAGCAAATTTAGAGGATCCCTTCTCTGCTGGCATTTTGTTTTATGTGGCTGCTCGTTACCGTCGGCGGCCGCGCGTGAAGTTACGGCCGCATTGGGCCGACTATATCTGTTACGCACTAGGATCGAAAAATGCCACATTATCATCATCATCAGCCATATTTATCCCACTGTTGGGCAGTCTATATAAAATTCAGTCAATAATTTTAAAGAACTTCTTCAAAGCAATAAAAAAAAATAGTTGTTGAGTCTACATTGTTTTCAAATTAGCGTCCAGGTACTGAGATTAAAAGTGTCCATGTTAATCCAGGTTGTAACCTATGTGTATGCCCATCCAAATCCGTTCGGCATTATTGTCGTGAAAGACCATCATACCCATCATCCATACAAACCACCTTCTAATTTATAACATTAGTATGATATTAAAGTAGAATATATCCTTGTTTTCTTTCAATAATATTTTGTTAAGTAAATTATTTTATACCAAAAATGTTACCGGTTTAACAAGATAACATGCTACCCGGTTTTGACAACAATGTAGTCAATGAGTCGATGATGTAGAGATGTTAATTTATTTAATCTTTTTTCAGTACAAAATCTATTTAAAATCGACGTAACCTCGAACAGTCATTACAAGTTAATGCTATCCGTGATACAAAATAACACTTAAGCAATACTGTGACATCTGTCAGTGGAAATTAAAATTAAATTTTATGCATGGATTTAGGAGTTTAGTCACGCAGGCCTAAGGACTGCTGATAAAAGCCGCGGCAACTATTTTGCCTAGTGCGTGTAGCGTCCAAATCGTGCCCGGAGGGAACCGATGCAACTCGCATCTCACTACGGACAATATTTTTATATTTTCACTGCATTTCTGCTCAGCTCCGCAAAAGGGTAGTGTTTGTCGGCCGTAAAACAAAAGTAGATACGTTCAAAAACACACGTGTTTTGTTGTTCTAGTTAGTTTACTCTTTTATTCAGGTAATGTTACCTACATTATTTCACATTACCCATGTGTTATCGCGGAGCTTGTCGCGTGAATAGAAAAGTTGTTACACTTATTGAACTTATAATCTATATAAAAATGGGTACCTGCTACCCAAACTTTCTAACTTAACGTATTGACCCGAAAAATTCCTTTTATATTTACTTTATACAAATTAAAAGAAAGAAAACTTTTTTTTTCAGTAAGTATCATAATTTACTACCTATCAATTCAATTAAAACAATAATAAAATACCTAAGAAAAACAATGTAAGTAGGTACATATTATATCTTCCGTGGAATTATTTTTGTTCAGCAACAACAAGTACCTAACATCAAATAGTTCTAAATAATATTTTATTTTGTAAAATAAACACTGAGAAAAGCTATTTCCCTCTTCAATTTCCCTGGATTCCACGTAACTCATAGAGTCCGGTCCCTTGTCAAATAAAAACTTTGCCCATGTCTTATCCAATCAATTACTTTAATGGGCAAGAAGCCATTTTATATCTGCGGATTTCATTTCGGTTTCAGTTTTACTACATCTACGTTGAATTCAATTGGACATCAGTTCACTTGATTTTTCATGGAAGGTAGATAAATAGATAACATTTTAGTTTCCTTCACCATGAGTAAATTTAAGGTTGAGTAGGATTTCAGTCAAAGTATCCATCTAAGTCAGAGTTAAGGCAGGCTTACATTTTAGCTCTAACTTTTAACCTATGAATATGCTGAAAACTGTTTTTTGTCTTTTTTAACCTGTAGCTAACTTCAATTATCATTTTTTTTAAGTTTTAATTATCACTGTTTCGCATATTCACCTATAATATGTAATTTGCAGATCTAAGTAATTCGCACCGTATAAAAAACTTCTTAGGGTGCACTAAAGTGGAAATACTTATTTATCCAAAGGGCGTGGGGTACTCGACTCATGCACCCGGGGGTAAAATAATTCACTCAAAAATGTCTAACAATTTATTTCCCTACCTCCACTTAAGTAAATGTTAAAGAGGGAACTTTTGATAGTTATTATTTTTTACGTTTGCTGCCTCAATTTGTATGTTTCTCCCCTCATCTGGGTAAAACGTTGTTTTTTTTTTCAGGTAATATGGTGGTTTTATATGCACTGACGGTTTCAAACGAAGTAGAACAACATTAGCTTTTTTCCTTAGGGACTTTTTGGTTGCCAAGAATAAAAAAATAATGGGAAAGTTATGTATTTTAAATAAAAACGTATTGACTATACTAATTAGTTTTTTTTTTAAAGCCTAATTTATTACCGCACTCTTTTTGTTATTCATAGTACTTAACTTATTTAAATAACAAGATTGAGATGGTTATAATGTTACTTTCCACCTACATCAAACTAATTACGCAAACATGATTAAAAAATGACAACTTAGTATTAAGACATTAACTAGTGATTAGGGGATTATTTGTAATTAGTTTGATGTAGGTGGAAAGTAACATAATAACCATCTCAATCTTGTTATTTAAATAACTCAGTATTAAGACATTAACTACATTCGCTTACTGGCCAGTGTATAACGCCTCATATCCCGACTATTCCGGCTGAGTCATATCACAAAGGTATTAATCAGACCGCTTCAACAATTGGTTAACATGATTGAGCAGGCAGGCACGTGGAACAGAACACTGCAGGTTAATAGCTGGATAGCTCTTATTTCTCAACAATTTATAAGTAATTAGTGAGCATACAAACATAAATTGCTATGTACAACATATATTGAGTTTCGTTATTAGTATCGTCATGCTTTGATTGAGTCTTGATAGATAAGGCTCGTACTCGAGAGCCCTTGATCCAGCAGAATTATCTTGATCACTAAAAACTGAGAGAAAAACATATAAATATAACTAATGTTGGTACTTATTTTTAAGATTTCGAACTAAAATTGTAAAGGAAAATCCTTTTATAATTGAGGGTATTTTTTCAACATTTTACTTCACATTTAGTTAAGTCAACAGTATATTTGAAACGTTTGAGCAAGTACAGAAAAAACGCTACGAAGTTTTTTTTTTATATTTTGCTAAAAAAATGCGCAACTCAATCAAAAACAAACCTACATCGAAATATTTGTATACTATATTTTTAAATATTCACAAAAATCTATGGCAAAATATTTGAAATAGAATATGTGTGGCAGCTTTACCTTTACAAATCACCGAATAGGGACAAATACGGGTATGTTTAACCCTACCTCGCTGGCTTATGGCTCAAGAATCGTAAAATATTTCACAGGCAACGCGCACTCTATACCTAAGCGTAGATATAAAGAATATGGATGTGACTTGATGTTGATATTTTTTGTTACTATTTATTTTTATTACAGAGATAGTAAGCCTATTTAGAATACATAATGCGTCGTTTTTCATCAATTTGTTTGTTCGTGTTTTAGAAAATTTAGATGTTATATATACACAGAAGGCATGTTAAATGAACAACTGTTGCGATACAACGGTGGCGATACGTTTAAAAAAATATGAGACGCTGACACTGATGTAGGTGCTATGGCATAGATGCAGAATACATTCTCATATTCCGTGCTACGTCCGTGCAATATCTTCTTGTGGATCGCTCTTTATGTATCATTGCAAGCGAAGGTAACAGAGACTATTCCCGTGTATAAACTGTATACTGGCTATAAGATCTCAAAGCGCATAACCAGTCAAGTATTTAGTATACTTTGATTCATCATCATCAGCATATTTACTATCCCATTGTTAAGTAAATGCCTCTTCTCATACAGTGAAGGCATGAGCATTGATCACCTCGTTTACCCAAGGTAGATTGACGATTTGACTTTTTGGTCAAGGTATCCTCACGATGTTTTCTTTCACTGTTAGTCAGTGACCAAGCAAGGGGTGTTACTCAGTAACTGGGTTGTGAAGTGAGATATGCAGTCGCTCCTTGTAAAACACCGGTATTCAGCTGC
Organism: Pyrrhia umbra; assembly: GCA_963891755.1. Taxonomy (NCBI): domain Eukaryota; kingdom Metazoa; phylum Arthropoda; class Insecta; order Lepidoptera; family Noctuidae; genus Pyrrhia; species Pyrrhia umbra. Next base: position 7,411,840 of record OY982924.1, read on the forward strand.
ATCCAGTTATACCGGAAGTCGGTGATTTCCCAACATTGTTATCAACATGGATATGATGATGAACATAATTATTATTTGATTTTCTGCTGAAATACAGACATCGTTTCAGTAAAATCTTGTGGAAACAAATACATTGTCCATTAAAATTATTAGAAGTTTATTGAAGATACTTCAAAAACCACTCAACCCAGGATGATAAAAATTAATATGTTCATTCTATTTGTCATTAAGTAACTGTATGTCTTAGTAGTTCAATTCAAATCCAAACATTAGGATATCTAACGTAACGCGGTTTGGTATTTTCACAAACCTAAGAATACCTCAATCACTCACACATTTTCTACTTAATTTTGAGAAGTTCCTTAAAATATCTTCAGAGTCCAAGGTCCATTATCAATAAAAAAATGATAAACTACTTTGTAGCTTTAGTAGTTATACCCGAACATATTAAAAATAAAAACCCTACTTCTTCTATGAACTTGGTTAAAAATAACTGGAAGAATAATCACCGTTTCACAAATGTTAGGCTACGGTTACAACTAATATAATTGTAGAAAAATATATTTATTATAAAAATCCAGTCTTGCTTGTAAAAACAATTTTAAATTAAATTAAATTCTAGACCTGAAAAGACAAACTGCTCGTACGTAGAATATTTAAAAATGCAGCAAACCGCGCTACTATAAAATGGCAGACTTCTGTTTAACAAAATACAGTATAAAACTAAGCCGAGGAGAATAAAAATAAACCCAAGTAGCAGCCGCTCGACTACTTTCTGAAGTCGTTTATCAAACTTATTTAACGTTTCTAGCTTGATTATATTTCACGGAGCGATACGACGGGGAAACTTGTACAAAACGTAGGAAACGCCCAATTTAGCCGGTAACTGCATCCGAATGTTACCATATCCGCGGAACAACTCAAGATTGACTCGCGAATGGTGCTCATGTCGTAAACTGCGTATCTTGTTATGTTATACGGGAAATTTATGAAATACTCTAGTTTTACTTGGGTAAGTAGTAGTTTCCAAGGTGAAGTATAAGCTGCTTTGTCCAAATATGTTTATTGTGTTCTATTTCGGGGTAATCCGTGGAAGACAAACAAATGAACAGACGTAAAAAGGTGACGTAAGACGACTTTATGAAATTGCTGTTTATTACTAGCACGTTAGTCATTATGAAACTTTAACAAAAAGGACAAAATTTGCATAATGATTCCAAGAATTCTTATTAGTGCAACGTCAATCGAACACCCAGCGCTGTTTAAAATCTCAATAGTTCGGCTATTCAATTACAGTGACTTAAATAGTTATATAACTATAGTTTCATACAATTAAATAAATGTATGTACTACACTACTCTAAACGGTCCATCCATAACCATACCACTATGGGTGATGTGTTAACGGACACCGTAAGCGGTAAAGACAAACACAAATGCATCCTATCATGAGTCCACTGGCAACAAAGGTGCTATAGATCACGCATTGTATATAATCAGCCACAGATTTCACACCACTTGGCTACAAGTTACTGTCAACCTGGCTGGCGAAAGGTATTTATGCATTCCTAAAATATAATTCTACTCAGCTTAGAAAGAAATAATATCAATCACTCTTTATCCTTCAGGTGATTTTTCTTCTTTCTTATTAACTTGAACTACATACCGAAACAGCTTAGGTAAGTCAGCAGATGGTATCGAATCTGGCTGCCCAAGGAAGGCCGAGCCACTCCGGGGGACTATTTGAATACAGATAGTTAGCTGGACACTACACCAACAATAATGAAGTTGTTTTCCCTATGATCAGTCGAAGTTTCGACATAATAAAATATGTTCTTTAAATCAAAAAATGTTATTAGTGTGTACCATTCACAGAGTACCAACCAAACGTAGTTATTTTTTCTATCATTTCATTTTCAAAAATTAAAAAACCCAAGTGCACTAAGCTACTTATTTCAAGATATCATAGCAAGATTGCTTTCGTTTTAAAAGCGATTGACTGCTTTTCAATCTAAAGCAACCGCGTCGGAGCACTCTCAGCATAATAAAGTGATGTTGTCCAGTCAAAGTCCCATAACTCAAATAAGAGGCTGGGACTTTTATCTGTACAGTCCCGGAGCACAGTTAAGGCCTTTTCCCGGGAACTAGTGAAAAATGCAGTCTCTGAACCAAGACCCACGAGATATTATTATAAAGTATACTTTATTTGTACAAGCAAACCACTTTGTGATTGAGTTTGAAACATTTATTGCGATTTAAGCTGTAATTTCCTTGAAAAATATGTAATGAAAAAAATCGTGTTCTGATACTAGTCAAAACTACTATCAAAACACGAATTATTTCATATTTATTACTATTGCGGCATACCTAAAATTTATATTATTATACTACATTAACAAGGGTTCCGTAGTCGACAAGGAAAAAAGTAAAAAGTCATCTTTATTTACCAAAACCAATTTAAAAATTAAATTAGATACCATGTTTTCTCAGAAAAATCTCAAGATTGCAAATCTGAAAATGTGTAGTGTCATGTATTATTCCGTGTTTATATCGGACAGTCGGCGACTCCACGCAGATTGGACGGCTGACCGCAATAGAGCACGAGAAACAAAACCGAATATTGCGAATTTTCTTATACTGTAGTTTTAATATAATATTCCGTAAGCAACATTTCCTCTCGAACGCATACATATATGTATGTATGTAGCTAAATCAACAACTAAAATATCGGAAAGAAAATTCATATTGATCTCTTCTGTTTCGTCGAAGCCATTAAAAATTATATTTCTCAACTCTACTTCATACATATCAATATAATGATAATACCAGTTATCTCGAAAGGAAATACAAAAATGTTATGCCATATTTTTCTTTTAACTCTTGTTTCTTTTTAAATAACGACCGTCTAAAGCCAGTGCTTCAACATTTGCTGGATCATAGCAAGCTTACCTTCAAAGGAGTAGACAAAAGACCTAAAGACAATTGAGCAAAAGCAACTCGTGGATTGCAAACTAGAAGCGGCAACAGATGGCTTTACTTGTCTTTTAGTTGTTGTATAAAGAGAATTATGAGATAATAGCAAGAGTATAAAAATGTAGGTCAATATAATACGTGAAAAAAAAACAAAATACTCGACTGCCACAAAAACGGAAAAAAATACAATGAGTCCACTTTTAAAGAATTCTGTTAAAAGTAACAACAGTCGGAACCCATTCTTCTAGACTAGTGGACTTGTATTATGTTTTTCTGTTCTACTTCTGAGACTTATACTAGGTACTGTTATAAATTAGAAGTAGAAAGGGTATCTGGATATACCGGGTTGTCCTGCAGAAGGTAAATCTTGATTATCTTCAGAATACAAAACACTTTAGACGGAATTGGAAACATTATTGTGATAAATATGAACCAGGTGTTCATATCATCTTGTGAAATAGAAAACTTAAGATATTGTCACTATCCCACCTATATTATAATCATAGCAACTTGACCATTGAATATAACGATCGAACGATACGAACCTACACTATAATGATTGAATATTAAATAGCAAATCTCTAACGCTAAGTATTTGATTGTATAACTGAATCATATCGTTGAGCTAAATGCGTCGTTGACATGAACCGTAATCCAAATTGGTAACTTAACAATGTCTAGCATAACAATCGTCTGGAATAAATCATTTTAGTGGTATAATTAGCCGACCATGATACCGCCGACAAACGTCGATAGAGGGTCAACCACTGAAAAACAATAAGAAATGGAAAAAAGAACATTAGTCACGCGAGCTCGCCCGCCGCCCTCGTAAGTTTTGATTGCGGACTCCGAATATGACGCTGTCGTCAACCCTTATTTTCGAAATAATTGCCTATTAACCACCAATTTCCATTGGAATAGCAAACTTTATAAGGTTATTAAAATTATAAACGATTATTTACAAGCAAATATCAAACATTTATTAATGTTATGTAAATACACATAAGATTGTGTATTGAGTCCAAAAGTCTTAATGAGACGGACGTTCAGTGAGCATTAAACTTAAAGTAAATCTGATGGCGACTTATTATATAAAATAAATATAGCGCTTATTTATGTTCCGAACTCTGGACTTGTCCCAGATTTCGTTCTTGAGATAAAAGCTGTCGTTGCACAAGAAACTTCCATACTAAATTATTATTTTTATGCTTGAAATTACTGGCTTAAATGGATATTAAAATTCCGAGGTTTTCGACACGAACATAAATTTTCTGTTAAATACACCATATCTGCTTACACCTATGTAGGGATGATCAATGTGTTATGATTGGTTGGTTGATATTGATATTTAATGATTCTTTAGTACCATACCTTTACTATCACTTTGTAGAATATAATCATCAATGCATAACATAAAATATACTAAGTAGGTATTATACGATAGTATTAATGTGTATGTTCGAAAAATAATATGACATCAACCAAATATCTCCAATCATATTAAATACCCCTATCTTTGTGCACTCAAGATGTTATAAATATTATTTAAAATAAAATAATATGGTATTTCACCTAATCCATTTACTTACTTAATTCTGTGTAGTAGCTCCGGAGAATTTCCAATAGCGTAAGACGGTAAGCTTAATTTAAGGTGGATTGTATGGATCACTAATTTATTATAAAACATCTGTATAATTTTGTATCTATTTTCAGTGCAATTACAAAATTAATTTTATTCTAATTTTTATTTTATTTTATTCTATTCTATGCGCTATAACCCGGGTATTCTCTCTTTCTTGGTATTTTAATATAATCATCACAATATCATCTATTAAGGCAACATTATTTTTATTATATTATTTTGAATTTATATTAAAAATATATTATTTTAGAATGTATTCGTGAATTTTATAACTCTTGTACTGTATCTTATAATGCTAGTCGTAGCAGTAGAAAGCAACTCTTTGAAAACAGTAAATGGTTTTTAAAGACATATCAAAGCTGTTTTAGTGGAAAATGCTTAAAGTAAGTACGTAAGTATAGTATACGAATTGCCACTCACTAGACAGAGTAATTCGTTTCCCGTGGTCATTTGGAAAAGATTACGTGGCTATAGATACACATACTGTAAAATTAAATTGTACATTTGTAAAATTGTGCACTTAAGATTAGGAAGCGACTTGTTTGTTGGGGTTATCTCTAGTACTACTAATCCAGTCTCTGAACATTCTTACATTGATAGAAAATAGCAAGTGTAGTTTTCTATTTTATTGTCATAATAAGTTAAGTTTAAGCGCTCGCAGGCAACATCTAAATTTTGTTTTTGGTAATTTCAAATTCAAAATTAACGAAAAGTTTAATATAAATAATAAACATTCATAAGTTAATAAATATTATAAAATTATATTATGAGTATTAAAATAATTTATCGAATAAATGTAATACAATTAAGGCCAACACTGATATAATAAATAAATATCACACACTTGTTAAAAAGAATTCAATAAAAATATAGCACTAAAGAAAAGTGCGACAACAAACTGTAATTATGTCGTTTACAACGTGAACGCAACAATCCTCAGCTCGGTAGTAAACTTTCATAATAATTATGTAGATACGTATGCTTACACTTGTCCGCGATTGCGTGACGGCACACCCCTGCAGCGTGATACCTCTAACTACAATAGTGATTTGTTATTCCATGGGTGGATTTTTTTAAAGGATATCCCTTTACCTAACCGAGGGGTAATCGATATGTTAGTATGAATATTAACATAATTTTCTAACACAAAACAAGCAAATATCAAACCCACCTCAGCAATTCTTGAATAATCTAATGTTATAAGTTTTGGCAGCATGACTATAATTTTAGGAATATTTGCAAAAGTTCGTCTAACAGTGCTGTTCTGTGCTCAGTGCCAGCGATGTTTTGGTTAAAAAGGCACTGGATTAGAATGGAATTTAGTGGGCATATAGTGGAATGAGTGCAGCTCTTTAATCTTAAAGCTCTACTAAATTCAATTCAGGTCATTAAGTTAACTCATGGAATCATCTTTGTTCAACGTAACCAACAAAAGTTGTAATTTTTTATAACAAGCTGTTTCCCGCGGTCTCACTCGCGTCGTGAGATAACTGCTTCACGGCCGAATAAAAAGTAGCCTATAGGCGTATCCGGGGTCCCATCTATCCCCGTACCAAATTTCATCCAAATCGGATATGTCGATATAGATATATGGGACTCTAAAGCAGTGCAGCCGTTCAACCGTAGAAGCGTAACAAAGTAAAGTTGGCCAAAGTAAGGCTGACCGTATTTTGGATAGTCAATTAATACATTGAAACACAAAAATATATAAATTAGTGACTTTTTCTCGCTAATTTCAACAAGACTCATATGCATTAGCAATTGGCTCAACTGTGTACGTGTGTGCGCTATTCTCCTCATGATATAGCAAGTTGGAGTTGAACAATAGTAAAAGCTTACACTAAGGCTAACGAGGTTTTAATGTGGAGTGGAGCGCCCAATCCGCGGCTTATCATTATCTCAACCAGTATAACTCATATGATAGCCAGATAGAATGACTGGCCGGTGAACGCGCTGAAAAAACCGCTTTTTATAAAGGCGTGAAGTTTTTGATACAATCTCTTTGTTGAATTTTTGTTAATTTTGCATACTTTAATGAAAAATCTAGTGTTATAATAGGAATGTATGTAGATGATATATTGTCTGATCAATTATAGAGTTTTATCTACTTGCAGGTCTGTCTAAAGTTCATCGTGATTTTTGATCCTCTGCAATCCAGAACCCACAAAGAAATACTTAAATGAAAAAAAATGTGTTAGACTTAACGATGATACAAAGATGTTACAAATTATTTACTGCATTTAAAAATTGCAGAGTTCCGAGACTGTAAAAACTTGTTTTTTTTAAGTTGATGGACATAGTTTTTAAAATTAAGTAAGTAATAGGCATTTGATTTTCAATTTCATAAATGCACTTCACAATTTAGACTGTGAAAAGACGTTAGGTAAGTAATCGAATTTCTTTTAAGAGAGTTTGCTATGAATTACGAGTACAACTTCCATTTTATTAGTTAACGATAGATATCCATCTGAACAAGACCCAGGCATAAACGTATGTAAATGTACGTAACCATCTAAAGGCAATATCGAATATTGATCATTTTACTGCTTATAAATAAAGCGAAAGTGAGGTTTTATTGGCCAATACGAAATTGTTACTGCAATAACTTAACGCTCTCAATCTCTATGATATTGGAGTGGATGAGTTACGCCGAAAACATTCGCCATCGCACTTACGGACACCTTCGCGTACCTCGTGAATACTAATACCTTTTATTAGAAACGACGCAATAATTTACCATTAAAACTATGTAATAACGTTACGAGCGGTGTCATAACATATTGCTGTAGAGTTTTGGACAGAAACAACTAATTCAAATTTCCGCTACGGTTTGTATGTAAATAAACTCGCAAATAACATTCTATATAGACTGGGTTATAAATTGGTAATTCAACAGTAATTATACTAAATCAACAAAATAATGATGATTTTATAATTGCGCTAGCTTAACAAACACACGTACACAATATTGTTGTCAGTTTACAATACACAGAAAAACACAAGGTTAAAAGAGAAAAAAGATACTGCAAAAACAAAACCTCGTAGATCCCCAAATCCTCGAGGTGAATCTCGAAAAAGTCTGTTACGGAAAATTTGTTTAACTTGAGTTGAAAAGGGGCAGATGCCGCCGGAACAAAAGTAAAAGATTTGAGGTACAGTTGTGTAGAAAAATACACGGAAATTCTTATTTGGTAGCACTTATCTTTCAGTTAACGTTTGATACAAGTCACGCCGCGGAACCGGACTTATGCTCAATTACCTTGTTATGCTTGTTACGCGTAGAACAAATAAAAAGTATAACAAAAATTTCTACTTTTCTCTGCTTGGACTTTCAATACGCTGACAGTAACACAATTGTCTAATCACCTGTCCTAGTTTAACTCAAGTGTTAATAGGAACAAACTTGTCTGAATCGAGGATAACTCCGTGGAACTATTGCTAGCACTAATCAATTCAGAAGTTTCTATTGGAAACTTTTCAATAGTCGGATTGGAGGTTAGCAACAACGTTTTATACAACTATCAAAACTTGATTTTATGGTATTTGCTAAAGTTTATACGTGAGCGGACGGGAGCGGAATACTAATGCCTGTGTCCACTAGCAAACTTTAAAAGATAAACATACATAATATGGTAATCGTACCCCTCGATTGAACAAAGTTTCAAAACAAAACCTGCCACAGATATTTTAATAGAATAGATAGAATATTTTTATATCTGATAACGTCTGGAACTAACGTTTACCCGTTCAGCATACAAGTTCATAATCATTTGCTTAGCCTTTTTCCCAAAGACCGGTTTCCAGTCTTCCAGTCTAATCGGATTCAGCTAAATACTTATATTTTACAAGAAGCGACCTTCACAACCTAGTTACCGGGTAACAGGATACCCCTTGGTAACACTAGTTGTCCAACTTTCTGGCTTCTGACTACCCGTATCGACTGTCCGAGATCTACAATGGACAGCCAGAATCAATGGCTTAACGTGATTTAAGGCAAGATCCAAGGCACAGAGTCTCGATATGATATTGATGGTCACCCATCCATGGGCCGTGGCAATCTTGATCGGTCGACACGGCACGTGCAGCTATTACTGAGCCATGAGCTCCTCAAATAAAGTAAACAACTAATAATTATAATATTATTATACGCTACAGGAACAAAATATACCTCTATCGACATTTCCTCTCAATGCAAGTACACCTACACCTTTAATGAAATATGTTGGTAATTTAATTAAAACTTTGCTCTAGATACATATATCGAATAATGTGTTTACATAATTACCATATGAAATTACATGTATTGAATGGTTGACAGTGTGACTTTATACCACTCGTTTCTATATATATATATGTACGTCACGTTATAATTTGAGAATGACTTACCCGATTTGAATTAAATTTGGTACGGGGATAGAGGGGACCTAGAGACGATTATAGGTTTACTTTTTATTAGGGTGCGTTAAGTAGTTCTCTCGGGAAGCTAGTGAAACAGCGAGTTTCTGCCTAACCTTTTCCCAAATATCGGCTTCCAGTCTAAACCGGATGCAGCTGACTACCAGTATTTTACATGGATCGACTGTCTATCTGACCTCCACAACTAAAGTTACCGGGTAACACGACACCCCATGGTAAGACTGGATTTTGAGTTCTGGCTACCCGAAACGACTGACAAAGATCTACAAATGACAGCCGGGACTAACAGCTTACCGTCCTTTCCAAGGCACGGAGGAGTTTCGCATGCAATGTCATAGATGGTTCACGGACCGACCGCGCCAAGCGCAACCTTTGGTCGATCGGCCCGTGCGGCTCTTACTTAGCCACGAGCTCGTCCTGGTGAGACCGCGGGTAACTGCTAGTTTAAAATCAAAAAGTTTATAAACTCTAACAGTCGGTTGCACCAAAAAACTATGCGGTTACTTATACGTGAAATGGAAGAACTTTCATTCAAGATCTTTCAAAATTGATTTTTGCTATTATTTTATGTTTTTCGTCTAAATATACGTTTACTTAATTATTACATCAATGTATTGATATCATACCACAGTTTCAAGAATTTCCTCCAAAAATCCTTTCTCAATAATATTTGTTTCGACAACTATAATGATGGCTGAGACAGCATTTGGCAAGAACAACTTCTGTGTTTGTTGAGTTACTCGCTAAAGCTTAAATTAAGATTCGCGTTAAGTTGGAGAGGATGAAACAAGTCTAGGAAGCAGTTTTAAGTGCACATAAAGCGGGTTAGTCGTCGCTCGACCAGCCGGCGTAATACTATATCGTGTTCTTTTTAACGAGTCTCCCGCCAGCCATATTTCATGGTGTAGAAATAAAAACTGAACTTGTGACTTGTCTGTGTTGGGGATGGCTGAAATAATTTTCGTAGCTGAAGCAGCAACCACTCCATTATAAGATGTCTTTCTTTTTGCTGCATTTCTGGGACTTACATTTTTTTTTGTGTGAAATTTTGTGAGAGTTACATATATGTTGTACGTTTTCATATTATATTTATTAGACCATTAAATTAATAATAATAATAATAAATTATTATTTATCATTTAAAGGTTGTCTGTAAAAAATCGCTTTTAGCGATAAGACCACCCGTTATCTCACCTTATGTAACATATTTTCCAATGGCATAATTTGTATGAATTTAAATGTTTTCAGGTAAAGAGTTCTTAACTGACAGTCGGCGTTCGTATCGTCATCGAGCGATTTATGTAATCCAATTTACATCTTTTCTGATCGTTAATGGAGTCTTTATTCGAATTACCGTTCTGAAAGCCCCAACAAAATGGAATACATATTCCGATTCAATGGAAATTTTTGTATGCTTACGCATAAGCAGTTCCTTTAAACATATCGTTTTAATTTTTAATTCATTTGGTACAAAAAGACGAAAATTGACTTCAAAAATCTTTAGTAAAAGCAAAACCATACCACACAGTATATTACAGCAAGTTTAATATTCATGCTTTCTTGATACATGTAGATTCATTTATTTACACGCATTAAATCATAAAAAATTCAATCGACTGCAAATCTTTTGTTTATGCGAGGAAATAAACGTATTTTAAATTTAAAGAACACCGTGAAAGGTGGATTTTCCTTATTTTTCTGTGGGTAACGCACGCCGAGTGTGTAACCAAAGGATCTAAGCTTATAATCTACGTACAAGTCGCTAAATGGACTTGGCTTGGCTCAAGCCCAGGCCAAAACCAGCCATGTCCGAAGCTAAAAGGTGAACAGAATTATGCAAATGATCATACTCTTTGTTCCGTTCCATATGCTATTTACATTTTATTTATTTGCTACAAAATAATGCGGGGTTACCTCAGGTCGGGTGGACGGGTGAGCGGTTTTGTTTTAGCTACATTCCGTTGAATCAGTTCATAGGTATGTTAAAAGTTTTATTTTTGTGTAGAGATCTCTTGTTTAGTTTAGATTTATTCAGTTGCAATAAAACGACTTTTGTTTTATTGCAATATCTTTTAATAGTATAAACCTTGTGAAAGCGTAGAAAAAATAACATTTAATTAAGTATTGACTTCAATATTTCCTTTCAAGGAAATTGTACCTATGGTTATCTTACCTTCGAACACAACATTTTTTAAGCAACCTTATGTCAAGTTAAAAATGGAAGCTAGCAAACAAACTTAAGTAAGATTGGGTAACCTGTTGTATAAATAGTGTAAAATAATTCTTGCAGTAGAACACGTACATATTATAGTTAGAAACTGTATGTAAGGTTATAAATTGTCTAGATTTACGGGCGGTGCACCAAGAGACTGCAGTCTGACACTCGCCAGATGGTCACCATGTTGCATTGCTATAAACCTCACTACAGACGATCAAACTGCACTAAACCTATTGTTTCAAAGTTCAAAGTTACCTACCTATTTGGCGAATACATCCTCTTTGAGATTCCATTTGTTTTATCTCCACTACCTCCTAAAAGACTTGAAATCAGATTCATAAAATGATCTAATTCCAACACAAAAACATAAAAGTAGGAAACACAAACTGCAGCTAAAACTTCTTGAGATACGGAAACTTAAATCTGAAACAGTGAACAATAAATATTTAAAAAAATAAGTTATTTCTTCTTTCTCTTGTGAACAGTGTTTATATCTGTATTCGCGATAGATTGTTCTAGAAGCTATCTATCTTTCATTATCCATCATTAGTGTAAACAAGTTTGTTAACAAAAGCAACTTGTGCGCCGGCTTTTCTGTACTCGGGACCCATGGGTATAGAGTTCCTACACTCCATCTTAGTAAAAGCGATCAATTCATTTCATCTTACCCTCTGACGTTATAACACCCTGAGCATGTTTTCGACACCACAACATATTTTTAGAATGAACATTTTTGGTGTTCGGTTTTGATTTTTAAAAAGAAACATTTCAACTACCTTTTATGTGAAATGGAAGGTGACAAAAAAAATAAGAATAATGTAACTGCATATTGTAAAGTAAAAGAATGAAGCCTCATACTTACAAAAGTACATTTTTTTTATTGAAGCTCAATATTAATAAAATTAAGCGCATCCTCAATTTCAACAATGGATTTATAAAACAACTTTTATGTAAAGTATGTATACCTTGCACATGCGGTATACTTTATGCGCGTATATGTATATCCAAGACATGAAACGTTAATAGAACATCTAATTCATATAATGACTCCACTAATTAATCAGTCCGTTAATTAATAATTAAACTGACAACATGTCAGTCGCCACCTCACTTTGAAATGGTATTTAGCTAATGCTATTGGCGTCGGAACCTCCATTTAGAGACTAACTTACCACTTTAACCAAAATGGTGATTGCTTGGATATTTTTAAAGACAATTTGGACGCTGTTCAAGTAAATTGGCTACGGACACGGATCTGAACATATTTAGACAATGGTCGATTTTCTTGTTCGAAATTCATCTACTTTTACACCTTCGCTAGTTTCGATGTGCCCATATTGCAATAGCTCACCTTTGCCACTGATCACCAACTTTAAATCCGATTGATGATCCAAGCTTCACATGCAATTCTCAATTGCGACATACGTGCTATTCAAATGTCGTCTGCTTTTACCCCACTTCACAAACAAGCGAAGATCCGCCGTGGCGAGCTTGAAAACCTACAATTGCATAACAAAAATAAACAATAGTGCAGAAACGAGCGTTGCCTTTGTGTGGGCTTCGTCTTGCCAGGTGAAGGAAGCTAAACAAAGGTCTGTTGAATCTAACACTCAGGCTCAAGCCCCTAAAGTCTACTGAACGAGACAATGACTGTGAGAATATGGGCTCGGGCGAAACGTTCGCGTCTTGTTACCGCGAACGTTGTTAGTTTTATGAAGGAACTGAAATAACCCTTTGTACAGACTTTATATTGCTGTTGCGGCATCTCTCAGAACGTTTCACATATTATCCTCTCTGCATACAGAATTAAACACGTCTTACAGATTTTAATACATTTCCTGTTTCGATGTACGTAAATTAATAGTAGTTTATCTATTGTGTTTTACGACAGGTGTGTTATCTTTTATTATTCACTTAATGCCTTCCTACTAACCCAGTCAAATCATATTCCCTAATGGATACTGCTATTACATAATCTAAACAAAGCAGCGAAGGCTTGACCAAACGATAGTTAGGCCGATGATTGAAAGGGGACGTATCTAGCCGCTCGGTGCGTAAACACTAGAGTTGTGGACAATAGACCAAAGCGACTGTTTGTGCTATCGAATGGATACACTTTTGCAATTAGCGTAACAATCGTGGGCCGTATACTATTTCACTGAGTTTTTAGTCAGATTACACATAAAAACTGACATAAAATACACCCCGGAAGAACGAAATCATAAACGTTAGTTGGTTTTTTATATAAATTAAATGAACGGTGTAACTCGCATTCTGAGGAAATTTCTTCAGTTATATGGATAAATACATAATTTATTCTATTCCAAAACTATCGTATGTCCTTTTACAGCTAGGGAATCTCCATACAAAATTTTTGTTTAATTTGGTTCAGCAGTTTACCCGTGAAGGTCTAACAGTCAGGCTGACAGACATGTATGTACTTTCGCATTTATAACATTAATAGGATAAACAAAAATAAAGAATGCAATAAACATGCACACTCCTTTACTTATACCGCAATCCTGTTTATGCATTTGTATTCAGAATTTCCGCGACTGATAATATAAAGTTGAGTTGTTATTCCGCCGTTAAAAGTTTTAGCGGCAATCCGGTGCACGGCACGCGAATTAACCAAGCTTGAGCGATGTAGGTACTTATAACCTGACACAGTATTGTATTTCAAACGTAGATGTTATAGCTTAAGATGGGTGTGAAAATGTAAGTACTCATTTTAGCCTAGTTAATCTAATCTTCCGGGAGAGTGTATTTTCAAAACTATTAACTTTTATATAGGCAATGAGATTTTTTGTTGTTTCATATTATTTTCAAAATGTATATATTTGTAGGTCGATCAATAATATACTTCAATAACTAGCTAACTTAACACTATTGATAGTTGATAGCTGCTTAAGAGGGTCAGTAGATTTACGCTTATTTATTCACCCTTATATTTCATTAACTATGATTAGCTGTCATTTAAAGTCTATTTATACAGAACTTATTCGAATGAATGCGTGGTATCAGGCGGCGTTACGAAAAACAGTAAAATTTCTGATTACTTGAATACTGGAATCATTGTATTCTATATCCTGTAATTTTTAAGTCAATAAATTTTTCGCTTTGCAAACTATCGCTTTTTCTTTTTCTTTTTTTCCAATAATTCAAAAACTCAGAGACTTCAACAACAAAAAATATTAAAATGTGCAGAGCAAACCCTTTTTTGCCCACTTTAAAATTTTAAACACTACTCCCTTTACTTTTACCGAAAAATTATATTATTTTTCAACTTCTTTCATTCACAATACATATGGACGTTCACTGCCTGTCAGTAAAATAATACTTATTTATGTATTGTGAAGTGCCACCACAGCTCGATTTTCAGTAAATATTTAACATTACAGGCACATAACACGTTAAAATGTTATCACACAAGATAATTTGAAAGCAATGTCTTAATTATAAGAGATACCTGCACGCGGGTGTATAGCCCTGTCGCTTCGATGCCTAACAACACAAGATTGACGTTACGTGTTCGCGCCATGTTACCTTCCGTGACGTCACATCCGCACGCTCTCAGCATCTTGACATTTCTTAACGTTCACGCTCGCCTTTAAATATACCGATCAAATGTCTTTCACCATATATGTACGGCCTGTTTCAAATAATGCTTTAAAATAAATGTATTCATTTGAAATACTCATTTAGTTATTTGCTTGCTAATTGTAAGAGCATTATTTCTGATATTCTTACAAGTATCGCGCAATATGTTCCAATACTTAATTCATTTATAATAGGACACTGTAAGAAATACATCATCGGCCTAAATATTATCCACGGTTTCCTCACGATGTTTAATCTTCATCATTAGCCAGTTACGTCTATTAGAAACAATATAATATTACTTTAAAAAAGTCACATTGGTACTTGCTAGGTTTCTAACCCACACACTTGTATACGAGATGCAGTTGCATTAACCACTAAGCCACTACTAGTAAGTGTCAAGAAGTTATATTAATAATATATTTTGTTACTACGATATATATTTCGATATGTGAGTGCTAGGGTAAGTTTGAATGAATAAAACTTGTAAATAAGTTAGGGACTTACGCACCAACGATATAGAAGTAAAAAATATATACCAAGTCGTATAATGACGAAAACATCAATCCAGCTTAGGAATAGGGCTATAAAATCCTCTAGTTGTCATTTCGAATAGAATATTTCAGCATTGTTAAAAAGTGAGTAAGTTACATTTGTTTTTTCTGTTGTATCAAAAGACGTTCGGGACAACCCTATATATGTGCTCGTGGGAGAAATTTCCGCGAGGTAGCACAGACTTAACAAGGCTTTATATTGACGCCTCTTCAGATGTAAGCTAAGCTGATACGATTAGTAACAAAAATACTTTATCGCTTTTAAATAACAACAGCAGCAACTAAGCTGTAAAACAAAACTAATTCACTCATGTTTCAAATTATAGTATTGCAGGAACGACCACGATTTCGACATAAAAAGATGGTAAAACCAAAAGCCCCTTACTATACCAACAAAGTTGGGAGCCATATTGCGGCAGTGTGTGGTTATGTTGGGACTATTTTAACCCCAATTACAAGCACAAACACGACATTATAACCGCCAAATATATTTGTATCGGCGTCCAGAAATAAAGTTGAATAAACATACTATTACAGTAGCTTAATTATTTCCAACATAAATCTTAAGTTATTTGATTATTATGCCTTTCTAATTCTAGGTTGACTGGACTCTGGCGTCACGCTATAAGCGTATAACTGGTATAATTTTATTCTGGATTGCGAAGGAAATAAACAAAAGCTATTTGCGGTCTACTCGTAGATGTTCAGTAATGAAATGCAGCTGCCACGTTTAATATCTAACTGATAACGATAACGATAAAATAAATACGCATAAGTTTTAATATAATAAAAAAAACATTTTAGCTATTTATATTATTCGTCAAATATATCAACCGCAAAAATAACCTTTTGATATAAAAAAGAGCCTGTAAAGGCTTACAGGTTATCCTTATATATAATTGGATTACGTATTTTACATTGAGTAATAGGAAGCATAATTTCCTTTAGAAAGTAAAAGGGAGTCAGTTAATTGCATCCATTGTATACGTATTACATAGCTAGTAACCTTACAATATTTATATTTGTTTACAGTTTTATTTATGTAGTTTCAGTATTTTTTATTATACGATATTTGATATCAGTATAAAAAGCCCTTTCAAACGATACCTCACACGATATATTTATCTTGAAAAAAGGTGGTCAGTTCCCCCCCCCCCCCCTCTTCTCTTTCTTAGTAGTCAGTCAAAGACTACCCCTATAAACAAAGCAATATTATTTGTTACGAGTTCTGCTATGATCTTACGAGGAGCTCCATTCTATATCTCCGAACTTGATGATTAGAGCATGAAAAAAATCTATGAGAACTACCTGGAAAGTAGACCCTTTCAAATAAAAAGAATGATCACAAAACGGTCCAGACATCTTCGAATAATCGGGCAACATGTATAAAAAGATGCCGACCAATTGAGGACCTCCTCCTTTTTTGGAAGTCGGTTCTAGACTTGAAATGAATGAACTTTTTGTTCTTACTTTCCTGCCAATATACAAAATGCCATGATGGTTTTTTTTTAACTTAAGCTCCTGAAATTAAATTAGCCAACCAAAGGGCTCCAAACCGCTCACGATGAGATCAGTATGCATGAGTATCGTCGTAAATTATCGGTTTTAGAATGTATTTCAGCGCACAAGCGCGAGGGACAGCCCTAGCTACAGGTAGTTTCGTACACCGAGTTTCGAGCACAACACGAGCCCTTTCGTTATGCACGCCACTATGCAAAAATAGTTTTTTGCACCACAGTCAACATTATTTGCCTACTTGATCTCTTTACGCATTTTTTGTTTCTGGCTATTTATTAATTTACAACTCTGTACAAATTAGGTTTTGTTTTTGTAATGAAACAGTTGTTTATGTGTCCACGCGATTCACTCAGAGAATTATTTAAAGAAATTAATATACTCACGTTGCCGTCTCTTTACATACTAGAAAATATAATGTTTGTTCGTAAAAATTTGGAACAGTTTAGAGTTAAAAGTGACATTCATAGCATAAATACCAGGAATAAGCATAAAATAGTAGTCCCAAAATTTAGATTAACTAAATCAAATAAATCGTTTTTAGGGAATTGTGTCCGATTCTATAACAAGCTACCTAAATGTGTAACTGATCTTACGAATAAAAAATTTAAAAACGTTGTCAAAAGTACTTTAATTAAAAAAGCTTACTATAAAATCCAAGACTACGTTGACGATAGGGATGTATGGCGCTAACCTGTTTCTGCATGTGTGGCTTCCCTGGCGACTATTGAACAGCCGTATAATATGACATTTGAGTACATTTTCATCTTGCACTTCTTTGTCTTTTTTTTGTTTTCTTCAGTTTTTGGTTTGTATAACTGAGTAGCATACCTTGTATTATATAATTTTCTTAGCTTATATTATGTAACCGAGTTATTGTGAACATCATTACTTTTTTGAAAAGAGTATCCATGGAGTTTCTTGCCGGTTCTTCTCCATAGGACCTACTCTTTGGAACCGTGCAACTAGTGTGACTTTTCATAAGAGCCTGCAAAGGCCTATTTGAAATAAAAATTTTGACTTTTGACTTGACTTTTTGTACCAAGGTACATACCTCTGTATGTAGAGCTAATAATAATCTGAATCTATTTTACTTATTATCGATAGTATGGAACCGTTGATCTGTAATTGGAATAAATAGAAATTAAGAAAGTGAATTTGAATGAAAAAGTCACAGCATAGGGTTGAAAATAAAAGTGTATTGGAGCACATACTCAATTCTATAGCCAGGTTCTAAACTTGATATCAGGTGTTAATTTTTGGTTATTATTTATCTTTGAAAGAAATGCATTCAAATATAATCAACAAGCATTAAGTATGTGTCTTTGAGCAATGAGCAGAAGCGCTGTGCAAATGTGCATGCAAGCGCAGTTCCCATTGTGTCGTAATGCGAAGCTAGATTGCAAATTGACGTTCTCATCGCTATCAGTTCATCAGCTGCCCACAACATATTAAGCTTTGAAATGTGTAGATAATTTGATCGTGAAGTAACGAGCATAACAACATTCTTTTATCACATGACATTTGTACTTTTCCCAATAAAAACATATCACGCAATACGGCATACCTACACTTTGTTCTAACAATTGTTACCATAAATACCGACGATAAATAACATATTTTGGTAAACCAAAACTGAACTGAGACGAATGATTTTTGTAACTATAGTATAGGCACGCGTGCGTGACACACAAACATATGATTTAATAATACTCTAACCTTACAAGTCGTAGGTTCGGCGCTTGCCAACAACTTTCCATGTCTGACGACTGTAGCATTATTATAATATTTCTCCATTTAGCTTATTACCTAACCAGATCCCTAATCATCAAGCGTCGGTATATTATGCTGGTAACATAAGGACGAAGATAACATATCGAAGTAGAAGTACCTGCTTACTTACTTTACTAAAATCGAAAATTAAAAGTAAGTTTATTCGTGTTTTACATGTTTCTGGATCGTGAATAACAAATATACCAAACCCAATGTCAAATGTCGGTTGTATAACGAGCACCTGTGCCCGTTTACAATACTTACAGCGATCACCATTCTACTAAAAGCAACAAAAAAACGAATAAATCGTAATCATATAAGCTTGTTTTTTTAACTTCTATTACAATACTTTTAAAAACAGTTTTATAATAATAACGCACAGTTTATAAAAGAACGTTAGGTTAGGTTGAACTCATACGCACACATGTAACAGATACCATACACTAGCTGGGTACAGTCAGTAACCAAATCCAAATAATAAACCTAAACTTGGACTACTGTACTACATAGAGATATTTTAGGGTGATGTCATACTAAAACATTTTAATGGTTTCCACCATTAGAGAAAAACAATTTGCCTATATAGAGGAGCTGTGAGTGTGAGCACTCCATCGCGCTGCCTCTCCCATATTATGATTGATAACATCAGTGAGTGGCAGGACGAAAATTTTCGCTCGGTCATTTCACTCAGGTCATGATGAGAAGGCTTATGAATATATTTCTCAAAACTCAAGTCTACCCAACTCCAGATAACCAGAAATTATTAAATAAATTATCGTTAATTTATTTTTCCTAATTTCTAGTTATTTCTTATATATATTATATGTTAAGACATAAAAGATTCCACTGATTTGAGGAAAATAAACGCTCTATACCGCGTTTAAATATGTACAAGGAGATAGTTTGATATCCACATGTGACTACTGTTTGAACTAAGTAGCCGAATAAGAACCTCTGGGATTACCTTTCCTAGACGAATGTGCGGAATAAATTCCGAGAGTTCTTTGAAATAATATCTCGGGAAGCAATAAACTAGTACAGGATCCCTGGTACATCTTTCATCAGTTATTACTAACAAGCTGATGTTTCGTGAGTAGGTTCCTTTTGACTAGACGCCCAACTTTTTTCTTTACAGTAATGTTGGTAAGTGGTAGCTTAATAGGGGTAACAAGGATAAAATATGTTGATTTGACGAATTTAAAAAATTTATTGCTAACCGATTTTTTCTTAGTTTATTATCAAGATAATTATCTAAATAATGTGAAAAAATATTTGTCCTACAAAATGTAAGGTTTTGTTAGGGAGTCCCCCCGCTCCAACATGTATCGTAAACAAGGTCATGAAAAATTATTACTAACCAGCTGATTTTTTTTTTATTGGTTAGCTAACATTTGCATAGTTTACCACCCACATTGTCCTACAAATTGCGTGGTAGGTCATCTTGGTCCTACGCTCAAAAGTTGTAGTACTTATACTTAATGTCAAAATAATTACTATCAAGCTGAATGTTCGAGAATAGCTTCGTTTCAATGAGACGCCCAACAAATTCTTGTACGAAAGTTCTCGATTGTGGTTTATAACTAAGATAATAGGGATGAAATGTGTTGATTTGACGAATGAAAAAAAAATATTACTAACCGATAATTTTTTTGTTAATTATCGAGATAATTATCTAAATAACGTGAAAAAATATTTGTCCTACAAAATATAAGGTTTTGTTAGGCAGTCCCCCCTCTCCAACATGTATCATAAATAAGATCATGAAAAATAATTACTAACCAGCTGATTTTTAGGGTTCCGTAGTCCGACAAGGAACCCTTATAGTTTCGCCATGCCCGTCTGTCTGTCTGTCCGTCTGTCTGTCTGTCTGTCCGCGGCATAGCTCAGAGGTTCTTGGTACTAGAAAGCTGAAATTTGGTATAGATATGTATATTAGTTACATCGACAAAGTGGTGAAATAAAATTATGTAAAATATTTTTTATAGGGTAGCTCCCATTACACGTAAAGTGGGGATGAATATTTTTTTCTCATGTTTCCCATCGTGTGGGATATCATTGGATAGGTCTTTCAAAAATATAGTAGGTCTGTCAAGACAATACTTCGATTTAGGAATCCGTTTGCAAAATATTTACCTTTAAAGTTAAAAAATTTTTCGATACTAGCATCTCCCCTCTAACTTTTGAATGGCTATCCCTAGAAATTTGAATAAATTCATGATGAAATATAATCAACTTATTAAGAAAACTATCAGGGCTAAGTAGGCTTAACCAGTTACAGAGTTATAGTCGACTAACTAAGACCTGCTACGGAACCCTACTGCGCGTGGCCCGACACGCACTTGGCCGGTTTTTTTATTGCTTAGCTAACATTTGCATAGTTTACCACCCATATTGTCCTACAAATTGCGTGGTACGTTATTCCAGCCCTCCAGTTACATAGTTTAAATTCATGAAATTAAAAATAATATTATTTTGTACATTTTGCTATTGGAGCTAAGGCACACTATTATCCTTGCTCACAAACGCATGCGCACCACAGATTACTATATACTAGTCAGAGACAGATTGAGATTTATCAGATGAATCAGATAAAAAATAATGTTTATATAAATATATAACATTATATTATGTATGTATATATATATAATACATTATATATTATATATAATGTTTTATATGTCCTTATACCCTTTTATACATATATCCTTTCATTTGTATACTCCAAAATTACAAATTTTGTAGGACTAATAAAGCATACCTTTTTTTTTGTAGGACATTGTTTTATTTGGACGAAGAATATATTAACCTATCACGTGATACCTTTGTCCTACAGTTACTAATAAAAAAAAAAGTCCCGCGGTATTGACAACTTTTGAGCGTAGGAACAAGATGACATACCACGCAATTTGTAGGACAATGTGGGTGGTAAACTATGCAAATGTTAGCTAACCAATAAAAAAAAAATCAGCTGGTTAGTAATAATTTTTCATGACCTTGTTTACGATACATGTTGGAGCGGGGGGACTCCCTAACAAAACCTTACATTTTGTAGGACAAATATTTTTTCACATTATTTAGATAATTATCTTGATAATAAACAAAGAAAAAATCGGTTAGCAATAAATTTTTTAAATTCGTCAAATCAACATATTTTATCCTTGTTACCCCTATTAAGCTACCACTTACCAACATTACTGTAAAGAAAAAAGTTGGGCGTCTAGTCAAAAGGAACCTACTCACGAAACATCAGCTTGTTAGTAATAACTGATGAAAGATGTACCAGGGATCCTGTACTAAACCAGTAAGTTGGAACATACTCCAAAGTTTTCAGCGCGAGTCGTAACTCGTGAATACTTAGCGTTGAGGTAATAATTTGTGTCATACTTCTTATATCATTGGCGTATACTCGCCGCGTGCTGGAAACCACCTCGTGATAATAATGCCATTATTTACTAAACTGCATTTATAGTAGCATACTAATCTTGAGAAATCAATCAGCAATACTACTTCAACTGTGTCGCAATTTGTAAACGAGAAACAACTAAGTGACGCGCGCTGTTGACAAATTGCGACCGGCCCAACTGGTATTCTACTCTACACCATAGATTGGTGATAAGCGACCAATTTGAGGAGGCGCCACGACGGGGTACGGAAGTCGTTATTACAGTAGGCGGTGCGACCTAGCAAATTGCACCCGAACACGCCATCTGAACGTGACAGCGCTGTCGAACACATTCCTTATTTGAAACGTCTCAGTATGACATTCGTACTGTATAAATATTATGAATATCAAAAATCGGTGTTAATTTAGAGGAACCTTACACGTAAACATAGGAATTTAATAATAGTAATAAATTATATTTCACAAATCTACTCCGTCTAATATACTATTTTGACCGCCAGTATTAAGCAATAAAAAAATTGATAAAACCGCTACAAATCTGTAAGTATTTCGTAGCACGCGCGGCTACGCACTGCGCTACGAGCTACAAGGCCAGGTGACACGTGATTTTAAGCACGCATTGTTTAAAGCTCATAGTACAGGATCCCTGGTACATCTTTCATCAGTTATTACTAACAAGCTGATGTTTCGTGAGTAGGTTCCTTTTGACTAGACGCCCAACTTTTTTCTTTACAGTAATGTTGGTAAGTGGTAGCTTAATAGGGGTAACAAGGATAAAATATGTTGATTTGACGAATTTAAAAAAATTATTGCTAACCGATTTTTTCTTTGTTTATTATCAAGATAATTATCTAAATAATGTGAAAAAATATTTGTCCTACAAAATGTAAGGTTTTGTTAGGGAGTCCCCCCGCTCCAACATGTATCGTAAACAAGGTCATGAAAAATTATTACTAACCAGCTGATTTTTTTTTTTATTGGTTAGCTAACATTTGCATAGTTTACCTCCCACATTGTCCTACAAATTGCGTGGTATGTCATCTTGGTCCTACGCTCAAAAGTTGTCAATACCGCGGGAGTTTTTTTTTTATTAGTAACTGTAGGACAAAGGTATCACGTGATAGGTTAATATATTCTTCGTCCAAATAAAACAATGTCCTACAAAAAAAAAGGTATGCTTTATTAGTCCTACAAGATTTGTAATTTTGGAGTATACAAATGAAAGGATATATGTATAAAAGGGTATAAGGACATATAAAACATTATATATAATATATAATGTATTATATATATATACATACATAATATAATGTTATATATTTATATAAACATTATTTTTTATCTGATTCATCTGATAAATCTCAATCTGTCTCTGACTAGTATATAGTAATCTGTGGTGCGCATCCGTTTGTGAGCAAGGATAATAGTGTGCCTCAGCTCCAATAGCAAAATGTACAAAATAATATTATTTTTAATTTCATGAATTTAAACTATGTAACTGGAGGGCTGGAATAACGTATAACGCAATTTGTAGGACAATATGGGTGGTAAACTATGCAAATGTTAGCTAACCAATAAAAAAACCGGCCAAGTGCGTGTCGGGCCACGCGCAGTAGGGTTCCGTAGCAGGTCTTAGTTAGTCGACTATAACTCTGTAACTGGTTAAGCCTACTTAGCCGTGATAGTTTTCCTAATAAGTTAATTACATTTCATCATAAATTTATTCAAATTTCTAGGGATAGCCATTCAAAAGTTAGAGGGGAGATGCTAGTATCGAAAAATTTTTAACTTTAAAGGTAAATATTTTGCAAACGGATTCCTAAATCGAAGTATTGTCTTAACAGACCTACTATATTTTTGAAAGACCTATCCAATGATATCCCACACGATGGGAAACATGAGAAAAAAATATTCATCCCCACTTTACGTGTAATGGGAGTTACCTTATAAAAAATATTTTACATAATTTTATTTCACCACTTTGTCGATGTAACTAATATACATATCTATACCAAATTTCAGCTTTCTAGTACCAAGAACCTCTGAGCTATGCCGCGGACAGACAGACAGACAGACGAACAGACAGACAGACGGGCATGGCGAAACTATAAGGGTTCCTTGTCGGACTACGGAACCCTAAAAATCAGCTGGTTAGTAATTATTTTTCATGATCTTATTTATGATACATGTTGGAGAGGGGGGACTGCCTAACAAAACCTTATATTTTGTAGGACAAATATTTTTTCACGTTATTTAGATAATTATCTCGATAATTAACAAAAAAATTATCGGTTAGTAATAAATTTTTTTCATTCGTCAAATCAACACATTTCATCCCTATTATCTTAGTTATAAACCACAATCGAGAAGTTTCATACAAGAATTTGTTGGGCGTCTCATTGAAACGAAGCTATTCTCGAACATTCAGCTTGATAGTAATTATTTTGACATTAAGTATAAGTACTACAACTTTTGAGCGTAGGACCAAGATGACCTACCACGCAATTTGTAGGACAATGTGGGTGGTAAACTATGCAAATGTTAGCTAACCAATAAAAAAAAAATCAGCTGGTTAGTAATGATTTTTCATGACCTTGTTTACGATACATGTTGGAGCGGGGGGACTCCCTAACAAAACCTTACATTTTGTAGGACAAATATTTTTTCACATTATTTAGATAATTATCTTGATAATAAACAAAGAAAAAATCGGTTAGCAATAAAATTTTTAAATTCGTCAAATCAACATATTTTATCCTTGTTACCCCTATTAAGCTACCACTTACCAACATTACTGTAAAGAAAAAAGTTGGGCGTCTAGTCAAAAGGAACCTACTCACGAAACATCAGCTTGTTAGTAATAACTGATGAAAGATGTACCAGGGATCCTGTACTATCAGTTGAGCAAACTGTTACAATATTGCTTTGTATTGAATTGAAAATTGAATGAATTACAATATTGATTTGTATTTGACTCGTGCTATTATTGTATTAGAGAGACAAACTGCATTATTATAAATAATATCGGGTTTTCATGGTTTAATATTTTAGAACCCACTCTCCGGCACCCATGTCAAAGTGACAATTATCAAAATGTGCATTTAGATCATGCTGCCGCTGGCTTCGTGCACTAGTTCTACATATAGTTAAATTACCATAGAGTTGCTGAAATGGTTATAATACCTACCTAATTAGCAAGCACTACACTATCAACAAAATATTTTAATTGGATGATGCTTTTGTTTTTTTTTCTACTTCGAAGTCTAGGAACATAGATTATTCAAAAAATCGCAGCGTGCAGCATATAAAGTTGCACGTGAAACATTAAATGATTACCTACCAAAATTAATTAAAAAGACATGGTTAATGACACTATTTTATTACACGTAAATCAACACTATAATTGGAATATATACGTCAAAAATCTACATGAAAATAAATAAATTTCTTATTGCACTTCGTAAATTACAACATATTGGTAGGAAACTGCGCTAGTTGTATATTACATAATATAGGTAGGTATGTAAAATCCGTGTTGTGATACGGCTTGTTACACAACGAATGTAAATGGTGTTTTCATCAGCCAGACTTAAATGTCAGTCATAAATATTGAAAGTGTACGTGCATCTAAAAAAAAACAAATGAGCATCTCAATAGGAAATAAGAAATCGTGACTTCGAAACACTCGGTGCACGAATCAGACTCGCCCTTGGCCAGTTTATTTATGTGTTCATAATGTAATTTAAATTGACAATTGTATAATGATTTCTACAAAGCTTAAAATAAAGTATGAATTTAAAGCGATTTTCGTGTTAAAAGACTGCACACAGATTTAATATAGATATATAAAATATATAACCATGTATTGATCTAATTCCGTGTGCTAATTTATAGTGTCCAAATACTATTATGTTTATATTAAAATAGTAAAATGTGTTGAACCCTATTATTAATAACAACTATACGCGCCTACATTTAAGCAAATACAATTATTTGATTTGGTTTATGTTAAAAAATATACAATCTACCTCAGTATTATCCGCAAAATATTTCGGGATTCCCAGGAATTCAAATATTAAGATAAAACTTTTTCAAGAAATCTATGTACAGTACATCTACTTAAGTACAATAGAGTGAATCTAAGTGACACCTGAAAACATTATCGGAATTACTCCTGGGACTAGCGCTGACAGTTTTAGGAAAAATACGGGATGGGATCTAAAACGTTTTTATATAATTATTTATGGGTTTAGGTGTTTTGGTAGCGACTGCATCACTGGTGGAGCCCTCCACTTTGGCGGGTGCTGAGAAAATATTCTTTACATGGATTTAAGACTTGAGACAGATTCAATCATATTATAGTGATTGGTATTGCAATATTATATAGGTTTGAGGCCTTGAGTTTACAAGTCGCAGATGGTGATTCTTAGATGGTATGTGGGTTCAAATCGCTATTCGCTTAATTATAACTGCTTACTAGTCGCTGATAATGAGTGTTTCCATTAGCAATTTTTCAAGTAATTAATTTAATAGTAGCAGTTAACCCAACTTTCTGGTCATCAGTGATTAATTTTACGTACATGAATAAATCTATTATATAAAAATTAATCCCTATTTCCCTTGGTCACCGCATCACGCGTAAACGGCTGTATCAATTTGGCTGAAATTTGATACGGAAATAGAGGGACCCTGGAGAAACTTCCGTCAGGACGCGGGCGAAACCGCAGGCAACAGCTAGTATCAGATAAAATGTGTTTTTTTCAAATGTATTAAAATGTATCAAATGCAACATTACGCTCTCTCTTAGTCCATCACTACATGAAATGGAGCTAAAACTCATTTTTAGCTATCCGTATTCAAGAGAGGATCTCTATAGTTTTGCCATGTCAATCTGTCTGTCTATCTGTCTGTCGAGTTTTGAAAAATATTTTGTTAGGGTACCTTCCATCGTTGGATAGGTCTTAAAAAAATGTAGTAAGCGTGTGTATACAATTTTACGATAGCGATGAAGCGCAATATCAAGCTTTAGAGTGCAATTTTTTGTTAGATTCGAGCGTCCCCCACCTTTAACTTCTGAATGGCTGTTCAAAGATATATGAAAAAAGAACGAACTTAAAAGAAAAACTACCATGTCTAAGTAGGTATTACCGGTTACAGGTTCAGTATTACGTTTCAGGCGACCAACTAACAAATTAATAAATAACAATATTGTATTGTAATACGGAACAATATTGCTCATGGCCTGACACGTACTTGGCCGGTTTTTATATAAAACATGATGTCAATAAGAATGTTAACAAGCACCAACATTACTGCAATAAGAAAGTTGTTTATTATTGTTATTATGACGTACCGTGTCTACCAAACACGTAACTATCCGTTAACGGGCGCTTAAGGGCTATCCGATCGACTTTTATTTACCCAGCTTACTTTTCGTAAATAAAATATCAGCTTAAGTATTCCTTGACACTAAAGTTATTTTGTAATTCAAATAAACTAAGTTGGAGCGCACCAATCCTTTGCACGGCTGTTAGTAAGTGAAGTTGTTGCAACTCAAACTTCTGAGAAACGTACCACTTAAAGGAGTTTACAGTGATTCAGTTATTTTTACTTCGTATTCGATGCCAGATAGTCATAATTTACCTGAAACTTTTTATTTAAATACTAGCTTCCATGCTCACTTTCACGTGCATCTTAGGTAAAATAATATATCTATATAGGTATATTGGGAATTAAAATTCGTTCTTGCTATTACTGGACTTGGTTACAATCGAACTGTAAACTTAGAAAGTAGATACCTAATATTAAATATTTTCCCAGGTAAAAATCGCTCACACACAATTTGGTTACGTGCATTATCGAAGAGCTTCATAATAATAAATTTCAATGAAATAATTCGTATAAATTTCTATTTAGGAACGAAAGAATATCGACTCCACTCGAAATTATTCTTAAATGGCGGTCGTATATTTTAATTAAGGCTCCGTGCTCATGCAGCCGTCGATAAGGCAAGTAGAACGGTAACGATATGGTTGACTCACAGTCGGGTCCGTTGTGGCACGTTTTATTTCACGTAATAACATATTAGGCTACGTTTGAAGCACGCGCCGTACCCGCGTACTTAGGAACCCATGTAAATAAAACTGATTTAACGACTGCTTAAAACGCCACAGCTACACTACAACAGTTTCGTTTTTTTTACATGCGAGCAAAGTCAGGGGCAATAATGATAATAAAATTTAATTGTGAAAAGCCAGTGATGTTGAATTTTCTTGAGTGATTGCAATAGACACCCTATTTAAATCACTCAAGAACATTCATCATCACATTATTGTCATTAATCAAGGCTGTCAAATGCGTAGATCGATTAATTGATATGGTAATCCATAGCGATGAGAAACAAATACTTATTAATAGAAAAGGGAACAATAATGTTGTTGTTTTTTTTACATTCATTTGTTATTTTAATATCTTTTTTTAACACTAGTCACATTTTATTTTACAATATATATAATAAGAATATAATATATAATGATAATATACTAAAGAAATGTTATGTGGTTATATATAAATATCATCTTAGCAAGCGTTTACGTACTCGTAGATAGCATAATATTCTCAAGACGTTTCAGCTAAACTAATGGACTTCGAGCTTTAGTTCCAAGAATTGTATCGACCGGCATGAAGCTTAATCTTGCGAAAATTGTATTGATGAATTTAATATTATCTATTTTCAAACGCGAAAGTAACTGTTTGTCTGTTTGGCTTGGTTTCACGCTAAAACAGCTGAATAGATTTGGATGAAATTTGGTATACAGATAGCATGAAGTTTGAAGAACATATAGAGTTTTTTATCTGGGTTCGTGAAATAGTTCCCTCAGGATACGAGCGAAACCACAGGAAGCTATTATATTATAAAATGAAACAAGGATTCCCATCATCATTAATCAATGTAAGATCATCTTACATATGAAAGGTATTATATTAAAATTAATATCTCCATCGGAAAAGGTCTCCACTGTGTGTGTGTGGTGTGCACTGTGGGCTATAGACAGTTAGGGAATGTGAGGGCTCTTCACCCCCGTATCATCCACGGATGGGCGGCCGCCGTAATGAGGGCGAGTTGCGTAATTTACGACCAGGGGCGGTTATGAACTCGGGGTGCAACTGTTTGAAGTTATTACGCGTATTTGGACTGCGTGCACTAAGTGAAAAGTCTGTTACGCATTTTGTTGGACTGAAGAAAATATGTACATACACATTTGTTACAAACAGACAGGTAACTTATCTAATACCGATACAATCAACAGACACACGTATGTTTGCATTGTAATCTGTATTTATTTATTTTACTTATATACACAACGAGTATCATCCCTAAGGCCGTATCATACATATTTTATAGACTTGACCGCCACTTCTAAACTCATCAGGGCACTATCCACAGCCAGCGATGCTATCGATGTGAAATTATTTAACACTGTATCTACTTTATTCACATAAAAGTGCGAGCAAACGATTATTTTCTCTCGACTTTATAACACGTACCAATTAAAAATAGATACTTGCTCACATTTACAGCGTATGATGAAACTTTTTAATATTAAATGATGTTTCTTATTGCATCATGATACCTATCGGCTAACTGATGAAAATGGGCTTTAAAGATAGATCAGATTCAGATCAAAGATAGGTCAGTTGCGGTGTAATATTCGCATAATCATTATGTACACGTTAAAAGTAGGCCTGAGAACACTGCGGCCCACCTTTCTCTTCCCAGCCTAATGCGTTTAAAATACTTTATTTTCTAGAGAATAATTCTACTTGAAGCAACAGTGATTAAAAATCATTACAAACTACGCACTGTACGAACCAGGTTCTCTTCGTACAATGCGCAATCTGTAATGTTACAGCTTAAAGACGGATCTCAAATGTAACATTAGGTACAAGCAAATGCACGTCAGTCTGAAATGTTACATTACAGGCGCCGTCGGTGAAGTAGCACCCTTAACCACTGCATAATGTTGAATATTGTTGCACCGCTACTTAAAAGCCATATAGATATGTAGTGAAATTAAAATGAATTTATTACCTACGTGCAAAATTTTCCTTTTATTGTCAGACTGAGAAGTCCATGGTAGTACATTAACTATATTATACTATCTCACTTTGTCAAAGGACTTCAACTTCTTACAAAGGAGGTCAGCTGTACCACAATATAATTTAATTCCTTTGCGCCGTTCTCTGAAGACATAAAGTTTTTAATGTTTTTTAAAACGAATATGATTCGGAAACTTTGGAGTTTAAATACATATGTACTCTACATACCATCTCATTAAAAATGCTGAAAGATGCGCTGTTTGGCTGTTAAAAGTTGGGACAAATTATCTCAGATACAGTATTTTTCAGTATTCTAAAATATGGCAAATATTTTAGAATATATACTGTGATGATAGTTAACATATATAAAAAATAATAATTTCAATAAAATAATTATGCAATTTACTATTGACATCCAATACCGAAAGTCATAAACCAATAAGTAAAGTTTTATGGGTCCAACGCGTCCGTAGCTCATCCACCTCGAGTACACCCTTCTCATTTGTCAAATCAACAGAAATATATGCGTGAGAACTCACAGATTGATGGCGAGGCCTAGATTGAATTACATCTTGGTAAAACCTGACGAGGGTCTTACATTCCATGCGGGTATAGCCGAGAACAAGAATAATATGAGAATTTGGTCGGATATCCGATATAAGGAAGACGTTCGTTTTGTTAGGGATCGTAAGACACAGAGTTATTTATTTGTGAAATATTTTACAAGCTTTACTGCTCTTCAGTTATGCAGCGATAAGCAATCATAAGCAGATTACCTACTACCGCTATCACGGATAAAGATCCCGTAGATCCTTGTCAACAACTTAGGCTTCGTAAATTCATTTAACACATGTACGGTACACTTGATAGGAAATCTCGCGGTCATAATATTAATACAGCAAACAATTTACGTGATATCATAAATTATCAGAGTGTACCATCTTCGATAAGTAAATAGGGCTTATCTCAAGTGTGTAGTTTAATCGGATGTTTATCCAACTAATTGGATTTTCCGTAACACCCTCCCAGGCCGCGCCATGAAACATTCCTATATGAAACTGCACTTACACGGTACATGTAGACTACGAAGCAGTTTACGTACAACTTGCTACAATATTAATGTTGTTCCCATATTGAAACCGAACTGAAGTCTTGATCATAATAGTTTGTGAAGATGGAACTTTGTAGATACGAATCGAATCTTCTGAGACCACTTCAAATAGAATACCAATTACGTCAAATCTGAGTAACATATAAAAGGAATGTTTGTAGTTGTTATAGTTGCTATCAATTGCACATCATGCCGCTCCAGTTGCTGTGCTCGTGGACTAACAAGCTGTTACAATTGGAACATGTTACAATATTTGAGCACAATATGCAAGCGCCGCGATATTCAAGCAATATCAATAGACCTAGTGTTGATACAGTTCGGGGCTTTTACTCACAGGGATCAGCGCAGATATATATACCTAATAACTTAATATATGTTACATTTCCATTCTTAGCTTACACATAACATGATTTATCAATAAAAGGCAATAATAGTCGACGAAAATAATTTTAGGCTCTTGGAACCCGAACGAAATTAATCAGGCATAAATAGTAAGAAAAACAATAGCCTTGGTTTAGTAGCGCAAGAGTAGTAAAACCAATGGTTTCCACTTTTACCATATTAAGTAGGAAACAGATGTATGAGATAAGCCATAAGCACTAAGAAAAGTTTACAACTGAGTTAAGCCCAGTTACCTAGCATAACGAAATAAAAATAACATTAAATAGCACTGAAATCATGAATCAGTAATTTTCTTAGCCCTATGGAAAGCAAACCGAATTTCCGTGTGTATCACTGATACTTGATTTTAAGTGATATTGATAAATTACATAAAATATAAGGTCCGTATATCATATACTCACACTGATGCTCAGCTACATCCAGTTAGACTGGAAGCCGACCTCTACATAGTTAAGAAAAGGCTAGCCAGGTGATGATGAGTAACTTAACATTGCGTTCATACTGCTGAAGAGCACATTCTTATTAAAATACATAAAAATACAATACATGAATAAAACAAATGACCGACCATTTATCTACATCTGAAATTAAAACAAATATAATTGAAACCTGATAATTGTTTCATATAAAGTATTAACTATAATACACCGTCACCCATTGAAGGGATTAAAGGGGATAGAATAAAATAATTCCCCCCGAGATGTAGGAACTTAATAGTCTAAGCACATGCTTACTGAGCTCCTAAACTAGGTGTTGCATATTCAACGAGCGATTTGCGTAAGTAAGCAATGGTTATGTACATAACTAGATATACGACTTGGTGAAATCCATATATGTACATGGTTTGATGAAGAATCAGCCGGGCTCAAAGCAATACTATCAATACGTTAACAAAGAATCGAACTGAAATTAATTATAAAAATTGATTTACTGAAAAGGATGAATATTTTTCGTTATGGAAAAAATAAGTCTAGTCCATCAATCAGGTAGAAATCCAGGCTGCGAGCTACTATTGGGAATTCTCTGATGAATAATCTGAATAACACTTCGCACGACCTGAAAATTGAGCCTATTACCTCGTGCTTATAACCACTAGACATCCTTTACACATCAGTGTAAATAAGTCAGGATCAACATATTTTCAATATTTGATGTATAATAACAAAGAAACTTTTTGACAATTTACTTAAAGTTCATAAATAATAATAATTATGCACAATTTGATAAACAATATTTATTGTGGAAGCCAAAGAAATTCGCTATATAGCGGCCAGCACTCTCTCCGCCCCAATGACAGAAGCGTTGTGTTACATAAAGCTCAACTATACTATATATATAAAACGTTTTTAAAATGTTTTTTTCTTAAGAGTTTTTGTAAATAGTTATAAAATATCAAAGTAAATGTTTTCACACGAACACATAAAGAGAAGCCTTACTTTATTTTCATGTTAAACATGAAAATATTTTTATACCTTTATAGAAAGTTGTTTGTTACCAAATGTATTGTATTTTGATACACCGATTGATTAAAAGCATACATGTAGTATTCGATACATCCATTTTATAAATATGAAAAAGCTTCGAAGTGAAGCACGAATACTTATGTTCAATATAAAGAAAGTAAATAATACTTTCTTAATCTTAAATTTAACATAATTTCTTCACCATACCATTTGACCACAGAGTCTTGGACCTTTGGAAAGCGAACGTGGGGCCGATGCCAACACGTAGAAGCCGTTTGAGACTACTTATGATGACGGACTCGTACCGACGACGGCGCGTTTGTGTCCCACGCGTGCCTCACAGAGATGTCATCATAGTGGACATCATGGTGGAGGCCTACCCCCAAGGCTAGTGCCTGCCAGAGCTTCGTGATCATTTGAAAGAGTAACCGCAGCCTTGGAACGCAAAGAGAGAAGGAAGGAACACGGATGGGTTTTAGTTAGTAAGTTTGGCACTTTTCCCGTTCCGTGAAACGAGTCGTTAAAAGCCAGCCGAACGCGAGTCTGACTCGCGCTCCGAAGGATCTTTAGAAAGAATATTGTACGCAATAAAGTCGCAATTATCTTGTTTTTTTCGACCGCATATTTTTTATTTTTTTTTTTGTAAAGAAAAACTGTGGTACTTAGAATTATAGTTTTATTTTCCCTGTAATATTTAGCTCATATCGTTTGCTCTCTATTGTGTTACCACGAAGCTTTCATCCTCGGAATAGGGATCTGTATCACATTATATTATACTTAGATACATAATTTAAATAGCCAATGACATAGAACAGGAAAAAACAGAACAAGAGCCATGAGGAATCTAGTTGTATAACAATAATACGTATAATTTATGGTTGAATGAAGCCCAATCGGTCATCTCTGGCTATACAAATTCGTCAAGTGGAGCGGATGGAGAGCAAACAGTGGTGCTTTAGATTTGGAAGTTCAACAGAGATACCCGATGTACAGGAGACGTATAGGTACACACGAGCTCAATTAATTGATAAATCACTTTCAGTATATTAAAACCATGAACAAACTTATTCAGAAACGAATCGTTGTATTTGGAATTTAATACCCAACAAAACAAATGGCCACTTGTTCACTTCGAATAATTTAACTAAAAAAAGTACATCTTAAATAAATTGGATAAGTTTTATTTTCGTAATACTCCCAATAATCTTACCAATTTAGCTACATTAGACAATTAACCATTATAATAACCGTTTTTCCGTTTACTTTTATTTCTGCTGCAGTAACAGTTTATCCAGTTGAAAGGGACACAGATGAATACTTCGAAATTTTATTTAAACCAATTAAAGGGTACTTTTTGCAGGCATCCATGGGTTTGTCAAGCATTTCAATTAATTTTTTTCACTTGATCGATCAGTTGACGCGAGAACAAAGCAATTACGACATCGGAACGTAACCGATAGCAATTAATTTGTTTTCGCCTCTACGAGCAACCGTCCGAACGTGCCCTTTGTAGGCGTCAA
The DNA here is from genome assembly GCA_963891755.1 of Pyrrhia umbra. Lineage (NCBI taxonomy): Eukaryota > Metazoa > Arthropoda > Insecta > Lepidoptera > Noctuidae > Pyrrhia > Pyrrhia umbra. The sequence continues at coordinate 7,446,529 of OY982924.1, forward strand.
TTCGACGCCTTTTATATTAAATTTTTGTTTTTATTGAACTTTACGGATAAAGAATAAACTTTTAGGGTCTTTATGGCCTACTATGTTTCTAACGATCGGAAATAACTACAATCCTAGAACCTATTTATTTATACTTTATTGTATACATTAAAATACAAAAAACAGTTTTAACAACAAAATACAAATATTAAGTAGTACTAAATGTGTTGCACCCGCTCATAGCTCCGGACCCACTGCGTAGCGAAATACGTCTTCGCGTCCGTACATTTATAATTTTTGTTTTTAGCCTATAAGCTTCCTGAGAACCTGTGCTTTCAAAACCAAAAATATTTTTCAAATCCGATTCCGTTTGATCATTCCTAAGATCAGCGCATTCAAACAGTGAAACTAACTCTCGAGCTTTATATGTATTTGTATAGATTAATATCATAACTATCTGTGAAACTACAGGATCATTCGATTTAATTAAATTCACGAATTCTAAAAAAAGAAAGTTGATTGCTTATCGATCGTCATCTAAAGCATAGATTACCCTCAAACAAGCACACCCAATTTTCACATAATCAATCCATTAGAGCAGCTGTTGATTAACCAACTGCTAGGCGGATTTCGGTAAAAACAATTTCTAACTACAGAAATAAAACAATTGTCATCGGCTTATTTACTGTCCAACTGCTAGACATAGACCTTTTCTCATGAAAAGAGGCTGGAGAAGTGCTGGCTATTTCAAACTTATAAATTAAGAACATAACAATTCGCATACGCACTGACGTAGATACTAGACTAACCTAACAGAGAGCATACTATTCAATGTCGTACCGCTTCATAAAGTATTCCCCAATCCAGAAAATATGTATTTCCCTAAAGTAATTCTCATGTTGGGTAATATGTGTAAGCAGGCTTTAGTAGGGTAAATCGGGACGCAATATTTAAAACAAGCTTTTATGCCCGAGCAAAGACGGGCTTTCAGGAGACCAAAGAAAAAAAACTGTAGATTTACTTTTCAATGTGTATAGAATGGTGTACAAAGGCAATTTTACTGGCTTCTTTTTGTCTAATAAAACCTTACAACATCACACATCGTATGAAAATAACACAGGTACATTTATAACGCTTTATTCCCAAATAAATGATTTGTGAAAAATAAAGCAAATTGTATTCAAACGACTACACTTTTTATGATCAATCAATCAACTCTGCCTACGCAGTCCACTGCTAGACATAGGCCTCTCCCATGTTGTGCCACAAGACCCAGTCCTCCGCCTTCCGCGTCCAGTTAATCCTAATTATGATAAAATAATTTATGTCAAAATAATATTTAAATAAAACAATTTGTAAAAATTTGCTATGTACGAAAATAATATAATATTGATGATATTTTTCACATATCCAACTTTCAAAATTACTTCCACGTCACAGTTTTGCTGTGTTGCTTGTCGTCGACTGGATAACACATTTCAGTCGACATTTTGACGATAAATGTGTATCGAAATGTCAATTAAAACTACTCTCTCTTATATATCTCTAAATTATGTTTTTCGATTGTTCCAGTATTCATGTCCAGCGAAAGTGCATATTAAAATTCGCGCGGTGTCTTGTGGTTTAGGGCTACGTGTATGATAAGGGTATCAAAAAAATATTATGGGGTGAGGGATACGCTATTATGAGTATGCAAAAAAATGCAGTATGGAATAAACCTAAAACTAAATTTTAATTGGAAAATGTGCTCATTTTTATTTATTGAATAAACCTTCGAGGTGACCTTACCTTAGGCTACATTAATAACGTATGTACACAGAGAATAAACAAAATCATCCTTGTATGACATATACATAATTAACAAAATCATCCTTGTATATGTCATACAAGGATGATTTTGTTTATTCTCTGTGTACATCGTGTCGCGCAGTTTAAGATGAGTGAAAGACAAGAAATTGTTATGGATTAAAATAAATTTACCACGGAGTGTTGAGCTATCATAGTTTTGTTGTGAGAATGAAATTCATCTCGTTAAATTTGGTGTACTGTCTACAAATTCCAGCATGTAGGTTGTTGACACCTCTATCACAGTTTTTCTTACCATAACATGACGCTGGCTTCAATTCAATGTGGCCCAGTATAGTATTTAACTTTGACTGTCATCCACGAATAGGTTGAGTGCGATTTGACCGACTGCCTCTGTATCCATGGAACACGTATATCGGAATACCGGGTCACGAAGAAAGGGCAGAGTAACGAACGTGCAATAAACCGAAGACGTGATATCTACCTTTTCTGCCAAACATCTGGTAAAATGTTACGTTGAACGCCCCAGCCATCTACAAATGACAGACATTACGAAAATCTTAACAGCAAATGGATCTGGAAAATAGAATATAAAACATAACAGCTTCATACCTTATTGAACATAAATATATAGTTAATACAAGTATAAATTAACGGAGTAAAAATGGAGTTGAATAAAAAGACAAGAGATAAAGGGCAATACTAAAGCACATCATTTATAAAATGAACACGAATGGTACCATAAACTGGAATCATGAAAGTTTATTCCCTGTTTTAGTTAAGGGCGGACCATTCAATCGTGACGTAAAAAATTTACGATCACACGTCAAGAGAAACACCAATGAGGCTGTAAACAGTACCCTTCCGATACTTAAGTATCTTCTTGTAAAAGTTCATTAGCAATTAACGTTATCTACTTTGACGATTACGTCATTTCCATTCTTTATTAAATAACGCCATGTTGAGCCACCTTTACTTAGGGAGTAGTGGGGACAAATCATTCTAACTTGGTTTTGTTAAAACCTTAAGCCCCCCGGCACGAAGGAAAATATATTCTATATAAGCTGTTTTCTTAGAGATTTATTCGAGTAGGGTCACATAAAAAATAGAGTTGGCTTTTAGATGTAGCCTCGCGCACAAATCCTGAAATATCGCCGCTCATTTCAATTAGTTCACTCGGTTAAAAATTCAATACAAGCAGCACAGTACTTTGGTGTTCTAAGCGGGGTAGTCCATCGTAGTATTTTTAAAAAGAAAACCAGAAATATAGTCCTTTTAAGAATCAGTTTCTCATTAAGACAGTTATTAGTACATTTTTATACTTACATAAAATTAAAGAAAGAAAATAAACGCATTGTGAGAAGTTTATACAAGAACAAAAAGTTATATGTCGATTGAAACTCTCAAAGTAAATACTGAGTCGTGGTTATTTATTCTATTAGCTAAAATATATTTACACCACCACATTCAACTGTCAATTACAACTATCAGATTTAGATAGTAGTTACAAAGTAATAAATGTATTAACAGATCAGGTTAGCGTCCTATTTAGAAGGTCGAAACATCGTAACGTATTCTCTTCGGACATATATCAATTATTCAGTACGAAAAGATCGACACCTGTTAAAACTTTGCTTTGAGTGATGATAAAAGAATTCGCTAATGTATAATTCGTTGAAATATTTTCACCTTCTTCATAACTTTGTAACTGAGTTAAAGTAATTCGATATGACCATATAGGTATACTAGGAGCAACATCGGATAGGATTAGATATAGGTATAAGATGAAGATGTTGTTCGTTTTTATTTAGAAGATTTTCTCTGAATGTGCTTCTGAATATCTGAAAATGGAGTAGTCACCCAACCACGGACCGACCGCACCAAGCGCAGCCAATCATTTTTTCTACTGACCCGTGCAGCTATTAGCGAGCCCTTCCAAGAACAAAATTGTAAATGTTATAGTAAAAGAACGCGGAGTACTTCTTGCAGTACCTATATGAGTCAGCTTTTATGAAATAAAATTACCAATGAACTATATTATGACATTTTATTTCAGGCGCACCACGCGTTTTCAAATAAAAATATTAAGTTATTTTTAGTTCTACCTATCTACCTAATATAAAGGGGTAAAGACGATATACAATGAAGAAATATTGAAGTGTGATATAACTACTAACGCACAGTGTCATTAGTAAAATAATAACAACTAATAAATATATTTTAATTATAACCTATTTCTGAATTTTCCATTTTCAGCTCTGTGATTGCGTGATTACATCGACGTCATCAAGTTGTAAACTGAAGCCACGCTTGTCCACCAGAATAACTTTGTATTTTTATAGCTAGTGGGTATAAAGGACGAATATTAAAATATTGTATTTTAAACTTCTTACAAAAAACTTTTTTTTTAGGTAAATATTTAGCATAACGTATAAGACGACTAGAACCTACTACAGCTTTAGCAGTCGAAGACCCTGACCTGGAAGGTATTCCATTTCCACAACATTTTAGCTCAATAACAGTATTACGCACGATACTTAGATGAAAAACTGCAAAGTATTTAAAAGCACTTCCTGATTGAACAAAAAGCCACTTTCACAAGTAATTTCAATTTACAGGTAGAACGAATAAATGCAAATGCATACTTTTTAAACACGGAAGAGAATCTTGAAATGGATAAAAGAATAACAGAGCTTAACAATTTCATATTTATTTCAAACTGAAACAGCATATTTATTGTTTCTTCATACCGTGAGATGATTACTTTTAATAGAAATAATAATTATTTCAATAGAATGTCACAATGGTAGGTACTTGCCAGACTTCGAACGCGTTTGAACCAATTATATCAATATACTCTGAAAAGTCAAATTATATTCTTCTATAATTGCTAACATAGCCAAATGACGCACGCAAAATTTTGTTAGATATTTTTTATAAAGTTATAAAAAAAATACACCCACCTTTACTCCCTATGTTATCGTGACGCAATTAGTATTTTAACCTTTCGCTTGAGTTGAGTTCTAATTCTTAATGCTGTAAGTTGTGACTTCAAAGAAGTTCTAAAAAAATATTAAGCCCCGTATGTGTGATAAGTAAAACATGAGTTCGTTTGGATTCAAGCATTAAAATGTTGACTACCGCCGTGACGAGGGTCAAATAAACTGAAAACGTGGTCGCTTTCTGCTTCATTTATAACTTCACGAACATTCCCTTATGGGTTAAGCGATAAACATAAAATGTCTCACTCATATGACACATTCTATACATTCAAAAATTTCGTCGATATAATGTCAAAGGTAAATGCATACTATATGATTTTATACAATCGAACTATGACACTATTTACTATCATATCTGAGTTAACCCACCCGCTGTATAGACCTTGTCAATAAATTATCGTAAACAATTACATATGATTATACATTATACATTTTCTGCAAGAAATATAGTGATATTGTATGTAAAACAATAACTGAAAACACGTTTACATATTTCAGTTTTCCGAATAATAGCAGGTAGACGAATTGTATCGTATTTCGTTTCTAACGTTTACCTGAACTAGACCGAATAGTTTTTTGAACCAAAAACTCGTTTAAAAGCGGATATTGCATTCGAGAGCGTTCCAGTTAGATCGATGCTATGTAAACTATTCTTTTGCGTATTAGTATATTTCTTTCTCATACAACGAGCGGAACTAAAAAGATTAACAGAGTGGGGATACAGCCTGTTTGGATTATCCTATAAGCAAAATTGAAAGGAAGAAAATCGATGTTTTTGTAAAGAGAAAATCTGTAAGGTTGGCTCTTTGGGCCGGAAATTCAAATACATTTTATTTCAGCATACATTTCACGACCGATGCTCCAGACTTGAAAACATTAAGCTAAAGTCCTTAAGTTATGCATGAATCAACTAATGCAAATGATGAATTAACCCCAAATTCAAAATACATCACCCATGTCAGCTTAATGTATGCCACTAACGCTAAACGTATACTCGTGTACAAAAAAAAAATATGTTTCCGTAACGAATAAACGTGGGAAATGCCGAAATATGGGGAATTAAGTGGGGCTTAAAGCTGGAGCGGTTGAGGGCGATCCTGCACTCCAGTTAAATATTAAACGTTTGGGCAGATCGTAATTAATAATTTGCTACCATACCACAGCCCGCTGGACGTCTACCGTCCGGATATAACAGAAAAATTGCCGGATCACGGCGGAGAGTCCGGTTAAAATTCTGGAAGCAATTTTAAGCTTTGCCGTTAAAAAGTTATGTTGCTTTTAGGAGACTATAGGGCCGATACCGTACCGAAAAACCACTAATTTTATTATGAACAGGATGTGTGCATACTCAAATATGTACATCTCGGACCAATGTTTCGATATTGAACCATATTTATCCTTGTTGAATTATTTAAACGCACCTACAGGGTTGGTACAATAAATACCTACAGTAGCACGTAAAATGTCGTAGCGTGAATACTTACTACACAAAATTGAAATCCCTGCACACGATTCTCAGCGAAATATTCGAGCCAAAGATCGATTTAATAAGTCAATAAACCGTCGTCGATTGAGCCAATCTCATTTTATGAGTCCCTCGGCTGCACGATCAGACATCCTAAAAGTTACCAACGACCATCCCAAGAAAACAGCCTGTCTGTGGCATTTATTCCGGCTCGGCTCATTGTTGGTATTCACTCTCCGACTATAATTTGCAATTCCGAGAAATATTAAAAGTACAATCTGTTTACAAAATACGAATCCACAGAACAAGAGTTCTACGTTTAATAAATTCCATACCTATGGAAAATTAGGATTTGAAAATATGGAAATAGCCATTTTCGTTTGCATAACATAATTTTATTTAAAAAAATGCTTAGCGGCTTTTTCAAAATTAAATTTTCTTATCTTTACAACTGACTAACCTTTTCCTTATCACGTGCGCAATAGGGAGTTTCTCAATTTGGCGCACTTAGGATTTTAAATTAAATCAAATGTTAAAAGTATTTGTGGCAGCTCCCCGTTTATAAAATGGTTGATTACAAGGAACAGCCTAAAATCTTCGTTTTCAGCGTAAATTTTGGTAATAATTAAATTAAATTAAATATTTGCTTAAATAAGATGTAATTTAAGTTTAATTATGGATATAAATTATATTAATGGTTATGAATCAGTTAACTAATTGGGAAAACTATCATACCAACTTAAGAAAACAAAAGTTAAAAATCTGCTAGTTACAAAGCAGCAGTGTATACGCTACACGGCGTTCATTATTAACAGTCGGTAATTAGAGTGAATGAAACAACAAACGGAGCGACGCAACTATACTCAAACATGCAGCTGCCTACGAACTCGTTAGATGATGACTAAGTTTGTAAGTAAGCTCAGATATGATGCAAAACTTGTTCGAGAACAACGGAATTATTATAATAGTATTAGTAAATAATATTGTCAATCTATTGTATGAGCTAAAATCTTAGCCCTTTAAAGCATTTTTTGCTGTATCCATTTTTGTGTGCCATCCAATTAGAATTACAAGGCTTCAAATACTTGAACGTTTAAAATTCTATAAGCTAAAAACCTGTTTGAATATTTAAATGAGTTTTAATAGATCTCAACTCTACGTAATCAATTTTGCGTTTTTCAGAATCAAGAATGCTAAAAAGGGAGTCAAAGCATAAGAGTGCGCTCGGGTGGGTAACGACCACTCGAGCCAAAAGTGGCGACTTCACGTGAGCATCCCTTTGATCCACCATTCATACCGGCCTTGTCGCCTAATGAGATGGTAGCCATTTTGAGAAATTCTCGCGGTACATTGAAAGTTTGCGATAATAAACAAATAAACAAGGGTAAGCTTTCAGCTAATACTCTTATTTCGAATTAATGTAATAGAGTATATATCCATTCTCTTCCCCTCACTCCATTCTTAATGTCACTCTTGTTGACTAAAACCCATCCGTGTTCCATCAATTGCCCTTACCGTTCCAGAGCCGCGGTAACTCTTTCTACCTCACGCAACGTGTCCTCGACTTTATTCCCGGACGACGAGCTATCCATTGCTTGCCAGTCAGCAAGGCTCTCAGGCTCGCAGGCCCCCGTCAACGGTATCTTGGAATCGTCTCGACTGCCGACGTCTCCTGCGGCGGCTGGGGCGTGAGGATTAGCTCTCCCTCATGCGTTCCAACCCCTCCTTCGCTAGCATAACTGCTTAGCAGAAGGAGGTAAAAGGTTCACATGCCCGCATGTCTCGCTCCAAACCATGGACTAGACCAGGGCCAAACCATGGACATCTCGCTACCTTGTGATGTTCCCAGCGCTGGCTTAATTGAGACTGTTACTCTCTGCATGCCGATATGAGATTGCGTTGAGATAGCTATGGAACCACAACCCCGCGTAAATCCTCTGGCAGAAGGCCATCCAGATTTGGATCTCCACAAGATCCTCAAATTAGGTAGAAGTCTCCTGAACGCAGCTGTCCACCCCAGTTTGGGAGCTAAACATCGAAAATGTTCGACAAAGTCCCCCCCCCCCCCTATCGAGGACGACTCTCAGATACTTTATCGTCGATGCGACTCCTACCGTTATTTAGGATTTCAATGGTGGCGTATTCCGAGGACCATGAAAACACACGAATATTCCCATCCCTTTCGTCACGCTGTTCAAACTAGGGCCTGTATAATTCAAATCATAATAAACCTGCCTACATAGATACTGACAATATACATACAGAAAAGTAAAAGAGGACAACATTTTTAGGACAAATAAAATAAGCACTGAGTTGATTTGATACAGCTTCGATTGTCTAGTAGTCACCAGCGTCGCTAGTACCTACTACTTATTCAATGTCGGCGCGACTACTGAGCGTGGGGTTCGCCCCCCTTTTATGGAACTTTAAACATGGCTGGCAAAATGTTAGTGGACTTATAAGGCACTTCTGCCTAATCAATTGGGGAAAGCAGCCTGCTGAACAGTGTGATGTAATGTTAAAGCATCTACCTTGTTGTAAGAATTGCTTGCAAGCTTCAAGTTAGTGCACAATCTGTATATCGTCTTTTTACAAATAATAGCATATTTTAGTAACTAAACAAATAAGTATATTATATATTATAATAAAATGGAACATTAAGCGCTTGTTAGCTGCATCTATATGCAACACTCAGCCGTGCAGTATCATAAAACAGTTTAAATTCAAACATTTAAAACTTCATCTTGCCGTGGCTAGTTAAGCCACAACCTTGTTTGGCATATTTCGGGCAGCTCGTATTTGGCAGCTTTACGTTATAAAATTTAAGATTACTTTGTACCTACTACTGCTCGAACCGAGCTAACTAAGTCATTTAGTGTTTAGCTGACATTGTCAAAGTAGCTACTTATTACGTTGTTTACGATTTTTTAAAAACATCCTATTATTATAAATGCAAAAGTTTGTGAGGACGTATGTACGTTACCTATGAACGTTAACTCTTTCATGTAATCACTACTAAATGGACTTGGATTAATACTGAATGAACACACTGATAACCTGGTAATGCGGGTTATAAACTATGTGTGTACCAAATGGCCTTCACATAGTACTTTACGTTTGATCCGGGTGCACGAAGCAGTTCCCTCAGGATGCGGGGGAATCCGAGAGACACAACTAGTTTCTAAAATTATATAGGTTACTGCAAATTTTCTACTAAAATTATCCAAATGCTTATCACACCTACTGCTAAAAAGCAATGATTAAAAGTCGTAGGAAAAAAACTGTTGTCTCAGCCTCACCCATATTCTTGGGTCAGAAAATATTCATAGCCATGAAAACCGTGTTTTTTCCGAGTGACCCAAAGATATCTTGGAAAATTAAATTTTCCCCTGCTTACTTAGATGTGATTTTTTCATTTTTTTCATAAAGCTTCAAATGTGTACGAAATACATTTAGAATGACATAATTTGTGTTAATTTTAATTAAATACAAATCTCATACTTGTTCATAAGAACTTACATTATTCAGCAGACTCCGGTAATTTCGTATCTTGTAGTGTGCAATGCGAAACAAATAGTGGGACAAGTGTTGTACACTTGTGTCGGAGGTTCAAACGTAGCTGAATGTCGGACAAACGTCAACAGTGCGGAAACATGAGTCAAACGTTCGGTGTTGCCATTTATCTCGAGATCAGTTTCAGATCGGCTTACCTGGTAAGAACGGCTAAATATGAAAGAAGACATGCGTTTACCACAAAAGGAAATCAATTTAGTAACTGAACAAACAATTAATTTAATAATAAGGCTAAAGTACCAGCAGAAATATTTGCAAATCCGTATCATGTACCTACCTAATGCTACGCAAAGACATATGAATCTATTTTTGAAAGATTTAACTTCTTATAAATTAACAATTTTCTTATATAAAACAAAGTCGGGTTTGTTCGAACACTTATAACTAGAGAGCGGCTGGACCGATTTTAATGGTTTTTAATTTGTTGTATTTGTCGCCGTCCCGAATAACAGAATAATTATTAAAACATTGGAAAATTTACAGGGGGGGAAACAACGTGGTGGGGCGGTACGAAGTTCGCCGGGACGGATAGTTATGAATAATCCTAACTTATATTGTAGGTACGAGTAACTGTGAATGTAAGTTTAGAGTTCCATCAGGCCGCGGGAGAAACCGCGGGAAACAGCTATAAATTAATAAATTCATTGTTAAGCATTCAAATATTATTCAGTCGTCTGCGTGTCTTTGCTTAGCACTTTTAAAGTGGGTACTTGATGAATTTTGCTGTGATTTTCACTACCAGTTGCAATATTTCTTAACAGAGGTACAGATTAATTATAAGATGAAGTGAAGCGGGTTTTTTTCCAGCTTGTCCAATGTAGGAGGATAAAGAACTTCGATTGTGCTTTGTTTAATATTTTTTACTCAGATTGTAATTGGTAAAGTGCAACTTATTAAGGTTAGTGGCAAAATTAAAGAAGTGTGAATGCCACTTGCCATGTGCAATTACCTAAATATAGTAAATATAGTCTAATACCCAGAAGTGATTTAAATCATACAGAACCAACATGGTTCAACAGAATTAACAGTTTTACTGTACTTAAAGTTCTACAATTAGAAGACAAAGTCATTTCATAACCAGATGGCATTTCACAGTACCACGACCAATTGTTAAATATATATACGACTATACGTACAGATATATAATTTATTTGCTCCGTAAAGTTTCTTCGCTGTACATTTTGTAACGGTTGGCATACGGCTTGGCACTAAATTGTTGATACTACACCTGCTCGAAATTAATCTGCGAAAACTTAGTGTCTGCTCCTGCACCTAAATAGCTTTAGTTTCTAACTTAAATAGAAAGATATGCTATTATTGTAAAAAAGTCAATATAATATTTACAGGTTTTCATTTTATTTATTTGCATTTGTCCTTTAAGTGAAAGTAAGTACGACGTTGTAATATTACTGACTTTTAAATTTTATATTTACAAGAACATTAATCCTAAGTGATATTATAAATGTGAAAGTAAGTTTATTTGTTCGTGACGCTTTCACTGTAAAACGACTAAACCGATTTGAATGAAAATACGGTCCGGAGATAGAGAGGAAACTACTTTTCCTTGGGACGCGGGTGATCCGCGGGAATCAGCTAATATTGTTTATTCAAACCTTGTGCCGAGGAGTATGTTGCGGTGCTTTTTCTTCCCAGCAAAAACACATGGGGAGTGTGAAGGGTGGGCGTCCCGGCGGGTGTCTTTTGTAGGTACATTTTAGACTTTCAAAAAGTGCTCTGGATGCTAGAGGTTCTGTTGAAAATGTAGAGTGAACATATGGAACAGGAAGTAAAAAGTAACGGCAACACACAAAATTTAATAGGTAAAAAAGATGGTCGAAATTCGACCAGTGGGCGAACTCTAGTACTAGATATATTTTAATCGATAAAACTTTCCCTAAAATCATGATTATCATCGATGCTTTTGCATCATGCTTTTTTCTGTATAGGTATTTAAATTCCCTTCTTTTTTTTCTTTATTACCCGATTACGTCAAAGTCAAAAGAAGTATTATGATTTTAGCAGTCTATAAACGTATGTATGTTGGTATAATTTAGGGTTCCACTGTAGCACCTAAATGTTGATTCTGATGTATGTTTTGCCAATTGATTCATTATGATGGCACAATCGATTTTGGGTTAGTTTATACAAATCGTTTTAAATTTTCATGGAACGGCCTTGTTTGAACATGCATGTTTGTACGGCCTAAAAAATTGTTTAATTTCATTCATTTATTCTACACAAAAACTTTGTTTTTGTTTCATCCTTCCGGTCCGGTAACAGTCTGATACAATTAACTTTGCGGTATTTAATATATAATGACCGTTTGGTATTTAATTAGGTAAATCACAAATACGATTGTAATTCGAAGCGTTAATTATTAACAGAATTCAACAGTGATGATTAATAAATGTGGTAGTTTTTACTAATATTGATTGTGGCGCGGTCGGTCCGTGGATCGGTGACCATCTATGGCATACCAAGACTCACCTCGCCTCGGAAAGCACGTTAAGACCTTGGGCTGTCATTTGTAGATCTTTGACAGTCATTACGAGTAGAAAGTTTGACAACCAGTTTTACAGGTATCGTGTTACCCGGTAACTGGGTTGTGAAGGTCAGATAGGCAGTCGCTCCATGTAAAACACAGGTACTCAGCTGCATCCGGTGACACTGAAAACCGACCCCAACATAGTTGGGAAAAGGCTAGGCAGATGATGATAGATTTTCCTTGAAATAGGATACATAAGAAAACAGAAAGAAACACCCTTACTAATATAATATTTCTTCGTTCTCGATAAACGAAAGTAAGTTTGTTTGTTACGCTTTCACGGTAAATCGGCTGAATCAATTTTTATGAAATTTGGTACGGTTATAGATAGAACCCTGGATACGGTTATAGCTTTTTATCCGGGTGCGTTAAGTGGTTCCTTCGGGACGCGGTCCTTGGGAAATATGGTGATACATTTTTTTTCTTTTTATTTTTATTGTAAGTAATTTGTTAATATACTTATAGTTGTTCTGAATTTCATTCATGGTAAGAATTGCTATTACTGTTTATGTCTTGTATGTCTCCATAGCCTCAAAAAATGTGAATATTTCACTTGGCTGGTTTTCACATAATAGTTATCTTATATTTTGGTAATCAAGTTATTTTCTTTAAGTTACAGGTACGCAAGTTAGTATTTTATATTTTAATGGCCACATTATAATATTGAACTTTTCTAAAAAATAGATTCACTTACTTACTAGTAAAAACTAAATTTCAGGATTATCTACAAAACTTGGACCCATTTAAATCTCAATTATTTTGTCGGCTACCTATACCTACAACTTCGCATATTCTTAATATTAAACTTGGATCCCATTTATACATTTATGTTTTTGATGGGATTATCATGCGTTTCTAATCTTTCTTTATAACTGTTCCAAATTTCACGTCGATAGCATGAGTCGTTCCTCAAATATAATCAGCTGTAACAGACGCACAGACAGACAAACAGATGAGAGAAACCATAAGAGTTCCTTTCTACCATTTTTGGTATGGAACTCAATAAATTAATTATAAATTTTCAAAAGCATTTTGAAATTAAAGATTGTAAGCACAGAACAACGATATCACATGCGGGTCACGAGCACGAAGTGCACTGTGCAGTCGTGTGCAAGTATAAATTCTGTTTGTACACTACACTGTGCACTACATTCCTCGAATTCAGCAAGATGGAAGGTATGTACAAGTAGTGTTAGAGGAGCTAATTCGGAACTCTGTGTAAGCGAATTAAGGTGCCTTAAGAGTTGTAGTGAAGGAGTTTAAAGGCAGCTTTTCTTGCTCACGGCTTGCGTCGGTTAATTAGCTCGTCGGCACGCTTTGCCCGACGTATTTCGCATCCTACTTTACTGAGGATCATCCAATGAAGCGTAACACGCTGCCCTAAATACTTGTTAGATATAAGTGACCCTGTTGTATTCTTTTAAAGGACAACAGTAAAAGTTTTTAAGCAAAGAAAGGCTGCTATTAGTATGAAATTACAAGTTCGTTGGTCCAATTTTATTGTGAAAACTTAAAATAAAGTAGATTCGTAGTCTCCTTTGATATCACTAAACAATTTACACTAGTTACAATACTAAAGGCGGTAGCGATAAAACTAAGAACAATAAAACTCTCGTAAGAGTAAGAATAAAGAACACTATTGTTTAAACATTAACGGAACAAAAGGGAAATCAGTTTAGTCATTCCTCTCGTGTTGGGGGACCACAACGCACCTTGATGGTTAGCTTATATCTTTACACATACCTACTTAAATGTTGCATAATATGTGGCCGTTTTAATTAGATGACTTCGTTTGGTCGTGTTGAAATTCTGCAAGCGAGGACAAAAAGTGACGCAAACACACAAAATGCATTCATCTTCAGCCCAAAAACTAAATTACTTCAATCCCATACTTGTTTGTGACAACTTAGGTAAGTATTGTACAACTTGGCTTCTTTAACAGCCAAACAAAAATTGATTAGAAAACCACATTCAGCAAATAACACTTAAAATGCAAATACTTTATATTAATCGTTGCTCTCACTTATTTATTTCCCAAGTTACAGCTTGTTGACTTTGTAAAACGTCGCTGGGGAAATATGCTTTCTTGCTCTGAATTTGTTTCTTGACCGACTATGAGAGAGTTCACCACTTTTTATATTATTTGAAAACTCTTCTGATTATTAGACAATATTGTTTTGTGTTAAAGGAAATAAGGATAACATTTATCTACGCAAAGAATTCGAAAGAAAATATCGGAAGTCGGGAAAAAGATACTTATAAAATAATACTTAGAGCAGTCTTTAGTCTCCATGAGTGGCGATATTTAAATGTACAGTCGGTGCGCTTCTGAGCAGTTACTCGGAAGAAGAAGGCACTGCTAACAAATCAAAGAGAATGTAACTCTCTTATCATTTTAGCTACCAAGTGTCGTGATCAAGGCAACAAAAACAAAATCACCAACTTAAATGTGACTTTTTGGTGGTATAAGCTTTACGATATTAAGTTGTTGTTTAAACTGTAACTGAATTGAAGCTGAATCGCTGGATCAGTAGGTAATAGTAGTAGGTATATACATACAATTACCCTGAAAGGTGCATCTCCAGTAACGAACTGTGATTTGTACGAATTATCGTATCCTGTGGTTGTTCAGAGAAACTGGATATCGAAAAATTTGCAACGTTGAATATTGGAGTAAAGTTGAACGGGCGAACCAGTAAAATTTTCATTAACCGACTTCAAAAAAAAGGAGGAGGTTCTCAATTCGTCGGGATCTTTTTATTTTTTTATTTTTTATGTATGTTCACCGATTACTCGAAGACGCCTGGACCGATTTGCAAAATTGTTTTTTTATTTGGTAGGGTATACTTTCCAGGTGGTCCCATATAAATTTTATCACTACCGGTTCAGCCGTTTTATAAATATATCAAAAATAACGATTTATCTCTACCTGCTGATATGCCAAATACTTAGATGATTACGTCGTAAAGCGTTTAAATAAAAAATAATTTTATTTAAACGCTTTACGACCAAAACATCGCTTTCGAAGTCGGTGGCGAAATACTAACAATAGTAACTTACAAGACACCTAGAGCGATGTTTTGGTCGTAAAGCGTTTAAATAAAATTATTTTTTACTTTTCAGTTTTTTTTGGAAGTCGGTTTTATTTTTTTGTAAAAAGTTTTTTTAAAACACTATTATCATTTTACTACCTATATAAAACAAATACAATTTTAAAACCCTTAGTGAAGTCAGAAATTCCAAACCTCACGAAGTAATTCTTTAATGTGGCAAATAAAGATTAATCTCCAAGAAATAGAAGACGGTTAAACACCCAAGCTTGAATGAGAATTCCTAAAATAAATCATACTCAGCCTACATTTTTACGAGCAGATAAGATAGATACATATTGTAACACCGATTGACAATTTTTACTGCCAAATTCTGGTTACGTTTGCCAAGTGCACATACCTACGTAGTGTATGATAGAGAATGGGAATTGGGATGCACCGCCGGGCCCGGCGCGCGACACCGTAAATACACAAAAACTTCCCTGCCAAACTTCCGCTGCACTTGTTTATGAATACGGCTACCGCCTGGGGATCGACCATCCGAATAAATGATGACCTGCGTTATTTTTTAACGCAACATAGTTAATATTGAAAAAACACAGGATTTTATTTTCTGTCTTTTCAGTGTAGGTAGTTTACTGAAGACTGATACTCAAATCAAAACAGCGAAGGACTGATTAATGGAAATAGGAGACAGGAGTGTACTTTCTGGTTAGCTGCCTGAATAAATAAAAATGTATTAAATGAGAAAATAATAGTTTTGGATAGGTCCTCATCCAATTGGAGAATCATTAGGTACCTACCTACTTCCGTATCCTTCCTAAGTATCGTTACTATTATTATAAATCACGTTCACGTTCAAATCTCTGTTGAGCTTGAACCCTGAGGAAGACGAAGGAAAAGTTTATATTCAAGTACACGAAGAAGTTCCCTCGAGATGCGAGTGAAACCGCGGGAAATAGCTAGTACCTACTCGATTACCTACTCAATAATTTTAAAATGTAGATATTGCGGTACTACTTAAGTATCGTAATCGTGATAACCTATTAACAAGATGTAGTTCGCAAACTTACTGCAAATTGTTTATTGTCATTTCTTTAAATATAGCGTGGAAACACGGCTTGTCGAATTCACGTATCACATTTATCGATCCTCTGGACAGGTGGTGCATATCGGCCCACTCATTCTTACAGAGAGGAACCACGATCCCAGGAGTAGAAATGATAGCTAACTAATTTAAACCTACAGTTTAATCCTGAATTACTAAATATGTTTCGTACACTAAAGCCGAAGAAAATAGATGCTCAAAATAGCAATATACCCGAAAACATACCCAAAAACAAGTGATTATAAAAACTCGCACGTAGGTACCTGTACCTACACTCATAAGGAGATCAAAACATGGAAATTCGAAAGGCAATCAAATCATCGCACCGGCCATGTGACGAGCGGAGTTGCACAGATTGAAACTAGTACACACACACCTACCCGTACGTGTTCAAGTTGAACAAACGTAGGCAGGCAGTTCGTTTCATTTTCGAAACACGATTTCCCGCTCACTACCCTGCCGGTCATTTTTCATCATTCAGTGAACGAGACTCGCGGTCGCATCATGATCAATTTTCAATTGTAGGTATTCAAACAGAGTAGCTATAAGTTTATTATTAATTTCGTGTTAAGTTGAACCTTTTATGAACGAAACTAGATGTCACTAACATCGGTCTTAATTTCATGAAACT
Organism: Pyrrhia umbra; assembly: GCA_963891755.1. Taxonomy (NCBI): domain Eukaryota; kingdom Metazoa; phylum Arthropoda; class Insecta; order Lepidoptera; family Noctuidae; genus Pyrrhia; species Pyrrhia umbra. The sequence continues at coordinate 7,463,688 of OY982924.1, forward strand.
GCAAATTTTAGCTTGAGGGATTTTACGATATAGTACACTGAAGTGCTTTTTCACAGCGACCCCGTGAAAGAAAAGCTATTATAATCTTTGTCATGAAATAAGTATCCAAATAGGTACCAACTTTACCTCCTAGCATAAACCTAATAAATAGAATAGGTACCTATGTACCTAAGTAAATATCTGCTTCTGACATTGGCCCTGCCTTCATTGAACTTATAATGGTCGTTGAATACTGTAATTTGAAGTTTTTGTGTATCATGTTGTTGTACAAAAAGTGGCTATTTGTCTATAAATAATAAATTGACGACGTGAACATTTGGCCGAATACTTAGTTGAGCGGTTCAACTGTTAAACTACTATTCCATTACCTATAATACTTACTTCTGCTATTCCATCGGTAAGGTTGACTTAAGTCTTGGGTGGAGATTTGAAAATTATAATATTTTGTTAGCCCTAATTATTGTGAATAAACCGCCCAAGTGCATGTCGGGCCACAAGACTTAAGGTATGCTATGGTGTGCCAGTATGGGTTTCGTAATACTTTTTGGTCGGCCGATTATACATCTGAAACCAGTTAAGCCTACTTAGCCTCGATAGTTCCCCTTTTAAGTTAATTATATATGCTACGTCTAAGATTTTTTTTAAATTTTCAGGGACAACCATTCAAAAGTTACAGGACTCTTGAAAAATTTGCAATACATATTTTTGAAAGACCTGTCTAACGATACCTCACACGACGGGATACATGAGAAAAAATGTTCACCCCATTTTATGTCTAGATATTCTAGGGTACTTCCTAACTCTAAAAAAATATTTTGCGAAATTTTACCACTTCGTTAGAGTGATCAGTATACATAACCATGCCAGACAGACAGACAGACAGACAGACAGACATGGCGAAACTATAAGGGTTCCTTGTTGACTTCAGAACCCTAAAAAATGACAATGTTACCTAATGAATAAGGTGCATAGTAAATTAAACTTTAATCTATTTACTTTTTTAATATAAGTTATGTATTTAATATAAATAATTAGTTAAGTCCTCTCTATCCTATAAATATGTTTTGCTGTGCCCAACAGGGTCCACAATTGTAACAAACTATTTTCTTACCACCTAAGCAACATTGTGGAATGCAATAAACAATTGAGTATTGAGTATTGAACTGCCCAAGAGACTAAAGAACGCTGATAGTTTTATGCAGAATTGAAGTAGGTATATAGGTACATTACCTTCATAAAACATGTGTCTCTACCTATTACGCTACAAGAAATAGAGCCCGCTGACAGACAGACAGATCTCATTGGGTACGGTCCTTACAAACGATTAAGGAAATAAGTATTAAGTACCTAAAAAAACTTATTTAGGTACGTAGGTATTACAATTTACTCGCACAGTACTTAACATTTCGAAAAGAAACATTAAAATACCTGTCTAATTTAGTTCCCCGGTAATGCAAGGGGAGCAGACGTTAGGATATTTGACAAGGTGCTCTTTACAAAGAACTTTCACACGCCCCGACGAATCCATGTAAACGCCCGCACGTGTTTGCACTAAGCTTTAACGAAACCGACTCAAGAACGAAATTGTTGAAGATATTCCAGGTTTTTATATCCTTCAGGTATGTGTTTACGTACATAGGTATCTTACGTGTGACACTAGAGATACATACATTTCTGCTGAGAGATACTAACTCATAGGCTAATACCTAGCAGGTATTTACTCCGGTACATTGTTATCTGCCTAGCCTTTTTCCAACTACGTTGGGGTTGGCTTCCAACCTAACCGGATGCAGCTCAGTAGGTACCAGTGTTTTTACATGGAGCGACTGCCTATCAGACCTCCATAACCGAGTTATCTACTACTCCATAGGTACATACCTACCTAAACTTATATTAGACTGCAATACTTCTATCATAGTTTAACTTCTGCGATAAAAAATACATTTCCCTCACCGTAATAATTCGGTATTTTCAGCGGTTTCGCTCGCATCCTCAGAATAATACTTCAGGAACCCGCATAAAAATTATCTTAAGCCCTATACAAGTTATCAATCATTCATCACATTAAATGTTATTTTAGTTAGCCGGTTCAGCGGTTTAACCGTGAAAGCGTAACAAACAGACAGTTACTTATGCATTAAAAAATATCGGTAGATAAGGATTATTAAGCTGAAATACTGGTCTAGATGGCGATGATAAAATCAATCAGTTAGTAGTTTTAAATTTGACCAATAGGCACTTAATCTAGGTACGCATGAAGAAAAAGTAGATTAAAAATAACTACCTATACTTATTATGTGTTAAAAGATAGGTGAGTAATGACTTAGCACTTTTTCGACTCAAGATGTTTTAAACCAGATCAGTGGTCCGTATCATTACCAATTTCTAACAAATGTCGGCCTGGGATGAAAAAACTATCAATCTTATGATCCACAACGCACTTTTTCTCGTCAGATTCCCACTTATAACTTAAAATAAGTTGAAATCATTATGACCAAGCAATAAAAAAGTGGGTAAGCAATTCTACCCAAGTATGTAGGTACCTAGATGCAGATGATAAAGCTTTGATGGCGAACCAGAATAATTTTATCAATAAAAAACACTATTAAAACTAGAGCAACAACACTTAGAGATCTGTTTGATATGATAGACTTTGTTTTACATTAGATCTAGATTGATGTGATCTAATTTTTTGCGGCAGTAAAAGTGAGTTTCGGGGAGAGGCTGTTTCTTCTCTTTCATTCTCAACTACGGCGAAGCAATAAGATGGGTTACGATTTTGACCGGTAAGTACCTATGTATGTGAGTATGTATTTTGTGTGTATGTATATTAATTGTTCCCTTATAACTTCTAGACTGAAAATGTGACGCCACATATTTTCAATTTAGCGAACTATAAGGGTCCAAACAGGACACAAGGCAAAGTCATAAATACAAACCTTTTTTTATATCAAGTATGTCAATCAGCCACGCTTAGGTACGCGCCACCACCCAGACGAGCTTCTCGGCGTCGACGTGGGCGAGATTATAGTAGATCTTGGACAGCTTCATAACAACAAAGCTCCGGGGAAAGACGGAATTACCTACTACGGAACTGCTCTAAGCAGGAGGTACACCTGTTTTGACAGAGCTCGTAGAACTTCTCAATTTCGTCAACCAAACTGGCACGACGCCGGAGGCATGGAGCAGGAGGGTAGTGATAATACTTTTAAGGAAGGGGATATCGCCTTGCTAAAAAACTATCGCCACATTGCTTTCCTGAGCCATGTCTACGAGTACTTGTCAAATAGCAAATTCAAAGGAATAAAAATCAAAACCTAGATTTTAACATAATTTTCATCTTAAAAACATGAAACTCCACTGTAGCATGATTTGCCCAGTCATATTATGATGAATTGTCCAGTCATGTTGACATGCCTAATAGAGAATATTAAGGAGTGATTGCAGGTCTGCCTTATTTTCAATTTAATTAGGCATAGTGTATATGATATGAAATAAAACCCCAAATTAAGTCTTAAAATTGATGCAAAACTTATAAACTCCTTAAGTAAAACAATTGCATTAAGTAACACTAGAGAGAACTTTCATTTAATCATAAAATTAAATACATCCACAGAGCCAATTGTATCTCTTTAGACGGCCATCTTAACAACACTTCAGATCAAATTAGAGCTGTCACTCCCTGTGCACCAACACATACATCGCTAAGCATGCCAGGACCGCAAACTGCAACAAAAACATACATTTCAAATGAGTTCTTGTATTAAGTTGTATTACTTTGGGTATTCTTTGAATAGTGATCGTTTTTAAATCAGTGTTCATCCACCATTATTTCACAGAATAACTAAATCTGTCATCATTCAGACCAATTCAGAATTTTATCTAATGTTAAAATTCAGGCTAATGTGTTGCTATTAGAGTCACTAAGCTATGTCAAACTACATTATTATTAAATCTCTAATGTATAGTTTATAGCTATGCTATGAACTATACATTTACAACAACTACTTTATAACAATCAATATTATTGAGCTGATTTTATGTAATAAATAAGAATAAATGTAATAAATATAAAATAGCTATAATTTAAATAATAGGGACTTCTTTTTTCACCACGACTATTAGTCAGAAGACAAAAATGCATCAAATTTAATCAATAATTCCAGTCATAAATTGTTTTATAAATTACAAATGTACACAAACAATCCAGATTACTTTTGATGCTTATGAAAATGATACACATTTCAAAATTACTATTAAGTGTTTCTACTCATTCTCTATGCCATAAAGGAGAAGAAGTATGCATTAAATAGGTATTTTATTTGACATGTTATTATAATAATCCATTTGATTAAATCATGATGTGGCTTACATCTAGACAAATTAAATTCTTAAAAGGTTTTAGGCACTTAGGTATCATTTTGCTAGTACAGATCACAGATACAGATTATCAAAATTAGCTAAATCAAGTATTTTAAGGCTAGCAAAAAATCTGTAAGTAATAAGAATGAAATTCATGAAAATAAAATCAAATATACACAATTATTACCTTAAACTTTGGATATTCATTCATATAAATTGTGACCATTCCAACATAAGGTAGAAATCCTCTGGCACGACCCACTACATCCTTCTTAGTGAGCCACAACTGTCCTTGAGCATACAAGCCCCGATCATCAACACTGTTGTTATCACCTTTAGTCAAAAATTTAACTGTGCCATTGTTCCTGGAAAGTTGAGAAGACTTTCATTACCCAATCATCAATAAACTAATAAGTTTTATATTAATACACCAATTCATTCATTCAAATTACACTATATTGCACTAAGCACCAATTATTGTTTCAACATTATAACATTAAATAAAGAAGTTAACTTACTTTTCATGAAGCTTTAGAACTCTGTGAACGATTGGAATGTCGCGTCCCTCTACTTTGAAGACAACAATCTCTCCAACACGCACGGGCTCCTCAGGATAATTCGTCAAAAACAATAAATCCCCTCTGTGGAAGGCTGGTTCCATACTACCAGACAACACCACCACTATCGGGCTTTCACTGCCAGTTACAACCATTAGACCTTTCCATATCATAAGCGCTGAGGAAACTATCATACCAAAACTTAATACTTGGTAGATGAACTGAAAAATAAATGGCACAAACATAAAATAACAGCCGGTAAAATACTGACGTAGTTTTACAAATTCTCACTGAAAGATTACCTGCCGTTTGTTCATGCGCTTCACATCATCGAATATGCTATCCAACATTTTGGTTTCTGTAAATATTCTCTAACAACTACAGGAAAAGTAATTTATTTTTTGGTTATCGCCTTTCCCTGTTGTCGTCTTGTCGACAGCACCACGTCAGATAGTTAGAGTAAACAACATTTATCGATAAAATTTCAGACACGCCTAACATTTTACAACATGAACAACTGTAAATGATTCCTTTAATGAAATAATATTCTATAACATAAAATATTACTTAAAGTTAAATTAAAAATATATTTTAACTTAACTTTCATACATTTTTCATCAATTCACTTGCCGTGAACATGCTGTTAGTAAAGTTTTGGTCTACCTCTAGTGTAATTTCCTTTTAGTTCTCCTTTTCGTCGCAAGTCTTAATATACTGAGTACTCTATATCAACCCGCGCGCAGCTTTAAATAAGGCCATATATTATATTCTATCAAATAAAATCGAGCAAACCCTAAATTTTTTTCATCCTTTCTCAGCCTTCCCTCTCATCGTTCACGCACATGACAAACCATTGATATTAATGACGTTTAGTTATGAAAATAAATATAGTTCGACATGAATCTTTATTCTACTCCGACATGGCAATTTATGAACGTGGCTGACAGGTGAACTAACGCAAGCCACCATCTTGAAATGTCATTTTGGTGATACCAGCCAAGGGAAAATTCTTACCCAACTTTAAGTAAAAATATAGTGCTATTCAATAAGACTAGATTTTGAGCTTGAAATAGTTTAGAAAGGGCAATGATGATCTGCAATGTCTCTGGTGTTTCAGATATGTATCGGCTGCGGTGACTACTTAATAATCAGGAGGGTTAAAACAAGCCGAAGCTTCTGAGTCACCTACTAACATCCAAATGTGTGTTAAATGTCCAAATATTGCAATTTGTTGTTTCCAATCTAAGATTATTATTAAAACGTAAATGATGAATTAATAAATTGCTATTTATCATGTCATGATTTAGTCAAAAACTTGGACATTTCCATTAATTGGTCATTATCACTAAAAATGTCATTTCAAGATGGTGGATAGCGTTAGTTGATAGTTCACCTGTCGGCTGTCAGCAGCTACATTCATAAATAGCCAAAGATGTAGAATCTAAATAGCCATGTCGGACTATAGTTCCAGTTCACCTCAATCATCATAACACCCGTAGCCCCGTAACGCAACATTATACCTACATTCCAATGTGTAAAAGGGACTTTTCGCACTGGAATTAGATAACTTTTAATTTACCTTGAGTTCATGACCTAAGACTAAACTTGTTTATTTTTAAAAATACAAAAAAAAACGAGTAAAACCAATCAAATTTATTACGCATAAACTCGTGCTAGGTCAAGATCTACTTATGGTCATTCACAATTACTATGTAACTAATAACTGTACAGCTAAATTATTATTATTAGTGGGGTAACTATTAATAAAGCTTTTTAAAAAAGATCGTTTACAAAGCCTCTTTTCTAGTTATTTTATTTCTTAAAACAAAAAGAGAAATTTAAAAGCTTTTATTCATAAATACAAGGCATGAATAATATATTCCTGTTCTTCATCACAGGGAAGCAGGTAGAACTCTCTCTACCGCGCCATTTCAACATCTTGATTCTCCAAAAACTTGAGTTTTATCGTTACAGTGTTTGGAGTTGTAACATCAGCCACAAGAATATCAGCACCATTATATAAACCTAACTCTGTTACTTTCTTTTTCAAATTGTCTCTTGTCCTTTCTTCAATACTCTTTATGGATGACATGTACAATGTCTTATTACGGCCATTGATCACTGTTGTTATACCTGGAAAAGTTGAATATGTTGTAAAATTTATTAGTTCTTTATAAACTAGCATTTAAATAGTAAGCCTATATATTTATATCAAACCTGGGCTCTTCATTACAAATGCGGGGTCTTCACAGAGCTTGTCATAAATTGTCTGCAATGTTGCATCTGGCTCAATCTCAACAATTCGAGTGGTGTTACTGCAAGCAACACAGTCAGACCTTCTTTCTGCATTGAAAGTATATGTATACACACCATCAGCCATGTTCATCACCATGTAGTTGTTCATATTAGTACAACATGATGAAGCCAATTTGAAGACCTGAAAGAGGGAAAGAAAGAAGAAAGTTAGAAACTGGTATTTCTTAAAAACACTTATAGACCAGTGCTTTTAACTTTTGAAAACAAAAAAAAAAATAGTAGGATGAAACCCATTGGAAAAGGAGAAGAATACAATAAAAATGATAGGAAAAATAAATTACGGGCGATCTGAGGTCGGGAAGTGGGGGGGAGGGGGGGTTAAAGTTAAAAAAACGGTTTATCTCAATTTCCGGCAAAACTACAAGTCCTATGAAAAAAAGTTAAATGGCAAAGTTGTAGGTAATAAAAAGATCTACAACTTTTGGATTGACACTTTTTTCACATAACCTCAAAATGTATGTGAAAAATTCAAAAAACCAAGCTTTTGGTTTTTTATTTTTATATTTTACAATAATTAATTTTTTATCACGAAATTTGGTGAAAACTTACCTTTTTATGTCCCAAACACACTGTAATTTATTTGATTTATAATAATTATTTTTTCACCCTTATTTTGACTTAATATCGAAAAAACACCCTAATTTTCAATCGAAAATTCTCGTGTCAAAATATCACTTTTTTTTTAAAAGTCGGTAGTCTTTTTGTTCTTTGAAATCTCTACTTTCAGATGGTATAAAAAATATTTACATTGCTATGGTAAATGTTCTCAGAAAATATAAAGAAACGCTACGAAATAACAGTTAGCAAGGCCAAGATCCTTCTAGCAACTCCCCACTTCTCTATGAAATACCTTTTGATCAGCTAAAAGGTATTTCATAGAGAGGTCCGAGGTTCCGTAGGTCACTCAGATACATAAGTTATCTTAAAATAGCAATAAATAGGCATCTACGCAAAAAATTTAAGCCGGTCTAGGCCTTACTACCTGTTATTTTGTAGCGTTTCTTTATATTTTCTGAGAACATTTACCATAGCAATGTAAATATTTTTTTATACCATCTGAAAGTAGAGATTTCAAAGAACAAAAAGACTACCGACTTTTAAAAAAAAAGTGATATTTTGACACGAGAATTTTCGATTGAAAATTAGGGTTTTTTTTCGATATTAAGTCAAAATAAGGGTGAAAAAATAATCATTTTAAATCAAATAAATTACAGTGTGTTTGGGACATAAAAAGGTAAGTTTTCACCAAATTTCGTGATAAAAAATTAATTATTGTAAAAGATAAAAATAAAAAACCAAAAACTTGGTTTTTTGAATTTTTCACATAAATTTTGAGGTTATGTGAAAAAGTGTCAATCCAAAAGTTGTAGATCTTTTTATTACCTACAACTTTGCCATTTAACTTTTTTTCATAGGACTTGTAGGTTTTTTCGGAAATTTAGATAAACCGTTTTTTTAACTTTAACCCCCCCTCCCCCCACTTCCCGACCTCAGATCGCCCGTAATTTATTTTTCCTATCATTTTTATTGTATTCTCCTCCTTTTCCAATGGGTTTCATCCTACTATTATTTAATTCACTTTTTACCGTTTTTAGAGGCTAAAAGCACTGGCCTATTAGTATTTATGAATTCCTCAATTTAATATTTGTTTTATGCAGACATACCTCAGTAGCACAGCAAGCAGCAATTGCTGCATTTGTACTAGCTACTGCTGGAATAATGTTCTTCAAAACACCCTGGGTCAGTCTGTAGGTAACATTTGATATCCCATGCTTCAAAGCTCTGTCTTGTGCCTTCTCAAACACCCATGCTACATGCTGTGGATCATCACCATCAAGAGCTGTGTTGCTACCCCATGGGTTTTCTTTAGCCCACTGAATCACTTTCACATACTCAATGCAGTGTTCTGGCAATCTGGAAATTGAATTGGGTCAAAAACTGGTTGAATATTTTTGATAATACTGTCGAAAGAATATAAATAGTAGCTTTAGAAAGCTTGTTTAAAGCAATTTCAATGGTTTTTTTTTTAATTATAGTTCTCCTCATGACATCAGCTATCTGCTAGTGAGTACCTTCAAAAACAGTAAAGCATTTTTGGAGATTATCTAGATTAAAAAGTTTTTTACACCTAAATTAAATTTATTTGTATAGATACAATAGAAACACAATGTACCTTGGGGTGTTAGCAATGGTGCAAAGTGGGAAAGTTTTCTGTGGTGGATACAAATCCAGAGTGCACTCAATACAAGCACTCATGCCAGGCAGTATAACTCTGGCATTGCCTTTGAACCCTTCTGTTCCACCATCAACCAGGGGAATAACACTGCTTTGATCTAAACTTCCTGAAAATGGGTGTATTATAGTACTTATATCATTATTCAGTATGACAGAATGAAAAATTAATAAATTGTTTTTACTATTGTAAAGCTATTTTAGTTCAATAATATAACAGCTATCTATGGCTGCCCCTGTCCAGGAAACTGGGGTTTGTTAGGTATGTAGCAAAAGCCTGTATGCTGAAGTTGAACAAATTGCATCTTGGTTGCATTAATAACATCCAGATTCTAGTGCTCTCTCCAGCGAGAGAGAAGTCTACCTCTTTGTTTACTAACTAGCTCCAACCCTTCATCATACAGGTATCTGAATCATTTTATGGGCCCTGTAATTCTTAAATAATGAACATGCATATCTTGCAAGGAGTAGATATTCAAAAAGAGCAATAATCAAAGTAATTACTGTCATCATTATACTGCAACAGTGACATTAGCATGCCATTGAGCCAGCGCCTTGCAACAATGGAATCAAGACCACACACAACTATGTGGAACTGTCTATAAAAGCCCTCGTCTAAATCTTGGATTGGACAATGATGAGCAATTGCTTCACAGCCAGGTACTCTAAAAAAAACAACATTATACTGCTATAAAGTTTTGTTGTGAAAAACAGAATTATTTTGTATATTTGAATGCTTATATTTTCCGTTACCTTTTGTTGACAAATTCTACAGCACATTTAGCCTTTGATAATCCAATATCGTTTCGTCTAAAGAGAAACTGCCTATTTAAATTGGACAGTTCAATAGTATCCATATCCACAATATGAAGCTTTTTGAATCCCATCAAAGCCAAGTCTTTCAGTAACTCACAACCAAGGCCTCCCGCTCCCACTATGAGCACTTTACATGAATCCATAATGAAGTCCAATATTTCAGGCGAAGGCTCAAAATCTGGGTGGCAAAAAGGTCCGGACCGTTCTAACAGCTTTCTTAAATGATGCCATCGCCTTTGCTGGTAATCAGATGATGTCTGATTCTCGCCGGATGCCATATTGGTACTTGGCAACTAATAAGCAAATTGGAATATTAAACACGGCTTTACGAAATCGTGAAAAGCTCGTGACGGCCGGCAAAGAGAATACAATACTACGTACGGCCGGCTTCTTCTGGTAGCCCCTAAAATAAAATTCAAGGAAGTCAAAGTCAGTCAGTTCAGTTGACAGCTGTTATCTTTCTGTCATATCAAAATATCAGTGTCATACTACTTGTACAGATTAAATATTTCCTATTTCTGTAACATCTTATTTTCTAACACAGACACATCGAATCAGAATATTTAACATGCACGTCAATAAAATAATATAAACAATGCATAAAGTTGTTAAGTGTTTGATTTGGTACCATATACTTACACTATATAAATAGCGAAATAATGCGAGTGCCAATTTGCCAAACTTCAAAATCATTAGTGGCGCCCTCGTCCTAGATATCGGTAGAGGTGGTAATCCCTGTGATGGATGGATATTGGGGTTTCTATAACAATCAATCAACCACTATACTGTGGCCAATCTTTTAGCGTGTTTCAAACAAATTATATTAGTACCTACAACTAAATAGTAATATTTATTGAAGATTTTATTTTACTTCTTGCATAATAAAATAAAATATTACATAAAAACTCTATACACATTTTTTTCTTTACATGCTATAGTTGTACTCATGGCCATGAGAACTCAGTTACGTACTATAGATGATATTCATTTGTTGAAAATGGAGGCGTGATGGAGGTGCAGTTGTCGCAAGACTGAGATTTTCAAGTTTGCGGTTGTGAAGATTTACACGTATGTGTAAGCATTTAAATACTTGTATCGTAATCTGTATTGATTATTATGTTAATTGCATGTCTTTATGTGGCATTAAATATCATGTTATTGTGTATATTTAAGGGAGAGACGGCGAATGTCTTGGTAGCTGTGGAACATAATATTACCATGCCTGATGTAGATAGACGGCATGATTACGTTTCACGGCTAAATATTAGCGGAAATCATTGAATAAAAGCACTGCTATAGTTGATTTTACTGGTTTATTTGTATTGTAAAGTTTTATCTGTTACTTCATTGTCAACATGGTTGGTCAGCGTTATACAAAAAGGTGCCAACTTAAAATGCGCGTTAAATAAATTTTAAATCTTTAGCTGTAATTTGCCGTTATGCTACTTTTAATCAAAGGGTTTGAGTATGTTCTTACAACTTTACGTACAATCACGTCATTTACATACATAAGTAGGTACCTACCTACTATTAATAATGCCTATCCATTTAGTTGCAGCATGGCTGGAAACAAGGTGAATACCAAAACAAAGGGTAAAGAAGATAGAAGTAAGGCTAATTCAAAGACCATAGGTCAAACTAGTGAAGAGCCAGAGGATACTGATTTTGCTCTGCTTAGAAAGCCTATTCTAACTAGCATTACAGGGTTTGGCCAAGCAAGGAAAATTTTTGATTTGGCTACTGAAGAAGTAAGTGAAACAGTACTCAAAGAATAATTTATTCTTTCTTGAAATTTATATGTTTGCTTTAATTTTAATTTATATTTTTACTCTTTCAGCTTAAAGACTTACTATCAAATGAGTGTGATTTACTATATGAATGCAAAGTATGTCGAAATATATTTAGAAGCTTAGCTAATTTCATATCTCATAAACGTGTCTATTGCAAGGAGAAGTTCAGTACCTCTATACATAGCCACTTTATCAATGCTACTTCAACGGTAAGTAGTATACATTTTATCTTATACTAGTTTCTGCCCATGGCGTCGCGCGTGTTGTATGTGTATCAAATATAGCCTATAGTCCTCAGATATAATGTAAATATCTTTTAGTGAAATGTTTTCTGGAATTGGTCCAGTAGTTCCAGAGTTTACAACCTAAAAAAAATAGTAGCATACCTACGTTAAGTGTTAAAATATTAGCATAGATTTTTATTGACTACTTTCTCATTACAGATTACTGAAATCATGAAAATAAAACGTTTGGAGCAAGGATATCAGGATTCTCTCAAGGAAATTATTAATAATGAAAGTAAAGAAACGGATGAGGTGGATGACAGGGTACCACTAACCAAGGATTTGACAGCAATAATAGAAAAAATCGCTATAAATAAAGGTGTCTATGAAAACAATTGTCAGGAACAACAAGTTGAATTGCAAAAGATACCAAATAGTTCTGTTGCAGTTTTTCAAAATATTCAACCATACAAAGAAAAACAAAAGGAAAATATGAAAGTGCAGGTATGTGTGATTTTCTTATTTTATATAACTTGCATATTATATTATTACATTTAAACTGTACCTTATAGGGTTCCAAACCAAAATGTTATTAGGGACCCTTATGGTTTCACTTTGTCTGCCTGTCCATCTGTCACTTCACACAGAAGTTCCATCAAAATCGGTTTAGTAGTTTTTAAGATATGAACAGTACCTATAATTACAGTTTACACTCAATTAGCTGTTTCCCTCGTGTCCCAGGGAACTTCTTATAACGCACCCGGATAAAAACTAGCATATAATTGTCCGGTCTCTATCACCGTACCAACTTTCATTCAAATCGGTTTGGACATTTACCGTGGAAGTGTAACAAAAAAACATGAAATTGTATTAGTAAGGATAGTCACTTCAGATATGTGTCTAGTGTACATGCTTTTTCAGTGTTCCACTGAAAAAGCATGTCTTCCTTTTGGTAAGTGCAAAGGTGGTATGTAATTACATGAATTCATGCAGATATTAGAAGAGACATTAGAAGTAAAAATAAAAACTTTAGTTTCTAGCTAGATCAATGGACTAGGGGATCCAGGGTTTATAGTTTTAATTCATTGTGTATCCATTTTTAGGTAAATGAGTTAGATAATATTTTATCAAGAGATATAGCTGTGTTACAAAGTGATGGCAATTTTAAAATAAAAAGTTCAGTTTCGGAAGAATTTGACAATGTTATACAAATAAGTGATGATGAAGAAAACAATGATACCATCAATACCCTCAAATGTAAAATATGTAAGTAAAAGTTTATTGTTTTGTTTTGTAGGTACCTAATCTGTTCTGAGTATTATTGCTCAGCAAAGTTATTTTAATTTGGCAGAAAATCTATAAAAAAATAGTATTAGATACATATTATTATATATACCTACCTACTTATTTTTTATAGATTTTGTGAAAAAAATTAAGTTCTAAATCTAAATACCTACATAATGTGTATGTTAAATTATTTTTTTATATAGAAGAATATACAGGAGTTTCTTTTTGCAAATTCATTTCACAGAATTTAAATTGATATTATATATTATGTTACAGGTGACATGCAGTTTTCAACCCAAAAGACTTTGAAGTTCCACATGAAGTACAAGCATGTAGAAAGTCGCCTGGTGTACCCGTGTCCTGATTGTTTGGAGATCTTTTCCACCTCTTGGAGTGTTTACAGGCATCTTTTCAAAGTACACAGGTTATTGTTGAAACTTTTTAATACCTAAACTCGTTTTTAGTTTCTTATCCTTATGCTCAGTCGCGTTTTCGTGAATCAAATATCACCACGATAATTTTATCGCGTGCTAAGTGGTACCGTTAGACGTCATTTGTCGGTATAGTACGCTCTCATTCTATCATTACAATAAAATGTTTACATGTTCCTTAATTTTGATTGTACTGTGATTCAGTTTTCATTTATCTATTCAATAAGGTCAGCTTTTAAGTTAGTAAAAAATATATGTCCAGTAACCTATTCAAACGGAATTAAATAACATACTACCTATTTTACACAAATTTGATGGTTTCTCAGACTGAAATTAAGACTGATTAATTTTAATTGTTTTTTAATGATTGTTTTTGAGTTTTTAATGCCAATAAAAGTATTACATGACGAACATTGCCTTGATCACAAACGTAACTTTCAGAAAAACTGCTGCACAAATTAGAAGACTGAGGGAATCGATTCAAGCAAAAGCCTTTAAAATGAATAACCCTCCTGCTTTCTATGAAAAACGTAAGAACAATATGAAGTCTGCTCCTACTCAGAAAATTACTGAGGAAGAAAGATTGGAGCAAGAAAATCAGGTACCTACCTACTGACATTAGTTTTAGAACTTAAGCTTAACTGAATAATGAATGTACTTTATACATGTACTATTTTTCAAAGGCTTGGATGGACAACATGGAAGGTGACGGCGAGTTGCCCCGGTGCGGCGGCTGCGGTCGCACGTTCGAGCGTCGCGCCGCTCTGGCCGCGCACACGCACACCTGCCAGCCTCGCTCGCGCGCCCTCTCTCGGCGCCCGCAAGAAACTAAAAAGATTGAAATACAAATCCGCAAAGATTACCACAAGGGTCCACCCGTCAATGTGTCAGCTTTGAACTTGCCCATCAAAACTACTGATGCTAATGGTAATGGCCTTTTTGTGTGTTGGCTACTATTGTAATTGGTCGCTGACCACATATCATTTATGTAAATTTATAGAGATAAAATTAATGCACATTCATCACACAAACTTAATATTCACTATGACCATCTTCAAATACCAAATCCTTTTATAAACCCTTTCCAATATAAGAAACCATTCTAGTTTATAAAAAGATTTGGTATTCTGGTAAAATATTTGATATTAGAAATCCTTAGTGATATATGTATATTTTTTTTACAGAAAATAAACTTTCTAAAGATGAACCGCAAATTTCACCTAAATCAAACAAAGAAGAAGGAAAAGAAATTGTGGAAGAAAATAAAGATGATGGCGATGACGAAGAAGATAAGGATGTGGATGATGATACTGCCATGGATGTTAGTGATGATGACCAAAAGTCCATCGACACAACAGAGTCTCCCGAAAAAGAGCCCGAAAAACTAAATATAGAAGCACCTAAACTTAATATCAGATTACCATTTGCCCATCAAGCCGAAAAAAGTAACCTTGCAGCTTATAGGCAAAGAGTACAATCAGAAATAGATATAAACAAATTGATTTGCAAGAGATGTGATGGTCAATTTAGTGAAATACAAGAATTGTATGATCACGTGGCTGATCACGTAAAATGGATGCGTTATGCTTGCAAGTTATGCAACTATAAACATTACTATTTCGAAAAGCTACCTGAACATGTGAAAGTCGTGCATAAGCTGAAAGGTGATAAAGACTTCTACTATAGCACCGTAAAAGCAATTGATGGTACTGAAGCATTAGAACTGTGTGAGTCTATAGATGAGTTGCCAGAAGCTAACGAAACTAGTCCTGATTCTAGGCGTCCTAGTCGATGCTCCAGTGACTCGAGTCGATTATCGGATGACAGTTCTTCGAGCAGTACTCGCTTAGAAGGCATAGGCAGAAAAAGAAAAATATACCAACCTAAAAGTAGTGCAAAAAGAAGAAAAGAATTTACGATTAAAGGTGGGTATAATATTTTATTTAAGATAATAAAGTTCTTTAATTTTTCAAATTGATCAATGATTTTTTTTTTCATTATTTTAGCTAATCAAGACAAAGATGGCGAAATCAATCTTGACAAAAATATAAATCTCGTAGAAAACTACACTTCTTCAAATATTAAGAACTTTGAAGAAAACTCTTCAGATATAGATGATATTGATGCTAAAAGACATTTACCAAATGACAATACGTCTTCTGTAGCATCTAGACGACCGGTAAGAAGGAAAACGAAACCTAAAAACGCTGATTTTGAATATGATCTGTCAAATTTATTAAAAATGGAAGCACAGGGATATAGAGATTCTTTAACAATGGCTGGTTCAAAATCAAATCAAACCAAGAAAAAGGTTCAGCAAGAAGTTCAAATAAACTATGATAATGTTAACAAAGATAGTTGTGGAGCACTAGTTACTATGTCAAAGAAATCTGTTGAGAAAGCTGGAGCACACATGAAAACTGATTTCTCAAATGTTTATCCCCAGAAAGATGCTAGACCTCCAAACATATTTGTTAGACCCATGTTGCCGAAGATTATCTCTAGAGGAGATAAGATTTCTCCTAAAAAAGACAATAATGAAGATGCGAAGGAATGCCCAAGTCCTGTCAAAGAAGTTATAACTAAAAAAGCTCCTGTTGAAGAAACTTGTACAAATGAGGTTAAAACAAATAGAGAAGTAAATGATACAACAGTTTCAGCTAAAGAACAAAACAGTTCAAATTGCATATTAAATGAAATAGTGAAACCAAAAAGCCTTCCATCTGTAGTTCCAATTAAATTTCGTCGTCAAAGTTTAGAAGTAATGAAAAATCCTATAATAAATAAAAATATCACCGATTTTACGAAATCTGGTATGAAAACGAAAATATTAGTTATCAAGCCAATCAATAGAAACAAAGATGGGACACAAACCTTAAACACTCCTCTCAAATTCCAAACAATTAAACTAAAGGATCCAAATAAAAGGAATTCGAAAGATGATCAGGATCAAGTAGTAGTTGTAAAAGTACCCAAAGTGGACTGTACTATAGCTCGACCAATCAATGAAGTGTCTAATAAAAATAATGAAAAGTTACCAGCTTCTTCTGAAACACCAGTCGAAACATCAACATCAAATGAAAGTGATAATTTAATAAAACCTGCCGAGACTAATGATGACACAAATACAGTGCCGCCTAACTTCGATGCAAGTAACGATCCCACCGATGTTGATGATTGTGCTTCTACAGATGAGGATATAAAAATAATAAAAGATGAATCCAGTACCCTTGATGATAGTGTTATAATACAAGATGACAGTATTGAAGAATGTGTTACTAATAATAAAACACCAGAAATTGTTAATACAACCATATAGATATTATTGTGAGAAGTTATTGAAACATTTAATTTTGTTTTTGCTTCGAAGCATATTTTCGTTTATACCAATAGTACCTTCGCTTTAGGTAGAATAACAAATTAAAATACTTTAAGGAGTAATGTTTTTATTTGACTTTCTATTCGACTATTGTTATTTTAACCTGTCTACCGAAGGATTATACATAACCTGTATATTTTATTACTTTGCATGCTCTACAGCTTTAACCAGCACTTTAAAAAAAAACCTTTTTTCCCCTGTGGTGGCGTCGACAGTGGGGCCTACTAGAAATAGCGCCATTTTTAAAGAGTTAAATTGTGTAAAATCTCTTAGGAAATGGGAAAAACCCAGATTATGAAGACATAGTGAACAAGCTGTTTCACCCGTGTTCTGGGGGAACCGCTTAACGCGCCTGGTTAGAAAGGAGTTTATAAAAGTCTCACACATTTAAAATTGTATTTTCCGCGTCCTGAGTGAACTACTCTCGCTCCCCATAAAAACTTACGCCTACGTGCGCGGGGTTCACGCCATGTCACTGAGTTCACAAACTCATTGGTCTAGTGACCGCAAGCGCGACTGTTGGGAGCGGGGTCTGGTCTAGGATTAGATTCCCGGTTTGGTCGGGTCAAACTTATTTTATGAGCGTTTAAAAAAATCACAAAGCAGCCTAGTCAGTTGGCGGTGTTACACCTCTGTGCCTGAAACGTTAAGCGTTGTCCCCGGTCACTGTCTTGATAGCAGTTGTTTCCATCATTTCCATGACAGAGGCCGACTAGTGGATTTGAGAAAACTGCCAATAGAGCCAGAGAGTGTAGAAGAAGCTATCTCTATACCAAACTATCTAGATGGTTCAGCCCCGTAACAGCGTAAAAGACAGAGTTACTTTCACATTTTTAATATTAGTATGGATACTGGATAAGTTAGGATGATAAATAAACTTAGCAATATCGATAAACTGAGTTGCAATGTGGGTATAAATTTCTGCTAGTAACCAGCACTAACCTACTGCTGGATTTTAAAGAGAGAAAAACCGTAGGTAATGTGAAAAATCACAGATAAAGCTTATATAACGATCTTCAAAGGAAAACTATCACGGGTAAGTAGGCTTAATTAACTGGTTACACTTCACTACACGGACTTATAGTCGACCGTCAAAACTTACTACGGAATCCCATTGCGCGTGGCCCGACACGCACTTGGCCAGTTTTTTTAATGCTACTGCTGGATTTTAGGTCAAAATTTATTTTTTTAAGTCTACCTAATTAGCCGTGAGTTTTCCTTGTAAGTTCAATACATGTACTGCGTCTGTAATTTTTTTCACATTTCTAGGTTCCATTCAAAAGTTGGTGGATGCTCGTATCGAACAAAAATTTGCACTTAAAAGCTAGTTTTGAAAGACCTATCTAACGATATCCCACACGAGGGGTACCGCGAGAAAAAAAATATTCAACCTTACGTTTGGGAAGTACCCTAAAAATAAATATTTTCCAAATTTTATTCTATCACTTTGTCGGCGTGATCAATATACATATCTATACTAAATTCAGCTTTCTAGATGCTAGTACCAAGAACCTCTTAGCTATGCCGTGGACAGAAAGACAGACAGACATGGTGAAATCATAAGGGTTCCTTATCGACTACGGAACCCTAAAAATACAATCCGCAGGAATTTTATCATCTAAGGAGATAAGATTCTCTTGTTGTATCCATGTTATAAATCGTTAAGAGCAACTCTATTGCAGTTTATAAGATTATTAACAAAATAAGAATATTCTTTTGTTTATATTCTGAGCTCAATAAAAGGCGCATAATTACGAATACAAACCATAATCATCCCTAGTTCTTAGGTACTTAGGCTTCTTAGCACCAGAAGCTTTTATTTTTTTTTTGGTATGATCTGTTGCATAACAGGTTGGCATAGAGTAGGTTTCTGCAATTTTTTGCTATTTGTTACCTATACGTTTTTAATCTAATTTAGGGTTTTATGATAGCGAATTAAAGATGCATGACCTATTTATACCCACATTTTATTTAAAAATCAGCTGTTAAGCAGGTCTGATGAGATCAACTACAACATAGTTTAGTCTTGTCCAGAAGCTTATAACATTCACAACTCAATCAGTCTATGATTGCCTGCCGGGGCTGCGGGATTGTTCGAAAATGTTACCGCGGCCATGGAACGTAAACGAGGGTAGGAACATAGTCGGGTTTTAGTCCGTAACAGTCTGACACTCCCTCCTGCTACAGCAGGAGTTATTTGATGATTTCCCATCTCTAAAAATATTTTTAAGAAATCAGTCAGGCTCAGGATTACAAAAGAAATGCGCTAATGTAAGTTTCTACTAAGTTTATTATGAAATAACATAACCCCCTCATGCATACATGTGCCAACAATTGATTAAGGATTTTTAGCAAGGGTGTCTGCCTCAACCACTCATGATTTACGATTTAGCTAGGGTCTCGGCCTTAGCCACAACTTCCTCAATGGGTCCAACCATGTAGAATGCTACTTCTGGTAAGTGATCATACTCGCCCTGCAGGATTTTAGAGAAGCCCTTGATAGTCTCTTCAAGGGGCACCAATTTGCCAGCATGTCCAGTGAATACCTCAGCCACCTGGAAAGGCTGGGACAAGAACCTCTGGATCTTACGTGCACGAGCGACAGTCAGCTTATCTTCCTCAGACAATTCATCCATACCCAAGATAGCAATAATGTCTTGGAGTGACTTGTAATCTTGCAGAATCTTCTGAACACCACGAGCAACATTGTAGTGCTCAGCTCCAATAATGTTGGGGTCCATGATACGGGAAGTAGAATCAAGAGGGTCCACAGCAGGGTAGATACCCAGCTCAGCGATGGCACGGGATAATACAGTGGTAGCATCCAAGTGAGCGAAGGTGGTGGCAGGGGCAGGGTCAGTCAAGTCATCAGCAGGCACATAGATAGCCTGCACAGAGGTGATGGATCCCTTCTTGGTAGTGGTAATACGCTCCTGCATGGTACCCATGTCAGTGGCCAAGGTGGGTTGGTAACCTACAGCAGAGGGGATACGACCCAGCAAGGCAGACACCTCAGAACCAGCCTGGGTGAAACGGAAAATGTTGTCAATGAACAGCAGCACATCCTGTCCCTCCTGATCACGGAAATACTCAGCCACAGTCAGACCAGTCAGAGCGACACGGGCACGTGCGCCGGGGGGCTCGTTCATCTGTCCATACACAAGCGATACCTTGGAAGTCTTGTCCGTCAGGGAGATAACTCCAGACTCAATCATCTCTTGGTACAAGTCGTTTCCCTCACGGGTACGCTCACCGACTCCGGCGAACACGGAGTAACCACCGTGCGCCTTGGCGACGTTGTTGATCAGCTCCATAATGAGTACAGTCTTACCGACTCCAGCACCACCGAAAAGGCCGATCTTGCCTCCCTTGGCGTAGGGCGCGAGCAGGTCGACCACTTTGATGCCAGTGACGAGGATCTCCTGCTGTACAGACATGTCTACGAACTCGGGTGCCTCGGCGTGGATAGCTGCGGTCTTTTCCGAGGGGATGGGGCCGCGCTCGTCGATGGGCTCACCGATGACGTTCATGATGCGGCCGAGGGTCTCTACGCCCACGGGGATACGGATGGGCGAACCACTATCGTGAACGGGCTGGCCGCGGACCAGACCCTCGGTACCGTCCATGGCGATGGTGCGGACGGTGTTCTCTCCCAAGTGCTGCGCCACCTCCAGCACGAGCCGGGGTTGACGGTTTTGTACTTCAAGGGCATTTAGGATGGGTGGCAGGTTGTCTTCGAACTGTACGTCCACTACGGCACCGATAACAGCGACTATCTTACCTTGCCCTTTGCCTGCCGCGGCTTTAGCTGCATAATCCCTTTTGTTGATGGCAGACCCAGTCACGATTTTGCTACATTCTGTTAGGGTTTTCTCAGCTACCGACTTTACGGACAAAAGACCGCTTCCAACCCGACTTACAGCCCCCAACATTTTTGATTATTTAATGCACTTGGGCGAAGAATCGGCGCCCGCCCGATGTTATGTAACCTTAAAATTACTATAGACAAGACACGAAATCCGAAATCGCAAAACGTGAACAAATATTGAACGGGCACGGTCTGGTCGGTGTGGTCATGTAAAAAATCTTATAGTTTTTGTCTATGGTTGTTATTATTAGTTGATTATAATCCTTACTATCCTTACTTCCTTACTAATATTATAAATGCGAAAGTAACTCTGTCTGTCTGTCTGTCTGTCTGTCTGTCTGTTACGCTTTCACGCCAAAACTACTGGACCGATATAAATGAAATTTGGTACAGAGATAGAATAGACCCTGAGGAACAACATAGGCTACTTTTTATCCGGGTGCGCTAAGTAGTTCCCTCGGGATGCGGGTGAATCCGCGGGAAACAGCTAGTATTCTATTATAAATTTAGATCATTGAGGCTTTAGAATAAACAGGGTTATTTATTGGTAATACGTCGCCAATCCGTAATGTGATGGTAGTATAACTCCTGGAAAACCATAAGTTATACCATAAATATTTATACCTCTCTAGCTCTCCATAGTACATTAGAGAACGGAATGGAAGCACTGAGAAACCCATCTTATTATTATATTTTTTAGGTCATTAGTTATTTTCAAATAATTAACTTACCATTTCTTCTACAACGATTTCTGAGGTACCAATTGTACCTCAGTGAAGTCAGTTTTGAAAGTTGTCATTTTGGTGATACCGGCCAAGGGAAAATTCTTAACCAACTATTAGTAAAAATATAGCGCTATTCATTAAGACTAGATTTGTCCTTGAAATAGTTACGAAAGGGCAATGATGATCTGCAATGCTGGTGTTGTAGATATCCATCGATCGCGGTGATTACTTAATAATCAGGAGGGTTTCGGCTTGTGAGCCACCTACTAACATCCAAATGTGTGTTAAATGTTTAAATATTGCATTTTATTGTTTCCAATTTAAGATTATTATTAAAACTTAAATGATGAATTAATAAATTGCTATTTATCATGTCATGATTTACTTAAAAAAATGGAAATTTCCATTAATTGGTATTATTATTACTAAAAATGATATTTCAAGATGGTGGCTAGCGTTAGTTCACCTGTGAGCCACGTTCATAAATAGCCATGTTTGGCCATGTCGGACTAAATCCTCGGATTTACTTACTAGAGATGGGTTTTTGACATTAATTGTATGGACTTTAAACCAAAATTCTTTCTTTAATATGAAAATATTCAGATATAGGTTTTAAAAAACGACCATAAAATTCAATACAATTGTAAAAATTATGTCTATCGTCGATAATGGAAAATAATATACCTAAGTCAGTCTGTTATCTTTGGCATCTAGGATCTACTCTAGTATTGTATTCTCTTTGATCTACTCTATGGTCAGTAAAGTCAAGCAAGACGCTGTCATTATTTTCAAAATCCGAAAAATACGTCAACGTCAAAGTCAGTGGGAAAAATGTAATAGAAATGTAATGTTGAGTGAAAATAGATTTCGGATTTCCTAGTTTCGTACTTAAATTAAATAAGCAACATGTTTCGATCACGTGCTATATCTCGTGTATGTGTTATAGTTCATTAATTATTCCTAATTTGATTTGTGAACGAACCTCTAAATCTTTCATCGTTCATCTGTATCCATTAGGAGCTTAGAATATTAACGCATAGATACCTATTGCGAGTGCAAAAAGTTAGGCCACTAAAACTGACGGTCGATCATATGGGCGGGTGAAACCGCAGGAAACAGCTATCTAACTAATATTATAATTGCGAAAGTGAGTTTGTTTATTTGTTACACTTTCACGGTAAAACGGCTAAACCGATTTGGATGACATTTGGTACGGAGGTAGAGGAGACGCTGGTGACGATTATAGGCTACTTTTCTTAAGTTGTTTACTCCAGTTTCGGTTCCAGTTTTTCCGTAGTCATTAAGGCCCAAGTTCAACGACAAGATAACCGTCCGATTAACTTAAAATAGCCATTTACCATAAATTCAAACTTCCAACTTCCCATGGGTAACATATTATTTGGGATTTTTATTCCAGAAATGGTTGATTAACAAACCAGGGTTGACTAGAAGTGGGTAACACGAATATTTTAGCTTCCTGGTTAAAAAGCATTTTCGTTTAATGGACCGATTACGAAACCATCAGTATGTAAACCTGGCCCTAAGTAGTTTCCTAGGCACGCGGACGAAACGGCAGGAAGCAGCTAGTATATAATAATCATTTAAATTTAGAATTAACTTTCAGGTTTTGTGGCTACAGCCTGCTCAAATCAAAATTAACTATGCCAAACCATGTGTTAGTAGCATAAGTATTCTGAAAGCAAATACAAAGAACCTGAATACTGTAACTGTTGAAGACAGCTATGTCAAGAAGTTTATGAATGCTGTTGGTTGGATGGACCAATCCCGGACGGTAAATAGTTTTCTTGAAATAATATTTTTTTTTTTTAAATAAATACTGATTGAGTTCATAGAGGGTAAATATAGTAAAGTTAAATAAGTAAGCATAATGTTTGGGATACAATTTACACTGGGTTACTTCAATAAAATATTACATAACCAACAAAAAATTAATTCAATTAAATAAAAAAAAAACTTATTCATGAAAAAAAAATATTGCTGAAATGCCTAAGGTAAACTATTCTATTTTTCAGAAATTAAAACTTACAGGGTATTTCCTGTATGAATGCATACCTGAGAATGTCTCTTATGCTGATTGGTTTGACAGCCTAGAGCTCCCTGACACATTTGTCTCATGGTTTACCATCACAGAGCTGCATGTGTGGTTGCTGATGGTCAGATACATGGCTGAAGACATTGTTTTACCTACTGGTGAAAAGAAAAAATATGTAAAGGGAGATGGCCACTTCATAAGAAATTGCATTATTGAAGCTCTTTGGGCAGACGTTGCAAACAAAATTAAACTATTGGAGGTAAGTTTATAATTTCATTTTTTATCCAACTTAAAAAAAGAGATTCTATATTCAATTTTTTATTGTCCATGATTTCCTCAAAAAGTATGGTTCTGATTTGGATGAGGATTTTGTTATTAAAATGCATATTTTTCAAGGAAGGTTTTAGTATATTAGGATCCTATGAAGATCTTAAGAAAATAGCTAATGAAGAGTTCCATTGATTACTAACAGCTAAGGACCCGCGATAGTTCCGATTGTATGTATTTTCACCATTCCATAACAGCACTAAAATGTGAGAAATAAAAAAACTTTATTTCCAAAAATCAAAGTTGTCGTTTTGTATATTTTCACCACCAAATCCTAAAATGATGACCTCAAGCTTAAGTCTGTCCGAGTTTTTGTAAAAAGAAATATTTAAACAATTAGTGGAAAATAAGTAAGTAATTTAAGTTGTTTGAAAAATTCGATCAAATACTATACAATACATGTTTTATTTCAGGGGGCCAATCCAGCAATAGCTAGAAAGCAAGTGTCAGAGTTGTCAGAACAGTTTCAAGCTGCTCTGGTAGCCTATGATGAAGGACTCAGTGATGACAAAGTGCTGGCTGCAGCTATCTGGAGAAGGTTCTATTCACTATCAGATGATGTCAAAGCTGAACACATTGAGAGGCTTGTCAAGTTTATTAGGCATCAGGTAACTGTTATTTTTTTTTGATTGGGCATTGTTTTATGGCATTTTTATGAGTACATTAAATTCCACCACCCAGTTACTCCGTACAAATTGAGTTGTAGGGTCAGGTAAGTTGTTGCTTAATGTAAAATACTGGTATGAACTAATATCCAGTTGACTTGGTGGGACTGGAAATCAACCCCAAGATAGTTGGATAGGCAAAAGATAAAGCTAGTTATAAAGTTATAGGTATATTTAATATCTCTGTAAAGATCTGTGGGTTGCATATCAAGATTTTTAGGTATATTTTATTTACATTATTTATTATTTCTTTACAGATTTCACAATTAGATAAGATCCCAAGTGAAGATTTGAAGTCGAAACCGAACATTACCTGGTTAAGTATATTAGATCACTAATGTTATTTAGTTTGTAGGTAGTTAGAAATTTTAAGTTATGTAATGTTGAAATAAATCGAATGTTGTTTTATAAAAATAATATATTTTATATTTCAATAATAAACCTATAGTACTATGACAACTTCAAGTAGTTAAAGAAACTTTAACAGCTTAATTGGCTTCAAATGTATTCAAAAGCATCAAACATAATATATTAACGAAGGTTACAAAAAATCCAATCACAATAAAGTGTTGTCTTCGAGTGTATTGCACAATTATCTTAGGTTTATTATATCTATTACCAAACAAATGTAATAGATACCATTATTTAGTTTCCATAGAAAAGTCGCTGCAATTCATCACACTTTTGCCTTTCCCACAATACAGTGACAACAGTTTTACAAAGATTATCCATTTTACACCAATCGTTGCAGCCGCGCCAGCGGGTATCGCTCACTTTTGAATAGAATGCTGCATACAAGTCTAATAATTCCCTATTGGTAGTAACCATCCTATGAACCAAGTTATCCATGGAGGAAGCAGATAGATCTGGGAGTGAAAATGTATTTTTCATATCGTAGAGTTGGAACCAATGCGGTGGGCGGTTTGGTCGTAGGTTCGCTTCGGTTAGGTTGTACACGTAGTTTACAATGTTTTCAGGCTCCTGTAGAAAGAAAATAGGGTCAACACATTTTAGACTGTTTCAACACATTTTGATGCACATTCTTTCGCCCAGCCTTTTCCCAATTAGATTACGGTTTGTTAATATTACCAATTGAGGTTGTATATCAAATTGTTTGTTTGTTTGTAAACGGCATAATAATTTATTAAAGTTTAATTTCCCCCTGAGGCTGGCATAGTTAGTGTCTGAATCCTTGTTAAAAATATAGATACAAAATAATAATTATTATTGACTTACGTAAGTTACGGTGTTGAAATCAATTATTTTGTAGTTTACATTGTAGAATGTATAGCTAGTTGTGCTCCCCGCACCCCACGCTACGTTGATAGGGCTGCCATCTGTCAGACTGTAGAATATCTTGAACTCGTCCGAGTGAGTGTGTCCGTTAAACTCAGCCGCTATTGTCTTCGAAAATCTGAAAAGTGAAGATAATTTATGTTATCGATAAAGCATACAATTCAGGCATAGTATTAACTATTTTATCTATTGTTTATGTTGTATGTTTGTATCTCCGCAACTTTCTCAAACACTAGTGATCCGATTTGCATGGGGTTATTTAAATGCATATCGCTCAAGGAGGGTCTCGGTATGTTTCCCGCGGTTTCACCTGCGCCGTGGGAGTTCCCACGTTACTAGAAGTAGTTACTTCACGCATCCGAATAAAAAGTTTCCTTCTCCAGGGTATAAAGAG
This sequence comes from Pyrrhia umbra, assembly GCA_963891755.1. Lineage (NCBI taxonomy): Eukaryota > Metazoa > Arthropoda > Insecta > Lepidoptera > Noctuidae > Pyrrhia > Pyrrhia umbra. The sequence continues at coordinate 7,490,410 of OY982924.1, forward strand.
GTTAGGTGATCTCATAATGTGCTACAAGGTACCTGTTAACAATTCTGTTGTATTCTCTAGTCCAAGTGTGTGTAAGATCGCTGACTCCGGGAGGGATGTGCGCTAAAATATGGACTTTTTCGCCAGCCTGTTCTGCTTTGTACAGTTCTTCTATCAGCCAGTCTAAATGTCGTTTCGCGTCTAGAGGATCGTAGACTAGCCACCTTATGAGAAATACAGAGCATAACAAACATGAAAAAAATGAACTATCGGGTATGGTCCTAAGAGCCAACTACGAAGCTTTGCCATATTATCTAAAGCTGCTTTCAGACTACGCTATAATATAATAGCATATAGTATATAGCTCATAGCACCACAATATCGCGCACCATACATTGTTATGGACACTTTCACACCGTACTGTACTCTATATTATTGGCTATGGATGGTGCGCGATATTGTTGTGAGTATATTATAGCGTAGTCTGAAAGCAGCTTTAAATGCATCCTCACCAATTGTATTTATAAGCAACGTTGTTATTTATAGTAACGATGCGTAGGCCCGGTCTAACGAGCATGGAGAACTCTCCACGGTCACGCAGATTTGCTTTTGCTTCTTCAGACAAATAGAAACCCCATTTTTTGGCAAGACCGTCATACAACCACGTAGTGTTTAATTGGTCGCCAACCACAGATGAAGGCGCAAATCTGAAAGAAAAAAGAAATGAATGTAGCTCACTTTAACGTAGAGTGCAGAAAAGCTTTTAAGTAGGTACGATTTAAAGATTAGTAGCATTTTAGGTTGTAGTATTCAAACATTAGTCAATCGCTAAATAGAGTAGTTGCTCTAAAAAAACTGGCAAAGTGCGTGTCAGGTCATAGTTCATATTTCCGTAGTAGTTTTAGTTGGTCGATTGCCACTGCTCTGAATTTTTTCACGCATCCAGAAATATCAAACTGCCATGCCAAAAAGAAAGAAGATATTGTTATATTTAATATTAGTTCCTTGATAGTGATTAAATTGACTGTTACTTTTTGTAGAGTATTTTCGTAGCCTATGTTATTCCGAGTGATGTAAGGACTCTAAAGATATCTTATACATCTAAATCGGTTCTGGCATCCAGAAGTTATAGATAAACCACATACATACATGAACGCTAAAACATTGTGCTCCTCTTTGTGTTTTAATTAATCACTTTTTCGGCGATATTAATAATATAAACCCTTTTCAAATTAGAGTTGTCAAGTTCAAAGAGTGTCTGAGCTAAACCGCGGATAGATAAACAGACATTGCATAAATATACATTTCCTTGTTGCCGGCGTAACTCCGAAAACACGTACCTACTTATTAACAAAAATTGTTCAACTTACTGATTTGTAGGTTGAGATTCATGATTTCCTATTACAGGAATAACAGGTACACTGTCCCCGAAGCTTTTCCTAATTTTGTCAATGACGTGCCGATTCATATTATGGATCAGTTCATACGATGTTTCCCAAACACCATGGTCGATAGAGTCACCAATGTAATATACTACGTCAATGTCCTGAAATTACGTATGCATTTAGTACCTTGTCTCAAGCTCATGATACTACAAAAAGTAGGATTGCATGTTAGTTGTTACTGTTTGATTGATTTATTAATTAAAAGAAATAAAGTTTTAATAGAACCTTAACAGTAGGTATTCCAGATTGTTTTTCAAAATTAGAATATTAATTTGAGTACCTTATGTGATTCGGTAATAGTATCAATAACATTATCAAACGCCCAAATCGGCGTATCACAGTCCCTATAGTCGCCCCAATATCCAGCCGGCTCGGCATTTCGTGCGGTCAAAAATCTGGTTTGCGAAGATCTTCTCATCTCACGTATTTTTGAAGCCACACTCAGATCTAGTTTTATTTCGCCGGTACTGTTCTTAATACTTTCTTCGATTATCGATTCTTCTATGTTGGATCTGTAGATGTAACGATGAGCAGGCGATTGTCCTTTTCTGCAACAGACTGGCTCGTCGCAGTCGGCTACTCCGTAAGCTTCGTACAGTGGGTCAATATGAGCGTCAGTAATGACAGCAACCTTGAGTGGTCTTGGGTCGGTGGTAGGAACCTATTTGGAAAATAATAATTAGGTAATCATTCTTAAAATATGCATGAATACATGCTGTATACATATAGGTAAGTACATCTAATTCTGGTTTGAACTTTTAGAGCGGCATTTACAATTTTAAATTGCTTACATTACTCGTCGGCGCTGGATTGGGTAGTTCAACCTGCCATTCAAACCTTGGGTCGTCAATCCTGCAAGTGTTTGGATTGCCTGCTGTTTGTTGTATGAGTCCACAAAATGCTCGAGCTGTAGCTTCTGGCGTTGTTCTGATTATATGCGTTATTATCGGCTATAAAAGTAAAACAATAATTAAAATGAAACAAAAACGCAAGTGCGTGAAAAATAAAAACTGACTAAGCTAAAAACAAGCTACTAAATGCAACTTCAACGTTAGAAAAGTTATTGCAGACGGATACAAGCTAATCGTTCAACTCGTGTTTTTTTCTTGGCTTATCGGTCTGCAATACCGTTTAAACCGACTTCAAAACGGAGGAAGTTCTATGTTCGGCTATACATATGTGTTTTTTTATGTATGTTTACCAATTTCTCCGATTCTTTTTTTTTTGATAGATTAGGTAGGTAGATATACCCATACTCCCGAAGAGAAAAATGATTATTTTCTAACATTCAAGTTATATTTAGCAGCTTGTTTTTCGCTACATAATTAATTGGTTCTATTTGGTTTTAAAATAAGATATTATAACAAAGACTTAAGTAACAAAAGAGCTAATACTTTCTTTATTACACTCTTACCACATTAGACCCAACAGCTCCTTCACAAACGTGGAAAGATTCAATTCCCAAAACTGAGCAGAGATTTATAACTACTTGTGTGATTTCTTCATCAGTTTGCCCGCTTTGGACACCTTCAATCACAGTAGCAAACGCACTTCGACATATTAAGCAGTCCAGAGTCTGAAAATGTGTTTATAACTTTTTTAAACCATGTCTTTGAGTTAAATTAACATTACATTAGAGAAACTAAATTTCAGTTGCAAAACTGGTGAACTATCGAGTCAATGATCAAACGTGACTAAGGAATATTAAATGAAAGGGTTAAGGGAAGTAAGACTATTTTCTTGTAAGTAACCCCATAACTTGACGCCCTTCTAAAACCCGACTACGAAAGAGTAAAATGTTTTCTAATTCTTAAAATACTGTCAATGAAGAATGCGTTAGTAACAAATGCACATAAAAACGATAACTCATTGCTAAAGTATGAGTACCCCTCTATATACTCATAGATATTTTTTTTGTACATAAATTGGCAATAGTGTAATTTGGACGAGACCAAAAAGGTCTTATATTAATCTAATACGCTAGTTCATCTGTGAGTAAATAGTGAGCGCGCGTACGGTGCACGATCCCGACTCGCACTTGACCGGTTTTCCGCTTATTATCCATAACCTGCCAGCTATAAGTATAATCGTGATTTTTATTAAGTACCATAAGCTCATAATTCTTTGGCGATTAGATATTAATTTACCATAATTGCGTTGCTTACTATTATCGAACATTTTGTTTTGTTTGCGATAAAGTAAGTTAGATTAAACAATTATTTAATTAGCCTTTAGTAGAAGATTCGCTAATAAAGTACATGAATTTGTAAACGTCACATTAGTACTTTCCTGGTTTCGAACCCGCACACTAGTAGGTGAGATGCAGGCACCTGAACCTCTAGGCTACCACGAAACTGCTATAATCCTACTAATATTATAAACGCGAAAGTTTGTAAGAATGTATGTTTGTTACTCTTTCACGCAAAAACTACTAAACGGATTTGAATGAAATTTGGCACACATATAGTTTATAACCTGGATTAACATATAGGATACTTTTTACCCGGGTGCGCGAAGTAATTCCCTCGGGATGCGGGTGAAACCGCGGGAAAAATGACAATTTTGATCATTTTAGTTAAAGTTATGACACAAACGTGATCTTTCTACTGTATATTCATATCTAGTTCTACATAGTTAAATTTTAAGCTATAGGTAGGTACCACTGCTAATACTCTGTGCTAATACTGCTAGTTCTCATAAAAATACAGCTTACCATTCTAAATTCTGGCGCGTCGGCCACTGTCTGCCTGGAAACATGGTCTGGCCTGTGAAGTATTTCAATGATGTCCTGCAGTTGTTGAGATTCCAGCTCACTCAACTCATTCCTTACGTATTTCTTAAACAATTCCTCTATACCATCTAAAACACGAATATTTTATCACTTCCGAATAATTATGTAATAATTCAATTTAATTTTATTAATTACAAGCATTTACCTATAGACAATTGTGTTGCAAAAGTCGAACTTAACACCGTTATTATTAATATTAACACCCTCATCTTGCCAGCCTGATTGTTCAGTAACGAATGATAACAATAAATATTTCACCTTTATATAGATAAACGCATGAGATACCAAACTCGCGCGGCGAGCGATTTAAATTATTGTAATTTTTTGAACGTCTCAATTTATTGATGCTATGCGGGCTACACAATTTCCATTAGATAGCACAAGTATGTATATAACAACATCACGGAATATCGTGGTTACTGACTGATTGAAACGTAACGGTGCGCCAGATTTCATTGTCGAACTTAACGAAAATTAATCTGGCATCATACACGATACATCTTTACGTATCTAACAGTCGTAACTCGATTATCAGCGATATGTAATCTCAATAAATCTTTTATCTGCAAATTGATGTAGGTATCGAATTTTGTTCCAATACTCAAAATGATACATCTAACCACGATAAGAGATGTTCTATCAATAGATTATTTACAATAGGATAGGTAGCTACTCAATATTTATTTCGTCTTTTTCGCCATGCCAAAGTTTTATCCATCATTCAAATTCAATTTCCCATGTCGGAGGAACTTCTAATATGTGGCCGGATAAAATGTACAGTATACCATGTCCTTCAGTCCTTCCCCCATCTATTTCCATATCCATCTAATCGGTTTTACCGAGAAAGCGTAACAGACAGACAGGTAGAGTAACTTTCATATTTTTATATTGGTTAGGAGAATTAAACAACAAAAAAATAATATACATAAATATTTTATTAACAAAAAAAATTGCTTTTGTACAAAAGTTAAACTTCTGTCATATCAACATCTTCAATGACCATGTCGTCCAACATTTCAGCGAGTGTGATGCGAGGGAGCGCCGGGTCGATCTCATCTGTATCCACAGGTATTTTGTTTTCGTCCTTAAATATATTGACGTTCTGTCTAAATGCCGGATCTTCTTCCAAATCATCCAAGAAGTCATTGTAGTCCCTGTAAAGATAATATTGTAACATGTTAACCTTTCAGTGTAGAGATCGTTTTAGGGTTCCATACACTTCACTTCCTTGTCCGTTCGAAACTTCAGCGTGGTACTGTGGCTAATTGGTCATGTGCAGGTATCATATAAAAGGCCTTCTAATAGGTTGGATTTTGAAGGATAATTAAAAATGTACAACAAATTTCCCCTCTATCTCCAAAGTTTTCAAAGCAAGGAATATTAGATAGGGTAGATATTAATAACCTGAATATTACAGGAAAATTGAAACTATGATTCAAGTATGACACTTTTGAAGTAAACCGATTTTTTTCTTTACAAACTTGAGTATGCGATCGGAAAAAATAAAGAAGATTATTGAGATTATTTTTCCTTTAGAAGTTCAGTACCCACGGTGCGCGAGTCATTAATCAAGGTCCATACTAAATCCCGAATTAAGAAAAGGATGCAACCAATGAAATGGTTACAAAATGTATGCTTGATTAGTCTACAATACAGAGGGCTTTAGATCAGTAAACAAAACTACACAGTCTGTACATTCAAGTAGTTATTGCGAAAGTATCATTCAATATTGTTTTATCATACAAACATTATTCTTGTAGTCTTTCCACTTAAAACAGATGTAGTAAGAGTTATGAAATAACGTAAGATACGATCATGTCAAGGGCTTTACTATGTCATATTCGATATTTACTTGCTCAAGACACAAACACGATAAGCCGACGATAATATTTATTAATCCTACCTATATTATAAATGCGAAAGTGAGGATGTATGATGTATGTTTGTTAGTCTTTCAAGCAAAAATTACTGGATTTGAATGAAATTTCCACACAGTTTGTAGTCTGAATAAACACAAAGACATATCTAAAAAAAAAAGGATACTTTTAATCAGAGTGCGCAAAGAAGTTCCCTCGGGATGAAGGTGGGACCGCGGGAAATAGTTAAAATAAAAAAAAAACGGCCTAGTGCATCAAGGGAAAGAAAAATTACTGTTTAAATAATGTCGCAATATTTTGTTTTATCCAACGTCACATACCTAATTTAGTTGTTTATAAAGAAAAATTGCCGATTAGTTCCTGTGATAATAAGTAATTATAGTTTTATTTTTCCTGTAATATTTAAGCTTAATGTATATCAGCCCTAATTATCTCGGAATGTACGCTTCGCGAATAGAGATATGATTCGGAACTAAATGGCATAAAAGAAAAAAAAACATATTATCTAGCAACTAGTCTCACGCTGAAGTTTGGAATCCCACTCCCACTCTCCATACACCTTTTTGTAATGTAACTTACAAATTCACCGTTATAATACATGTTCGATAGGTATTTTTGAGTCGGACTAAAGTTACACCTAGCTAGCTATTGACGGGTCGGACCAGAATTTATACAAATCCTGGCATAGATTTTCTTGAAGAAATACGCTCTATTTGTGTTTCGCCCTAGTCAGATAGACGGGCCTCGCGAAAAAAGTTGATAAGGGGGCGTATCAACTTTTAGGGCTAGTCACACGGTACACTGTTATAGTTAAACTACTGATTAGATCTAGATCAATTTCCAAATTCAATCAAATTCAATTTATAGTTTGAAACAAGGGGAAATTGTATTATTTTAATCTGGGTGCACCAAGTCCTTAAGTATGCGAGTGAAATCGAGGGAAATCTAATATTTCTATAAATAACGCACCCTTTTTATGTGGCTCAAGATTCATCGACGAAATTCCGGTTTTTGTTGCAGACATACTTATTATATAAACTTTACTTACTCGTTAGTAGAGCTGAGCCCTTCATGTAATTCCTCAGCCATGTGTTTGAGTTTCCAAGCGCGTGCGCGTCTCCTGGCAGACTTCTCGCCATAGTGCTTCTTGACTAAAAACACGTCTGGAATAACGCTGCTGTCTAATTTGTCAAAGTTGACGTCACTTACGTTTGAATCACCAATGTTGTAGCTAAAACATAAAGATAGAATTTCTTTTATTGTACACCAGCAAGACAAACAATACCGAAAGATACGATACAATTAAATCTATTTTAAATTATATTATTATGATGAGTGTGAGTTTATTTGTTACGCTTTCACGTTAAAACGGTTGAACTGATTCAGATGAAATTTGGTATGGCGATAAATGGGACCCTGGAGACTGTCATATACTACGTTTTTATAAGAGAGCGTGTCGTTTACTCAGGACGCGGAAAAAGAGTCTTCGGGACCCTATTACAGTGTCTGCTTTCCGTCATCCTGTCTGGCAGATGGGCTGTATCTCATGAATGTTTTAGATTAACAATCAAACCAGGTAGGAGGCGCTGCGATTGGACAGAACAATGCCAGCCGCGTTGTATAAAAATATTCATCGTTTTATAAAAAAAATGTGATACAGACGTAAATGCGGCTTAAGATCGCATCGGGGAATTAATTGATAAACGAGTCTAGTTAAAAATTATGATAAATTTCGAAAATTCCGCCTAGCGTTAAACATCAGCTGTTTGATAACATCATTGGCTGATATAATCACCATAAATAATAAAAAACTGTGACTCTGCTTTCATATACTACATATAAATCTTTCCATGCCTACAATTTCATCTACTATTTGTTCATAATAATATGTCCACATAGATTAGGTTAAAAACCCGCTCGTTTTGAAAATTTCAAATACAATATCAATCTGCCCTTATTTGATTTTGCTGAAAAGTGGCACGATAAACTCTCCAGTTATCTGTTATGTAGCTATGCAATACCTTACCCCAGAACAGTATCGCCAGGCTTCAAAATATGTCCAAGATGTGTTCTAGTGTGCACCGGGTTTACATCTAAACCAAGCTCACTGGCTTTGACAACCCATACATCTGCCACCACATGCTTGCTGGACACCATGCCTTGACCAGGGAATGACTTCTTTTCCTGTAAGAAGGTATTTGTATACAGTTTAATTCGTCAATAAGACGCTTGACTGGACTGGATATTGCATCAAAGTGAACGGCGCGCACGTTACACCGTCGCTTCGTCGATGACCTCGTCATACTTTCGGAGTGGCTGGAGAAGTTGAAATAAATGCTGCACAGCCTATATAATGAGGAGCTCGTGGCTAAGTAACAGCCGCATGGTTCGACCGATCAAAGGTTAAGCTGCGCTTGGCGCGGTCGGTCCGTGGATGGGTGACCATCCTTGTCATAGCGAGACTCCTCCGTGCCTCGGAACGCACGTTAAGCTGTTGGTCCTGGTTGTCATTTGTACATCTTTGACAGTCGTTACGCGTAGTCAGAAGCCAGAAAGTCTGACAACCAGTTTTACCAAGGGGTACCGTGTTACCCGGTAACTGGGTTGTGGAGATCAGACAGGCAGTCGCTCCATGTAAAACACTGGTACTCAGCTGCATCCGGTTTAGACTGGAAGCCGACCCCAACATAGTTGGGAAAAGGCTAGGCAGATGATGATGAGCCTATATAATGCCTGTCGGCGGGTTGGCCTAAAAAACAATCTGGATAAGACTTCTTGCCGATTCCAATCGAAGGGTCGCTACTAGAGGTTGTAAAATTGACAGTATATTTATCTGGGCCAAGTTATTCAGCTTGGAAGACAACTTTGAGAAGGAAGCTGACAGAAAGATTGGAATTGAAAACTTAGGTAACTATAACAAACAAACCCAGAGTGTATTTGAATTAAAGCCCGATTCTCTGAATATTTTTACTTACATGTTCTTTTAATATATCAATGTCCATCACAATATATTCCACAAGTTGTTTGGGATTACAAATTGGCAAGAATGGATGCCTCCAGTAGACTGTAGCTGACACATCACTGACTGAAAAAATAAAACAAATAATTAAGCTATACTATTTACCTATGCTTAGGGATCCAAACCAAAATAAATGTTATATAAGTTTTAATTTGTCTGTCTGTCACAGGTGATTATTTCAGAAACTACTAATTCTATCAACTTCGATTTGGAACATTTATAAAGAATTATTGGGCATTGGTATTGTAAATTAAATAAAATGGAGGAAGTGGTCAAAATCTCATCTCAATTTACCTTGACCAGTTCTAGCATCAATCAGATGAATAGTACTTGTTACTCTGTTAACCAAACAGATTGGCGATATAGACCCCAGCTGCTGAGTCAATTTCTTAGGCAGGCATACAACACTGTCCTTAGACAACGGCACAATCTCAATACTAAATGTAAATTTATAGTTGTACACATTACTGTGGATATCATGTGATATAAGCTTCTTGGAATGTTGGCATTTTATTGGTAGAACTGACTGAATGAAATCCACCATTTTACGAGCATGATTTTCTGTTGAATAGAAGAAATCTAATCCATCTGAAAATAAACAGAAAATTATATTGATGAGCAATATAAAAAAAAAAATTATAAACAATAGAAAATTTAGATACCATAATATATACACAATTATTTGTTTGACAGTTTTAAAACATACCATGTTTAGGTTTTATACCAAGAGTATTTTCATGTGCCTTATGTTTCAAAATCAGCTGCTCCAAATAGTAGAATGTCTTCCTGTTGTTGGCACGCTGTCTAACTTGCACTAAGGCACGCCAATAGTCTTGTGCTTCTGACCGGTGGCATGCGTCACACATCTGATGCTGTATACTGAACTCTACAATGAATGTCTGCTGAAGCACAGCTCCACCCATTACTTCTCCTTGTACAGTCAGTTTTACCTAAAAATATGATAGATTTTATATCTTACTTCTTATTCATATGATGACTGATTATATTATCATATATATTATTTTATTATAATAAGGGACATTTTGGGAAGGGACCGTTTTGGGAAAGGGACATTCTGGGAAATGGATATTATGGGGACATTTCAGGTAAGGAACTATTTGAAACCAAGGGACCAATTCTGAGCCTGGACGCAAAAAATGCATACCTATTATGAATATTGCATAATATTGTCACAGTATTACGATATCTCCCTACAGTAGCGCAATGAATGTACTTAAGCGGAGCAACGGCAGGGGACTCGCGGGGAAGCGGGTGGTGGTCAACCGTGTCCCGCAATCACGCTTACTTTGTGGGACGGAGCGCGAGGAGCAGACGCGGTCGTGTTTTGTTGAAAATTATTTCGCTTCGTTGTTATTTTATTTCCCATTTTGTAACAACCTTAGCGTATCTACTTACCCCGGCGGCGGCATCGCGCGTCATCAAAGGCGTTGCGCTACTGTAGGGAGATATCGTAATACTGTGATATTGTGTATGTGATGTCAAGGTCAATCACAACATTATTGATTACCAGCTATTCGTACTATTTTACACTTCATTCACTGGATTCAAGCTATCTCAGACAGTTTTAATAGTACTAATATTAGCAAGAAAATACCTTTATTCTCTTGGAATGTGGCTCAGTCCAAGCAAAGCCAGCATCAATGAGTTTGACTCGGTTCAACCCCTTTAGTTTTTTAAGACAGAGAGCAAGTAGTTCGCGGGACTCCAGTGCTGCTACTACCCATTCTGCTGGTGGTTGCAGATACCTAGAACAGATGAAAACAAGATTGTCAATATTAAAAGATGACATAATGTTTGAGAGAAGTAATGATCACAGTAAAAACTTTGGATAGCTTCTTGAACATTCAATAAAATATCAAATACAGAGAAGGTTCCATGAGGTACCCACACTAGATTTCAATTATTATTGTACTAGCTTCCCATAATTTCAAAATTTAGTTTTTTTTAAATAAAGTAGTCTAAGTTGCGCCTTAGAAAATCAGCAATGTTTTATCAAAATTGATTTCAGAGATCCAGCCCCTTTGGAGATTACCCGGAAAAAACAGACACATCTTTATACATAGTATTTTTGGTATTGATACTGTGTAAAAGTTAAAGTAAATATTGAGATAAAATTATTATAGACTATGCTTAAGGGTCTATAAAAGTACATCTTTCATAAAATATAATGTATTCATTTGTGGATTGTCACTCATCCACCACATACTCAATGCAAAATTTTATTATACACAAGCTTGGTGAGTTCATTTACAATTACAACCAACTTATACATTACTATTTTTAAGGAGATTACCTCTCACACCCTCTACAGAAGAAAAGAGTTGCTTGCTTGGGTATACCATCTGAAATGTCTATGTTGGCACGGAGGCATGCCACACACATATTAGAAGGATTGGGCTCTATAGGCACTGCACACTGGCAACATAATCTGAAAAAATAGGAAAATAATCAGTTACAAAGAATTATTAATCTAACATTTGTTTTGGAAAATTATTATAGGTATACTGATGTGATTCATTAACCACTGTTGAGTAATTAAGACTTCTTCAATTTGAGCAATAAAAGCATTTTAAAAAAATACTACATCTTCACACGAAAAGATGAACACTAGTTAGGACCATCCTCAGATCTGCCTGACGTCGTCCGACATGGAATTGTAGCAACAGCTGCTATCAAGGCAAGACAGCAGTCGGGGATGACGGCTAAACGTTACTTGGCACGTACGTGGGTGCAACACGGCCAACTACCTGACCCCGGGATGCTTAGTGAAGTTTAAAAAACCCACAAGGCGATATAAGCCTGACACGGAAATCGAAGCCGAAATCTTATTCGCACAAGTCACGATTGCGACTACTATTACACAAACAAAGCAGTCTTTCACATAGTGGTCGCAAAAACATGAACATAATGCTAACATGAATTTCACAACATTTTGGGAATCTGAATTTCACTAAGTTGTGATAATGATAACCTAAAACAAAACAACTTACATTCGTGCATCGCTTAGCGCGATCTCATTTTCAGCTGACATGTATTCCATTTTAAGCAACAATGTACTTTACTGCACGAGACAAAATTTTATTTAGTGATCGGTAATTTAAAACTTTTGGGAAAACAAATAGAACACTTTAAAAAACTTGTGGTGCACGCTTAGATCTTATATTATCGGCATCTCTCGGCATAGACCACATACAGATTAAAGCACAGATCATGTTCATCAAGTAGCAATAAATATCCGACCAAAAAGTACTATTTGTTTAGTTCGTTCTCAAAGTGAAAAGTCCGACATGGTTATTTACGAATGAAAGTGGCTGGCAGCGGAACTAAAGCTAGCCACCATCTTGAAATGTTATTTTTGGTGATACCTTTTGAACACATTTAGAACAAAAATCTAACAAAAATTAAAAAAAAAACAGGGATCCATCGATATAGGGAAGAGGGTCCAAGCTACCGGTGGTTAGGGTAACAGGAACCTCGTTACGTGCTGTATTCAAAAGAACTGTCAGGACCCTGATCCAGCCACCTAACGAGAGCCTCCTAAGATTTTGGTCGAGGTTCTTGGCTTTCACGTTCATAAATAGCCATGTCGGACTATAGTACCAGGTTTTCACTATATAAGCTCGACATTGCTATTTATGAACGTGGCTGACAGGTGAACTAACGCTAGCCACCATCTTGAAATGTAATTTTTAGTGATAATGATCCCAATTAATGGAAATTTCTATTTTTTAAGTAAATCATGACATATTAAATAGCAATTTATTCATTCATCATTTAAGTTTTAATAATAATCTCAAACTGGAAACAATAGAATGCAATATTTAAATATTTAACACACATTTGGATATTAGTAGGTGGCTCACAAACAGAAACCCTCCTGAGTATTAAGTAGGCACCGAGGCCGATGGATATCAACAACACCAGAGGCATCGTAGATCATTATTGCCCTTTCTGAACTATTTCAAGGAAAATCTAGTCTTATTGAATAGCGCTATATTTTACTTATAGTTGGGTAAGAATTTTCCCTTGGCCGGTATCACCAAAATGACATTTCAAGATGGTGGCTAGCGTTAGTTCCTATCAGCCACGTTCATAAATAGCCATGTCGGACTATAGATTGAATTGTAATAATAGGATCAGAGAATCGGATAATGTTGGCTGTTAATAGAAAGAAATCCCAGGAACAATATAATTAAGTAGCAAATAACTATTATTTACAGAGTTAATGTAGATTTATTATTAGATACGTATACTATTTAAGAGAGGGAAATGATGATAAATACCGGTAGTGAAAAATACATCTATGTTATGTTATATAACTACATAAATATGTTTTGAAACATTGGGAACATTAGATGCCAGTAAAACAGGTATAGAGATAGATAGAAGAATGTTTTGGGAAAGTAGACGAGTATTATATGGATCATGATTAAATATGGGACAAGAAAAGAACAAGAAGTTTAAATTCCTCACATTACTACGTTTGCAAAGTTCATTGGAAACAATTTATGAGGGGCTATCCTACTATACATAACTTCTATAGCCAACAACCCTAGCGGTGGTTCGACAAACACGTTTTACCACCCTTTGTATTATGTTGTTTACTTAATACTATGTTGTTTGTTTACTACTACGATTACTTAATATTCCATTATAATAAGTATTAAAAAATCTGATTTAGATGATAATGGTATTAAAGTGAAACACTAAAGTTTTTTTTAAACCCTTGAGAAGTGAGAATATCGTCCGATTATTTTTTATCTGTACATCCGGATACGGCAATGCCGTCATCCTGTCCTGGTGCAGATCTGATTTCCGAACGTTCATTACGTCTAATTGTTACGTAAAGAATCCGACCGAACCTCTTTCGTGACCTCTCCGACCATCTACTGTGCATTTATTCGATCGAGTCTCTTAAACGAAAATGTTCTCTACGGTCTGCAGGGCCGGCCGATTGGCCACAAGGACGGTAGTCAATAATACCTCCGACAAGACACCATTACTTGCAGCACCCGTTGTGAACAAACGTGATTATGCAGCCAAAGCCGCCGCAGGCAAAGGGCAAGGTAAGATAGTCGCTGTCATCGGTGCCGTAGTGGACGTACAGTTCGAAGACAACCTGCCACCCATCCTAAATGCCCTTGAAGTACAAAACCGTCAACCCCGGCTCGTGCTGGAGGTGGCGCAGCACTTGGGAGAGAACACCGTCCGCACCATCGCCATGGACGGTACTGAGGGTCTGGTCCGCGGCCAGCCCGTTCACGATAGTGGTTCGCCCATCCGTATCCCCGTGGGCGTAGAGACCCTCGGCCGCATCATGAACGTCATCGGTGAGCCCATCGACGAGCGCGGCCCCATCCCCTCGGAAAAGACCGCAGCTATCCACGCCGAGGCACCCGAGTTCGTAGACATGTCTGTACAGCAGGAGATCCTCGTCACTGGCATCAAAGTGGTCGACCTGCTCGCGCCCTACGCCAAGGGAGGCAAGATCGGCCTTTTCGGTGGTGCTGGAGTCGGTAAGACTGTACTCATTATGGAGCTGATCAACAACGTCGCCAAGGCGCACGGTGGTTACTCCGTGTTCGCCGGAGTCGGTGAGCGTACCCGTGAGGGAAACGACTTGTACCAAGAGATGATTGAGTCTGGAGTTATCTCCCTGACGGACAAGACTTCCAAGGTATCGCTTGTGTATGGACAGATGAACGAGCCCCCTGGTGCCCGTGCCCGTGTCGCTCTGACTGGTCTGACTGTGGCTGAGTATTTCCGTGATCAGGAGGGACAGGATGTGCTGCTGTTCATTGACAACATTTTCCGTTTCACCCAGGCTGGTTCTGAGGTGTCTGCCTTGCTGGGTCGTATCCCCTCTGCTGTAGGTTACCAACCCACCTTGGCCACTGACATGGGTACCATGCAGGAGCGTATTACCACTACCAAGAAGGGATCCATCACCTCTGTGCAGGCTATCTATGTGCCTGCTGATGACTTGACTGACCCTGCCCCTGCCACCACCTTCGCTCACTTGGATGCTACCACTGTATTATCCCGTGCCATCGCTGAGCTGGGTATCTACCCTGCTGTGGACCCTCTTGATTCTACTTCCCGTATCATGGACCCCAACATTATTGGAGCTGAGCACTACAATGTTGCTCGTGGCGTTCAGAAGATTCTGCAAGATTACAAGTCACTCCAAGACATTATTGCTATCTTGGGTATGGATGAATTGTCTGAGGAAGATAAGCTGACTGTCGCTCGTGCACGTAAGATCCAGAGGTTCTTGTCCCAGCCTTTCCAGGTGGCTGAGGTATTCACTGGACATGCTGGCAAATTGGTGCCCCTTGAGGAGACTATCAAGGGCTTCTCTAAAATCCTGCAGGGCGAGTATGATCATCTGCCTGAAGTAGCATTCTATATGGTTGGACCCATTGAGGAAGTTGTGGCTAAGGCCGAAACCCTAGCTAAGTCTTAAATGAATTAAGTTTTTAGTGTTACCAATATTAACATAAGTTATTGCTCGAGCATACGAAAAATTATGTAAACAACCAATGCAGATATTGTAGACGAACATTCTGAACCAGTAATAAAATAAAATTTATAACTAAAATGTATTTAATTCATTATTATCTACTAGCTATTTCCCGCGGTTTGACTAGCTTTCTGAGGAAACTACTTAGCACACCCAGGTAAATAGTGTTCCAGGTACCTATGTGCGTACCATATTTTCATCCAAATCCATTCAGTAGTAGGGTTTGCGTGAAAGAGTAACAAACATAGTACATTCTAGCTCAATCTCATGTACCGAGACGCTACCGTAAATTATTTCGTAGGTATAGTCTGTATCAATTGATTTTATGAAAAATGTAAGCAAAGTCGTAACCCATTTTGTTCTAATTTCTTCCACGGAAATTAGCGTAAGGAATGCGCCAGCATTTATGTCAATTTCATGCTCTAAATATAATTCAATCATCTAATGCCATTTTATTTATTTGTGGCGAAAATTAGAACAAAATAGGTTCTGATTTTGTTTATATCTTTCGTAATATCAAATTGTACAGACTATTAATATTTTACACAGTTGATAGTTTCTAGTCAGCTTAGACAGACTTACGACTAAGGCCCAAGTTCACCGACAAGATAACGGTCCGATTAACTTAAAACAGCTGTTTACCATAAATTCAAACTTCCAACTTTCAATAGGTATCATATTATTTAAGATTTTTATTACTGAAACAGTTGATTACCAAACCAGGGTTGAACTAGAAGTGGGTAACATGAAAATTCCAGCTTCCTAGTAAAAAAACGTTTTTGCTTAACGGGCCGATTAGGCAACCAGCTGTTGGTGAACTTGGCTCTAAGACTATAGGTGTGTCCAGACCTGGCGAATGATGCGCCGCTCGCGAGCCGCTTGCGAACTGCGCGCGTTCATTTCATGTACGTACGCAGCCCCAGCGCCGTACTCGAGCGTCGCAGGAGGAGCGCGCGTGCCGCTAGCGGTGCACCTCCCTCGCCCCGCCCGCGTCTCGTCACCAACATACCCTTTCAGTTGTCAGGAATAAAATAGCCGATGGTACAGCAATTATATAACGGCAGACATATGGCCCGACATCTTTGGAAGCGGTTGAGTAGAGCTGCGCGCGCGCCTCACTCGACCCATGCCGGAGTTCCGCTAGATAGAGCGGCGCACCAAACCAAACGTAGGCTGTAACAGCACGCGAGCAACTCGCGCGCAGTTCGCAACCGGCCCACGAGCGGCACATTCGCCAGGCAACTTATGATGAATGAGGGTGCGGTTCAATTTTTAGGGATGGGAAAACATCAATGACTCCTTCCGCGCTGTAGCCGTAGCGGGCGCGTCAGACCCATCAATGTTCCTTTCTTCGCCATGTGTGTTCCGGAGCCGCGGTAACTTTGCGGGTGCGGGATGATCCGCAGCTCCGGCAGGCTATGGCCTTGTCACTGGTCCTTATTGAACGGTGAGTCGGCCCACGCAGCCCGCGCCTACGGTGGCCGGAAGTCGTCTCACAGCTCCCAACGTGAAGCACGGCAGACCTCCGATGCCGGCGATAGGTTCCCAATTCAGATTTTACCACTTTATCTAACTTCTAAATCATACTTATTCTTTCAAATAATGAATTTCTATAGAATTTGGCAACCTCCAAATTGTCTGAATAGTACAGTTCATAAATGTAGTATCTACTAGTCTGTGATAGACGTAATTTTATAGTGAAATAATAAATTTATGATTTTGATAATTATATAAGTTGCAAAATTGGACAAAAAAAATATGAATATAGAAGGAAAAATATCACATCACAAAAAAAAAATGTGGGTTAGCAAATAGGTCAATGTTAATTATTTAACTGTTTTATTTATTTAATACCTAATAGCAGAATGATGAGAAAACATGTTCAGTAAAACTGAAAATAAAAATGCAAGTTGTGTCTTATCAGATTTTATTCTAGGATCTTATCGCTTTCCTCCAACTCTGGGAGCAGACTTTTGGCTGACTTTAGCCGCCTTAGCTTTTGGTGCTGCCTTAGCCTTAGGTGCTGGTGCTGTAGCCTTCTTGGCGGCCTTAGTGGACTTTTTCTGTTCCTTTGCAGCTCTGAAAAACATAATAATACCCCTTAAGCCAATCTGATAATCCTACTATTTCATGGTGGAAAGTTTTCATAGGAGAAACGATAATTGTATCTTCAAAATCAAAATGTTTCAAGATAAACATAGACAAGCATGGCTACCATGACCTTAGTTAAAAACTTCTTGCGGTTAAACTTTCCTTTATGGGCCGTCGATTTATGGTTCGGGGTGAAGAGGGGGGGAGGGGGGGGGAAAGAGGCTATCCCTTGTCCCATCCCCAACCCGCGGAGCCCTATGGTTATGGAGATATCCATGGTTAAAGTTTTGAGGTTAGGTTAGGTTAAAACACTAATTTCCATCAATTTGAACGCTAATTTCCAAAGATTAACCACGAAGGCTTACCTTATTCGTGTCAGGGTGCCCTAAACACTATCCTACCTGCCAAGATAGCTCGACGGAGCCCCGCTTTGCGGGGCTCCTACTTCTGCGTGGTTTAAAAAAAAATAACCTCGAAGGAGGTGGCGGGGACGGTGTTCGCTCGCTTCGCTCGCTCACTACGACCCCGCCACCTCCTTCTAACCTAACCTATCCGAGTCGGGGTGCCCTAAAATTCCGAGCTCGCTTCGCTCGCTCTTGCACATATGTATACACTCATCATTAATATAATGGCGTCGCTTCACGTTCCGTTCCAGGGTAAAAAAAATATTCTTTATTTTTAATGTAAAAAGTCATTGTAATTGCATAGTACAACGCATTTTTAGTGCACATTCATTACGTATCATAATTTTTTAAATTTAATTTTAATTTACTATGTGAAAATATAATTATATTTAAAGACACAATATGATAAAATTGAATGAAACACACCTCCACCGTCAACGGAACGTAAAACGTCAATTTGACATCTAACATGACAAATATATCTATCGAAATTACGTATTATTTTTCAATATTTAAAAAATTATATCTCGTAAACCGTGAGTCTCCGCAACTTAAAAATTTGTAAAAAGGCTTATGTTTATGAGTGCTATCTACAAAAAAAAAATGAACCTCCAACTCGACGGCCCATAAAGGAAAGTTTATCCCTTCTTGCTAACCAGGCGTGTTAGTGGGTAAACAAAAGCAATACTTACTTGATAGCTTGATCCCTCTGGGCTTTGCGCACTTCAGGTTTCATGTTACGCTTGGCCATGATGTCACTAAGGGAGGCACCAACAATAGCACGCTGGTACTTCTGGGTCCTTCTTGTGCGCTTCTTGGTCTGCTCTTCTTCTTGACCCTTCTTGAACTTGCGCCTGAAAGTTAGTAACACATGCAGAATGTCTGTAGATATTGAAATGCAAATGAATTCTTCACACTCAATTAAACTATGATATAGTGAGGTCTCTGCTGGAAGGACCTCGAAGTCACCGCATAAGATCACAAAAAATGGAAATCTCTTCTTAGAGCCAATCCCTGATGAGGGACCACAGGATCGCATCATCATCATAGTGAGTCACAAATAAGCTAGTAAACTGATGGAAATGAGAACAAATCTCAGTATTTCAATACAACATACATTGATTCTAGATAACTTGACAAGAATGTTGTAATATGTTATTAAATAATAAAAAAGATCCTCAAACACATTATCACATCATTTTAACCCAGTGAATGTTAACCATCTCATTCAGAACAAGAATCACACAAATCATCTTAGAATATTTTTATAGATGAACGATATAGTTAAGACCAACCTTAACATAGTTGGAAAAAGGTTGGTCGGTTGATAACCATACATGACATGCTTGCCTAACCATACATGACATACATGGACAATAATAGTCCCCTAAGATAACCCACAGAGTTGGATGATAAATTGGATAAGAAAACTACTGAAAAGAGCAGGACTTACTTACCTAAGATCATTACTCAATAAATGCTTACTATATTAATAGTAATGAAAAAATGTACCTGTACAGCACAGTCCATGTCACTTTACGAGGATTCCTCCTCATCAAATGTGCAGCCTCACATTTTGAGTTCAGGAATGTGAAGGTCTAGAAACAAAACAAGAAAATAACAATGATGATAAATAAAAACTTCAAATATCTTTCATAGAAATTACGAGCATGATGAAGACTGAAATCACTGCAATAATTTAACCAGTTTAAACGAATGTTTTGTATTGGGAGAACCGGCTACATGAAATCTAACACTTTTCTGCAGTAGCAGAGAACATTAAGAGGAGGGCAAAGCTAGAGCAATTGATAGGAGCAGCTAAAAACAAGAAAACTACCTTGCCGTCCACCTTAACCATGGTCTTTCCATGACCAGGATAGATCTTGTAACCACTGTAAGCGCAAAGTCCGATCCTGAAAATTAATCACACACATTGATAAGACATCACAGCACTTTTGAATTATGCCTCATTATAAATAAAATAGCAGTAGATCATTTAGATATTTCAAAATAAAATTGCAATGAACGAAAAAACGTACTTCATTTTGACTTGTCGAAACGAAAAGGAAAATCACATAGACAAAGATAGACAGTGTGACCAGATTAAATTTTACGAAAATACCGAGGCACCTCAAAAAAATACTGAAATATACCGACTTACATAAGACAGATATACCAATAAAAATACTGATTTTCTGAACACGTTTTATTCATACTCACAATAAATGTTAGCGTTATATTGTAACATCCTTCGAGGGATTAAAATTAACACAACCTCCTTCATCCTTAACATCTTGCTTTGTTTTTAAAATTGCTGACACATTTTTGTTTATAAATCTGTTTCTTTGGTCCGTTTTTAATAAATTTATCTGTGAAAATATGCGCTCGCAGGGCTTGCAGATTGATATTCATAAAACACAACAAATTTGAATGTATGCAATTTGGAAATTACGCTCTATCTAATGGTGAAAACCACATTAAAATTGGTCCGGCAGTTGTAAACTTTAAGGCGAACATACAATTTTGCAACTCTGATTTATACTTAAATTGATAATTGTATAGGTAGTATTACAATACTCCAAAGCCGGCGATGGCCGTCTTTCTTGTCATATCTGTAACTTACTCATCTTTGCTCATAGATAACACATAAACTAAACCCGGGAAATTCCCTTATGTTCGCGTTCCGGGGAAATCTGCAAACATTGTCGCAAAGACAATCACTCACTACGGTGTTGCCATAATGTCAACCATAATATACCCAAAAATACTGACTTCCAGCAAAATACCTGAAAATATACTGATGTTTGGAAAAATCCATGAAATATACTGAAAAAGTATTAAAATACTGAATCTGGTCACACTGAAGATAGAGTTACCACACACAGATAATAATAAAATATTTACACTGAATAAAGGCCGGCGTACACACATAACAACGAAGTTGCGCAGTTTATTTTCGAAAAATCATTGTCGATCTTACTTGCATCGTATTATCGTAGCGTATGGATGATTACTCAGTTCATTCAAAAGAACGGGCTGTGGCTTTAAAGAATGGTCAACTAGGAACCTGACTTCGTGATATTTTTTCCTTTTTGCCCAAAATAGGCAAGGTTACCGCTAGTAAGTCGAACTCTTCCATGGATGTTATTCCACGTCTAATACCTGATTGCCGATAGACGCAGGCAGACAAATTATGGACATTTGATGAACACTAACAGATCGTGCAATCAAATCACTATGATTAATCTTCATCGTGTGTACCGGCTTAAAATTGTCAAAAATAAAAGGGAATGTTGGTAATTGGATTAGGAATTAGGTATTTGTAATATTTTCGCTAAACGTAGATAGCATGTGCCTTTTGCCTATAAATTGTATTTTTCATTTTGATTATTGCAACTCATCCAATTTGCTACTCTATTTTACTCCATTCTCATATTGTCTATGTCATAACCTCAAAATTGAACCCTACTTCGAACGAAAGTAGGCAATAAATTTCTGATAGATAGATACGTAATAATGTTCAGCCAAATGAATTGCCCAGACTTTTTAGAATTTCAAGTGAGTATTGTTCGTTCATCAGACTTTTATTACTGATCAGTAGGTACCGAATAACATTCAAGTCGTTTAAATGAACTTTGTTTTTTTCATGCACCGACTGTTTATTACTTTCCAGGATATCCTGAAAAAAATGCGTGTTATGGATGATAAAATACTGTATGCCCTTAATACTTCCATCCCAACAGAATCGTTTGCAAGTAAAGTTGATGCTCATTCTGCTTGTGAAGATTTATACTCTAAAATCCAGAAAGGCCATTCTGACAGAGAGAATGTTATCAAAAATTGCATCTTAGCAACTGCGGAAACGGTTAAACATTTAAAGGCAGCAAAAGATAAAAAACCTGATGATTATGATGCTGTGAAAAATTTGAAAGCTGAACAAAGAAAGGTATGTCATACAACATTTCCAGCTAAACAACACTTGATCTTAAATTATGATCAAAATAAACCTTCAGTCCTGACACTTTAGAGATCATTTAAATAAATCATACAAATAGGTATATTATATGGCACTGTTACTCAATCTTTAGCTAAAGTTACTATCCAATTAAAAGCATTATTATTTTTACACTATTAAAGTATATATTTTCTATTTCTTGCAGCTGAGACTATTGCAAACAGAACTAAGTGTAGAGGAAGTTATAAAAGAAAAGACTACAAAGTTATTTACAGAGAAATGTAGAAGTTATTACAAACCCAATGATTTATGAAGACTGATGAAATGCATTTTACTTGACCTTGTTTTGGAATTTATAGTGTATATACTTACATGAATAGAATATAGACTGTTACCTTTCTTTAACTAGTTCTCCTTTAAGCCGAAGAGTTTGTTTGAACATGCTAATCTCTGGAACTACCATCTGGTTTTGCAGTTGAAATTAAACCTTGAGGAAGTTATAGATAGACTATTTAACATGTGTAATGTATGACTATTAAGATTCAAGCTATAAAGAAAGACTAGCTGTGGCCTTCAACCCATCCTGGATTGAAGGCCACAGCTAGTCAAGTTTATGGAGTGTTACCTGTACCTCACTCTGTTCAAGAGCAATAAAGATCTACCATTATCATTGTTATTTTAAAATCAATGTGAAGATTTATTGTTCAACTTCTAAATTAACTACCATTTATCAGATCAGTGTCTTCTGGGTGATAAGATAACACTTTGGAGAAAATGGCAATTGATAATACTATCATACCATTGAATATTGTTTGGAATAAAAAAATGGAAATAATTTCTTATCCATATTGTACCTAACAACTATGTTGAAACAGCAAAATACTAATTCTATTTTTAATAGTATTTACTTCAATGTTTTAGTTACTGATACAAAAGTAAAACATTCAATTGATAAATAAATAGAGCTATACAGTACTTTACATTGTGCACTAAAAGTTACACGTTTTGAGAAACAAAAATGATACTATTTAAAGCCAGGAGACAAAATTTCAACAAGAATAACTACAAGCTAATATTATATTTTACACAATTTGTTTCAAAGCTCACATTAGTTTTTATTTGCCTTAGCAGCTTCCTTGGCCTTAAACTCTTCTTCATATTTTTTGTGCCAATCAAGGTTGTATTGATGAACAGATTCACCTCTCTTTGCTGCAGACTTCCCTACCAATATTGCTCCAAAACTAGCAAGTGCAGTGAGTAGCATGAGCACATTTGCAATCTTAATCCTGGCTTGACTGCGAGATTTGTCAATGATTTCACCACTGAAAGAAAATGTGTGGTTAGGTTAAAAACATAATTTTCGAAATGCCGCTAAGAGTAACTTAAGACTAAGAGAATGAGGTGTTTTTTAAGGTTCATTAATTGAATGTTAATGAATAATTAATGTAATCAATTAAGGACACATAAAAATGTTGTTTTTTTGCTAAATTTATAAAGATTGCAGCAGTGCAATTCAAGGTTAAAAAGGACACCTGTTTTATTAAGTTATTTAAATTGACTGGTTTGTAATCTCAGCTAAACCATTTTACCTATCACAATAATATTTGTTTTATTTGTGGTCTAATGATTACATAAAACATAAAACGTACGATACGTATGCGGGAATCTCCTCTTTAGTTTTGTACTTTTTCGTCCATACTAAAATGAACTTCTGGAAGTCGGTAGGTTTATATCTTGGAGACATACTAGGATTTGGTCCTGAAGCAGAACTAGGTGTACTGGGAGGTGGTGCGCAAAAATTCCTCCTTACAGTACTTACGCATTTTGGTAATCGTAAAGAAAATATTTTATTCATTATTACTATTATCTATTTATTCACAAATACTACAATGAAGTTCTTTCTTTAGATAAAAACGTAACAATATGAAAACGATTCTTTGCACAACATCAACTTTATTTTAACTACTAATTTAGTGCTAACATTTAATTAATTTGTCAGATTGACAGGACAGATGGAAAACAAGATCCCGACATCTCATCAGCCGACATGCTAGAAAACGTAGTGCTCAATATAATCTGTGGTGATGACTAGATGCGGCTGACAGCTGACATATAAACTAAATTAATGTACTCTGTGCTTCTTCTTTCTTTCTGGTCGTTCCCTCAATCAATGCTGAGGATCGTGACTGTACAATCGTGTATGTCAATCTTCTCCACTCGGTCCAGTTCTGCGCCATAATTATGTATCGTTCCCTGTATCTGGCCTCCAGTCACCTCCTTGAGTTAGTCCACCCATCTAGCTGGCCCACTCCACTCTGTGCTAGCACCACCTTGAAATGAGATTTTTGGTCGGTTCGACAATAACGTAGACAGAGAAACTGTCTACAGACAAGAATGAAGGTGGTGACAACTGGAACTAATATTGTCATCTTGGATCACTGTTAATGATACCAATTAATGGAAATTTCCATTTGTTTAGGTAAATT